>CM074728.1:37462932-38162932 GCA_037306005.1 Rhinophrynus dorsalis | reverse complement strand
CTTGGTCAGTTGCTCTTTAACTTGTTTATAAATGACCTAGAAGTAGGTACAGAAATAAAACATTTAATATCTGTAGATGACATTAAATTATGCAGGCAAATAAACTGAGAATGGGATGGTTGTTCTCTGAAGAGGGATTAACACAAAATCACACATTGTGCAAAAAAATGGAATATGAATTTGAATGTGGAAAAGTGTAAAGTTATGCAGTTGGGAAGAAAATCTCATTGCTATTTAGGAACTTAATTAAATCATTTTAGGAGACTTGTTACTAGAGAAAGACCTGGGAATCCTTGGAAACTATAATCTTGGAAACAGTTACCAGTGTCAATCAGCAATAGCAAAAGCAAAGTCCTGTCTTGCATAAAAAGGGTTATTGAAGCATATGTGGATAACATACGTATGCCACTGTACAAATCGCTGCTAAGACCTCACTTCCAATATACAGTGCAGTTTTGGACACTAATTCTGATAAAGGATAGTGATGAGCGAGCGTGCTCGGCCGATGCTCGGATCGGCTCGAGCATCGCTCTGCTCGGCACATGGCGGTACTCGTCGAGTACCGCCATGTGCTCGCCCGACATGTTCGGGTGGCGGGGATCTGTGCCGGAAGAGGCACAGATTCGAAGAAGCTCCGCTGGACCACCAGGGACTGGAGGTACGGGGGCATTGCGGAGATGAAGGGGGCATTGCGGAGATGAAGGGGGACATTGTGGAAGAGGGGCATAGACTCTATGCCCCTCTTCCACAATGTCCCCCTTCATCTCCGCTATGCCCGTCTTCCACAATGTGCCCCTTCATCTCCGCTATGCCCCTCTTCCACAATGTGCCCCTTCATCTCCGCTATGCCCCTCTTCCACAATGTCCCCCTTCATCTCCTCTATGGCATAGAGGAGATGAAGGGGGACATTGTGGAAGAGGGGCATAGCGGAGATTAAGGGGCACATTGTGGAAGAGGGGCATAGCGGAGATGAAGGGGCACATTGTGGAAGACGGGCATAGCGGAGCTGAAGGGGGACATTGCGGAGCTGAAGGGGGCATTCGGAGATGAAGGGGGCATAGCGGAGATGAAGGGGGCATTGACCAGGCACCCTCCCCTCATCAGAGCAGGGGGTGCCTGGTGTCGCCCCATTCATTTCTATGGGGCTCGGGTGCTCGGCCGAGCACTCGAGCCTCAGGGGGTGCTCGGTCAGAGCACCCGAGCACCCGAGCATCGTGGTGCTCGCTCAACACTAATAAAGGATATTCTAGAACTTCAGAGAGTACTGTGAAGAGCAACACAATTAATTAAGGGAATGGAGGACTTGACGTATGAGGAACCTCTAGACAAGCCTGGTTTAATACTCCAGAAAAAGATGACTAAGAGGAGATCTTGTTACAATGTGTACCATACAATCTCGAGTATAATATACACCTGTGTATAATAAGCAGGTGTAAATTATCCAAGATTTGTGGTAAAATAATTAGTTTATGTGTATAATAATACACACATCCATTGTCCCTCTCTATGCCCTTCCAAAAAAATAAAAATCAATATCCCACTCAATCTCTTTTCCCCTTCCCCACCTCAATACCATTAGCTATGTACCCCCCTTTTCCCTTCCTGTACCCATGGCATATGTTCACCTACCTTAATATTGGGCAACATGTCTAGGTTATTTGTTATCACTAGGTCCAATACCTTGTTACTACATCAGCACTTGCTGGAGAAAACTGTTCTCTCTAACAGCCAGGATAACAGCTTCTCTAGCATAGAGGGGATTCAGAAAAAAGAGAAGCCTAGGTTAATCTGTGACTCTGATCTCAGCAACCATATGGTTTGCTGTCTCTCGGGTGCCCAGGTTCGGCATGTTGCAGTCAAAGTGGACAGATTATTGGGAGGGGCTGGAGGGAATCCAGCTGTCTTGGTGCATATTGACAAAGACAAAGTAAGCGGAAGATGGAAAGTCCTAAAAGGTAATTTTAGGGATTTAGGGAGTAAGATTAGGAAATGGACCTCCAAGGTTGTATTCTCAGACATACTACCTGTGCCATGCGCTATGCCGGGGAGACGGCGGGAGATTAGGGAACTCAATGCATGGCTGAAGTCTTGGTGTAAGAAGGAGGGCTTTGGGTTTTTAGAACACTGGGCTGATTTTGCTTTGGGGTACAATCTCTATCGTCGCGATGAATTGCACCTGAATGCAAGAGGGTGTCATGTGCTTGGGAAGATGGCTAGATGGGTGGAGGAGATTTTAAACTAGGAATGGGGGGAGGAGCCAATACATACTGGTCTAGACAGAATAGAAAGGGAAAGCAATTTAGTTAGTACCCAGGTGGATCTGGGTGCTTGGTTCGTACAGATAATAGGGAGAAGCCTATCAACCACATCAAAATTAAATCACAAATGGAACATAGCACTGGCATTCATTGTATGCTTGCAACTGCCAGGAGTTTAACTGGTAAAATAGGAGAATTGGAGCTGGTAGCTGAAATCGAAAATTATGACTTTATTGGCCTAACAGAAACATGGTGTTATGAAACACAATTGGTCAATCAATTGCGTTATTTGTATGTATGTATGTATCTTTATTTATATAGCGCCATACATGTACACAGCTCTTAACAGAAGTTGAAATAATACAATACAAAAACACAGAACAGGGTTAAAAGCATTAAGCGAAAGTGCAATCATTGTATTATTTTTGGGGGAAGTGCAGCAAGGGAAACCGTACACTGGGAAAGGGACTATGCCCCAAGGAGCTTACAATCTAATTAGAGTTCATGATGACATACAGAGACAGTAGGAGGATGATTATTAGTGTAAGTACAAGGGTGTGGTTAAGGAAGTGCAGAAAGATTCTGTCACTATTGTTGTACAAGGAGGAGGGTATTGCTATTGAGATGCCTCCTTGAGCAGGTGGGTTTTGAGGAGGAAAGTTATTATGGATGATTGGCGAATGGTAATAGGGAGGGCATTCCAAAGTCGAGGGGCAGCCATTGAAAAAGCTTGTAGCCGAGAGATGGCTCGAGTTGTGTAGGGAGAGGACAGGAAGAACCCTTGGGGAAGATATATGCGATGACAATAAGGAACATGTGGAATCCTTGTAGGTTGAAATAATCAATTGAGGTAAAACTTCCCAGAAAATATTAGTGGGTATTTGTTACAAACCACCAAACATTGGCGACCTTGAAGAATCACAGCTATTAATGCAAATAGAAAAGGTTTCTCAAATATGGAGAATTTGAATTATCCAGAAATAGACTGGAATAATGGAACAACTAATTCTGCTAAAAGCAGTAAGTTTCTGAGCTTGTTGAATGACAATTTTTGTCTCAACTAGTACAGACCTCAACTAGAGGGGATCTGGTAATAACTAAAAATAAAGAGCTTATCTCGAACATCAAAGTAAAAGAGCACTTGGGGAATAGTGACCATAACATGGTATCATTTGAGATTAATTAAAAAGGCAATTTGGTAGGGGTTTCACCAAAACACTGAATTTTAAAAAGGCCAGCTTCAGCAGGTTTAATGCATCCCTTGGTCTCGTTGACTGGGATGGAAATTTTTCTGCAAAAAAAGAGAAGGTTAGTGGAATACCTTCAAAATAACATTACAAAAATATACACATATACCCTTTGGAAACAAATGCAAAAGAAGTAATTAAAACCAGTGTGGCTAACCAGTAAAGTAATTCATTGAATAAATAAGAAGAAAGCATTCAAACATTATAAAGCTGAGGGATCAGCAGAGGCATTTGCAAAATACAAAGATGCCAAAAGAGCCTGTAAAAAGGCGATTAAATTAGCTAAATTGGAGAATGAAAAATAATTGCTATGGAGAGCAAGAACAATACTAAAAAAACTATTTAAATACATTAATGCAACTACAGAAAGTGGTACAAGACTAATAAGGGGAATATAAATTTTTAGTTATGAAGAATGGCTAGAAAAGTGAAACTCGTACATACTAGAGAAACGGCATCTTAGAGGGGATATGATAACATTATATAAATATGTTCAGGGCCCATACAAACTGAAATTGACGAAAAATGGCACTTTCCTCTTGGTGAATAATTTCATGCGAAAAGTGCAGATTTTCTGCTTTTTCCTGCTTTTTTGGCCTAGATTATTCCATTGAAATGAATGGGAACATTTAAGTTACACACACCACTTAGCAAATATTTTATTTCCCAAAGTCATAGTATAAAAGATGAATGAAAGTGTGTGTTGGTGGGGTGTGGGGAAAGCATCAGTTGGACAGGGAATTTTTTTTTTTGGGGGGGGGGGTTATTTATTGGGATTGGGGGGGAAGTTAATACAAAATAAATCCTAAATACAATTAAAAAAAGACCCATAAGACATGGTATAAAAGGGGTCTGAGGATGGTGCCTGTGTTAGTGGGTGGAGTCTGGGGAATGAATCAGTTGAACAGGGAATTTGTTTTGGGGGGGTTCTTGACTGGTATTGGGGGGGCAGTTAATAAAATGAAATAAGAAATTTGTATTTAAAGTGATAAAGGCAGGATCCCCCTAACATAAGCTGTCACTGGGGTAGACTGATACTTGACTTGAGAGAGTATTATGTAGAGGATAACCTGTAAGATTTGATGTTAGAGTTAGAGGCCCAAGACCTGAGGAAGCTGAGAAAAAAATGCCCTACTGGCCTAGTGCCAGCAGGTCATGTTGGCCAGTGGCCACTGGCCATTGTCAAATGTCCTCCTCATGACTGAGTCCATAATTGCGGAATTTGCAACTGCTGTTCTTGCTGCTGCTGCTGAGTTGTTTAAGCAGAAGGATTATTAGGCAGCTGAAAGGGAATGTGATCAACAATAGCAGTAGCATGGGTGATGGATGATGAAGATTCCATTTGCCACGACTATCTCCAGTGATGCACCTGAGTGTAACGGTTTTATTGACTCAGACACAGTAGGTGAGATAAAACAGTTTTGTTGAACAAACTCAGAAATACAATAACCCTCACAGGTACAGTAATATATAACACAATATAGTACTGACACAGGACAGGTTACAGTAATATATACCCACACGGGTCCAGTATATTTACAATTCTGCAACAACAATATACTGACAGGTCAGGTGATGTTCGAGTGATACTCAAAAGAGGCAGCACAGAACTGGTTACTATTAGGCCAGGAAGACTGACAGGCCCTAATAGCCCGAGGCCCTTAAGACTCTCATTCTGCAGAGAGTGCAAAATATCGAGTAACGCCACAATAGTAAACGGAGGCCCAGGATAAGCTTGTGAACTGCCGTAGCAGTAGCGGAGGACTGATTGTATGCTTGTAAGGGCACCTAATGGAGACTGCACTGATGGATAGCCGGTGGAATCAGGCACCTTCTCCGAAGGGGTTAAAAACGCTCAGACCAATGTCAACTGCCCGATTGAGGGAACAGCCTGAGGCGCCCAGAGTAAGACCAACCTCAGCGTTTATGGCAGGAAGAAGGGTCAAACATACCGTGGTGCACAGATGGAAGAAACACACCAGAAATGTCGCCCGCGTGACACCGACTGATAACCGAGACTAGACTGCAGGAATATAGTGAGGCCACAGTGACACTGTCCGGAGACAGAGCGGAGCCCGGATAACAACCCCAACTGAGGACCGGATGGGGCCATAGGCAGGACTGATACACGGGCAATGGAGCCCAACCGGGTCGGTACACGGAGCAGGAACATCAGCCAGGCCGGGTCGGTACACAGAGCAGGAATGTCAGCCAATCCAATTCGGTACACAGAACAGGAACGTCAGCCAAGCCCGGTCAGTACACGGAGCAGGAACGTCAGCCAATCTGAGTCGGTACACAGAGCAGGAACGTCAGCCGGGGTGGTACACAGAGCAGGAACGAGATGCAGAGTAGTCTGACAGTCCAGGTCGGTACACAGAGCAGGAACGGATACAGCAGAGTAGTCAGGCAGTCCGAGTCGGTACACAGATCTCACGAAAACTGGAACAAGCACTGGTAATGGAAACACCACGAAAGGGCACCGGAGAAGTGAAAGGCCCAGTATTTAAGGACAAACACTGAGCGGGACAAAGTTACTTCAGCCAATAAGCATAAGCAGGAGCAAAATTGACAGAATGTAGCCAGCATAGCACGGGTACCGTGATACTGAGACAGTAGCAGCACAATAAGTTAGCCCCCAGGCTATGTGACGAAAAGAAGAAGTTGGCCAATAATTCTTCTCCACCTGCCCCTCCTCCAAAATCATGGGTGTGTTAATAGAGTATAATTTTTCCCTTGAGAGCAGGAACTGTGGCTCTCATCAGCAACTGCAATGTGTACAGTGTGTGTGGTAAATAATATCTGGGGGCACAATTGTATCCAAACACCATGAAACCCGAAACCAAGTACTGCCGTTTTCACTATACTCCTTGTCCAGACCCCGCTAAAGACACATGACAACTTGCTGACAATTTAATAGTAATGATGAACCCTCCGTGCCAGAATCTTAGCATATTCTGTGGAATGGAATCTCCTCAGATGTTGCTTGATGCACTGCTTGCAATTCTCCTCCACCACACTAGCATGTGTGGTCAGTGCGCCACACAGTGTGCAATGGGTAGAGATTAACTGCCACATCCTAACATCAACAGAGTGGCTATCATTTGGCGGGGGAGGTAACAATGAACAAGGTAGATTGGCAGATTATGTAGTTACCCTAGAAGGTGATGGTGAGCTAGTTGTTTCAATCATCACGTAACTTCTAGTCTCTGCCTGGATTGCTCTATTCTTCCTCCTCTGATCTCTGACTCACCTTTTGTTGCCTTTCCGGATACTCAGGAGGTACATCAACAGCGGTGCTTGATTTCTGTGGTGGGTGTTTGGCTTTAACATGTTTGACATAAATGTCATGGTGTTTTTGTTTCATGTGTGATATCAGGGTGCTTGTGCCAAGGTGTTTTCCTTCCTTTCCTCTTCTCATTGACTTATCACAATTTGTGCACATTGCCGTTGGGGATGACTGCACTGTGCCTGCCCCAAGAGGAAAATAGTCCCACATCCATTACTTCAGGGGGGAGGGAAAAGATGGAGAAGAATGGCCTCTTTCTTCTTCCCTCCACGTTCCCCTTCACTGTCTGTGGCATTGGATAATGCTGATGGTACTGCTGCTACTGCCCTACATGCTGCTGCTACTGCTCTATATCACAGTCTCCTTTTGAGGCCTAAGCGATCCTGTGCTCTTACCTCTGTATGGCCACCGGCCGGCATAGCCTCTGGCCACTTCCTCATTACTAGTCATGTTACAGGCACTGGCACAGACGCCTGTTTATGGGCCTATTCTGTTGGACATAATTGGGTCCCACCTCCTTCTGCTGTTTTATAAACCTCATTGAGACTAGGACTTGTTGCCCTTTCGTGGTGTATCTGTGCATTTCTTCAGTGTTGCTCTCATTTGACTCTTATTTGGCTTCCCTGTTTTCTCCTGATCAATCCTGTGGCTTTGTCTGACTACCTGATCTGTGTATGACCCTGGCTTGTCTGACTACCCGCTCTGTTTTGACCTTGGCTGTGGCTGACTACCCAATTTGTATCTCGACTGTGGCTTGTCTGACTTCCGCTCTGTGCTGTCCTTCACTCCAGTCTGACTACCACCTGTCTGGGCTAGTTGTGGGCGAGCTCCATCGGTGTAGTGTAACTGCTACCTCCGTGGTAGAGTTGCTGGTTGCCTCTCGCTCCGTTGCCTCCATCCTGTGCCACTGTATCTGTTGCCTCCTGGGCCTGTTGCGTAACCCTCCACTCTGTAGCCCATGTACAGTACTGCCTTCACATACTTACCAGTGTTGCGGCTGGCTACGTTCCACACTCTTGCCTCCGCCCTTTGCCTACGTAGTAGACCGGTTCCGTGACTCTTTCAGAGTACAAGTTACTCTGTCTCACTCCTAGTACCACTCCGTGGTAAGAGTCCCTACTTCGAGACATCTCTCTGCCTGTCTCGTGTCTGGGAGTTTAGCTCTCGTTCCAGTGATCAAGTTTCCTGGCGTTCCAGGTTTCCATTTGCTAGGTATAAAACCAAGCCTGGTTCTGCTCCCATCCATCTCTATAGGCTATTGAGATCCAGTTACAGTTCAGTGTCAATCCTTGTGTAGTGAACTGGGCACTGTCCTCATGCCTGTTCCTACAAAGTTTGGGGAAGTGCTTACTGTTGCTTATCTTAATAAACTGGTTAAACTTCACTGTACCTATGTCGTGTGTATTATTTACTCTGGTGTCCGTGACACTCTATTACAGACATCTCACTGTTGCTTGGAGGAGGTGATGAGCAATGTTACAGTGGGTCCCCTAATGTCACGCTTGCCATTTCTTGGTGATGTGAAGAAGTCAGACAGGACATAGTAGCAGCAGACAGGCAGCTGATCTGTTCTCCTGCTTGTGGTGGTATTGTGTGCCTGCTCTTCACCAACAGCAGTTCTGGCCTCTTAGTCTACTGGATCATGTTCCACTTGGACACTTTAGTAAAGGGAAGGGGAGGACTCCTAGTTCCAGGGTCAGAGGAGTGGTGTGGGCTCCCCTTGACTGCTAGTCTGGACGCTCTCAAATGTTTCAACTACCACTCTCGTGCTTCACCATTACTGCTACTACTACTAACACCAACCACATCAAGTTCAGCCGCAGAGGCTTCCTCCTCAGTCTCACAGTCACAAGTAATATGAGGATGTTGCCACTATTATTATTTATTTAGTGCTTGTTGATGCAAGGAGAAATCTGATTGCTATTTGGAATCAAGAAGTAATTTTTCCCCCCATTTCAAATTCAGCTTTGAATGGGGGAAAAATTGCTTCTTTTTTTCAACCTAAACTACTATGAAACTATGTAATTAATGGCTAAAAAATAAAGTCTGATAATGCTGGGTCTTTGTTATCTGAAATGGGTGAGATGGTGAGTGGGGACAGAGGGAAATCAGGGTTGAATGTGATGAACGCAAGTCTTTTTTCAGCCTAAACTACTAGGTAAAAGACTTGCGTCCATCACATTCAACCCTTTTCCTATTACTGTTTACCACTGTTGATGCAAAAGAAGGCAACCCCCCCCCCACTCAATACAGCAATTTCAGATTCTGCTTTGAATGGGGGTATTACTTCTTAATTCCAAATGGCAATCAGATTCTCCTTGGATCAGCAAGCACTAAATAAATATTAATCCCAATACTAACATACATACCCCTCTATGTTCTGCTCTTAAAAAAGTATCCAGGCCCTTTTTAAAAGGCATCTAATGTATTTGATAGTACCACCTACTCAGGCAGTGAATTCCATACCTTTATTGTTCTTACTGTAAAGAATCCCTTCCGCTGTTGTAAACGAAGTCTAAGCAGGTGACCCATTATCCTTTGTACTGTTCTGTTAATGAACAGGGCTTTGGAGAGCCCTTTGTATGGGTCCTGAACATATTTATATAATGTTATCATATCCCCTCTAAGACGCCGTTTCTCTAGTGTGTACAAGTTTAACTTTTCAAGCCTTTCTTCATAACTAAACCTTTCTATTGCCCTTATTAGTTTTGTAGACCTCCCCTACACTTTCTCCAGTTCCAAAATGTCCCTTTTCATAAAAGCTGCCCAGAATTGAACAGCATATTCAAGGTGGGGTCTTACCATGGACCTGTAAAGAGGCAAAATAATTTCTTCCTTCTGTGAGTCAATACCCCTTTTAATACATGCCAATATCTTATTGGCCTTTGCAGCTGCCAGCTGGCATTGCGTGCTACTGCTAAGTCTATTGTCTACCATTACTCAAAAATCCTTTTCATTAGTAGATATTTTAAATAATTTATTTTCGTCTGTTTTTACCAAGGAAGACCCGATGGACAAGAACCTGCAAGCTACTTTTACCGGACAGTCACTGCAAGCATTTCATTGGCTGACACAAGTGAAAGTGTTAAACCAATTAAATGGTTAAGGTAAACAAAGCCCCGGGGCCTGATGGTATACATCCACAGGTACTTAAAGAGCTAAGCTGGGCCCTGGCCAGACCGTTATTTTTGATTTTCACAGATTCTTTTATTTCAGGTATGGTGCCCACGGATTGGTGTAAAACAGATGTGGTGCCCATATTTAAAAAGTGATCAAAATCCTAGCCAGGCAATTATAGACCTGCAAGCTTGACATCTTTGGTGGGGAAACTGTTTGAAGGGTTGCTAAGGCAATATATTCAGGAATTCATCTCAAACAGGAATATCATCAGCAGGAGCCAACATGGCTTTGTGAAAAACAGACCTTGTGAAACTAACAGTTGCATTTTATGAAAAAGGGAGTAAAAATATAAATTTGGGTGCAGCAGTTGATGTGATCCATTTAGACTTTGCTAAGGATTATGATACGGTTCCACACAAAAGGTTACTGTACAAATTGACTGAAACAGGCTGAGGCGCAAACATTTGTGGGTGGTTTGGAAATTGGTTGAAAGATAGAATGCAAAGATTGGTGGTAAATGGGAAGTTCTCAAGTTGGAAAAACATGATAAGTGGAATACCTCAGGGATCTGTCCTGGGTGCTCTTTTTAATTGTTTATGATCTCCCAGTGGACATACATAGTAACATAGCAAACTAGGTTGAAAAAATACACAAGTCCATCAAGTTCAACCTTTGCCTCATAATCCAATGACATAAGAATAATATACCGTAAAATCTCAGGTATAATACTCACCTGTGTATAATACACAGGTGTATATTATACATAAGATTTTAGGGGAAAACAAGAGTGTCTATGTATAATACGCACCCTTGTTTACCCCCTTACTAAAAAAAAATGTATAACTGGCATATACCTTCCCTCACTCCCCACTGGAGCTATCCGGTCTCAAAATAAGGCTTACTTTGTTCAACTAAGTCTCCACTGAAGCTAGTAGAAGAGAAGGCAAATTAAAAACGTAATCTATGTAAATCTTCCCTGCGGGCGGAATGTTTGCATTTGCCGCCCACTTCTTTCAATGGGCTTTCAGGACCTTCTGCCTCCAGCCAATGGTAATAGCTTAGGCGGAAGGTCCTGAAAGCCCATTGAAGGAAGTGGGCGGCAAATGCAAGCATTCCGCCCGCAGGGAAGATTTACATAGATTACGTTTTTAATTTGCCTTCTCTTCTACTAGCTTCAGTGGGGACTTCAGTTGAACAAAGTAAGACTTATTTTGAGAGCGGATTGCGCCAGAGGAGGGAGGTAAGATATATGCTACCCCTATTTTTTTTTTTAAATAAAAAAGCTCATGTATAATACGCACCCCCCACTTCACATAAGGTGAAGTGGGGTAAAATTGTGTGTATTATACCCAAGATTTTACGGTAGCATTCCTGCTACCAAATAAGTTTGTCTTTACCAGACCTTCCTTATTTGCCTACCAATACACAGTATAACAATGTATGTTCGCTTTTGAAAGAAATTCATTTAATCTTCTCTTAAATGTTTCCATTGTATCTTCCATAACCACATCCTTGGGCAAGGAATTCCATAATTTAGGCGACCTTACTGTAAAAAATCCCTTCCTCTGCTGAAGTCTAAAACCTCCTTTCTTCTAATCTCAAGGGGTATCTCCTGATCAGGCCTTGGAATGAATAGCTCACACAGAGATGCTTGTATTGACCTCTCATACTTGTACATTGTGATAAGATCACCTCTTAGTCGTCTTTTCTCTAGAGTAAATAAACCAAGTTTGTCTAGTTGTTCCTCATACGTCGAGTCAAGTCCTCCACTCCTTTAATTTTGTTGCTCTTTGCTTGCTGTACACACCAGGGAAACTGCATATTAGAGGGGATATGATAACATTATATAGATATGTTCATGGCCCATACAAAGGGCTCTCCAAAGACCTGTTCATTAACAGAACAGTGCAAAGGACAAGGGTTCATCTGCTAAGACTTGAGGAAAAGAGATTTCGTCTATAACAGAGGAAAGGATTCTATATGGTAAGGACAATAAAGGTATGGAATTCACCGCCTGAGGAGGTGGTGCTATCTAATACATTAGATGCCTTTAAAAGGAGCCTGGATACTTTTTTAAAAGAGCAGAACATAGAGGGCTATGTACAGTATGTGTAACAGTTTGTTCAATACTCATACACAGTAGTTTAGGATAAAACACAGTTTTATTGAAAACACAAATAATCAAGTACCCTTCACAGGCCTTGTTGTACCGCAGCAGAAACATACAGAGCTAATACAAGTATTTGATGTATATGCCTACACAGGCCCAGTATAATAGGAAGCAAGAGAGGTCTTATACTGACACAGGTCAGACAGGAAAGGGTGAATACCCAGAGAAGCAGTACAACATGAATTAAAGTCCCAATAGGTGTAATCAGTCTCTGTGTAGAGAAGTCTGTGGTGAGTTCTCTTAGTAACGCCCAGTATGATGGTATAGCAACGAGTAGGAGACTGCAGTGCAAGAATGGAGACTAGAGCACTTGTAATCTGCCAGAGCAGAGCTGAGACTAAAACCCACTGCCGTGGTAGTAACGGAGGCAACAATGATACTCTGCAAGAGCCAAACAGGAGTACAGCCAATGGCACACTGCCGTAGCAGTAACGGAGGCAACAATGATACTCTGCAGGAGCTTAACGGATGGTTTGGCCTATGGCACAATGCCGTAGCAGTAACGGAGGCAACACAGAGTTCTACGAGAGTAACTGAAGGCCCAGCCAATGGCACACTGCTGTAGCAGTAACGGAGGCAACAATGAAGCTCTGCGAGAGCTAACGGAAGGCCCAGCCAATGGCACACTGCCATAGCAGTAACGGAGGCAACACGGAGGCTCTGCAAGAGTTAACGGAAGGCTCAGCCAATGGCACACTGCCGTAGCAGTAATGGAGGCAACACTAATACTCTGCCAGGCAGGCCTCAGGCACAGCGGAAGTCAGAATGTCGCCCAAGCGACACAGCGATGCAGTAACAGGAAAGCCGGGTCGAATCACAGAGAAGGAACGTCAAACAAGCCGGATCAGGTCACGAAGCAGGAACGTCAGCCAGGCCGGGTCGAATCACGGAGCAGGAACGTCAGCCAGGCCGGGTCGAATCACGGAGCAGGCCAAGTCTGTACACAGGAATTCAAGCAACTCAAGTAGGCACTGGTACTGGAACACCACGAAAGGGCACCGGATAGGTGCCAGAGCCCAGTATATAAAGACTATACTGGACGGGACAGACATAGCTCAACCAATAGGAGCGCACCACAACAGAGACTGACAGAGCAGCACAGAGAGCATGGGCACCGTGACAGTACCCCCCTCTCAAAGACCCCTCTCCTGGAAGAGGGACCTGGTTTCTGGGGATATTTAGAGTGAAAATTGCGCAATAATCTAGGAGCATGAAGGTCCTTCTGATCAACCCATGAACGTTCTTCAGGGCCATAGCCCTTCCAGTGGACCAAATATTGCAATTCTCCTCTAAATCTTCGTGAGTCAATTATGCTTTGAACTTCATACTCCTCTTGGCCATGAACATCCACAGGACCAGGCACCACCGGAGAGGCATATGAGACAGGATCAACTTTATGGATCACCCTGAAAGGGCCAATGAACCGGGGAGCCAACTTATTGGATGGAACTTGCAAATTAAGATTTCTGGAGGAGAGCCATACCCTGTCCCCAACCTGAAAGACGACCGCTGGCAGCCGTCTACGGTTGGCATGTCGCTGATGACGCTGAAATGACTGACTGAGGGCCCTCTGAACCTGTGCCCAGGTGGAGGGGAGTTGCTCGATATGCTCATCCAGAGCTGGAATCTGTTGCGACTGGAATGAGTCCAGGAGCAGGCATGGCTGGAACCCGTAATTGATGAGAAACGGGGAGCTCCCGGACGATGAATTAACTGCACAGTTCCTGGCGAACTCTGCCCAAGGCAACAGGTCTGCCCAATTGTGATGATGATCGGTAACAAAGCAGTGCAGGAACTGCTCCAGTCCCTGATTGACACGTTCAGCGGCCCCATTGGTCTGGGGATGGTAGGCGGAGGAAAAGGACAGTTGAATGCCCATCTGGCCACAGAATGCCCTCCAGAATCTGGACACGAATTGGCTCCCCCAGTCGGATACCACAACTCTAGGAACCCCATGCAACCGGAACACTTCTCTAGCAAAGACCACTGCCAGCTCCTGGGCTGAATGGAGGCCCGAAAGGGGTACGAAATGAGCCATTTTAGAAAATCTGTCAACCACCATCAGAATAAACGAGTAACCCCTAGACACTGGTAGTTCTCCCAGGAAATCAATGGATATGTGGAACCAAGGGCGTTCGCCATTAGGTACTGGTTGGAGTAAGCCCACTGGGAGGTGTCTGGGGGTTTTGGCACAAGCACAGGTGGTACAGGCTGCAGTGAATGCGGAGCAATCTGCTCTAAGGGAGGGCCACCAAAATACGTGAGAGAGACAATATTAATTGATCCCTCCCAATATGCCCAGCAGCCTTAGACGAGTGATATGTCTCAAGCAAACGGGTACGAAATGGCTCATCAACAAAACACTTGCCCACTGGGGTTTCTGGGGGTGCCGTATCCTGGGTAGCCAAGATCTCTTCCCCCAGTGGCGAAGTGATACTAGTACGTAATGTAGCCAGAATACGATCAGGCTGAATGATAGGTACGGGAGGCTCATCCTTCATCTCTGGCCCAAATTGTCTAGACAGGGCATCAGCCCTAACGTTTTTTTGAGCCTGGCAGGTAGGATACTACAAAGTTAAAGCGAGATAAAAACAGTGACCATCTGGCCTGACGAGAAGATAATCTTTTCGCTTCTGAGAGATAAGTCAGATTCTTGTGGTCAGTTAAAATTAATACGGGGGTTCTGGTACCCTCCAGTAGGCGACACCATTCTTTTAAGGCGAGAATAATAGCCAGGAATTCTCTGTCACCAATTTCATGATGACTTTGAGCACTAGAAAGTTTTTTTGAGAAGAACCCACATGGTCTCAAGGTGCCCCCCGCAACTGGGCGCTGAGACAGTACTGCCCCACCCCAATTTCAGAGGCATCAACCTCTAATGTGAATGGCAAGGCAGGGTTGGGGTGGGAGAGTACAGGAGCAGATGCAAATGCAGATTTTAATGTCTCAAAAGCGTACTCAGCTGCATCAGACCATTAGGATGGATTAGCACCCTTGTGCTTAAGGTCAGAAAGAGGTTTAACAATCATGGAGAAGTTTTGGATAAACTTCCTGTAATAATTGGCAAAGCCAAGAAAGCGCTGAATAGCTTTTAACCCCTTCGGTCGAGGCCATTGTAACACAGCTGAGAGTTTCTCCTGGTCCATGGCAATACCATCATTAGAGATCACGAAACCCAAGAAAGGCACTTTGGACTTGTGAAACTCGCACTTTTCCAATTTACAGAATAGTTTATTCTTGCATAAACGAAGCAGGACCTCGGACACATCCTTGATGTGTTGGGATAGGTTAGCCGAGTGTATGAGTATGTCATCAAGGTAGACTACTACACAGGACTGAAGCATGTCATGGAGGATATCATTAATAAATTCTTGAAATACCACGGGTGCGTTACAGAGACCAAATGGCATAACTAGGTATTCATAATGCCCCCATCTGGTATTAAATGCAGTTTTCCACTCATCCCCAGCTTTTATTCTGATCAGGTTATAGGCGGCCCGTAGATCTAGTTTCATAAAAATGATAGACCCTTTTAACCTGTCAAATAGTTCCGTAATAAGTGGTATGGGGGTAGGCATTCTTGGACATGAGTTTATTCAGTCCGCGGTAATCAATGCAAGGCCTTAACTCGCCATTCTTTTTTACGAAAAAGAAGCCAGCTCCAGCAGGAAAGGTAGACTTGCGTATAATCCCTCTTTTAAGGGCGTTATCAATGTACTCTTCCATGACCCTATTCTCTTCGCATGACAGTGAGTATGTGCAACCCCTGGGAGGCACGGCGCCCGGAGGCAAATCAATAGTGCAGTCGTAAGTCCTGTGCTGGGGTGATGCGCTAGCCTCTCCCTTACTGAACACGTCACTGAATTTGCGGTATTCAGCTGGCACGGAGAGAGAGGTACATAAAATCTTAACTGGGTGTGACACACAATGCTCCATGCAATACTCAGACCAAGACGTAATCTCACACTTTTGCCAATCAAACTGTGGATTGTGCAGATGTAGCCATGGGAACCCCAGAATGACCGCATGATGAGGAGAATGGATTATCTGAAATCGTTGTTCCTCCTTGTGGAGGGCCCCAATAGTCATAGAAATAGGAATAGTTTCCATAGTTATCTGAGCTGGTTCTAATGGTCTGCCATCAATGGCTTCAATGGCTAAGGGAGAATCCCTCTTGACCAACGGAATCTTATGTAACGCAGCAAATGATTTATCCATGAAGTAACCGGCTGCGACGGAATCCACCAGGGCCAGAACCTCAACTGGCTGTTCTGCCCATGAAAATACCACCTGGATAGTGGGTTTCTGTATACTTGGATCTAGGGACTGCTGAACACCACCTAGGGCCTGCCCCCCAAGGTACCCTAGGTGCGTTTGTTTCCCGGACGTACAGGACAGGTACATAATAGATGTCCAGCTTTGCCACAGTATAAACATAAGCCCTGCCTCCTGCGGTGTGCCCGTTCCTCCTTAGTCAGTTTTTGAACCCGAGTTGCATAGGTTCGCTGGACTCATGTAAACAGACAGGAGGCATGGGAGGCGAGGGAGGCATGGGTGGGTTCAAAAAACTGCTTTGCCCATAGTTTCTAGGCTGTGGCCTATGGTCTTTAGCCATACGTATACGGAAGTCAATTAGGATAACATAATCAATGTACTCGTCCAAATCATTGGGTACTTCTCTTGCAGCTATTTCATCTTTAATGTGGTCGGCAAGACCTTGAGCAAAGGCTGCCACCAACGCCTTGTTATTCCATCCTACCTCTGCTGCCAATGTACAAAATTCTATGGCATAATCGCCCACGGTACGATTACCCTGTTGTACCTCCATCAATCGTTTGGCAGCGGAGGCGGCTCTACCAGGAACTTCAAATACTCTCCAAAACATTCGTACAAACTCCCTGAAGTCCCGAGTGCAAGGTTTCGCATTTTCCCACAATGGATTGGCCCATGCCAAGGCTCTGCCCGTCAATGATATCATGAACCCAAACTTGCTACGGTCATTGGGGAAGGCATGAGGAGTTAGTTCCAGAAAAATCTCTAATTGATTAATAAACCCTCTGAACAGGGTGGGTTCGCTGTCATATCTGAGTGGTAGTGGCGCAGCCGCCGTTAGCGCTTTAGCTGGGGCAACAGTAGTCAGGGAATGACTCTCCGGTGTCAAGACTGGGGGGACCACCGGATTCTGAATTGGTTTACCGAGGTGTACCGTACGCTCAAGTAATGTTTGAATGGCCAGTGCCAACTAGTCCAGACGCTGCTCGTGTACATCCATCCTCCAGTGGATGTTTTGTGAATTTCCCTCACCTTTACTGTCTGAGGTCATGGCCCTTTCGTACTGTAACGGTTTCTTCAACACTCAGACAGTGGTTTAGGATAAAACACAGTTTTATTGAAAACACAAATAATCAAGTACCCTTCACAGGCCTTGTTGTACCTCAGCAGAAACATACAGAGATAATACAGGTATTTGATGCATATGCCTACACAGGCCCAGTATAATAGGAAGCAAGAGAGGTCTTATACTGACACAGGTCAGGCAGGAAAGGGTGAATACCCAGAGCAGCAGTACAACATGAATTAAAGTCCCAATAGGTGTAATCAGTCTCTGTGTAGAGAAGTCTGTGGTGAGTTCTCTTAGTAACATCCAGTATGATGGTATAGCAACGAGTAGGAGACTGCAGTGCAAGAATGGAGACTAGAGCACTTGTAATCTGCCAGAGCAGAGCTGAGACTAAAACCCACTGCCGTGGTAGTAACGGAGGCAACAATGATACTCTGCAAGAGCCAAACGGGAGTACAGCCAATGGCACACTGCCGTAGCAGTAACGGAGGCAACAATGATACTCTGCAGGAGCTTAACAGATGGTTTGGCCTATGGCACAATGCCGTAGCAGTAACTGAGGCAACACAGTTCTACGAGAGTAACTGAAGGCTCAACCAAGGGCACACTGCCGCAGCAGTAAAAGAGGCAACACAGAAGCTCTGAAACAGTTAACTGAAGGCCCAGCCAATGGCACACTGCCGTAGCAGTAACAGAGGCAACATTGAAGCTCTGTGAGAGTTAACGGAGGGCTCAGCCAATGGCACACTGCCGTAGCAGTAACAGAGGCAACATTGAAGCTCTGCGAGAGTTAACGGAAGGCTCAGCCAATGGCACACTGCCGTAGCAGTAACGGAGGCAACACGAAGGCTCAGCAGGGGTTAACGGAGGACTCATCCTATGACACACTGCCGTAGCAGTAACAGAGGCAACACTGATACTCTGCCAGGCAGGCCTCAGGCACAGCGGAAGTCAGAATGTCGCCCAAGCAACACAGCAATGCAGGAACAGGAAAGCCGGATCGAATCACGGAGCAGGAACGTCAAACAAGCCGGATCAGGTCATGGAACAGGAACGTCAGCCAGGCCGGGTCGAATCACGGAGCAGGAATGTCAGCCAGGCCAGGTCGAATCACGGAGCAGGAGACCAGAAGCAGAGTAGTCAAACGGGTCAAGTCGGTACACAGGAATTCAAGCAACTCAAGTAGGCACTGGTACTGGAACACCACGAAAGGGCACTGGATAGGTTCCAGAGCCCAGTATATAAAGGCCATACTGGGCAGGCCAAATATAGCTCAACCAATAGGAGCTCACCACAACAGAGACTGACAGAGAGCAGCACAGAGAGCACGGGCACCGTGAGAATATGTTAGTATTGGGATTAATATTTATTTAGGGCTTGTTGATCCAAGAAGAAATCTGATTGCCATTTGGAGTCAAGAAGGAATATTTTCCCCCCTTGAAAGCAGAATTTGAAATTGCTGGACTTGGGGGTTGCCTTCATTTGGATCAACAGTGGTAAACAAGAATAAGATAAGGGTTGTACTTGATGGACACAAGTCTTTTTTCAACCTAAACTACTATGTAACTAAATGTAACCATTTGTGACTTAGCTATCCATAAGCATGCTCACAAACCTGCTTCCCTTTGCAATCTGACAGGTCTCATGTTTCCAGTTGATATCAAAATAAGTATAGTATAGTTGTTGGTATCTCCCATAATTATAGTATGCCCAAGATGTGCAGCTTTCCTCATTTGCAATAGCAGTTGGGCCTCAACATTCTCATCAATATTTGGTTTGTACCCACCAACACCTATTTTTAGCTTATATGCCACAGTTAGCCTCAATTTATACCCACAAGGACCCCACATTATGGCCAGTTTCCTCACAAATATCACCTGTTCAATTTGGATTTACACCTGGTTTGAAATATAAGCACATGCCTCCCACTTTTCTATAAATCCTGTCTCTCCTAAACAGGGAATAGCCCCGTATATTTACAGCCTAATCATGTGTATCATCCCACCATGTTTCAGTTATACCAATTATGACCCATGTAGGTTACTTCAGACTGATGATAGGGGAAGCACTAAAAGTCAGCCCACACTGAGATCCATTAGCAGTCTAAGGGGCAAGGCATTTTCCAGTTTGAAAACTGTAAACACGTAGTAGAACCAATATTTTCAACTGGGAATTTGTGTCCTGTTGTAGCAGGCACATGCAAGTGGGGATGGGCTAAAAGTGAGAAGATTTTCCTTCATGACTTTTCACAAAAAAAGACTTTTTTTCTCTTTCAAGAAAATGTTCCTCCTTTTTTTGCCTATTCCAGCAAATTTTTTGCCTATTCCAACACATTTTTCTGTTATTCTAACACTTTTACTCCTATTCAACACATTGTTCGCCTATGTTTCCTATGGTGCCACACTTCCTAGCACAATATTACTTTTCCTGAGGGCTATAGTGGAAAAATCATTAGCCAGAAAGTCAAAGTTGTGAGTCCTAGAGCAACATATACAGTACCTTGAAAATGTGTTATTAGGCAGAGGGCATTTGTCCTTTGTCCATAACACTAACTTCCTGCTTAAGTGACAACCTAGTGTACAACCATTTGTCCTTTGCCCACAACACTAACTTCCTGCTTAAGTGACATCCTAGTGTACAACCTACAATTCATCAGATGTCAACAGTAGTAGGGGGGGGGTCTAGCATGGTTTGATTGGTGGGACCTTGACAAACTGCATCCACCCCAGAAGGAGAGGGATTAATATAATTTATTGCACATGCTGCAGCAAACATTGCTGCAGTCAATTTTTGAACTACCACTTTACTCCCACGCCCCTGCACTGCTCCACCTTTACCCTTCCCCTGCCCCACCTCTTCTCCTGCCCCTTGTGCATTTGCTGGACATTACTCAACTACTGTGTGTGTTTTTACTCTCTACAGTACACAACTGATGGAGTGTGATGTCTTGCTTTAGCCTTCATCAAAATCCTTATTGTTATCTGCTGTTTATGAAGTCTGCTTAGTCGCAGAGCTCAACTCATGCTCCCAGTCAGCTGTCTGTCCCCTAATATATTTGTTTAATTATGTACTCATTAAAAAAATGATTGTTATTTTTTTTATTTATTTATTTTTAAGTTGCCTACCCTATCTTATCACAGTCAGTCCCAAAAAAAAGTATAGCTATAAAACAAAAACAAACAACTTCTTTCCCCAGATTTCCCTAGCACAGAGACAATAAAAGCAAAATAATAGCAAACTGGACCCCAGGTGCCTGTGCCTTGAAAGTCAGACACACTGAATTTTGGGGTATTTAGGGTCAACCTCCTTCCTCCCTTCTTCTCCCCCAGAGTGCCCACATACTCCCCAGATACAGAGAAAACAAACGTCCTACCTAAACGACTCCCTAAAGTTCCTCTTTATTTGCCTATCTTCTCTAGCTCAAAAACATGCTGCTTTCTCCTCTCACAAACACAGAATGACATGATGTGAGAGCCTGACACCTTTTTATATGGCTGTAGAGAAAATGTTTATGTGGTGGGGAAAAATGTTTCTTCCCATTGATTTCAATGCAATGATCTAGGTGAAAAAAGTGCGAAAACTGCATTTTTCGTGGGGAATTATTCGCTTAGCAGGAAGGTCCATTTTTTCTCTGATCTTGGTCTGGATCTAAAGTTTTTGTCCATCCCTACACGCAAGGCACCATAGCTGGTTGACTGATTGATACTGGTTCCATTGCACTTAACCATTCAAAAGATATTATGATAAGTATGCAAATATACATTTCCATGATAACATAGTAACATAGTATCACGGTGCCCGTGATTCGTGCTGCTCTGTGCCTGTCACTTGCTGAGTATTCGTGATTGGCTGTCTGTCATTAGCCCTCCTCACACAGCCTTTTTAAACCCAAGTTGAGCACTTCCAGGTTGCCCTTTCGTGGTGTTTCTGACTCCACTCTGCCTGACCTGCTTGTCAGATTTCTGGGCCTGTTTCCAGTGTTCCTGTATGCTACGTTCCGGTGTTCCAGTGTTCCTGTACGTTAATGTTCCGGTGCTCCAGCGTTTCTGTGTGCCTGTATTCCGGGGTTCCTGTGCTCCAGCACAGTGTGGATTAACCTGTACGAGTTCCTGAGTCTCGCGCTCCAGCTGTCGCTCCGGCGACATTGTTCTCGCTATTGCAATACACATTGTTGGTTCCAGCGTGCGGACGCTGGTTTGCTCCACTAAACCTGTTTGCGATATACATTGTGGATTCCAGCGTGCAGACGCTGGTTTGCTCCATTAAACCTGGTGGCGCTATTTACCATTATTCCCAACGTGCGGACGTTGGTTTGCTCCTGAACATCCTGTACTGTGGTCAGTCGCTGTCCACTTCCTTGCAGTTGTCTGATTATCCCTGGCAATAGACTTCTGCGGAGTAAGACCTCTATACTTACGCTTTCTGCTGTCTTAGTCACCTGACAGCTGGTCTACTTGCTCAGGCTGCCCTGCCCGGTATTGGTGAGGCCGGTAGAGCCTACTCCAGTACTCCTTTGGGCTGCCCTGCCCGGTATTGGTAAGGCCGGTAGAACCTTGTAATTCACCATCTTTAAGGTTGCCTTACCCGGTATTGGCAGGGCCGGTAGAGCCTACATTCAGCATTCCATTGGGCTGCCTTGCCCGGTATTGGTAAGGCCGGTAGAACCGGTATACGTCATCTCACGGTTGCCTTACCCGGTATAGGCAAGGCCGGTAGAGCCTGTCATTTAAACTGTCACTTGGGTTGCCTTGCCCGGTATTTAGGGAAGGCCGGTAGAACCTATTGTATGTTCTATCACTGTTGTATTGTTATGTATGTTTACCAGACGGGGACTGCCTTTAACTTTTAAAAAAGTTAAGTTATTTTACCAAACCTTAAGTCTGAGAGTCTTCAAAAACCGTGACACATAGTTGATGTGGCTGAAAAAAGACGTGTCCATCAAGTCCAGCCATGCCAAAAACACCCATGTTGATCCAGAGGAAGGCAAAAAAAAAAGCCATCTGGAGCAATTTCTAATTTAGCACTAAGTGGGTAAAAAAAAATCCTTCCTAACTCCAAATGGCAGTCAGATAGTTCCTTGGATCAACATCCTATCTGCTTTGTAGCCACCTGTCATAATTTTTAATATTGTTCTGTGCTAAATATGCATCTATTGCTCTTTTGAAAGCAGCTGCATTATCTGCAAGTACAACATGCAGAGGCAAAGAATTCCATAGCTTTGCCACCCTTACTGTAAAGAATCCTTGCCTTTGTTTAAGCCGAAAGCGCCTTTCCTCTAGTCTTAATGAATGACCTCTTGTTCTTACTCAGCTCCTTGCGTAAATAATAATAATAATTGGCTAGTTCTTTGTATGACCTTGAATGCATATGTAAATGGTAATCATATCACCACTTAGACGTCCCTTCTCTAATGCAAACAAACCCAGTTTGGCTAGTCTCTCTTTATAACTCAGATCCTCCAATCCCTTTATCAACTTTGTTGCACGTCTCTGCACTTTTTCCAGTTCAACAATGTCTTTTTTAAGAACTGGCGCCCAAAATTGTACTTCATATTCTAGATGAGGCCTACCAAGGATTTATCCCTTTGAGTGCCAGAGAGGTACGCAATGCATTGTTTTGCAATGCTTTTGCCTACCCCTCTGGCACTCAAAGGGTTATACAGAGGTAGGATAATATTAGCATCCCTTGCATTTACACCTCTTTTTATGCAGGCTAGTACCCTATTTGCTTTTGCAGCAGCTGAGTGACTCTTCACATTGCTGTGAAGTCTATCTTCTATCAGTACTCCTAAATCTTTCTCTAATGAGGATTCCCCAAGTTGTTTCCCATATAGAGTATATGTAGCAAGTTTGTTTCTACAGCCCAAATGCATAATCTTACATTTATCTACATTAAATGTCATCTGCCACTTTTCTGCCCATTCACTCAGTTTATCTAAATCCTTCTGCAGACAAAAAAGCATCCAGCTCTGTATGTATTTCCTTACATAGCTTAGTGTCATAAGCAAAGATTGATTCAATTTCCACTTCTAGATCATTAACCCTTTGACAAGTTAAAAAGCATTGGGCCCAGGACTGAATCATATGGCACCCCACTTATAACTTTAGGCCAATTTGAAAAGGTTCCATTTACAACAACTCTCTGCCATCTATCATTTATCCTGTTCTCAATCCATGTACAGATAACACCACCCAAACCAAAACCTTTCAATTTATGTAATAACCTGTTGTGAGGCACTGTATCAAAGGCTATTGAAAAATCCAAGTATACTACATCTGCATCAATTCCCCTGTCCAAATTACTACTTACTCTTTCATAAAATGCAAGTAAATTAGTCTGACATGATCTGACCTGATCTATTCTTCATGATTCCTACTAATAATATTATTTGTCTTCACATAGTTCTAAATCGTGTCAGTTAGTAACCCTTCTAGTATCTTACCCACTATGGAAGTCAAGCTCACAGGTCTATAATTTCCTGGTTTGGATATTGCTTCCTTTTTAAACAATGGAACTACATCAGCTTTCCTCCAATCAAGTATTATCAAGTGTATTATTTATATTTCATATTGATATATTTAATACATTCTTATATATCCCTTTGAAATGATTGAATATTTGGTATATAAGGGGTTAAAATCAAATGGGGATCAAATTAATGGGGATTTTAGCAATTTTTATTTATCTCCATGGTGCAGTTGATGTCCTCTAGAAATGCTCAATTTTTGCCTTTGCTGTATAAAGCCCACTGATTAGCAACAAGAACTGTAGTATTTTTCAAATACATTGTTACAGACATAGGCATGCAAAACCAATTACTGTATTGCTACAATTTAATAGGTAAAGATAATGCATCTAGCTATAGCTATCCCAGAAGATGATTTTAACAAATCTATTAGATAGATAGACAGAGACATAGATGTTTCCACCAACCTACACAACAGGATGATAAATTTATAGATTCTTAAAGTGGAACTGTAGCCTTAAAAAACACAAATTATACCTAAATATTGTGTTAGATGTGTTTTATTTAATAAAACTGTTTTCAAGCGATTTTTATTTTTTGTGATATGCAGTCCTCTGCTGGCATAAGTGACTTTCCCTTGCTCAAATGGTGTGCTCCTATGTGGCCCTCTTCCTCTCATCTCCAACCGAAGACTATATTTAACCGTTTGTGTTCCAAGTATGTGTGCAATGCATAGCAACGCATTTCACATCTCTTTACATTCAAAGGGTAAAATGCATTTATCAATTTAGCAATTGATTCCCTATGTTCACATGCAACTCTGCCACAGATCTATCGAGCATAAGTGTTTCCCAAGCATCCTCTCCCCGAGAGCTCAAAACGCATAAACACTCTTGCACATAAATATACTGTGTATACTTATCTTAAACTTAAAGTGTAACAAAGGTTAACATACGATACACCAGAGAAAATCTGTGAGTGTAATTTGTAGTTGCAAATGAGTGGATATAAAAACATACCAACCATTGCTAAATAGACAAATGGTTAAGAAGCAAGGAAAAGTATTTCATTTACTGTATATTTAGCAATTTCCAATTTAATAAATATTGGCCAAAGTTTTAAACTAGCAATATTTTATTATGTTATACATCTTTAAGTATTCATATAAATCTTCTATGTGAAATAAAATAAAACATTAGTCTATGCACAGATTTGTACATGAAATATTTTACACAAGCTTTAAAGGAACTCTATTAATTAAAAACAACTTCACTTATTTTGAAAAAACTTTTAATATCACCAACAGGGTGCATTAGCCAATTATTTTATTTAAATAACTATACTTTTTAGTTATTTAGATTTATAGATTACACTTCCTGCCTTGCCCTACATTACCTGCTCCATTCACGGACACTAAACCCTTTTAATGCTAGACTACATGGGTCATGCATTGCTGAGCAGTGTCAGTTTAGTACGGAAGAGCCCTGGGGCCAACAAAAAAAAAAATATATCAAATTTTGACTTTTAAAAGTCAGAATTCTGACTTTTAACGTCAGAATTTCGAGTTTAAAAAGTCAGAATTCTGACTTTAAAAGTCAAATTTGGAATTTATTTATTTTTTTTGTTGGCCCCAGGGCCAAAGTACAGACTGGGGCTGTTGTCATTACCAATGCATGGCTGCAAAATAAACACTGACTTTTAAAGTCAGAGTTTTGACTTTTAAACTCAGAATTTTTACTTTAAGTGTCAAAATTTTGCCTTTAAAAAGTCAGAATTCTGGCTTTAAAAGTCAAAATTAGAATTTTTTTGTTGGCCCCAGGGCTCTTCCGTAGTTTAGGCAGGTAATACAATTAAAAAAAATGCTTATAAGGGGATCTTATTACATTGTATAGATATATGTGAGGTCAATACAAAAATCTCTCTAGTGAGCATTTAGATCTGTTAAACTGGGAAATTATGTGCCTAAGGATGTGGTAATTTAAGATATAATGGATCCATTCAAGAGAAAATTAGAGACATTTATACAAAAAAGGGAACAAAGATGGTTATACGGTAAATTAGTAGGTTAAACAGGATGCTCTGATAAATAGGGAAGGAAGAAGGAAGAATTATGTAATTCTCATTTTCTGGGTAATATTGTGACAATGACTGAACTTGATGGACTTGTGTCTTTCAACCTTGACTGATTTGTGCCTATTTAACTATGTAAGACAGGACGTGACTGTATGGCATGCCTTAATTATCATAATATATCAATCTAAATAACTAAGAAATTGTTTTTCAAACAAAATGGCTAATACAGCATATAGGTGATTTTGAAAAGTATTTTAAAATTACCTAAGATATTAATGGATGATAGTTTCCTTTTAAAAAACAGAACTTTCTGCAGTCTTTGGGCGGTATTCAGTTGTTGTCTCAAAATATATCTTGTAATAAATTATTTGATATTTGCACTTTTGTTATTCAGTTAGCAACGTTAAGCCAGATTTCCAACAGTCAATAAATTATTTTGCAATATCTGATGCTATTAAATTGCTTGCAATATGTCTTATGTTTGTTTTCCACTCCCTAAGTTCACCTACGTTCTTGGCAGAGTTGTCTTTTTTCTGGTTTTAGTGCAAAACTGGCTGCACAGGTCTCAGGGGACATGTTTGAGTATTGTGTGTGCTAGATTCCCAATGTCCCTGGAGTTTAGCCAGACCTCTTATCCTCAGAGAGTACCATCATCAAGTCAGTGCCTGGCATACCTAGTCACTTTCCTGTCTTTGGGAGTTTACAAACTACTGAGGGGATACTGACAATGAGTAATACAAAGATGAGCTAACGTGCTAATGGCTAAAACAGAGCTGAAGTGAGAAGCAATACAAGATATATACATATATCAAT
The DNA here is from genome assembly GCA_037306005.1 of Rhinophrynus dorsalis. Lineage (NCBI taxonomy): Eukaryota > Metazoa > Chordata > Amphibia > Anura > Rhinophrynidae > Rhinophrynus > Rhinophrynus dorsalis. The sequence continues at coordinate 38,136,154 of CM074728.1, read as the reverse complement.
AAAATCTTGGAACTCTTATATAAAATTAATTGATCAATGGGACTAGTTGTACACTCAAAAAAAAGCTGGAATATACAATACTAATATAGGATTACCAATAAAATACCACCAAGTATAGTAAACTTTTTAAATATGATATTACACCCTTGAATGGGGGTAGCAACAAAAAGCATAAAATAAAAATAAATAAGAATGAAAAATTATAATACTAAAATCTAGACAGTATTGTAGCCATAAATATATATATATGTACTAGCAATGTGGGATGGCATTGCCTGTCATGTTATGACCATTGGGAGCGAGTGTCTGAAATGTAGACACACTGAAACACAGACAAATGCAACACACAGGTAGACCCATACACACAGTGAGTGTCAGAAACATGCAAAAGACATGCATACACACACACACTGGAGATACACACATGTAGACACACATGTAACAGATGTACACACACACACACAACAGAAATGCGCACACAAACATGTATGCAACAGACACAGGCAACAGACATACACCCATACAGAGGAGACACTGACACATTGATAGCTGCCCCCCGTGTGTAGAGGTTCTGGCTCTTGCTAGTCCCCGGGATCTGTAGGTTCTGAGTGTAGAAGGGATAATAAGGGACTCTATTCAGGATTACAACACAAAAAATGAGATCATTAGCAGGAAAACATGGTTTTATGAAGAATAGATCATGCCAAACTAATCTTTTCAGCTTGTAGAGGAAGTAAGCAGCAGCCTAGATAATGGCAAGGCAGTTGATGCAGTATATCTAGATTTTGCAAATGCATTTGATACAGTGCCACACAGAAGGCTGGGGTATAAAATAAGGAAATTGGGGCTAGGAGATAACCTTTGCAATTGGATACAAAACTGGTAGAAGGATAGGGAACAGTGTGTGGTTGTAAATGGATAATTCTCCAATACAGTTAAAGAGAGTGGAGTACCTCAGGGTTCTGCAATATGTCCCCTGCTTTTTAACATTTATAAATGACCTGGAAATAGATATAGAAAGCAAAATCTCAATATTTGCAGATTACACTAAATTATGCAGGGTAATTAATTCAGAACAGGATATTTGCTCTCTACAGGATTTACATAAAATGGCAGATTGGGCAAACAAATGGAATATGAAGTTTATTGTGGGGAAGTGTAAAGTCATGCATTCGGGAGGAAATAATCCCAAGGCTACTTGTAAACTTAATGGAATCATTTTAGGGGACTCATTGCTAGAGAAAGACCTGGGTATCTTTGTCAACTACAAACTTGGAAACAGTGACCAATGTCAAGAAGCAGTAGCAAAGGAAAACAAAATCCTGTCTTGCATAAAAAGAGGTATTGAAGCAAGAGTAGATAACATTAGTTTTGGGCACCAGTTCTGAAAAAGGATATACTAGAACTAGAGGGTACAGCGAAGAGCAACAAAATGAATTAAGGGAATGGAGGACTTTACATATGAGGAAAGACTAGACAAACTTGGTTTATTTACTCTACAGAAAAGATGACTAAGAGGAGACCTTATCACGTTGTACAAGTATATGAGAGGTCAATACAAGGATCTCTGTGGTGAGCTATTTATTCCAAGGCCTGATCAGGTGACACCCCTTGAGATTAGAGGAAAGGAGGTTTAGACTTCAGCAGAGGAAGGGGTTTCTTACAGTAAGGTCTGTTAAATTGTGGAATTCTTTGACCAAGGATGTGGTTATGGCAGATACAATGGATACATTTAAGAGAAGGTTAGATACATTTCTTTCAAATGGGAACATATAGGATTATACTGTATATTAGTAGGTAAATCAGGAAGGTCTGATAAAGACTATCTTATTTAGTAGCAGGAAAGCTATATAATTCTCAGTCACTGGGGTATGAGGCAAAGGTTGAACTTGATGGACTTGTGTCTTTATTCATTCTAATTTACAGTGTTACTATCACTTTAACCCTTTGAGTGGCAGAGGGTTTTCTCAACGCATTGCAAAGCAATGTTTTGCATACCCCTCTGGCACTCCAAGGATTAACCGTTTGCGTAGCATAGGTGTCCAACATCCATCCCTCTCTTGTACATTACTTCCCTGCAAGTTAAGAGTCTATAAACATTTTACTCTGAGTGCTAGATTGGTTTGCAACACATTGCAAAGAATGCATTGCGTTCCCCTCTGGCATTGAAAGGGTTAACAGGAGAAGTGCAGGTGAGGGCATTGCATGTGCATGTGTGTGGAGCAGGAGGACATTTGGGCAAGTAGTTTCCTGTATTCCAAGCCTTTTTCTCATGTTCTGAGAATGCTCATGCAGTTCTTTGTATTCCAAGCCTCTTTTTCATGTTGTGAGCATGTTCATTCAGTCTCTTGAAATCCAAGCCTCCTTTTCACATCCTGAGCACAACCACACAGTTCTAAACAGCCTAGTAAGTGCTTCTAAGGCCCTAGGAGACCCACAACAGAAAATATCCAGGGGGCTACATGTATGAATATCCCCTTCTTACTGCCACCCCTGGCTGTGTTAGGCTTCTGAAAAGTTTTCCGGTCACAGGGTGCTCTCTTTTATATATTTTAACTAGCAAAATAGGAGAGCACTACAGTGGGCTGTATGAACATATACAAATAGTTATTAAAAATAAATAACAGAATAGTAAATACAATACATGAAGCTGCCTAAAAAATCCTATAGTGCTAGAATACAAAAAGACAATGTACAGCTCCGGAGCTTATAATAGTTGATGCACTTCAAGGAAATATATATATTGCAACTTCTGTATACAATCAGATAAAGCTGTCAGATGAGTTGTAGAACCAGAGTCCCCTTTGGTTGTATTATGCCAATACTTGTCTTTGTATATAAGAGATCTAGCGGGCAGGTGATGTATACAATGTATCTTGCCTGACTTTCTCCTCTCCAGTCTTCAAACTACTATGATGTCCCAGCTTACTAGCTGGTAATGTAACAATGTATCTTTGTTACCAATCATCTTCTCTCAGTTAGTAAGATTGTCAGTCCCTTCAGGCAGAGTGTATCAATCAGCCAACCTCCAGTCTTCCTCGATCTCTATATGCTATATCTATATCTCTATAGACCTGCACACTTGCCAAGATCGAATTTGGCTCAATACATCATCAACTCCAACCTCTGGCTCCTTCTAATCACCACTATCGGATATATAAAAATACCGGCATCAATATCCCCTTCAAATCAGGTGAAGAGAACTCCTACACCTTTTCGTACTGTGTACCAGCACTTCATCAGGGAGCATGTAGGGAGATGCTTTAGCGTTTGTTTAAATCTGGCACCAACATAACGTCATCCTGACATAGTACAGATTCCATATTGCAGTATGTATAACTCTAATAATCAATAAAGTTACTTATATAAAAACATATCTGAACAAGATTCTCTCCTATTAACCCTAACACTGACTAAACCTTATAAGACCATTATTGGGGATAAATAAAGAAAACTATTAACATACAATGATATCCACAACCCTCCTTTAATAACCCTCCCTTGATAAACAAGTGTCCTTCCATCCATTCTTATTTTTGGTGAACATTACCTCTAGAATGTCTAACTTATTATATAGGCTAATTACATGTAATACATCTGCTCATTCCACACTTAAAAACTCCCTTCTTATCCAAAAAATTATCATTTTTGGTTTCTTTTATCATTTTGGCTTTTTTCTTGAAAAAAAGTTTTTAAATTCTTATTTTTGGTGAACATTACCTCTAGAATGTCTAACTTATTTTTATTTTTACTTTTAGATGTAGATTTCAAAATAGGAGAGCGCTATAGTGGGCTGTATGATCATATACAAATATTTATTAAAAATAAACAACAGAATTGTAAATAAAATACATCAAGCTGCCTATAAAAAAATCCTATAGTGCTAGAATACAAAAAGACAAAGTCCAGCTCTGGAGCTTATTATGGTTGGTGCACTTAAAGGAAAAATATATATTGCAACTTATGTAAACAATCAGATAAAGCTGTCGGATGAGGTGTAGAAGCAGTGTCCCCTTTGGTTGTATTATGCCAATACTTGTCTTTTTTTATAGGCAGATTCGTGTATTTTATTTACTATTCTGTTTTTTAATAAATATTTGTATATGTTGATACAGCCCACTGTAGCATTCTCCTATATTTTTGCTAGTTTAGATTTTAATTAGAACTCATCGCACTAACGAGTTCAGGGTAGTAGTGATACAGTGGACTGTGTTGATTGTAGTTCTTGAGAGGTGGACCTGTTGGTGCTTAGGGCGCTGTTATCACAGATATGTAAAATATATACTCAACTTGGATGATTTCCGATCATGTCTGCAACCTCAATGCAAGTGCTCTTCTTGCAGCAATGATCGGCTCTCCAGCTGTCCCGGTAATTGCCCCTCATAACACCTTAGCTGATTCTAATCGTGTCTGCAGCCCATATCTTTCTTGCAGCAATGATCAGCTCTTCATCTTTTCCCCCCGCAGTCCTCACCCAAAGCTGGAATAGATCAGACAAACTTTCTAAGAGCAACACCTTTTACCAAAGATTCAAAGAAAGTTTGTGTGATCTAATCCAGCTTCTGGTGAGTGACAGCTGGAGAGACGATTATTGCTGCAAGAAGAGCTCTTGCATTGAGGTTACAGACATGATCGGAAATCATCCAAGTTGAGTAAGAACCCCAGAGTGGCAACGCTGATGGGGATCAATGAAGAAGAGGTCTAGTAAGTGCATAAAAGAACTGTAATGCAAGTTACCCTTGGAAAGTTTTTTGCGCTTCCTTCTATTTTTATACTATGAGCTCTTGTAGAACTGACCGCCTGGTGCTGCACAGTGTTTTCTGTGCAACATATGGAAGTCTGCAAACCATTGCTTGCCGTTCTGCCTCTCAAGTCTGTGTGTGTGTATGTGTAACATAGGTGTGTGCCTCTGTATGTAACATGTGTGTGTGTGTGTGTGTAAGACAGGTGTGTGTCACACACACATCTCAGCAACGCATGTGTCTGCAAAAACATAGCTCTGTATCTCAATGTGTGTTATGGCCAAATATTACACTTTTTTCAATGAATACAAACATAATAAAAACACATATGGGCAATGTATGACACCGGGTGAATGAGAAATGTGTATGAAGCAGTTGTGAGTTGTGTGAGCGTGGGCAAATTCATATCGCTTCTAATAGCTGTGTTGCTGTCTGTGTAGTGTGAGCATACTGTAAAGCCCTGGCCTATTAGATTTCCATCTCAGAGCAAACACATGGTCTGACTCCATCTTGCTAGGTGTCTTTGTTCTCATAGTCACATGGTTGAAGACGCCATTTTGTAAAAAAAAAGCACATGATTGTGAGTTTGCAGTTTCTTCACAACTACATTGATTTTAACACAGCTGCTATTGTGCAACCTTTTGCGCCAAATTAATTCATCCAAAGTCACGAACCGAACCACATGGGAAGAACAAAATTGAGACTGACAAAGCACGGGGTCCTGATGGTATACATCCAAGGGTTCTTCAGGAACTCAGTGCAGTGTTAGCAAAACCCCTATATTTACTCTTCAAAGATTCTCTCACCACAGGCTCAGTGCCACAAGATTGGCAAAGAGCCAATGCAGTGCCTCTATTTAAGAAGGGAACTAAAACAGAACCTGGAAATTATAGACCTGTGAGTCTGACTGTGGTAGGAAAACTGCTAGAAAGGATAATAAGGGACTATATTCTGGATTACAACCAAAAAAATAAGATCATTGGCAGGAATCAACATGGTTTTATGAAGAATAGATCATACCAAACTAACTTTTCAGCTTATATGAGGAAGTAAGCAGTAACCTTGATAATGGCAAGGCAGTTGATGTAATATAACTAGACTTTGCAAAGGCATTTGATACAGTGCCACACAGAAGGCTGGGGTATAAAATAAGGAAATTGGGGCTAGGAGATGACCTTTGCAATTGGATACAAAACTGGCTGAAGGATAGGGAACAGTGTGTGGTTGTAAATGGAAAATTCTCCAATACAGTTAAAGTGGAGAGTGGAGTACCTCAGGGTTCAGTAATGGGTCCGCTGCTTTTTAACATGTTTATAAATGACCTGGAAATAGATATAGAAAGCAAAATATCAATATTTGCAGATCACACTAAATTATGCAGGGTAATTAATTCAGAACATGATATTTGCTCTCTACAGAGGGATTTACATAAAATGGAAGATTGGGCAAACAAATGAAATACGAAGTTTAATGTGGGGAAGTGTAAAGACATGCATTTGGGAGGAAATAATCCCAAGACTACTTATAAACGTAATGGAATCATTTTAGGGGACTAGGTATCCTTGTCAACTACAAACTTGGAAACAGTGACCAATGTCAAACAGCAGTAGCAAAGGAAAACAAAATCCTGTCTTGCATAAAAAAGAGGTATTGAAGCAAGAGTGGATAACATTATTTTGCCATTGTACAAATCATTGGTGAGACCCCACCTTGAGTATGCAGTGCATGTTTGGGCACCAGTTCTGAAAAAGGATATACTAGAACTAGAGAGGGTACAGTGAAGAGCAACAAAATGAATTAAGGGAATGGAGGACTTGACATATGAGGAACAAGTAGACAAACTTGGTTTATTTACTCTACAAATTTGACGACTAAGAGGAGACCTTATCACATTGTACAAGTATATGAGAGGTCAATACAAGGATCTATGCAGTGAGCTATTTATTCCAAGGCCTGATCAGGTGACCAGGGGACACCCCTTGAGATTAGAGGAAAGGAGGTTTAGACTTCAGCAGAGGTCTGTAAAATTGTGGAATTCCTTGCCCAAGGAGGTGGTTATGGCAGATACAATGGGTACATTTAAGAGAAGATTAGATACATTTCTTTCAAATGGGAACATACAGAGTTATACTGCTTATTTGTAGGGAGATCAGGAAGGTCTGATAAAGACTAGCTTATTTGGTAGCAGGAAAGCTATAAAATTCTCAATTACTGGGGTATGAGGCAAAGGTTGAACTTGATGGACTTGAGTATTTATTCAACCTAATTTACTATGACATTATGTAGTATTGCTCAATTGCCTGGTTGTAAAATTATTTTCAATCAAAACTTTCTGCTATCAGAGCCAGAATTTAAGTGTCTCAAGAGCTACCTTCAGGAGAATTTGGATAAGGGCTTTATCCAGCCTACTAGTTCCCCTACAGGCACTGAAATATTTTTTTCTGTTCAAAAGAAGGCTGACTCACTTTGACCATGTGGCGACTATCAGGAACTTAATATCACTATTAAGAAGTGTTACACTGTGCCTCACATTCTGGAAGTTTTTGATCATCTATGTTCTGCCACTATCTTCTCAAAACTGGACCTTTGGTTAGAGAGAAATGTGACAAATTGAAAACAGCCTCTAGAGCAAACTACTGCAGTTTCAAATAATTACTGATGCCTTTCAGATTGTGGAATGCCCTGCAATTTTCTAGCACTTTGTGAACAAGGTCTTCAGAAACATAATAATTTGTCTTGATGTACTGATTTTGTAAGAGGCAAAAATTATTAAAGTTGATACCTTTATTGGCTAATTAAACAGATTTAAAATGCAAGCTTTCAAGACTTCTTAGGTTTCTTCCTCAGGCATATTGAAGGTATCAACTTGAAGGTATCAACTTCACTAAATTTTTGTCTCCTGTATTTCTACAGTTAACACGGTACCAACTCTCATCTGATATTGTAAGAACATTGTAAACATATCAAACTGTTTCCATGGCTACATAATCTCCCCAGAGGGCTTCAGGATGGGTCACAGCAAGGTTTCAGCTATAATCATGCTTTCAATCACAACAAAATAGAAGGCCATTCAACATTTGTTGGGCTTTTAATTTATGCTACAGATTCAATCTCAGCCATTGAGACAGCTGCCTTATTTGTCAACACTATTTGTCAACAAGGCAGTGTACCTCAGTGGTGTACCTGAAGAAGTGGTGTCAGACTGAGCATCTCAATTTATATCTAAAGTCTGGATATCTTTTTGTTACACTTTAAAAATCCAATGTATAAATCCTCTTAAGATTTGGACCTCTCATGCCACTTTCTGATAAAACTTGTTTTCCATGTGTCTTGAAAAGGAGCACTAAGAACCTGATCCCCAGTCAATTAACAGTTATAATAATAATAATAACTAGTATTTATATAGCGCCTTTCTCCCAGTGGGACTCAAAGCGCTTTCAGCACACGCTCTCGGAATTAACCAAATCGGCAGCTGAAATAATAGATGTTATTATTACCCAATTAATGGTACTCATTTATCGACCTCGGAAGGATGAAGGGCTGAGTTGACCCTGCTGGGAATCGAACCTGCAACCTTGAGGTTAGAATAGGCTCCATAGTCAGGGACTTTACCACTGAACTATCTCACCAGCTTCTCCTCCTTCTGTTCATATAGAGGGCCAAGAGGAGTTTGAGGTTGAGAACATTGTGGATTCCCTTTGAAAATGGTGACGGCACCATTATCTGATACACTGGAAAGGGTGTGCTCCTGGGAACAGGCTTCTTCTGTTTATTTTCCTGACCTTGTATGGCTAACATAGTAACATAGTAGATAAGGCTGAAAAAAAGACATGCGTCTATCAAGTCCAGCCCATGCCAAAAACACCCCTGTTTATCCAGAGGAAGGTAAAAAAAAAAAAAAAAAAAAGCCCTCTGGAGCCATTTCCAATCTAGTCCCAAGTGTGGGGGGAACATTATTCCTTCCTGACTCCAGTTGGTAGTCAAATAGTTCCCTGGATCAATAGGCATCCATTGCTTTTTTGAAAGCAGTTGCATTATCTGCAAGCACAACATCCAGAGGCGAAGAATTCCATAGGCTTATCACCCTTACTGTAAGGAATCCCTGCCTTTTAGTCGAAAGCACCTTTCCTCAGGTCTTAATGGATGACCTCTTGTTCTTAGCTCAGCTCTTTGCATAAATAATTAATTGGATAGTTTTTTGTATTGACCTTGAATGTATTTGTAAATGGTAATCATATCACCCCTTAGATGTCTCTTCTCTAATATAAACAAACCCACTTTGGCTAGTCTCTCTTTGTAACTCAGATCCTCAAATCCCTTTATCAGTTTTGTTGCACGTCTCTCCACCTTTTCCAGTACAGTAATGTCTTTTTTTAGAACATGCGCCCAAAATTGTACTGCACATTCTAGACGAGGCCTAACCAAGGATTTATACAGAGGTAGGATAATATTAGTATCCCTTGCTTCTACACCTCTTTTTATGCAGGCTAGTACTCTATTTGCTCTTGCAACAGCTGAGTGACTCTGCATACTGCTGTGAAGTCTATTGTCTATCAGTACTCCTAAATCTTTCTCTAATGAGGATTTCCCAAGTTGTTTCCTATTTAGAGTATATGTAGCAAGTTTGTTTCTACAGCCCAAATGCACAACCTTGCATTTATCTACATTAAATGACATCTGCCACTTTTCTGCCCACTCACTTAGTTTATCTAAATCCTTCTGTACGGAAAAAGACATCCAGCTCTGTATGTATTTCCTTAAATAGCTTAGTGTCATCAGCAAAGACTGAGATGCTACTTTCAATTCCCACTTCTATATCATTATTAAACAAATTAAAAAGCATTGGTCCCAGGACTGAACCCTGCGGCACCCCACTTATAACCTTAGACCAATTTGAAAAAGTTCCATTTACAGCAACTCTCTGCCATCATTTAACCAGTTCTCAATCCATGTACAGATAACACTGCCCAAACCGAAGCCTTTTAATTTATGCAGTAACCTGTTGTGAGGCACTGTGTCAAAGGCTTTTACAAAATCCAAGTATACTACATCAACAGCAATTCCCATGTCCAAATTACTACTCACTCTTTCATAAAATGCAAGTAAATTAGTCTGACATGATCTGTTCTTCATGAAACCATGCTGATTCCTACTACTGATATTGTTTGTCTTCACATAGTTCTGAATACTGTCAGTTAATAACCCTTCTAGTATCTTACCCACTATGGAAGTCAAGCTCACAGGTCTATAATTTCCTGGTTTGGATCTTGCTCCCTTTTTAAACAATGGAACTACATTAGCTTTCCTCCAATCACAGGGCACTATGCCTGATGAAAGTGAATCAATAAATATTAAGTATAATGGTTTTGCTATTACTGAACTAAGTTCCTTAAGTACCCTTGGGTGAATACCATCCGGTCCAGTTGCTTTATTCACTATAACCCTTTCCAGTCTCTTTTGGACCTTGTCCTCAGTAAGCCATATAGATGTTGAAGGAAATTCTGTGGTTTTGTCTGTTTGCCTATAGCTTGTCATTGCTGCTTTCTTTGTATATACTGAAGCAAAGAACATATTTAGGGTGTCAGCCATAGCTTTATCCTCACTAATCAATTCACCTGTCTCAGTCCTAAGAGGACCAATATCAACCTTAACTTTTTTGTTATTAATATACTTGTAGAATTGTTTAGGGTTTTTATTGCTCTCATTTGCAATGTTTCACCATCTTTATCCACACCATCCAGGTCCTACCACCCCTGGAACACCATGGGTTCAACGTCACATTTTTTATTTGTAGGGTTTGCATGCTGAGGCATAACATGCAATTAGGTCTTACATGGTGAAATGCAAGGCCACACATTCAGTTTTGCATGCTTGTTAATTTCCAGTCTGCTGCTATTTCAAATGACGTAGCAGTTTCTCAAGTGCATAGAGGTTGAGCTAATTTTTCTGGTGGCCTAGTCTCCGTTCCGATTGTGCTGCCTTTACAGCGGCTTGCACAACTTGTGCTCAAAATAAGTCACCCCAACATCTACCGGTGGCCTTGCTCCAGCCATTGGCCAACGGGGAACATCCCTGGTCACATCTATCTATCAACTTTATGGTCGACCTCCCTCGCTCCATGGGCTGTACAGTCATATTGATGATTGTGGACAAATTTTCAAAGATGGCTCACTTCGTGCCACTTAAGGGCTTACAATCCGCGCAGAAAATGGCGATGGTTTTTGCTAGAGAGGTTTTCTGACTCCATGGCATACCCAATGTAATCGTGTCCGATAGAGGAAGCCAATTTGTGTCCTGCTACTGGAGGTGTTTCTGTGCTCAGATTGGAATTCAATTGGCATTCTCCTCTGAGTATCACCCGCAATCTAACAGTGTGGCAGAAAGGTCAAATACGGGTTCCAACCCTTGGTTCTTCCTGAGACTTTCCAAGCACAAGCGATTTCCGGCTCTTGACGAGTGTTTGAGGGCACTCTGTTCCTCTTGGGTTCAGGTACAGCATACTCTACGTGGTTCCGTGCAGCGACAAAAAAGGCAGGCTGATCATAGGCGACTGCTGGCACCTACCTTCCAGGTAGGAGACAGAGTGTGGTTGTCTTCCCGTAACTTGCACCTCCAGGTTCCTTGTAACAAATTGGCTCCTCGATTCATTGGTCCTTTCCGTGTGTTGTGCAAAATTAACCCGGTGGCTTATGCATTGGAGCTCCCTGCCAATAAGCGCATTCATAATGTCTTCCATGTTTCCCTGTTAAAGCCCTTTGTCTGCAACCTGTATACCTCCGCTCCTGTCCGTCCTGCTCCCATGAGAGTTGCAGGTCAAGAGGAATATGAAGTACAAAATATTCTGGACTCCCATTTGGTTTGAGGGAGCCTATAGTACTTTATTCATTGGAAGGGATATGGTCCAGAGGAGCACTCCTGGATTCCAGCTGATAATGTTCACGTTCCTGTCTTGGAACGCAGATTTCATGCACGCTTTCCTGACAAACCCTGGCTGGCTCCGCGGAGGGGGGCCTTTGGGGGTGGTGTACTGTCACAGGTTACCTTGGTTTCAGTGGCCATTCATGCCGCACAGATGACGCAGGAAGATGGCAGAGGTTGGACGCATCACAGCAAGATGCGTCATCTGCAGGCACAAGGCTTCAGTGTAGCAGGCCTGTTTTATGCCATGCTTCCTGTAGTCTCCTCCTACCTACTTCCTTCCTCTGAGCCTGCTCCTCCTACCTACTTCCTGAGGAGGGGTTTAAAGGGTAGTCTGAGTCCTGACTCAGTTGCCTTTGCGTTGTTGTACTAAGCAGTTCTGTGTCCTTTGGCTCTGTGTATGACCTGGCTTGTCTGACCATCCAATCTGGTGCTGACCTGTGGTTCTTTCTGACTATTCTCCTGCCTTATCCTTATAGTGGACACCCAATCTGGTGCAGACCTGTGGCTCTGGCTGACAATTTTCTTGTTATTCCCCTGTATCTAGCAGACACCCACCCTGGTGCGGACCTGGGGCTCTAGTAGAAGAGCTATTAACTGACTGTAGGCGTGAGTCAAGCTTCCACTTTCTCCATTCTGACTACAGACTGATTGCAGGCGTGGGTCAGGTATCCTCTGCTATAGACTGACTGCAGGCATGAGTCAGGTAGCCTCCTTTCAGCTTCAGATCCTGTGTTCCTGTTCCAGTTCCGTTCCAGTTCCTGCACCTGGTTCCATCAGAGACTACCAGTGGCTGAGGCCTATTCTCCAGCAGTGTGGTCCATCTTGGCAGCCTACTATTTCTGATAGCAGTGCTTGCTGGTCTGTGACCCTCTGCCTGTTCCTGCTTATTCTGTTTTTGCTATTGTGTACTACCTTACTTATGTTTTAATAAATTGCATTTAACTATGCTGTACTGACTCCTGAACATCTCTGGGGAACCGTGACAGACCTAAACCTTGCCCTTATCATTTGTGGTTCTCATATATGTTCTAATGTTCTTGACTTCTTGTGGAGTTAGTCACTACTTCAGCTTCTTTAACTCCCAGCATTAAGCCACAATAATGAATCCCTTGTGGTTGCCACCTCTCAAGCTTTGCACACAAGCTACTGCTCAGCAGAGACTTTGCATTGGAATATTTTGTCTTGCTAACAGGTTCCATTTTTACAGTTATCTTCTAAGTCCTGAGAGGACCAGCCCTAAGTAGGGAGTCCAATCCACAGCAGCTGTAAATGGCTCAGGACCTAACTGTGGGCCTAAGGGGAATAGCAGTGTACTTAGAATGACAATGTAATAGTGTTATTACATTTTGTGATTGTCTTTCCTTTGTACAAATTTGTTTATATTTCCTTTTTAATTTTAGCACTATCTTGTCAATCATCGTTTACATTGATTCTGCAGTATATTTTTACTGTACTGTTCTATGTTTCTAAGTAGAATAGGGCCAAGTCCTGAGGCCTATGAGTCCTCCCCAAATTTTTCTGATTCTTCCTTAACTTTTCTTTGATTGACTAGAAGGTGGAAAAAAAGTCAGAAGTTTTAAGCTTCAATAAAATTGCCACCATCATTCCACAATGGTGACAATAGGGCTACAACAAAATGTCTGCCACAAATTCATGATTGCATAGCTAAGGCACAGAAACCATCAGTTACATAACAAATAAGCTCCTAACAGGTGTATATGGGATACTTCTCCTATAAAGTAATTTTATAATTTGAACTTTAAAATTCAAACATTACATTAAAAAATGATAATAACGATAGAAGCAATAGAGTCATAAGCAAATGTTTGAAACTGACAAATATCGAAACACAAAAATTACTTAATTGTTCAATAAACATGAAAATAAGTGCTGTTACTTTAGAAATACCTTAATACATATTTTGCAGATAATATTCAAAAGAAAGAGTGAGATAAAAGATCAAGTTGAGCAATATTTACTATTCATAAAAAAATAATTATATCCAAGCATTATTTAAAGATGAAGTCAGATATCCATTCTAAACAGATCACAAATCTGCATTTCTTAGACATTTTCCGTGTAAAAAAAATCTTACAAAACAGCATTCCTGATATAAACCACACCGGACAGAGAACGTTACAATCACAAGGAGAAAATGAGTAAAATGAGTTAACTAATAACTACCATTAAACTACCTTTCATTGCCAAATAGGGAAATAATGACAAAAACCACAAGGAAATTGTGTTTGAACATCATTACATCAAAACATTGTAACAACCAGAACGCTTAAAAAATGGCATGCCATTGTATAGTAACAAAGTTGATGTGGGTGAAAAAAAGACATGACTCCACCAAGTTCAGCCCATGCCATATCACCCATGTTAACCCAGAGAAAGACAGAAAAAAAACATTGAAGCAATTTCCAATTAAATCACAAGTGGGTAAAAAATTCCTTTATGACTCGAAATAGCAGTCAGATATTTCTCTGTATCAACATCCTATCTGCTTTAAACTCAATTCCCTAAATTCTCAATATTGTTCTCAGCTAGAAAGGTATCCATTTCTTTTTCTGAAGAAACTACAATATCTGCAAGCACAGCATCCCTAGGCAAAAAAATCCATAACATTAATGCAGTTATTGTAAGTAATCCCTGCCTATATTCTACTTGAAGGCACCTATCTTCTAGTCTTAATGGATGGCATTTTTTCCCAACTCATTGAGTAAATAGTTACTTAGAGAGTTCTGTGTATTGACCTTGAATATATTTGTAAATGGTAATCATATCTCCATTAGATGTCTCTTTTCTTATGTAACTAAAACCAGTTTGGCTAATATCTTCATAACTCAGATTATCCAATCCCTTTATCAGTTTTGTTGCATGCATCTACTTTTTCCAATTCAATGTCTCTTTTAAGAACTGGTGGGCAAAACTGTATTTCATATTCCAGATAAGACCTAACCAAGGATTTATATAGAGGAGTAATGTCATTCACATCTCGTGCATCTATACCTCTTTTTATACGGCTAGTACCCTATTGGCTCTTGTAACAGATGTGTGACACTGAACACTGCTGTGAAGTCCATTGTCTATCAGTGCTCTTAAATCTTTCTCTAACAAGGATTCCCCAAGTAGTTTCCCATTTATTGTATATGTAGTATGTTTGTTGTTGCAGCCCAGATGCATAACCTTACATTTATATATTAAAGGGATAGTAATACCTAAAATGTAAAAAAAAATATGTTGTAGGGTTTATCCCCCTGAGTAAAACAAGAGTACTCCCACTGCTGAAAGATGTTTCATTCAAAAGTTATTAATTTTCAAAGATGAATTTTTTAGGTGCAATATCACAGTGGCCTGAAATTGTACAGTGGCGCTGTTGCTACACGATCCTATGGACAGCTCTGGTCTCAGGACCATATATCTCCATAGGATCGTGTAGCAACAGCGCCACTCTAAAATTTCAGGCCACTGTGATATTGCACCTAAAAAATTCAACTTTGAAAATTAATAACTTTTGAATGAAACATCTTTCAGCAGTGGGAGTACTCTTGTTTTACTCAGGGGGATAAACCCTACAACATATTTTTTTTTACATTTTAGGTATTACTATCCCTTTAAACCTCATCTTCCACCTTTCTGCCCTTTCACTGTTTATACAAATCTTTCCACAGAGAAAAATCATCCTGCTCTGTATGTTTTTCCTTCCACATCAGCAAAGATTGAGACACTACTTTCAATATTCTCTACTTATAGATCATTCATAAACAAGTTAAAAACCATTGGGTCCAAGACTGAACCCTAGACACCCCTCTTAAAACTTTAGACCAATTTGAAAATGTTCCATTTACAACTCTCTGCCCTTGATCATTTAACCAATTCTCTGTCTATGCATAGATATCTTTCTCCAAACCCAAGCCTTTTAATTTATGCAGTAACCTGTTTTGAGGCACTGTATCAAAGGTTTTTGCAAAATCCAACTACACTGACAGCAATACCCTTGCAAGTAAATGTGTTAACGGGTTTAATATATCCATGAAAAAGATATATGGTGGGGTAATAGTAATGATGGTGATATACTGGATGATGGACAGGCTGGGAGTGGGGGAGTGAAAAAAACGTGAGAAGCAAGAGGATGAAGAAAGTGACAGTAGGATGAATGACAGGTTAAAAGGGCATGATGGAAGAGGGGTTAAATTGAAGTACACGTACCAGGCTATCCCCATAGTGCAGCTCCCCCATTAAAATATTGAGATCAAAAAATGGAGGATGCTGGAAATGTGTCCAAAAAATGTATGTGCAAGGTAATGGAGACCTCTCTAGCATTTAAAAGGTTAAATCAAATATGAAAATATGAAACCTGAAAAACAAAGGCAGAAAAATGAATGGCAAAGACTTTATGCCAAATTGTTAACCTCTTGGAAGTTAGTGTGAAAAACAATTGCAAACTCTCAAGCTTTAAGGTATTAAACCAGAATGAAAACAGACAAGGGGAAATAAACTAAAGCAATTAAAATGTAAATATACATGTACACTTACTGGAAGATACTAGTATGCTAAGATCCCCAGCATCC
The DNA here is from genome assembly GCA_037306005.1 of Rhinophrynus dorsalis. Lineage (NCBI taxonomy): Eukaryota > Metazoa > Chordata > Amphibia > Anura > Rhinophrynidae > Rhinophrynus > Rhinophrynus dorsalis. Next base: position 38,119,917 of record CM074728.1, on the reverse strand, counting down.
ACTCAACCAGTCTCTCCATGTACTGCTGTTTCGGTGAAATGTGGCCATAGCTTTTCCAACTAAAAAGTATTGGTTATGTAAGCATAGGCTCCACCAACTGAAGCCCATGCTTGATCTTTCTCATCAGAAATCTTTTTTTTATAAAATGCTTCTAGTCCGTGTTCTTTCTGCAACATTTATGTATTGCCACTTTCTTTGACTGGCTACCTCTCCTCAACTTCCCTTCCCTTCTTCTCCCTTCTCCTCTCCCACAGCTCCTCAGACATCCTTCCTCCACATTCAGTCACTTCCTCCCACACTCATCACTGTCACAGACCCTTTCACTTTCTCATGTACTCACGCCAATAACAACCAAAAAGTAGATAAATGTACAAGACATTTTGTAGGATCCTTTTCTCATCTCTACATAAAATTGAATATGGAAATCTCATGAGAAAAATCTAAATAGTAATGAAAATAAACCAATGAGTAGACAGCCATATTTTATGCATGTCCTAGAAAATTACCTGTTACAGAATAGCAAAAAAATAAATAAAAATGTTTGATACAATAGTAAACCTTCATATATTATACTAAAATACTGGTTATATACCCTTGACTACTGCACACTTGCTCTGGTAGTCCAGGGATTAAATCTTACCATGACTCATGCCCAATTCCGCTCTGCTTCCCTAGGACTATAGAGAAAGAGGCTCTACTTCCTGCCACTGATCAGCGACATTTTGGGAGCTGGGACCGATGTTCCAAATCCCCACAGAGTAGTACCTTGCACAGAGGTGAAATCCAGCACAGATTTTTTACAGAAACAGCAGTAGCTAGGTTGTTCAAAGCAGATAGAATGTTGATACAAGGAAATATGCAACTGCCTTATAGAGACAGGAATGGACTTTTTAACCACTTGGGGCTTAGTTAGAAATGGCTTCTATAGTTTTTATTTTTGCCTTTCTCTGAATTAACAAGGACAAAATGGCAAGGGCTGTAATTAAGGGAGAAATATGTCTGTCTTTTTCTGGCCTCCTCAACTATGTTTCTATTTTGCTATGCACTTAATGAATATATTTATAACGTGACAATATGATTAAATTACATGATTTTGGTGATATGTTTAACACTTTAATTGTCAATTTTGTCACAAATGCTGCTAGACTGTGGTAATGAAGGAATCTGAAAATCATCCTTGGAACATTTAAACCTCTGAGTGCTAGAGCAAGTCTAAGCCAAAGCGTGGCATGCCTCTTTTGCATTCAAAAGGATAAATGAAACCTGAGCATAATCTTAGAATTTTCTTTCAGTGACAAAACCATAATAGCCTTCTCTCATCACCTAGCTCATTTTCTTATATAGAATAAGCATTTTTATCAAGAAAAAAATTATTTAGATGCATATCTTTTTTTACACTCTTAAATCTGTCTTATTTAAAAATATACCTGCCCAAATAACAATGAATAATCCAATGTCTACATTCTGTTTTCTTTCCTTTAGTCAAAAAATGTATTTCATGCAGCTGGAAAAATAGGATTCTTGGCATATAAAATAATTTCATTGAAGTGGAATATGATGGAATACGGCAAAATAAATAAATTCTTATAAACTGCTCGTTCTAACACTATTTTTTATTTTGCTTCTATTAAATGAATCATCTGAATGTGAGATGTTTTATGAAAAATCATTCCTGTAAAGAAGAAAACAAAACAAAAAAAAAGCAATTGAATTAAAGGACTGATTGGCTGAGTTCTTAGTCTAGCCTTTTTGTATCCATGTCAAAAGGGATCTCTGGAAACTGCCTTTGTTTTAGCTATCCTTGATTAATTCTGATTTAGTGTGTTTTTTCTCCTACCTTTCATACTCTGCTGATTTAATAATTAAATATGGTAAATATGTACATGGTAGAGTCTAGAGACATATGATTGTATTTATTAAAAAGGTAAACTAAATTTTACCTCTGGGATTTGTGAGCAATAAAATGGCAATGAGATGCTATATTTTTGATAACCTGGGTTAAGAACTTGATACAGCTGCAGTCTCAGTACGTAGTCTGCTACCTTACTGATATGATACAGTATCTAAATATTCACCAACTATAACAATTCTAATTCCAAGAAAGACAGTCTAAAATAACAATATTCAATGGAATTGTCTAGTCAATGTGTCATTCAATTGTCATGAAACTGTATTCAAAATAAATATGTTCTCAAATCACTGGATATTTTTTGAAGGTGAAATATTAGTCTACTTACCTTTAATAAACCAAACATCCAGATACAAAGATTAATTCATCATTGTGCATCCAATTTGCATTTATAGTTTTCCAAAAGGGTCATTCATCTTCCTGCAGGATACAAAAAAACAATCCATTTTTCTCTTCTATTTTTTGGTTTTGAAACAGGTAGATTTTCTTGTAGAAATTATATCAAGCAGACTAATAGATAAAATGTTACAATGCAGACATGCACACACATTTCTGGCTTGTACACATCAGAATAGCACTGGGAATGCTTATACTGAATTGCTCTTCCTTGAATCTCCAGTTTTTGAATGTATTGACTGATTGTACATCTAACTTCACTCCCAAGGAAACCTGCATAATTTATTGTCAATTTGCTTATGAAGAAGGACTCTCAAGGATCTCTCCTCTTCCATTCTCTTTTCTAAAATGCAATTGCCAGATTCTTCAGCTTTCCTTTCCTTGCCTGCACTCATTAGATGAAGCCAAAGGCACCACACTGCATTCAAGCATTCATTTGCAGGATAAATGCCAATAACAGAGGAGATACTGCTGTGTGTGTGTGTGTGTGTGTATGCGTGCGTGCAGGGGGAGGGGATAGAAAAGCCAGGAAAATATAGAACTGATTCTCTCCTAGTTCTAAAGGCAAGGATAAAGATAGCAATTAAAGTATCCCTACAATTTATATATACTTGTGTCTGTGGAGCAGTAATAATAACTCTTTTGCTGCTATAATCATAAAATCAGACAACCAAATCCAGTCCATTTTGAGAGCTGAGATATCAAATAATTTGTTGTCCCTATAATGAGATTTAGCAGTTAGCTTTTTTTTTTCTATAAGTGAAATTATTTTATTTGATTGATCTATCTATCTATCCTGACTGCAAATTTCAGAAGAGAAAACTGTACCAGAATGATCAGCAGGGGCACTCTTTTGAAGGGCTTATTGCTCCCAATTTATACAGCAGAGGGATTTATAAAATCCAGCTGAAATTTGTGTTTGCCAGTTTGGAACTCTTCTTTAGTTCTGACACCAAAATATCTTCATAACCAATATGTTGGACATCCATCTTACAGTCAAATGGTTAAGCTTTAATCTCTCAATCAAGAAAATGTAGACAACAGTGAAGCAACATTAATGCAATTGAATAAATTAATCCATTCACTCAATCATAAAAAAAAGATATGCAATATCCTGCAACATTCATTCACATGTAGATACATACATGCTTTTACACACCGACACACACACTGTCACTCAAGCTACCGTACGCACACACCGACATACAATCTTGCATGCTTTCACACTGTCACAGTTTGAGACTCACACAGTTATTCACATTTTCATACATATTTGCACACACAAACACACTCACATGCTGTCACACAGTAACACAGTTCCCTAATCATTTACAATTATTTTCACACACACACCTATACACACTCATTCATACACCATCCCTCACATTTTCACAGACTCTATCCCACTTTCATACACTGTGACACACAACCTGACTGACATTCAGTCACTTTCACACTCTCCAACACACTGTTGCTCTCATTTTCAAACACATACACACTCTCAATCACCCTTACACACATACTTTAACACACAAAAAAGACACACAGTGACATTTACACACATCACACTTTCACTCACATCATTCATTTACACACAGTCATGCTTAAACACATATACATACAGTCAGTCAAGCTTATACATATATATATATATGTGGTAGATATAATATTAAACAAAAATTTGACACACCAGTCAAGCCATAAGAATTGCTTTTCCCACAGAAATTTCACATTTGCAGTGTTGTTACTACTGCAAGGGATTCTGGGTAGGCATATGCAAATAAGTTTAACAAGGAATCACCTTTTTGCCTCAGATTCCACTTTGTACATGGATTCCTTAGAGTATATATATATTTGCACACACAGACAAACACATTTGCTTTCAGAAACGCACATACATCCACACACAGTCATTCATGCTCTCTCACATATACTTACACACACAGTCATTCACATTTGCTTTTCAGAGCTGAAATAGCCTGTGTGCCCCTGCCTCCTCTAGACCTGATAGCTTCTTTTAATTGTCTTGTAATAAGGCCAACAAGCCCAGTCTATCCTCAGCATCTCATATCAATATCCCCATCTCTCATTCTCTGTTGTGTATCCAATACCATGGAAGTCCATTTCCTTAGAGCTTCTAATCTAAGGTATACTCGGGACAAATAATGGTGTGGAAGTGAGGGTAAAGCATCCAGAATGTACTGGAACAAAGGAAAACTATCAGGGGAGCTTGGCAGGGAGGGTATTACTAACTATGGGGGGTCCAGTCTCGTATAGAACTAGATCTGTATCATAGTAACAATAATAAATTAGGCTGAAATATATGCGAAAAATATGTTAAAATAGGCAAAAATGTGTTAACATAGGCAAAAATGTGTTAAAATAGGCAAAAAGGAGGAAATTTTTGCATAGACGGAAAGGCAAAATTTTTTGCGGGTAAATTGAAAAATCAGAATGTTTTTGCAAAATTTTTCACTGGAAATTTTTCACGCTTTTCACCCACCCCTACCCGTGGGTGTATACCATCCAGCCCCAGAAATTTGTCTACCTTAACACCATTTAATTGTTTTAACACTTTTTCTTGTGTCAGTCAATCCCATGCTAGCTGTGACTGTTCTGTAAAAGTAGTTTGCAGGTTCTTGTCCATTGGGTCTTCCTTGATAAAAACAGAAGAAATGAAATTATTTAAAATATCTGCATTCTCTCTGTCCCCACTGACCATCTCACCTGTTTCAGATAACAAAGACCCAACATTTTCAGACTTTAATTTTTTTCCATTAATGTATTTAAGAATTTTTGGGGGTTGCTCTTGTTCTCCTTAGCAATTATTTTTTCATTCTCCAGTTTAGCTAACTTTATCTCCTTTTCACAGGTTTTGTTGGCATCTTTATATTTTGCAAATGCCTCTGCTGATCCCTCATCTTTATAATGTTTAAATGCTGCTTTCTTGTTATTTATTTAGTGAATTACTTTATTGGTTAGCCACACTGGATTTAATTTTCTTCTTTTGTATTTGTTTCCAAAGGGTATAAGTGCATATGTATACTTTTGTAATGTTATTTTGAAGGCATTCCACTTACCTTCTGTGTTTTTTCCAGAAAATATTCCATCCCAGTCAATGAAACCAAAGGATGCATTAAACCTGCTAAAGTTGGCTTTTGTAAACTTCAGTGTTTTGGTGGAACCCATACCAAATTGCTTTTTTAAATTAATCTCAAACGATACTATGTTATGGTGACTATTCCCCAAGTGCTCCCTTACTTGAATGTTAGAGATAAGCTCTTCATTGTTAGTTATTACCAGATCCAGACATGCATCCCATCTGGTTATAGTCTGTACTAGTTGAGACAAAAATTGTCATTCAACAAGTTCAGAAACTTACTGCTTTTAGCAGAATTAGTTGTTTCATTTTTCCAATCTATTTCTGGATAATTTAAATCCCTATTTGAGAAGCCTTTTCTATTTGCATTAATAGTCACAAATAGGTGTTATGGCGCTACAGAAATACTGTGAAGTCTCACCATAAATTGAATGAAACACAAGGATATATGAGTCAAGAAAATATCCAAAATACTCCAACATAGAGGTATAATAATAAAGTTATAAAGTTAAATTCAAATTCAGATGATGGCAGAGTATTAATCTTATCCCCTTATAAAGTGCTGTTTCTTCGGATGTGGATCTGGTTTTACAAGAATCCCATATAATTTCCAGGGGTGAGGAAAACTTTTTTTTTTCTCTCTCTTCCCCTCTTTGGCTCTAAAATGGGTCGCTGCCCTTCCAAAAACACCAGCGGAGGGTGAAATGAACACTAAAAAGACAAAACAAGAAGAGAAGGGCACAGACCCTCTAAGAGCAAATCTGTATATTTGCAACAATATTCAACCCCCTAATTCTTTATGCTCACCAGAACCACGACAATTCAATTACATGTCTGGAGTCAAATTATCATCTTTTGGATCTCCTCCGTTTGAAGACAGCACTCACAGCAGTAAAATATAGTATTAGAAATTTTTATTCTTTAAAAAATATTTTTAAAATCCATATAATATATATGCTATATATAAAATAACGCTTCATTATTATCTATATAGCATATCTATTATATGGATTTTAAAAATATTTTTTAAAGAATAAAAATTTCTAATACAATATTTTACTGCTGTGAGTGCTGTCTTCAAACGGAGGAGATCCAAAAGATGATCATTTGACTCCAGACATGCTATTGAATTGTCGTGGTGCTGGTGAGCATAAAGAATTAGGGGGTTGAATATTGTTGCAAATATACAGATTTGCTCTTAGAGGATCTGCACCCTTCTCTTTTGTTTTGTCTATTTGCATTAATAGCTGTGATTCTTCAAGGTCACCAGTGTTTGGTGGTTTGTAACAAATACCCACTAATATTTTCTGGGCAGTTTTACCCCCATGGACTATTTCATCCCACAAGGATTCCACATGTTCACCACTGTTATCTCATATATCTTCCTGCAAATGAGGCAATAATGCTGGTTTGACATACAGACAGACTCCACCACCTCTTTTATTTGAGCTATCTTTTCTAAACAACATGTAGCCCTCCAAATTGATTGACCAATTATTTGTGTCGTCCTTCCATGTTTCTGTTATGCCAATCAAGTCATAGTTTTCGATTTCAGCTACCAGCTCCAGTTCCCCTGTTTTACCAGTTAAACTTCTGGCATTTACTAACTACACTGTTTCCCATTCTATACTGTGTAGTTCAATATTTATTGGCCCCTCCCCGTTCCTAGTTTAAAATCTCCTCCGACTGTCTAGCTATCCTCTCACCAAGCACTTGAGACCCTCTTGCATTCAGATGCAATCCATCCCTACTATAGATATTGTACCCCAAAACAAAATCAGCCCAGTGCTCTAAAAACCCCAAACCCTCCTCCTTACACCAAAACTTCAGCCATGCATTAAGCACCCTAATCACACACTATCTCTCTGGTGTAGTGCATGGCACAAGTAGTATCTCTGAGAATACTACCTTGCAGGTCCAGTTCCTAATCTTACTCCCTAAATCCCTAAAATTACCTTTTAGGACTCTCCATCTTCCTCTTACTTTGTCATTGGTACCAATATGCACAAAGACAGCTGGATCCTCTCCAGCCCCTCCCAATAATCTGTCCACTCTGTCTGCAACATGCCGAACACTTACACCCAGGAGACAGCAAACCATTCGGTTGCCACAATCGAAGCCTCAGGTTACCCTATCTGTTCACTTAACCCTTTGAGTGCCAGAGGAGTAAGCAACGCATTGCAAAGCAATGCGCTGCGTACCCATCTGGCACTCAAAGGGTTAATAATAGAGTCCCCTACCACCACAACCTGCCTAGGCTTCACTTTCTTCTGGATGCCCTCTGTTATAGAGGAGCCGTTATCCCGGCTGTTAGGGAGAAAAGTTTTCTCCAGCAATTCCACTTCTGAGTCTGCCTCTCAAACATCTTCACTTAAATGAGCAAACTTGTTCGGATGGAAAAACTCAGGACTGGCTGCCCTCTTCCTTTTCCCTCCCCCGCTGTAAATGTTAATAATATGAGTGAGGAGAATCAGAGCATGTTCAGACCAAGGCATAACACCTCTATGGAGGAGCCACATAAGTTATGAAGATTATATTGATCAATGAAGAAATAATTCAACCTAGAGTATGATCTATGACATGCAGAATAAAATCTTTTCGGGTGGGGTATAAAGATCTCCAAGTGTCAACCAGACACATATCATGGAGGAGGCACAAAAAGAAAAAGCGCACCTTGTGCAATATCCTCTGCTACAGTTGAATCACCACACCATCATCATTGATCTAATACTCACAAAAGTAATGTGCTAGATTTGCACTTATGTACACTCTAGCGCAATAAGCCTTGGGATATATATATATATATTTATTTATGTGCTGCTTCCCCTTTAACAGCCTACAGACAGTAATCCTTTGAAGATGTTGTGGCTGCTCTCCTCCAATACCCCACTCACTGAGTTTAGTACATGAAACAAAACAAAAAGGCAGAGGGGGCGCCAATAGTGCCTTATTTGTGTGACTTCAAATACACTCTAAGTATAAAATATTTCACTCACATTAAATAGTTGCTATGTAATAGTCGTATGTCTAAACATAGCTATAAATGCATACAGAGATCTCTCACCATCTCTGTTCGGTGTTACTCCTCACCCAGACGTCTCTCAGGGTACTGAAGTATCTGTATTCAGATTGGGATGATTCAGTGTTCCAATTTTGATCCTACTTTCAATCTCTTCGGTAGGATATCAAATATAACCAAAATAAATTTAAAAATATATATATGTAAAACGGCAATCTAGAAAAAATACAACATTTATTCCACAATGTTAATGTTTCACAGCTCCACACTGCTTTATCAAAAGAAGTGAAAAACAATTCCCCTGCTTGCCAACAACATAAAAAACTTCCCCCTCTGTCTCTGATAGGAGAATAATAAAAACAATCCCCAAATAAGATTTTATATCTTCCTATTCCCTCAAAGACAGAGACAGTCACAAATACATATTAAATGGTCATAATGGCCACATAAAAATACATATGAAAAATGTATATGAAAAAAAATTCAAAAACTACATATCCCATGATCCTCAGTTAATTACCACTGGAGATGTCCTATAGAGCGTAACAGACTATTAAACTACACTTCTCTTTGTCTCTAGTGAGTGTTAATATATTAAAGGCTAAAATAAATCTATGGAGCACAGTAAACTATTGAAACGTATCCCAGGAACCTCAGTACATATATACTGATTTGCACTACAATGTTCTAAGGACACAAAATCATTCCATAGACACATAATTATTCTCATGCATATATAACTATTGCTTTGTGTCTCATCTATCATAGCTGGAGTGGTCCTCTGGAACACTACAAATTATAAAACTACACGTCCCATGATCCTCAGTTGATTATCGCTAAAAATGTCCTATACAGAGTAGTGAACTATTAGATTACGCTTCCCTTTATCTTCAATGAATGCTATATTATTCCATGCTAGGTTTAGCCTATAAAACACAATGAACTATTGGAACGTATCTCATCTATCATAACTAAAGTAGTCCTTTTGAAACACTACAAACTACACATCCCATAATCCTCAGTTGAGTACCGCTAAAATTATCATATAAAGCGTGGTGAACTACTAGGATACACTTTCCTTAGTCTCCAATACGTATTATACTATTTAGCGTTAGGATTAACCTATAAAACACAATAAATTATTAAAACGTATCCCATGAGCCTCAGTTAATGTATACTGATTTATCATTTCCTAGAGACACAAAGTTATTCTCATACATATATATAACTATTACCATGCGTCTCAGCTATCATAGCTGAAATTGTCCTTAAGAACACTAAAAACTGCAAAAACTACATATCCCATAATCCTCAGTTGATCAGCTCTGCAACATATCCCATAGAGCGTAGTAAACTGTTGGGCTGCTTATCCCTTTTTCTTCAGTGAGTATTAATCTATTTTACACTACAATTAACCTAAGGGTCACCAAAAACTATTAGAACGTATCCCATGAACCTCAGTTCATGTGCTAGATCACACTAAAATATCCTATGGAGCATGAAAAAACTAATGAACACAATACATAGACCCACATACTATTAAATGCACACAAATTTGCCAATATTGACCCCAAGTACTGTCAAAATCCAACTTCAGATGTTACTAACCTCTCACTCCCATCCCTTATAAAATAATTGGGGCTACATGTCCCAGGTATTTATCATACCTCACGAACCTTAAGCACACTCAGGGCTAGATTTAAAGGCAGCCGTTAAACCAGCCGCTAAGTGAAAAAGGCACATCGCTCGCAAATAATACAGGAGTTACGGCAGATTCAATAGGTACTCTACAAGAATAGCTATAGAGCGTAGGCACACAAAAAACACGTAACACAAAAGCTGTTGTCGCTCATGTTAATGCACAACGGGCGGCCAAATCACACGATAACTGCGCTCAAAACAACATGTAATATAACGGCTGCCGTTGTCAAGCAACCATGATTGATGCCAAAACAAATTCAAACACACAGCCAATCACAAAGCCCCAATGTATCAAATAACACACTGTCTGTTATCGAGTTCTTCAGAGCTAGATATCAGGACCCAGGAGCGGAGGATAGCGATCAGAGAGAGGGAGAAAGGAGCATTCATTGGAGGTAGAAGGAGATTTTTGAGTTTGGAGTTTGGAGAGAGGTGCACTTACTAGACACATATTACACTTTTGCACATAGTACATACACACATACAAACACAAACACATACACATACATACACATAGTCCTTTTTTTCATAATACCTTACACATTTTACTTTTTATTTTGACAGTGTGAATCTGGGAGTGAAAGTGTGTGACAGAGAGTGACTGGATCGAGTGTGTCTGTGAGGGCCTGTGGGAGTGCCTGGGTGTGACTGGGTGAATGATGGCAAGGAGAGGAGGACAGGAGAGAGGGATGGGGAGAGTAGTGGAGGAGGAGGAAGCTCAGGAGGGGATCCCTCAGCAGAGCAGGGGTGGCAGAGGGAGATCCGCAGGGCAGAGGGGGACCTGGCCCACAAGAGCAGGAACACGCAGGACAGGGACAGAACCTGCAGTGGGACGAGGGGTAGTTGCTGGGGAGCACCCCACACAGTCAGGGTCAGACCAGGCAGGGCACTCCGGCTCTGAGTCATCCCATGCCGGAGGTGACGAGGCCAGGATCAGAGACCCAAAGTATACAGAGGAGGAGAACACGGCTCTTGTGGAAGCTGTCCTGGAGAGGCAGAGTGTTCTCCACCCGACAGCGAAGGTCCCTGGCCTGTCAACGAGGAGGAAGGCAGCCTGGAACCAGATCTGCAGCCGGGTCAACACGGTGGCTCCATGCAGGCGGGACGTGGAGTCCATCAAAAAGTGATGGGGCGACTGCCGGAGGGTGGTCAAGAACAAGCTCTCAGAACTCGCCAAGCACGCCCTAGGCACTGGAGGTGGCCCACCTGTCCCTATCACCTTCTGCGGCTGGGAGGAGATGGTGCGCCAGAATATGTCCCCAACCCTGATCGAGGGGGTTGTTGGAGGAGCTGACACTGGGGATGAGAGGAGCCTCCACACTACCGGTAAGTGCAACACTACAGAACAACACACTACAGCAACCAACACCAGCTGCACACACAGTCACACCTCAACACATGTCCATCATTCATGCACACAACTGCACCAACACAGCACCCTGAGGGTTAAAAACAGGATACAACACAAGGACAAATATCAAGGTCCAACTTGGAACAAACCTGTCCAAGTCCTACTTCAACCCTCCTGTTGCTGTGCTCATCACACACAATACACAAACCATGCTGTTCAAAATGTCGACTGTCATAGATCATCACTGTTCACACACAATGTCACCCATGTCCCCACTGGGATGTCAGCACTTAACCCCTTGAGTGCTAGAGGGATCATCAATGCATCGATCAACAATACTTTGGCAACCCCTCTGGGACTCAAAGGGTTAACCAGACAACAATCAAGTCAATAGGCCAACGATCACATGCTACACAGGGGACATTCACTAAGCAGTGACAAACAGATGGTGGAGAGAAATTCACCCTTACACATCCTCATTTCACCAATACCAGTGTTAGTCTATGGAGAATATGCAATAACATGAATCAAGTTGCTAAGGTCCCATCGTATACACTCCATAGAAAACACTGGAAATGGGGAAATGAGATCACTGGAGAAGTCAGCATCATGTACACTCCATCATGTCGACAACACCGCTTACTGAATCACAAAAAGGATGGAGCAGGTCACACATCACAGTGTCACTGAGAATAACTGCTTGTATGTGTAACACACAGGCCTCAAACAATACCCCAGAATTAAAGGGGGAAAAAGTAGGCCTTGGTGTTGTGTCTGCAATCATTTACTCTAACTTCAAATGACATATCTCACATCTGATTCCCACATGGATCCTCAGGGGTGCTGATGCCATGGATGGATGGTACACCAGACACTGTTTGCAGGATACACATGGGAACCAAATATCACCCATTGTACCTTGGTCACCAACAGGCCATGAATGATAAATATCTCGGATTGAGTACGGTTGCCTCACTCAGAAGGATGGATGGGCTCATACTGAAAGAAAAACAGGCCTCAATCAGAGATATCCCTCACTACTGGCGTGATTGTTGCCCTTCAGGATTCAACTGGAACACACGACATGGACAGGATCCTGTCCAGTTCATCAATCTCTGATTGCCAGGGTGGTATCCCATGCCCTACAATGCAATGCATAGGATATGATCCTGACAACCAGAGAGTCACCTGTCAAGTAATGAAAAATTGTGAATTGGACGGGATCAGCTAAGAAGATAGGGTTGAATAACACTTGATTCCCACTGCACATCTGTTCAAAAAGATATGCACACAAAGGAAAATGGTCAGATATGTACCTTTCAAATGGCTCCAAATATGTCCCAACACGATGTGAACCCAGAGATCATCTCACTGCCTGTGATTGCCCTACTGGCCAGATATGTGCATCCATCAGAAACTAACTTACATTGATACCATCCAAATACACATGCCTAGTATATCCCACTCTACGTAGATGGGATATACGAGGTATGTTCATATCCATCATATCAATCCAATGTATATTTTGATGGGTGCACATATATAGCCAGTAAGGCAATCACACCTACTGAAATGATCTCTGGCTTCATATCTGGAAAGGATATATTCATATCAATATGAAAGGTACACATCCACATGCAATAATGACCATTTCTCCTTTTATGTAACTGTAATGGCATAGCAATTGTTAATTTCACCAACATGTGGATCCATGTTAGTCCTATCCCTCCAACCCTCATGGTTAGACAGATATCGCTCTATTTGACAGCTGGAGATTTCAGTCATTAGACCACATGGAGGCTCTTCAGCAGAGCCTAAATTGCCCCATTCAGAGATGGATACATCTTTGAGATGGTCAACAAAGTGTGCCAGGTTTGCAAGCACACTCTGTTCACCATTCCAATGAAGTTTACATCTCTGAATGGGGCAATTTAGGCTCTGCTGAAGAGCCTCCGTGTGGTGAAATGACTGTCAAACATGTCAAAATGACTGTCAAATAGAGCAATATCTGTCTAACCATGTGGGTTGGAGGGATAGGACTAACATCGATCCACATCTATCTCTTACAATGCCTACAATATTACATCATGGTGAAATTAACCATTGCTATTCCATTAAAGGGATAGTAATACCTAACATGTGAAAAGAAAAATATATTGCAGGGTTCATCCCCCGAGCAAAACAAGGGTATTCCCACTGCTGAAAGGTGTTTCATTCAAAATGTAGCACAGCTCATAGTTGACTACTCCAGGGGCAATATCACAGTGGTCTGGAACTCTACAATGTCGATGTTGCTAGACCATCCTATGGACAGCTTACGTCCAGACGCAATAAATTCTCATAGGATAATGTAGCAACAGTGCCAATGTACAACTTCAGGCCACTGGGATATAGCACCAAAGCAATTCTATTCTGAGCTGGGAGACTTTTTGAACAAAAACCCCCTCCAGCAGTGGGAGTACCCTTGTTTCACTCAGGGTGATAAACCACAAAACATATATTTCCCTTTCTCCATTTCATGTATTAGTATCCCATTAATCCCATCATGGCTACGTTTACTAATCACACAATCTCAATTCTCCACACAGCTTATGGGCCTCCATCGCAGCAGGAGCCCGTGGAGGAGCCGACCACACCACCCAGTGAGGAGTATACAGAGGAGGGGACTAGCCACTGGGAACCGTCTACAACCACCACACCTCCTCCCCAACTGGCTGCATCACCACTGCCTGCCTCTCAACTGCCTGCCTCTCAACTGGCTGCCCCTCAACTGGCTGCCTCTCAACTGCCTGCCTCTCAACTGGCTGCCCCTCAACTGGCTGCCTCTCAACTGTCTGCCTCTCAACTGCCTGCCCCTCAACTGCCTGCCTCTCAACTGCCTGCCTCTCAACTGCCTGCCCCTCAACTGCCTGCCTCTCAACTTCCTGCCTCTCAACTGGCTGCCCCTCAACTGGCTGCCTCTCAACTGCCTGCCTCTCAACTGGCTGCCCCTCAACTGCCTGCCCGACCACAGGATGCTCCACAAATGTACAGCGGCTGGATTCAGGGGGAGAGATGGATGCATCCCACTACCACCGGGAGCTATTACCCTCCAGCAGCAGCAGCACCACCACCAGGGAGGCAATGGCTGCCCGGGAATGTGGCCACCAGCCAATATGGGCCATATTCCACCGAGATGGATCTACCCTCCTGGATGGCTCCCCAGCATGGCCCCAGGTATGATCCCAGGTGGGGGCCAAGCACCTACCACTGGCCAAGGTATGACCCTTGGCCACTTGACTACCAACACCTGGGCCTGACTGGGGAGCCCCAGCGCCCTCAGCCAAGGGACTTGTTCACCCCACCACCTCAACCAGCACAGACATCAGTGGCCAGCAGTGGGTCCCTTGATGTGGTGGGCACCCACACACCGTCTGTGCAAGCCACTTCACCAACACAAACAGCAGTAGCAGCCACAGCACACCCAGTACCAGCAGAGGAGACAGCAGAGGCTGGGGAGATAGAGGCTGAGGAGACAGCTGAACCTGTGGAAGCAGAGGCTGAGGAGACAGCTGAACCTGTGGAAGCAGAGGCTGAGGAGACAGCTGAAGCTGGGGAAACAGAGGCTGAGGAGACAGCTGAAGCTGGGGAAACAGCACATGTGTCACCGGCCACTCCCATCTCCAGCAGTCAACGCACCACAGATCTGGAGGCTGAGTGCATGGCCCTTCAAAGAGGACAGCTTCGGGCAACCCACGCCACCAACGACAACCTCACGAGGAACTGGAGGGAATCCCGGAGGAACACGAACAGGTTGGAGACCAGAATCCAAGCTCTGGAGTCAGAGGTTGCCAGGGGGAACACACAACTCCACCAGATCCATACGGGGATGATGGACATGTTTGCACAGGTGCTCATGGAGTTGCGAGAGATTAACCGCAGGGAGAACCTGAGGATGGAGAGGGAGAATCTGCGTTCCACAAAGGGGTCCACTGCACCCACCACCCCTTCCAGTGTTACCACAGAAGCCACACCTAGGGGACAGAGGGTGACAAGGCAATCAGCCAGGGCATCTACCTCTGGCACCAAGTCTAAGGCCCCCCCCCAAAAAAAAAAAGAAATGAAAGGCCCAACCTGTCATCTGCCCCCTCAATAAATGAAAATTGTGCTTTTGAATCCTGTCTGATCTGCTGTGTATTCACTTATAGATTGGGTGGCAGGGTTGTCTCCAATGCATTGCCAAACAATGCAGTGAACTCAACTCCTGCCTGGGGGAAATGTTTGTGTGATGTTACAACATGGGTTCACACACACCCACACCGTTGTCCAAATTCACCTGGCAACCCATCCCTGTAGCCATATAACACGACAGTGTTACATGGCCATGATGTGTGTCAGATTTGATCAGAACATACCCCTTAGCACAACAACTGGTGCAACACTGAACATTCGTCTGCATCAATTGTTGTCTTTGAGGGGAAAACCAAACAAACAGCTATGCGACTTAGCAGGGAAGTAACAAGCATGACAGATGGAACATGCATCAATATGGTCTTTAAATCAAAATTCTATTGTGCAGCTGACATACTGGGGAACACAATGTACACCCTAGGATCTCAATGTGTGTGTTACACATTGTGATCCTAGGGTGAGCATTGTGTTCTCCAGCAAGTCAGTTGCACAACAGGAGTTTGAATCACAGCCTAACTTACTGCATAACCCAATGATCTTCCTAAGATTTAATTGTGTAGCACGCACATTGGAACCTTAGGCTGAGCATTGGCTTATGTATTAAAGGGATAGTAAACCTTGAAAATAAGTTCATTCTATATTGTAGCCCTTAAAAAAACATGTAAAATGATATAAGTCTTATCTCCCAAACCATATATGTTTGGTAGATAAGACTTATATCATTTTTCATGTTTTTTTAAAGGGCTACAATGTGAAATAAACTTATTTTCCAGGTTTACTATCCCTTTAAGTTGTGTTGTTGTTTAACTAAGGTTGTAACACACTTCACCAGTGATAACACTTGTCCACATGGTTGTTTTTGTTGATGTAGCCCATGTACTGAGATATGACAACCTACAGCAATCTCAGGACATTGATTATATTGAGCAACACACAAACCGTGGACATCACATCACAGTGGAAGTGTGTCCCCTGTATCACCAGCTAATCACTCACAACACACATCATTGTGTCACTGCCATCATGTCATTGCATGTATACATCACAAAGTCCACTCATGGTCAGGCAACTAGTGGACTTCTGTGAAGTAAATCATGCCTTCCTTTGTATGAGGGATACTCTAGCCTTGGGTACGGTTCCACATTGACAGGTGTTTGATCCAACATTCATTCATACAGACACGGATTGAGTAGTGATGTTTCTTGTGTATTTAGCCAATATGCATTAAACACTTGTATGAGCACAAAAAGGTACATCTGAACTAAATAGGAATACATTAGAAATGCTAGTGAACTGCTCATGTGTTGTCCACATAGTTTGGCATCTGTGTATGAGCAGTCTTACTGTACAGGTCTGATACCTGGATGTTAGTACACACATTAATTTGTGTCCATATGTGAATGTTCCAGTAGAGGTTGCTGTGAACATCAGGTCAAACATTGCATCACCAAAACAATCACTTGAAACACCAAGGGGTGAGCTTCATGGAAGTGTTGTCCAGACTTCAGTCCAGTCATATGGAAACTCCTCTGTTCAAGGATGGATCGTGCTATGGATGCCTGTGGGACAAGAGGACAGGATTTGGAACATCACCCTCGAAGTGATCGTCATGCAACAGCTACAACATCATGATCCTCTTAATCTTTCCCGTTACATAAGTCTACACAAACCACTGCTTTGTAATGTGTTGTGCACTGGTCTATGAACCATCATGGGGGGAACTAAGGGGATGTTAACCATCCTTAGGGTTATTTGCCCCTGACATGGTTACACACATCAACAAATATGTCCTAATAGCTTCCTGACAACAATATATTTGGGCTGCCACTGTCAGAGACAGGCCAAATATGTTTGGTTCATGGAGCTAGTAGGACATATTTGTTAATGTGTGTATTTCTTTCTGGGGCACATATCACTGCACACACACACACACACAGGGCAGCATGGTGTCCATGGAGATGTGATCCACATTTCATGAGCTCCATGTTGTGTAACACACTATTACTGTCGATCCACCCCTCTGCTGCTTTCTTCAACTGTAGCAAGCTACTGGTCCCATGTCCCCACGAATGCCCCCTGAACCCCTTATATGACAGAGTTCTATCCGATGCATTGGCTTGGATGAGACTACCTTGCTACAGGGGTACCATGGTTGCTATGGGTCTGATCCTAGCAGAACACTTTAGTTGGTGCCTAAGGAGCTGTGGGATATGCTGAACAAGGTTAAAGTGTTGTACCTTGGTTTCCAGGGGGGCATGCATGATATCCTTGAGGTAGCAGTATCAACATGGACGACAGGTTGTCAGATGTATTCGGAAACTCTAGGCCCAATATGACTGGTCCACGGAATAGTTGATGCTGGTGGTCCATACTGCAGCCAGTGTCAGGGCTGTGTCACTGATCCTGTGGGATGAAACAGAACTTGTGTGTTGTGGTGGGTGTGTATGCATGGATTGTGTGCATACATGTATTATACTTACAGCAGAAGTGATCCCTGATCAATCTGTCCCTTGTCTGCATCTCTGTTGGGGTTTCCTCACACTCAACGATATCCACAGGGTCTTCAGGTCTGGGTGGGGGATGGACATCGTTGATGAGTCTGGTGTCCACCGCGATATTATGTAGGATGGCACATGCAACGATGATGTCGCAGACCTTGCCTGGTGCATACTGCAATGCTCCCCCCGATTGGTCCAGACATCGGAATCGGGACTTGAGGAGGCCGAAGGTCCGCTCAATGGCATTCCGTGTTCTGGCATGAGCCTGGTTATATCGTTCCTGGGCATCGTTTTGGGGATTGGCGACCGGGGTGAGGAGCCATGGCTTGCATCCATAGCCAGCATCACCTGTGGAAAGTGAGTGACATGGTGTGACAAGGAGCACATATTGTGTGAATGATGTTTTCTGTGGTGAACGTACTAGCACATGTGTATGTGGTGTCATTTGGTGCTGTTAACTCACCCAGAAGCCATCCGCCTGTATAGGTCCCATTTTCGAAATCCCTCTGCACAGATGAATTTCTGAGTATATGTGAATCGTGACAGCTCCCGGGAAATTTCGCACAGACATTCATGATGGCCAGGTTGCTGTCACACACCATCTGCACATTCATGGAGTGGAAGTTTTTGCGGTTCAGGAACATATGTCCCTGACGTGCTGGTGCTTTGATACGGACATGGGTGCAATCTATTGCACCCATGACCCTGGGCATGCCTCCCCTTGCATAGAAGCCCTGCTTCAGATGTGTCCACTCCATATCGGTGATGGGGAAATGTATGTAGGTACTGGCCTTGGCTTTGAGGGCTGGCAAGACCTGGGCCAGCACCCTGGAGAATGTGGCCTGGGACATGCCAGATGCGTAACCCTCTGTCGACTGAAAGGCGCCACTTGCCATGAAGTGTATGGCACACAGGAGTTTTTGAAGGCCAGTTAGAGCATGGTTATGGGTGTATATGGGATCCACCTGCTCCTTGATGACCTCATACAGGGCTATGATGCTGTGTGGCCTCAACCTGTAGCGATCAATAACCTCGTCATTCGTCATTCCAAAGAGAGTGACCCTTGGGCGGTATACCCTGGTCCTTGGTGGTCGTCTATGCATCCTGGGCTGCTGCAGGGGTCCCTGTGGCAGCTGGGGAGCATCCTGTTGCTGCAGCTGTGCATCTGCAGGCAGGTGTCCTCCGGGTGGGGATGGGCTCCTGTGTGGCTGCTGAGCCAGAGCCTCCTCACTTGCAACAGGTGGAGGCTGTTGATGAGGCGTGCTTGGAGGTTGCTGATGTTCCCCAGCTCTCTCCCTTGCACGTCTTCTCCGCAGCCTTCGCAACAATATGTAACCCAACATACTGTTTGCTCTCTCTATCTGTCTCTCTCTCTCTCTCTATCTCTCTCTATCTATCTCTCTCTCTCTATCTCTCTCTATCTATCTCTCTCTCTCTCTCTCCCTCTCTGAGTGGAAAACAAGCCACAAGTGAGTGTGTTGAGTTGTCCCTTTAAGTACTTGTTAGGGTCGTTGTGTAGGTGTGGTGATGAGGTGAGTGCTGACCAATGGTGAGTTGTTTTTGTCCAGGTAAGTGTTAGCAGGTGTGTGTGTGTTATAAGATGTGGTGTATTGTGCTTGTTCTGTGTGACCCATTTGCGGGTGTGCATTTGTGGGGTGCAGGTCGCGTGTTTATGTTGCCCAGGTGAGCTTGTATTTGCAGGTGTCCGCTTTGTGTGATAACCCCCATTGTTCCGTGTCATGTTGTGTTTTTTTTTTGTGTGTCGTTGTCCCTGTGGTGTTGGTTGTTGTTGTGTGTGTAGTGATTTGTGTTGTGTGTGCATGTTTTTGTGTTGTTTTGGCATTGCATGGGTTAATTTTCCCATTTACATGGTTGTGCGGTAAGCATTTTGTGTGTTTTCCTATGTAACGGGTGTTTTGTTTTGGCCGTTAAGTGTCTAACGTGTGAGAAAAGTGGGTCTTAACTTTTAGCTGTTAGGTGTGTCTTTTTTTCAGCCGTTATCAGTACCGCAAGCCTTTGAATAGCTCTGGGGTATGTTGTTCCATGCGTCTGAATGCACGTAAGTGTATCGGCCGTAAGGATTGTGAAACTGCCGTTAGCTGTTCTTTAGACGGATCTTTGAATTGCAACATGACACTTAACGCACCCGTTAGTGATTTTTTTTACTAACGGCTGCCTTTAAATCGAGCCCAAAGTCTGTTAATCTATAGAATATTACTCCAAATTCCACATATAAGTGTTAAATGTACCAAACATATAGAGTGTGGGATACCAATAGTAATCACTATGACCTACCAAATAAAATAACCCCAACAGTACAAAAAACAAATCATGTCCTATTGTGTTTAAAGCTAAATATTTGAACCATAGACCAAAAAACCTTCCACATCCCAACTTGAGAAAGCACTAACAAATATCTATGAATATCAGTCTATATCCTTCTACCATGAGACATGAAAAAATAATGGAAATACCTGTCTCATGGTCCTCAAATATATTATATACACTTTAGTATCTAAAGTAACCCAGTACTATAGCGATCACTTGCCAATAGATGAAACGTGTATATATTAGAACATTATACAATTACCATACTATCAACCTCCATATCTCAACTAGGGAATATACAGAGTGATAAACTATACTCGCAAATATATAAACGGGTAAGTAGATGTCAAAAAAGGAGGATATACAATGTACCCAAATATCTTGTATGAAGGAAAATCCAATAGGCCTACAAGCCCCCAAAAAAACAACACATGCCCACCCCTATTTCTCCGCTATAATCCAACTATTATCCCATATATTATGTCTAGTGTATGTAATCTCGATTGGACACTGATGTGATAAATATGAATGTATCCTAAAAAGTGTAATGTGTACAAATATTTCTTGAACTAATAATAATATATTCAGGATACAATCTATTGAATGTGAATTTATAAAATGATTTGTGTTACTTACTGATATGTGATATGCGAATTATAATGTGCAAAATATAAAATAATACTGTGTGCACTATAATGTTAAATGTATGAATACCTTCTAAATTACCACTTTGTGTCTACTACCTCATTGAGACCCTGGGGATACAATGTGGATAACTTGTATATCCAAAACGCCTCTCTCATCGCTAATAATCTATGACAGGGCTCAAAATATCCACTCGCCTCCTCGCATTTGGCGAGGAGAAATTAAGTGAGGGCGAGTGGAAACTCTGCAGATTGCATAGACTAGGCTGATGTTCCTTACTGTCCCGCAGTGTAAAGACAACGTCCTGTTCCCAGTCTTCTGCCCCACTTGCCTCTAATACTTTGGCTGGTATGCTTTTCTGTCTGCAGTGTGCCTGGGGAAAGTTAAACAGAGTGCTGCAGTAGACGGGAATTGTTGCTTTAACCCACTGAGCCAGAGGGGTACACAACGCATTGCAGAGCAATGTGTTGTGCACCGCTCTGGCACTCAAAAGGTTACTAGTACAAGCGCAAAATACAACATGAGTGGCTCTTGACATCTGCAGCTTGGGCTCATCAACTGCGACAAGTATCTAACAGCCGATGTGACTTCCAGCCTAAAAAAGAAGCCGACATGGAAACTGGAGCTGGCGGGTGAGGATGCTGGGGCTGTGCTGCTCCGAAGCCACTTGGGACAGTATCTGTCTGCTGATAAGGACAGCAGGGTGTCCAGGGACAGTGAGACCACTGGCCCAGAATTCCGAATCCTGGTTAGCGAGCAGGTAGATGGGCACTGAGTCCTACAATTGGAAGTTTACAGTTGGTATTTGGGAGAGTCTGAAGACCGGATCAGTTGTTTCTCAGAGAAACTTTCTCCCTTTGCGTGTCTCCTGCTGAGAATCAGGGGGTTCACCTAGCTATGCACCCTAAAGTCACTCTGTATAGTGTTACTCGCAAGAGATATGCTCATTTGGGAGTTTCTGTTAGTCCCTTGTGCTTGTTGGTCCCTATGGGACCTTAAACAACTTTGGTTGTTGGGGGGGAGGGAGGGAAGGGTTCCACATTTTAGATGACCACTTCTTTAATTTCTTGACCAATATGTACATATTTTTCAACTGGTTTTATTTTTCAACTTGGTTTTATTTCAGTCGTAGCACTTGCAATGTATTAACCAAAACCACGATAAGTCAAGGTTAACTTGACATTTGTAGGAAAAACTATGGAGAAAAAAAACCCTGCAACTGAGCTAGGTTCTCTTGAATTTACTCAACCACGTGTGTGCCTAAATAAATAAATAAATGAATAAAAAAAAACCCAAAAAAACTCAGCTTGAAATCTAGACTCCATGAGCTGTTAGGGAGGATCTAGAGTGGCGGCACTCATCCAGGGCAGTCCTAAAAATGAGTTCTGCTTTTATATGAATATAACTAAAACACAATGCATTGAATACCTCTGGCATGCAGAAGGGTAAACCATCTGAGATGTAGTTTGGTGCAGGGTTAAACACTTTACTTATAAAGCACGCGGGTAACATGTACACTTTCAAACCCCAAAAGAGCATTTTTAGGGACCCATGGTACCTAATTTTGTGGAAAATATAAATGTTTCTGGAATAGAAGGGTAAAAATAATCTGCTTTAAGAAAGAATAAGTTGATTGGCTGCATAGCACGGCATCATAAAATGCAGCGTAAGTCCACCGTTGCCCTCCTCTTACTAGTATCTAAGAATCATGCTGCACTGGAGATTAGAGTGGGAATGAAACACGGCATTCATCTCTGTGACCGAGAATGCAGCAGGTTGATGCCAAAGTGGCTGAGCAACACAGAGGTGAGGAGGCTTAATAGTGTTAGACCTTTTCAGGAAATGCAGGTGGAGGAAGATGGCGTCTCATGATGCGAAGACTGTAAGTCATGCACATCTGCCCTTACTTGTTCTACATTTCATAAACTGCTCCAAAAAATAAAGGGAACACTTAAACAACACAATGTAACTCGAAGTCAGTCACACTTCTGTGAAATCACACTGTCCACTCAGGAAGCAACACTGATTGACAATCAATTTCACATGCTTTTGTGCAAATGGAACAGACAACAGGTGGAAGTTATAGGCAATTAGCAAG
This sequence comes from Rhinophrynus dorsalis, assembly GCA_037306005.1. Taxonomy (NCBI): domain Eukaryota; kingdom Metazoa; phylum Chordata; class Amphibia; order Anura; family Rhinophrynidae; genus Rhinophrynus; species Rhinophrynus dorsalis. The sequence continues at coordinate 38,096,702 of CM074728.1, read as the reverse complement.
ACACCCCCAATAAAGGAGTGGTTCTGCAGGTGGTGACCACAGACCACTTCTCAGTTCCTATGCTTCCTGGCTGATGTTTTGGTCACTTTTGAATGCTGGAGGTGCTTTCACTCTAGTGGTAGCATGAAACGGAGTCTACAACCCACACAAGTGGCTCAGGTAGTGCAGCTCATCCAGGATGGCACATCAATGCGAGCTGTGGCAAGAAGGTTTGCTGTGTCTGTCAGCGTAGTGTCCAGAGCATGGAGGCGCTACCAGGAGACAGGCCAGTACATCAGGAGATGTGGAGGAGGCCGTATGAGGGCAACAACCCAGCAGCAGGACCGCTATCTCCGCCTTTGTGCAAGGAGGAGCAGGAGGAGCACTGCCAGAGCCCTGCAAAATGACCTCCAGCAGGCCACAAATGTGCATGTGTCCACTCAAACGGTCAGAAACAGACTCCATGAGGGTGGTATGAGGGCCCGACGTCCACGGGTGGGGGTTGTGCTTACAGCCCAACAACGTGAAGGACGTTTGGCGTTTGCCAGAGAACACCAAGATTGGCAAATACGCCACTGGCGCCCTGTGCTCTTCACAGATGAAAGCAGGTTCACACTGAGCACATGTGACAGACGTGACAGAGTCTGGAGATGCCGTGGAGAACGTTCTGCTGCCTGCAACATCCCCCAGCATGACCGGTTTGGCGGTGGGTCAGTAATGGTGTGGGGTGGCATTTCTTTGGGGGGCCGCACAGCCCTCCATGTGCTTGCCAGAGGTAGCCTGACTGCCATTAGGTACCGAGATGAGATCCTCAGACCCCTTGTGAGACCATATGCTGGTGCGGTTGGCCCTGGGTTCCTCCTAATGCAAGACAATGCTAGACCTCATGTGGCTGGAGTGTGTCAGCAGTTCCTGCAAGAGGAAGGCATTGATGCTATGGACTGGCCCGCCCGTTCCCCAGACCTGAATCCGATTGAACACATCTGGGACATCATGTCTCGCTCCATCCACCAACGCCACGTTGCACCACAGACTGTCCAGGAGTTGGCAGATGCTTTAGTCCAGTTCTGGGAGGACATCCCTCAGGAGACCATCCGCAACCTCATCATGAGCATGCCCAGGCATTGTAGGGAGGTCATACGGGCACGTGGAGGCCACAGACACTACTGAGCCTCATTTTGACTTGTTTTAAGGACATTACATCAAAGTTGGATCAGCCTGTAGTGTGGTTTTCCATTTTGATTTTGAGCGTGACTCCATATCCAGACCTCCATGGGTTGATAAACTTGATTTCCATTGAGAATTTTTGTGTGATTTTGTTGTCAGTTCATTCATTCAGATCTAGGATATGTAATCTTAGTGTTCCCTTTATTTTTTGGAGCACTGTATACACACACACTCAACTCTTGTACCTTTTCTACCAGACAAGAAGCAGTTAGTTACAGCAGGACATTGGTCGGTAACAGTGGAGTATCTCCCCCAAAATTGGGGTGACAGCTCTGAGTGTTCCCAAACATATTACAGAGCCGGATCATGGGCAAAGTGACCTAGATGCCTGCCTAGGGCGCAGCAACTTGGGAGGGCCCGCTGGTCTGGCCAAGCATTGTGCTTCCCACCGGCTGGGACAGAATTTGCTTCCCACCGGCTGGATAATTAGAGAGAATTACTGTATTCCCAAGAGGTGATAAAAACCTTTACCACCCACCACTTGGGGTACAGACAGTTAACCCATGTTGACAGTAAATTCTGTGTTGCGTTACGCAGCTGGTGAGAGCAGGACATGACGTGCTTCTGTTGTACAAAGCATCCTTTTGATTCACTTAACCTTCCTTTCTAACTTGACTCCTTAAGGCTGATCTCATCAGGTTAAATCATTAGTTGCCCAGTGCTTTAAAATATGGAAACTACAACTGTTGATGTTTTATTCACAAGTTATTGCAGCTGGAACTTGATTTTTTTTTGTTAGAAGTACCACAATAGCCGGATATTTTACAGTGGGTCTATTGTTAGACCATCCTGTGTCCTTTAAAAGGTTAAGCATTGTGTTGCTTACTATGGCCTTTATGTATAAAGACAAAGTGTGGCAAATCAATTGTACCATGTTGTGGGGAGAAGCAGTGGGTCCTAAAAACACTTTCACATAATTTAAATGAAGCATTTAACTGCTGTAATGCTTGAGAGGCTAATACGTTGTAGACCTTTCTAGCATTCAGGGGGGTTAAAAAAGTTTTGCACAGTTTTTGTCCCCTATGTCATATGCTGAATAAAACATAGAACAATGTCATTTTATCAAAGCGAACATGAGATGGGTTAGGTTAAAGGCAGGGGAATGGGTGGGGCTAAGTGTGGAAACTGGTGGCGAGTAACTTTTCAGGCCTGGCTAGTAGCTCAGGACTTGAAATTTTGAGCCCTGATCTATGACAATCCCTATTATTGCGATCTATGGATTCTGTAGGTATCACTACTAGTCCCTGTGTATTGCTTTGGTGAAATTCACTGAAGTGTCTAGATACACTATGTTTTTTAAATTATTTCCTAATATGTTGACCCACTCTAGTTCTAAAAAACTGTGTAGTGCTGCCCACATATTGTAAGCCGCAACTACATATAAGGAGGTAAATTACAAAACTAGAACCACAGTTCATGAAACTTCTTATCTCAAAAGTTTCAGATGTGACTGTGGATTTGAATTAAGTCATTCTATGTCCTATACATTGACACGTCAGGCATCTGTCAGACCCACATCTATAAGATCCTTTTAAAGAAGATCCCACTGAGATTCCTCCTTTTCTTCCTTGTGATTGGAGGCTAGTCTGTATTTTGGTACTGTAACACTTATATTCCTGGTTTTTATTCCATTTTCTTCCATCACATTTTCTTGTTGTTGTTTATTCTTACCTTCACTAAACTTTTCAGTACTTACTCTTCTTATAGTTGGTGCCAAAATATTCTTTAATGTAGGTGCTCTCCTAAACACAGTCTTCAGAAATCTAGGGAGTTCGCTGTTCAACAAAGGATCCCTCCTAAGGATCCTCCAGTGTCTCTTCAAAATCGCAGTGATGGCACCCGCCTCACTATTGTACCTTGTGGCAAACACTGGAAACTTCCCAAAGGACTCCTGATCCATTTTTCTTTTATTTTTCAATGCATCCTTCTTATCTTTATCCATAGTTCTAGTTCTAGTATGTGCTTTCTGATAAGAATCTCTCACTAGATCTGGAGGGTAATTATTTTCTTTAAATCGATTGATCAACAATTTCGATTGATTGTCATAATCTGACAGTGAACTACAGTTCTTTTTTATATGGCAAAATTGTCCGTATGGTACGTTATTAACCACTTTTTATGGTGACAGCTCCTGAAATCCAGGTAGCTCTTTACATCTACCTCTTTAAAGAAAGTCTTAGTGGTGATATTAGTACCTGATTTGCCTTCCAGAACTAGATCCAGAAATTCAATGTGACCTTCACCTACAATACTAGTAAAAGTCATACCCCATTCATTGTCATTCAGGGCATCAACAAACATACTAATTTCTTCCCTATCTCCTCTCCAAATGACAATGATGTCATCAATATATTGATAATAGGACACCAAATTTGCACCCAGCCAGTCTTGGTCATAGACCAATTTGCATTCTAAAGCCCCTATAAAGAGTTGGTATAGCTGGGTGTGAATTTAGTGCCCATCACATTTCCCCTCACTTGTAAGGATATCTCATGATTAAATTCAAAGAAGTTGTGTTTTAAAGTGAAGTCAATAGATTTCAACAAAAATTCCACCTGATTAGGTGGCATTAAAAGATCCTCAATGAGAAAAGATCTGCGTGCACTAATTCCACCATCATGAGGTATATTAGAATATAAACCCACCACATCGAGTGATAACCAACAGAAATCATCCTGCCAGATGACATTTTGGAGAAGTTCTATCAGACGTGATGAATATCTCACATATGAGGGAAGACCTGCAACTGATCTCTGCAAATGGTAATCCACATAAGCAGAAAGGTTACAGGTCAAAGATTCAGTCCCTGAAATGATGGGTCTGCCGGGAGGCTTGGAGAGGGACTTGTGTATCTTCGGTAGATGGTAATATAAGGCCATCCTTGGCCTTTGGATACAAATAAAGTCCCTCTCCGAGCACCCCAACAGCCCATCTACATACACTTGATCTACCAAAGCAAACATCTCTTTCTGAAACGATTTTGTGGGGTCAGAAGACAGTTTTACATAATACATCTCATCGGATAGGATCATATGTGCCTCTTTTATATAATCCCCAATGTCCTGTATGACAACTGCTCCACCCTTATCAGCTGCTCTGATACTGATGTTGTGGTTATTTCTCAATTGTTTGAGGGCCAAATATTATTTTCTAGTTAAATTCTTATCATTTTTTATTCTATCAGGATTTTTTGATTTTTGGATTAGATTTCTAAAATCTTCCATCACCAGATTACCAAAAATATCCACATAATTCCCCTTAAAATTAATAGGGAAGAAGTTAGACTTTGGTTTCAAAGTAGACGGTACATCCCCATTAAGAATATACTCATCCTCCGGATCTAGTGTGTATTCTGATTGTATCTCACTCTCATGAGCTAATTCACTCAAAATTAATTCTTCCTCAGTTGTTGATAGTATACCCTATGAACTTATTTCCACCTTGGACTTATTGGTGTTATATCTTTTAAGAGATAGCTTTCTTATAAATTCATTGGTATCTAAAAACAGCTGAAAAAGATCCAGAGGGGTTGTCAGACAAAATGAAAGACCTTTTTTAAGGAGGGATTCGTCCACATTTCGAAGTATATGATTTGATAGATTATAAATCCTGATACATTCCTTTCCCTTTTTCTTCATTTAATCTATTCGTGTTTTTTTGTTGTTTGGTGCGTCCTCTCCCTCTTCTCCCTCTGTACCTATTCTTTTGGGACTGGGTTCTATCCTGAGTGGTTGGAACCGATTGTAATCCTTCCACCAAGGGTTGTTTTGGACTATTGGAACTTCAAAAAAAGCATTTGAGCCATTTACAACATTGGGATCAGTTGAGACTACAGGAGTAGGCCTGTTTCTATCTTTCTCTCAAGATTACCCGAGACAGTCCTTCACCCTGATCCTCCTTATTGAGATCTCTATTTTCACTAGGGAATATGTCTGTAGATCTATTATTGTGTCCACTCCTTTGTTCTATTTGCTTTGAATGACATTGTGTCTCTAACTTTTTCCATTGCTGACTATTTCTATTTCAATTTTCGTTTAGTTGTCTCCCTCTATGTGGTGTATTTTCAGAGATCTTATTCACCTTTTTGACTCTCTGTATCGTTTTAATCTGATCATTTTTATAATCCAACTCATCTCTAATTTCTTTTTCTTCCTATTTATCAATTCTTTCTGAAAACTATCTATATTATTTTTGGTTCTTTCTTCAAGTTTCCCAAAATCTTTGTTTTTTTAAATCGCCTATCTCGATGTTCATTTTCTCAATAGAATTATTAGCCTTTACTAATTTATCTTCTCTATATTCTATCAGTAGTTGTATGAGGCTAAAAGAACATGCATCCAGAGTGCGATACCATTTTTCACCAAAATCTGTATCTGGGAATGTGGGGGCCAAGTTTATTTTTAAGCCCCTAGGTATCATTCCGAGAGACAGATATTTCTTTAAGAGCAATACATCCCGCCACTGTTTACACTCTTCCCTCATTAGGGATTCCATTTCAAAGAATATTTTACTAATCCTGATCCTGTCTTCGTTTCTATCACATCAACCTAGGTTCCTAATTGTTTTTTAAAATTATTTGGCTTGTTAAACTTTGAAAAAGCGGCGTTCCAGCTGCGAAACGCATCAGTATTATTAGCCTATACTTTTTTTATATTTTTCATTGTTTTTAACAATAAATCAATTTATATCAAGTGGCCGCCTGCTTCATCCATTAAGGATTTGCAATATTGGATATATCATTACACAATCAAAAGAGGATATTTGAAAATTTGAAACTTTATTTCAGAAGATTTGAGACACATTGTGATCGTGTAACCATAAGGAGGAAAGATTCGAACAGAGGTGAGGGAATCCCTCCATATATGCAATCAAATAGTCAGTTGACTTGTGTAACAAAGTCCTGACCATCTCACAAGGTGAGTGTATTTCATTTTCCTTTATTGGATAACGACTTAGTGCTACGTATTTCACCACTGGCGCCCCCTTTGTTCTTTGTGTTATTTTTCAATATAGAATTGCACATGCCCCTTATCAGGACTGCAAATATTGGCAAAGGTAAAATGAGTCCTACCAATTGAACCTTTAAGAAAAAGATACCTACCTTCAGGATCCTGTCATTCTTCCTTATGTACCCATGGCAGTTGTCTACCAAACAGAATGGCTACTTCCCTCTTTTTTTTTTGTCGTTACGCTTTAAAAATGTTGCACAGTATTGTGCTCACAATTAAACGGAGCATTAACCATGTCACTGTGATGAAAAGGACAACATGAGCATCTCACCTGCATCAAAAGGGTGAGATTCTCATGCCAAGGTAGAAATGTCGCCGTGAAGCCAGAGAAGTTATGTCTACTCCCACTCTTCGTTCCCTCAGTGTCTGATTAGTATCTGATTTTCATTGCGGCGACATGGTTAATGCAGTTTGCTTCTGTTTGTCTGTTTAGATCTTGAATAATACTACCACTATCCAAACAATCATCTTCCAAAGACACAGGCGCACCTACTGAAGTATGGGTTCAATATAGCATGTCTCCCCTGTGTGCAACTGATAGAAACTCCTAATCCAATCCATGTCTGCTGTGAAAGGCATTGTGTCTCAGTCAAGAACAGATTGATGTGAAGCATCTGAGGAGTTGTACAGGTAGTATCACCTATTCATTTTTTCATTTTATTCATTCCACTAGGTTAAAGCCCATCATTCAACGGGATGCAGGTCATGCAGAAGCGTTTGTAGGATAGAAATAAAAGAAATATCCTCCCAGGGCAAGGGATGTGGACCCCCTTCTGTGTGTTGCCCCTTTTTTTTTTTTTTTTTTTTTGCATTTTTACATTTTCTTTTTTTTTTCTAAATAAATACAGGTTTACGTGTTATCAATTCCCATTGCATTAAATGGAAAATATCTCTTTATATACAATATTTTTTGTGAATACATTTTCAGACCCTTCAATGAGTTTGCCTTGTCGTCCATCTATTATTTTAATTTTTACATTGCAAGATCGTCTTGCTCGTGATAAGGCAACATATAATTGTCCATGACTAAATACAGGATCAGGAAGATATACTTCCACCTTTTCTAAAGTTTGACCTTGTGACTTATTAATAGTCATTGCAAAGGCCAATTTTATTGGGAATTGTCTACATCTCAGAGTGAATGGCAAGTCCGTATTTGTAGGTGCCAAATCAATTCTCGGTAGGGAAAACTATATCATGTTAAGCGGATCCCGTAATGATTTCAGCAATAACCAAATTTGGTTTCAATTCAATCACAATTATGCGGGTTCCATTACATAAACCGCGCTTAGTATTGATGTTTCTGAGAAGCATTACAATGCAACCCACCTTCAAATTCAATTTATGATTGGGCATTCCAGAAGGTGTTTGTTCATTTAAGAATTCCACCGGATAATTTTGTCTATCCTCTGGACTTTCATCGACTGAGTCTGAACTCAAATAAGTTACGGTGTCTGTTTCAAGGAGATCCAGAATTTTGTCATTGATTTTATCAACATCAGTATTTTTTGGACATAATATTGCCATCTTGGAGAATCTTCCAATCTCTGCAGCAGTGAGTTTATCACCAAAGATTTCAGCGACAATTGATTTCTTGCAAATAAGATCAGCAGGAATTTCAATTATATCTTCAGAAAGACCGTGGTCATTTGTTAACTCACCATTGCCAAGTTTTAGCAGCCATTCAGTGAATAGGTGGTCAGTGGACCTGACATTACTTTTAAGGTGTAAAACTTTAAATTTGTCCCAGAATTGGTTAAATTTTAGACTTGCCTCAACTATTGCTGATCGACTGCCATAAGGAACAACAGGAAGGGTTTGCCGAATTAAAGTGGCTTCTGCGGATATCATCTTCATTCGAGAAGTTGTTGTCTCATTTATGGGGACATAGTAACATAGTAATAGTAACATAGTAATTTAGGTTGAAAAAAGACATGCGTCCATCTAGTTAGGTAAGGCAAACTGGGAATGGTAAGTTCTACCACAATCCAATAAATTTGCTGCTATGCCTGTGGATGCTACAGGTAATGCAGTCTTACCTTCACCATGTAATGTGGAAAGAAATGTTTTGTATACGTGGGTTTTTCCACTTCCACCAACCCCATCCATGAAAAAGCATCTACTGGGTAGAGTTTCATTTTCTACAGCATTCATTATAGTGTCAAAGACATTTTTTTGTTCAGTATTTAAGGTGGCTCTCATGGCTTGACTTTTCTGTTTCTCGGCACGATTATCAAAGTATTGTTGAGCATTTCCCGCCATGTGGCTGGTGGCGATGGTAGGCCAACTATTTCACATGTTTTGCCATTCTGCTTTAGAGTTTCATCAATTTCTCTAAGTGCAAGATTTTCACAATGTTGACAACTGTCAACATGACCATCATGCCTGCTGAAATCTTTGTACATATCAGCTTTGTACTTTTCAAACAGCTCAAGGGTGTAAGTTGGGAGTGCTTCAAGAGAAATGTACTCAAATAAATCCCGCAACTGCCTTGGCATTTGAAAACCAACAGCCTCAGAGAGTGCCAAGTCCCAAGTGGCACCATTGTTAAAAATGCCTTGCTGTTGAGCAGCTTCTTTAAAGGTTGAATATATTTGACCACCAACAGTTCTAAAGTCTTCAAAAGAAGTAGCTCCACGTGTATGGAGCAGCAATAATCGAAGGCAGTACCGTTCTGGATATGCATCCAGACCAATTGTTGTTTCAGCTTGTCTTTGTCGAGGTTTCCAAATTCTGGCTTGTTTGTTAAATACAAAGTGCAATGGAATGTCCGCATACAGATGTTGCCTGGCAGTTTCTTCTGTTCTATTTAATTTGAACCATGCAGTCATCATAGTGTCTTTGCTTTGTGCCCTTTGAACAGCAGCTTGAACATTATCTTCTGTAAAGGTAACCGTTTGTTCATCTTCCAGATGAACAGGAAGTCTGACAATTGTATGTGACTGTTCACACATCTTAAAGCCAAATAGCCGCTATGCAGCTTCTGGAGCCCTGACATATCGAGAATCCACATGGTCTTTGATCTCGTCATGATGCAAAGTTCTATGTTCTGCAATGTCAACATAGGCGCAGTTATGTCCCTTGTACACATATTTAAAGAGATATTTAACACTCTTTATAGAAGCACAGCTCTCCACATTAATGTGGCAGTTGTACTTCAGAGTGAAATATGGATTGTATGGAACAATCCAAGAGTTGTCAGTTGTTTTACCATTAATGGTAGCTGTACGTCCATTATTGCTTCTGCGGTATTTTGGATACCCATCAAATTCTGCCAAAGTTTGTTCTTGGAATGTTTTTGGAAACTTTTTGGCGCACTTCCCTTCCACCATACATGGAGAATTTGGGTTGTGGTCACCACATGGACCATGCAGCATATGCTTGGTTACGATAGCATGTAACCGAGGATAGTTATTAATATCCGGAATTTCCGAGGATATAACTTTATCAATGTCAGGCCCATCCTTTGGCACATCATCAGATTTCATTACCACCAACATATGGGCATGAGGTAGTCCTCTCTTCTGGAATTCAATTACATGTATTTTGGCTTTTGGCGTTCCAAGGGCATGCTTTTTACAAACATCATCCAATAGCTCCTGGAGTTTGAGTTTAAAAACTCGTGCAACTAAATCACAGCGAGATTCAGGCGATTCACCTTCCAGCAAGTTGTCCGTTATTTCTGGCCATCTTGGATTGCAAGTCATTGTAATAAAGTAAGTTGGCTTAAAGTTTACTCTGACATTAGCCATTGCATCTTGGTATCTCTGTGTCATATTTCTTGGGCTTCCTTCAAATGAAAATGGCAAAATGATAGCTCTTCCAGGCAATAAATTATGTACATAAGCTCCATTATGCAAATAATCCATAAGACCCGTGTATTTTTCAACCCGCATTTGTGATTGGTTTTGTCTTATATAGTTTAATCTGTTTGCCTCTGTTTTCACATAGGCATCAACAAAGTATTGCTGGGTCAGTTTTCCAGCTGAGATAAATGGATTAATCACGGATTGAAAATCTGTATCTGTAATATTGCATCTGAGATACCCTTGTTCTGGGATTAGCTGATTGAGGTATATTTAAATTCCTCGAAGATAGAGGTTTGTATAAAGGGATATCTATCCCCCATCTTTGATCTCCATATGGAAAGAGCAATGGATACACCATTGGTGCCAAATTTGGATCCAACACACTGATCCTTTCTGTTCATTTTGGATTTGGATCATTTTCGTTGATCCTGCAATGAATCAATAAATCTCTCTCAAGAGGAGATTCACCCTCAGTATTTTGGAAAACAACCGCAACCTTGTTAACTCTGGGTGCGTTGTAGCGTCTTTGATCTGAATTACATTTTTGAACAATTGCCATTGAAACGGTGGCAGGTTCAGTTCCATTGAGCCTTGTTTCAGCAATGCACTCTTGTTCTACTTCATATAGAATTTTGCATGCTTCAGCAAAAAAAAGGATTATTTTCAGCCATGAATGTGCTCAATTGTTGCATGAGATCAACACTGCATTGAGCATTTTCACACATCATCATTCATTGATTAGTGGCCTCCTCAGGGTCCAAAACGTATAATTGGGCAAATTTTCTTTTGTCTCCATTTATTGGGTGAAGTGCCCCTGAACGATGGTATATTTGACCATTTATTCTGAAACAGTAAGGTCCATAACTTGGAGATGGTTTAACTTTGGCTCCCATAGATGCAAATTCCAAAGAACTATTTAGAGAGTGGATGTTTGCATGAAAATTCCTGGAAAGCTCATGTTCATGTGTCATCAATTATTCTATTAGTTTTGAGACCCGGATTGGTTGAAGCTTAAATTTACCTTTACAGCAGCACTGGCTAAACAATTTGTCAGTCGGTTGTTCTCCTGCAAAATGCTTAGCTTGGCAAAAATTGCATATTACATTCAATTCTCCACAACAAAATTGTGGAATTTGTGATTCGTCTAAATGTTCAGAAACTGAAAGTTGCAATGTTGCATTAATGCGTATTCGTCTGACTACTGCAGCTCCTTGTTTTTTCAAGTTCATTGTGTCTTAACCTATTGGCGTCTTTTAAGTGTTGAGACATATTTGCCCTGCAAGTTCTGTGATTTTGTGTCCTAATTTGAGTGTAGATCTCCCTGTCATTATTGTTCATGTGTGCTTCTCTTTTTCTATGACTACTTGCATTACTTTCCCTCAAAAGGGCCCTTTTGTCATCAGACATATTTGTAACTCTCTGTTTGACATAGTGCATTAGTTTCCCTCATAAGGGCTCTTTTGTCGACATTCATATTTGCTCTGTGAGTTCTTTGCCTTTCCCTGACACGGGCCCTCTGTTCCTCATTCATGTTTGCTCGACAACGATGCTGTTCCTCAGCCTGATGTCTCTTTCTATCAACTTCCTCCACAACAGGTAGTGTTCTCGCTTTTCTTTTTCTTTGACTACCTGCATTAATTTCCCCCAGACCGGTCATAATTTGATCATCAGACATATTTGTAACAGTCTGTGTACACGGGCCAAAGTGAGTGATAAAAGGCCTTTACTGGTGTTTCTCCTTTCTTCAGCTGTCTCTTACTCTCTCCCTTTACTGGTGTTTTTCCACTCTCTTTCACTCTCCCCTTGCTGGTATTTCTCTTCTCTCTTACACTCTTCCCTTGTTGGTGTTTCTCTCTTACACTGTCCCCTTGCTGGTGTTTCTCTTCTCTCTTACACTCTTCCCTTGCTGGTGTTTCTCTTCTCTCTTACACTCTTCCTTTCCTGGTGTGTCTCCTCTCTCTTATGCTCTCCCCTTGCTGGTGTCTATTCTCTCTTACCCCCCCCATTGGTGTTTCTGTTCTCTCTTACATTCTCCCCTTGCTGGTGTTTCTCCTCTCTCTTACACTCTCTCCTTGCTGGTATTTCTCTTCTCTCTTACACTCTTCCCTTGCTGGTGTTTCTCTTCTCTCTTACACTCCCCCCTTGCTGGTGTCTATTATCTCTTACCCTCCCCTTGCTGGTGTTTCTCCTCTCTCTTACACTCTCCCCTTGCTGGTGTTTCTCCTCTCTCTTACACTCTCCCCTTGCTGGTGTTTCTCTTGTCTCTTACACCCTCACCTTTCTGGTGTATCTCTTCTCTCTTACACTCTCCCCTTGCTGGTGTTTCTCTTCTCTCTTACACTCTCCCTTTGCTGGTGTCTATTCTCTCTTACCCCCCCTTGCTGGTGTTTCTCCTCTCTCTTACACTCTCCCCTTGCTTGCTGGTGTTTCTCTTCTCTCTCCCCTGCCTTTATATATCCTTTATATATACAACCCTTTGCCTTTATATATATATATATATATATATATATATATATATATATATATACTTTTATAGTCTTATATAACTTTTATATGTCTTTATATAACTCTTATCCTATACCATAAAGTCTTAGAATGTGTCTCTCCCTGTGAGAATGGGAGTGGTGGGTGGTATGTGGGGATACTGGGGGGGTCACTAACCGGAAGGTTAAATATTACTGTCAATAACGTGAAGGGATAGAAACCTTTTATTTTATTTTAACACGTAATATCAAATTGCCTATACTTTTTAAATCTTCACATATCATTTTTACACTTTTGAGCTCCCTGTTTCTGTTTGCAGAGTGTATTCCACCCCCCCCTGGATTGTGAAAGCAGGAAAAGACAGTACAGAATACAGTGCTGCAGTGATAGTGCTACATTGTATTACATCATGCTTTGATGCTTGACTGACCAGAAAACTCCAGGCTTAATGTCAGTGATATGTGTTTAAAAAAAAATTGCAGGTTTCAGTATCTACTGACAGGGTGACACATTTGAAACCCATATATCCTAATTCTTCAGCCAGTGCAACTGAGAGGCCCCCACTGGACACCTGAGGCGCAAATGTTAGTTACACTTTTGGGCCATAAAGAAAGTGTTTTTTGTGTCAGGCTGAGCTATAGATGCAAACTCAGTTTTTGGCACTCATATGTTATTATTTTTTTTTTTTAATTAACCTCTTTTAACTCTTATTGTGTTGTCTCTGATGTTTCTCACACTCTGCCCTCGCCACATACACGGTGCGAGTGGCCGCCTGTCAGTTGTTCCATTTTTTTTTTTTTTTTTTTTTAATTGAAACCCTTTTAATTTTTATTATGTTGTCTCTGATGTCTCTCACACTCTGTCCTTGCGACATACACGGTGCAAGTGGCTGCCTATCAGTTATGCGCGTCCACATGCTCAGAGGGCCTGCACCGTGCATGTGGATGTGCATAACTGACAGGCAGCCGGTGCGGACGTGCATAACTGACAGGCAGCCGGTTACGAGGGCAGAGTGTGAGAAACACCAGCTGCCAGCCCTCTGAGCTCTGCCAGCCTTCTGACCTTGCACATGGATGCTAGGAAGCGTATAACTGACAGGCACCCGCAAGCGCGAGCACAGTGCAAGCGGGTTCCTGTCAAAAATGCATCCATGGTTACCATAGATGGTGTGGTGGGGGGGAGCAAGTCACGTGGTCTCTGTCTCTGTGAGTCCGTGCTTTGTGCTACGCTCACAGGGAGAGATGCATTCTAAGACTTTATGGTATAGGATATGGAAAACAATTGTTTGGCTAACGGTAGTATTATTCAAGATCTAAACAAACACACACATGCAAACTGCATTAACCATGTAGCCGTGATGAAAATCAGATACTAATCAGACACTGATGGGAAGAAGAGTGGGAGTAGACACAACTTTTCTGACTTCGTGGCGATATTTCTATCGCAACATGAGAATCTTACACCCACATCAGAAGGGCGAGAGTCTCATGTCTCGGTTAATGATTACTACCTCAGTATCTTACACATAAGATACAAAAGTGGGAGAATGTGGCATGGAGAGGCCATAAAACGTATAAGAGCAATAAACAATCCGCCATGTCCAGATCTCCCGGCTTTCTTAGATGAGGGCATTAGGAAGGAGGAAAATATCTGTGTTGCAAATAAAAGCTTAAGTAGACATAATATTATCTATAATGAAGTTGTCTCTGGCGGGATCTCTGAAACTAAGTGCCCATCTCTGTCTGTAGGTAGCTCCGCCCCCTCTGTCCACTGCTTTTTAACATGTTTACAAATGACTTGGAAATAGATATAGAAAGCAAAATATCAATATTTTCAGATGACACTAAATTATGCAGGGTAATACATTCAGAACTGGATAGTTGCTCTCTACAGAGGGATTTACATAAAATGGCAGATTGGGCAAACAAATGGAATATGAAGTTTGATAGAGAAAGACCTGGGAAACCCTGTAAATTACAAATTACAAACTTAGAAACAGTGACCAGTGTCAAATAGCAGCAGCAAAAGCAAACAAAGTCCTGTCTTGCATAAAAGGGGTAAGAATGGATGACATAATTTTGCCATTGTACAAATCATTGGTAAGACCCCCCCCGAATATGCAGTGCAGTTTTTGGCACCAGTTCTGAAAAATAATATTCTAGAACTGGAGAGAGTACAACGAAGAGCAAAAAAATAAATTAAAGGAATGGAGGATGTATGAGGAACTACCAGACAAACTTAGTTTATTTTACACTAGAGAAGAGATGACTTATCACAATGTACAAGTATATGAGAGGTCAATACAAGGATCTCTCTGGTGAGTTATTCATTCCAAGGACTGAGCAAATAACCAGGGGCCACCCCTTGAGATTAGAGGAAAGGGAGTTTAGACTTCAGCAGAGGAAAGGGTTTTTTACAGTGAAGTCTGTTAAATGATGGAATTCCTTGCCCAAGGATGTATTTATGGCAGATACAATGGATATACTTAAGAGTAGTAGGCAAAACAGGAAGTTCTGGCAGCAGGAAAGCTATATGTCTCTGGCAGGGTATCACGGTGCCCGTGATTTGCTGCAGTTACTTGTCTGTCACCAGTAGGGGGCTTCTATTGGCTGTCTGCAGATAGCCCGCCTCTTATTGACTATTTAAACCTGGATTGGGCACCCTTTGAGTGCCCTTTCGTGTTGTTTCTGACCTTCTTGCTATCACTATGCTAGTGATAGCTGGGCCTCTGTTCCAGTGTTCCTGAGTTCCTGATCTCATGTGTTCCTGAGTTCCTGATCTCTACTGTTCCAGTGTTTCCTGCATGCTGAGGTACTTCCAGTCCTGGTTCCGGCCTAGTCTCTGGTGTTGCAGTTCCTGCTGAACTTCTCTGCTGTTTTCTGACCTGACTGATCGTTGCTGGTTCCTGTCATCTCATCACCTGTCTTCAGCATCCTGGCGACCTTCTGCCTGGTCGCGTTGGTGACATTGCTACAATTCCGTGTTGGTCCCAGCGTGCGGACGCTGGTTTGCTCCCAAGCCTTGCGGCTATACAAACTCGCTTGTTACACCAGTGTGCGGTCACTGGTTTGCTCCAAAGCCTATCAGCTATACAAATCTGTGTTGGTCCCAGCGTGCGGACGCTGGTTTGCTCCTAAGCCTTGCGGCTATACAAACTCGCTTGTTACACCAGTGTGCGGTCACTGGTTTGCTCCAAAGCCTATCAGCTATACAATTCTGTGTTGGTCCCAGCGTGCGGACGCTGGTTTGCTCCTAAGCCTTGCGGCTATACAAACTCACTTGTTACACCAGTGTGCGGTCACTGGTTTGCTTCAAAGCCTTTCAGCTATACAAATCTGTGTTGGTCCCAGCGTGCGGACGCTGGTTTGCTCCTAAGCCTTGCGGCTATACAAACTCGCTTGTTACACCAGTGTGCGGTCACTGGTTTGCTCCAAAGCCTATCAGCTATACAAATCTGTGTTGGTCCCAGCGTGCGGACGCTGGTTTGCTCCTAGCCTTGCGGCTATACAAACTCACTTGTTACACCAGTGTGCGGTCACTGGTTTGCTCCAAAGCCTATCAGGTATACAAATCTGTGTTGATCCCAGCGTGCGGACGCTGGTTTGCTCCTAAGCCTTGCGGCTATACTACTCGCTTGTTACTCCAGTGTGCGGTCACTGGTTTGCTCGCTAAGCCTACGGCTAGACTATTCAGTGTTGTTTCCAGCGTGCGGACGCTGGTTTGCTCCAAAGCCTTGCTGCTTAACGATTCTGCTAATTTGCCAGTTCCATCTGACTGCTGCTATTATCTCTGGGCTGCCCTGCCCGGTATTGGTAAGGCCGGTAGAACCTTTTGCCACATTCCATCTGAGGTTGCCTTACCCGGTATTGGCAGGGCCGGTAGAGCCTACATTGTGTATCTATTGAGGCTGCCTTGCCCGGTAATTTGGTAAGGCCGGTAAAACCGTTATGCTATTCCATCTGCAGGTTGCCTTACCCGGTATTGGCAAGGCCGGTAGAGCCTAAAGACTGTCCTGTCCGGTATATTGACAGGACCGGTAGAGTCTGCCTTCTGTCTGTGCTATATTCTGTATATATATATATGTATGTTATTGCCATCCTAAGTTATCATTTATTATTTCAATAAAATTGATTTTTTTTACCTAAAACTTGTGTCTGAGAGTCATAATAAACCGTGACAGTACGAAAGGGCCATGACCTCAGACAGCAAGGGTGAAGGTAACGCACAGAATATCCATTGGAGGATGGATGTGCTCGAGCAACGTTTGGATCAGTTGTCAGTTGCAATTCAAACGATCCTTGAACGCACGGTACCTGCTGACCAATCTAGCTCTAGCCCGGTGGTCTCGCCAAGTCAGACACCGGAAAGTGATACCAGACCCCTAGGGGGTACTGTTAAAGGGTTAACGGCTTCTGCACCCTTGCCGCTAAGATATGATGGTGACCCTAGTCTCTGCAGAGGGTTCATCAATCAACTCGAAATCTTTATGGAATTGACGGCACACGCATTTCCCAATGATCGTAGTAAAGTGGGGTTCACGATATCACTGCTCACTGGCAGAGCATTGGCTTGGGCTAACCCCTTGTGGGAGAATGCTAAACCTTGTACTAAGAACTTTAGTGAATTTGTGCGTTCCTTTCGAAGAGTGTTTGAGCCTCCTGGTAGAACCACCTCTGCTGCCAAACGCCTTATGGAGATACAACAGGGCAGGCGTACAGTGGGCGACTATGCCATCGAATTCCGCACATTGGCAGCAGAGGTAGGTTGGAATAACGAGGCATTATTGGCAGCCTTCTCTCAAGGCCTGAATGACCACATTAAAGACGAAATCGCTGCTAAAGATCTACCTATTGATCTAGATGATTACATTGAGTATGTTATGATAATTGACTCCAGAATACGTGAGAGATCAATTGCCAGAGATCGTAAGTTACGGTCAAAAAATAATGAGCCTAGTAGCATGTTTTGCCCACCCATCCCTCCCTTGGCATTGAAGTCTAGTGAACCAGTACGGGAAACAAGTGAACCTATGGAAATAGGCTTCACTAGACTATCCAAGGCAGAGAGACTATATCGCAAAAAACAAGGGTTATGTTTATACTGCGGTAAAAAAGGGCACTTGCTAAATTCCTGTCCGGTACGTCCGGGAAACGCACACACCTAGGGTATCTTGGGGGACAGGCCCTAGGTGGTGTACAATCGTCCCCAGTGTCGGGCATAATGAAACCCACCATACAGGTGGTATTGTCTTGGGCACAACGCTCTGTGGAGGTTTTGGCCTTGGTTGACTCCGGTGCAGCAGGGTATTTTATGGATAATACCTTTGCTGAATTGCACGGAGTTCCACGCATTGAAAGAGAAAACCCCTTGACTATTGAAGCGATTGATGGTAGACCCTTAGAACCGCCTCAGGTTATATTTGAAACTATGCCATTGTCTATGACTATTGGGGCACTTCACAGAGAAGAGCAGCAGTTTCAACTGATTAATTCCCCGCACCATGCGGTGATATTGGGATTTCCGTGGTTACAGTTACATAACCCACAATTCGATTGGAAAAAGTGTGAAATTGCTGCTTGGTCCCAGTTTTGTATGGACAAGTGCGTCATCCAGCCTATTAAGGTCATGTGCACCTCCTCTGCTATGCCGGATGTGTACCAACAGTTTGGCAATGTTTTTAGCAAAGGAGAGGCTAGTATGCTACCCCAGCATAGACCTTATGATTGTTGCATTGAATTGCAGCCTGGTGCAGTACCTCCGAAAGGACGCACTTATCCATTATCTTGTGATGAAAATAAGGCTATGGAGGATTACATTTCTGATGCCCTTGCTAGAGGGATCATACGTAAATCTACCTCTCCAGCTGGGGCTGGGTTCTTTTTTGTAAAAAAGAAAAATGGCGAATTAAGACCATGCATTGACTACCGGGGCTTGAATAAACTAATGGCAAAAAACGCATACCCAATACCACTCATCACCGAGCTTTTTGACAGGCTTAAGGGCGCTTCGATATTTACCAAGTTGGACCTACGGGCCGCTTACAATCTGGTTCGCATTCGAGCAGGTGATGAGTGGAAAACTGCCTTTAATACTCGAGCTGGGCACTACGAGTATCTAGTAATGCCTTTTGGGCTGTGTAATGCACCCGCAGTTTTCCAGGAACTGATAAATGATGTTCTGAGAGATATGTTACAGACATGTGTTGTGGTGTACCTCGACGATATACTGATTTACTCCCAAAACATGGCACAGCACATCAAAGATGTATCCGCAGTATTGCTACGACTCCGTGAGAACAAATTATTTTGTAAAATGGAAAAATGTGAGTTTCATAGAACCAGTGTGCCATTCTTGGGGTTCATAATTGGCAATGATGGCATTGCCATGGACAAAGAAAAGTTGTCAGCTGTCCTACAATGGCCAAAACCCAAGGGTCTTAAAGCCATACAGCGTTTCCTGGGTTTCGCTAATTATTATAGGAGGTTTATTAAGAACTTTTCTTCCATTGTCAAACCTCTGTCCGATCTTACGCACAAGGGTGCTAATCCTTCTTGTTGGCCGGTATCTGCTGAGAAAGCCTTTGAGAATTTGAAGCTGGCATTTGCTGCGGCTCCTGTGTTATCCCACCCCAATCCTTTACTTCCATTTACTTTAGAGGTTGATGCCTCAGATATTGGGGTCGGGGCAGTACTTTCGCAGCGACACGAGAAAGGTGGAACTCTCAGACCTTGTGGGTTTTTCTCTAAAAAGTTGACTGTCACTCAAAGCCACTATGAGATAGGTGACAGAGAATTATTGGCCATTATCCTTGCTCTTAAGGAATGGCGTCATTTGCTTGAAGGTACTAAGAATCCTGTCTTAATCCTAACAGATCATAAGAATCTGACCTATCTCTCGGAGGCCAAGAGATTGTCCTCTCGTCAGGCCAGGTGGGCACTGTTCCTGTCTCGATTTAATTTCATTGTATCATATTTACCAGGGTCAAAAAATATCAGGGCTGATGCACTGTCAAGACAATTTGAGGCCGACAGTGACAGAGTGGAAGCACCAGCTCCTATCATCCAACCTGATAGAATACTGGCTACTATACGCACGAGTATCACTTCTCCTCTAGGGGAGGAGATCCTGGCCTCTCAGGGGTCCGCTCCCCATGAAACCCCAGTGGGCAAATGTTTTGTCGCTGAATCATTTCGTACTAGGCTGCTCGAAACCTACCATTCCTCTAAGGCTGCGGGACATATTGGTAGAGACCAATTGTTATGGTCCCTTTCTCAGTTATTTTGGTGGCCTTCCATGAGAAACGATTGTGCCGAATTTACGAATGCCTGTGCCACCTGCGCCCGCGCTAAGACCCCGAGACATCTCCCTGTGGGCTTGCTTCAACCGGTGCCTAATGGCGAACGCCCCTGGTCTCATGTTTCCATTGATTTTATGGGAGAGTTGCCTATGTCGAAGGGGTACTCCTTTATATTCATGGTGGTGGACAGGTTTTCTAAAATGGCTCATTTCGTGCCCCTCCGTGGTCTTCCTTCAGCGAAGGAATTGGCAATGGTGTTCGCCAGAGAAGTATTCCGGTTGCATGGAGTGCCTAGGGTACTGGTGTCTGACAGGGGGAGCCAGTTTGTGTCTAGATTTTGGAGGGCATTTTGCCAACAGATGGGCATACAGCTGTCCTTCTCCTCTGCCTACCATCCCCAGACCAATGGAGCCGCTGAACGAGCTAATCAGGGCTTGGAACAATTTCTCCGTTGTTTCGTTACTGACCATCATGATAATTGGTCCGACTTGTTGCCTTGGGCAGAGTTCGCCAGGAACTGTGCGGTCAATTCTTCATCTGGGAGCTCTCCGTTTCTGATTAATTATGGGTTCCAGCCCTGTTTGCTTCCAGACTCATTTCAGACGCAACAGATTCCAGCTCTGGATGAGCATATCGAGCAACTCCGTTCCACATGGGCACAAGTTCAGAGGGCACTTGGTCAGTCATTTCAGCGTCATCAGCGCCATGCTAATCGCAGAAGGCTTCCAGCGGTTTCCTTTCAGGTTGGGGATAGAGTATGGCTTTCCTCCAGAAATCTCAAGCTGCAGGTTCCGTCTAATAAGTTGGCTCCTCGGTTTATTGGTCCATACAGAGTTATTCGCAAAATTAACCCTGTCTCCTATGCACTAGACCTACCTGCATCCATGCGTATCCATAATGTGTTCCATGTGTCCCTTCTTAAGCCTCTGGTTTGCAATCGCTATACTACCACACCTGTGGTGCCAGGACCTGTTGAGGTCGAGGGCCAGGAGGAGTACGAGGTTCAGAGCATTATTGATTCCCGTAGGCTTAGAGGAAGGGTACAGTACCTGGTACATTGGAAAGGGTATGGTCCTGAGGATCGATCATGGGTGGATAGTACGGACCTTCATGCACCTAGGTTAACTAGGGCCTTTCATGCCAATTACCCGCAGAAACCTAAACCCTATTCTAGGAGAGGGGGTCTTTGAAAGGGGGGTACTATCACGGTGCCCGTGATTTGCTGCAGTTACTTGTCTGTCACCAGTAGGGGGCTTCTATTGGCTGTCTGCAGATAGCCCGCCTCTTATTGACTATTTAAACCTGGATTGGGCACCCTTTGAGTGCCCTTTCGTGTTGTTTCTGACCTTCTTGCTATCACTATGCTAGTGATAGCTGGGCCTCTGTTCCAGTGTTCCTGAGTTCCTGATCTCATGTGTTCCTGAGTTCCTGATCTCTACTGTTCCAGTGTTTCCTGCATGCTGAGGTACTTCCAGTCCTGGTTCCGGCCTAGTCTCTGGTGTTGCAGTTCCTGCTGAACTTCTCTGCTGTTTTCTGACCTGACTGATCGTTGCTGGTTCCTGTCATCTCATCACCTGTCTTCAGCATCCTGGCGACCTTCTGCCTGGTCGCGTTGGTGACATTGCTACAATTCCGTGTTGGTCCCAGCGTGCGGACGCTGGTTTGCTCCCAAGCCTTGCGGCTATACAAACTCGCTTGTTACACCAGTGTGCGGTCACTGGTTTGCTCCAAAGCCTATCAGCTATACAAATCTGTGTTGGTCCCAGCGTGCGGACGCTGGTTTGCTCCTAAGCCTTGCGGCTATACAAACTCGCTTGTTACACCAGTGTGCGGTCACTGGTTTGCTCCAAAGCCTATCAGCTATACAATTCTGTGTTGGTCCCAGCGTGCGGACGCTGGTTTGCTCCTAAGCCTTGCGGCTATACAAACTCACTTGTTACACCAGTGTGCGGTCACTGGTTTGCTTCAAAGCCTTTCAGCTATACAAATCTGTGTTGGTCCCAGCGTGCGGACGCTGGTTTGCTCCTAAGCCTTGCGGCTATACAAACTCGCTTGTTACACCAGTGTGCGGTCACTGGTTTGCTCCAAAGCCTATCAGCTATACAAATCTGTGTTGGTCCCAGCGTGCGGACGCTGGTTTGCTCCTAGCCTTGCGGCTATACAAACTCACTTGTTACACCAGTGTGCGGTCACTGGTTTGCTCCAAAGCCTATCAGGTATACAAATCTGTGTTGATCCCAGCGTGCGGACGCTGGTTTGCTCCTAAGCCTTGCGGCTATACTACTCGCTTGTTACTCCAGTGTGCGGTCACTGGTTTGCTCGCTAAGCCTACGGCTAGACTATTCAGTGTTGTTTCCAGCGTGCGGACGCTGGTTTGCTCCAAAGCCTTGCTGCTTAACGATTCTGCTAATTTGCCAGTTCCATCTGACTGCTGCTATTATCTCTGGGCTGCCCTGCCCGGTATTGGTAAGGCCGGTAGAACCTTTTGCCACATTCCATCTGAGGTTGCCTTACCCGGTATTGGCAGGGCCGGTAGAGCCTACATTGTGTATCTATTGAGGCTGCCTTGCCCGGTAATTTGGTAAGGCCGGTAAAACCGTTATGCTATTCCATCTGCAGGTTGCCTTACCCGGTATTGGCAAGGCCGGTAGAGCCTAAAGACTGTCCTGTCCGGTATATTGACAGGACCGGTAGAGTCTGCCTTCTGTCTGTGCTATATTCTGTATATATATATATGTATGTTATTGCCATCCTAAGTTATCATTTATTATTTCAATAAAATTGATTTTTTTTACCTAAAACTTGTGTCTGAGAGTCATAATAAACCGTGACACAGGGCCGGATTTATCAATAGACTGACTAGGCACTGGCCTAGGGCGCCCAATTTTCTGAGGCGCCTGGCAGTGGCTCAGGCACTCCCACTTTCAATGGCCCAGTGTATTTTCTGTGATTATTTTATTTATTTTGTACAAAATCTGCAGTGCGGTACAAAGGGCGCTGCCTTTTGTAATTGTGCCTCAGCTCAGCCTGGTGCCTAGTCCTCTCTCGTGCCGCCCGGCGCGACCCCTAGTTGCTCCTAGTCTTAGCTGTACACCTACTCCCCAGCCACCTCCCAGTCCCTGTCAACTTGGCCATAGACATTGAATGTGTTGCGAAAGGTCATAGCATCGCTTCGTGGTGATACACAGCAGCAAGGGATGCTGCTGGCTGGCTATATAAATCTGAAACCTGGCAGCTATGCACTGTAACTCTACTCATTTGAGTGGGAGCAGCAAACAGAGTCAGGCCAGCAGTGCTGATAGTCAGGCATGTACATAATGTATCATGAATATTTTACTGGCACACCTGTATTGCACTTGATGTTTGGCATCAGACTGTCCCCCAAAGCCAATGCTTTCAGTATCGCCTCTCTGATTTCAGTCTCAGAACAAGTGGAAACAGAGGAGCAAAGCACTGCCCTGGAGAAGCTCTGCAGGTTCGAGTCCCACCCCAGGAGAATGCACTTCCCTGGTAACTGCACTGAAATGGAGGGTAAGTGTCCTTATGACCACCCCGCTTTGCCCTGTCACTAATCTGCCATCATTTCCCCCACAGTGATTACACAAACACCCAACGTGTCCTTGGCATCACTCAAACGGGGCCTCTTTAGTCACTTCAAAAGCCCCCACGTGTCTTTGCAACACTGCAAACATCCACAACACCACCTCAGTGACCATCTTCCATTTCAATTCCACGCAATCCCACAGTGTTTTTCTGTATATGGGGAGGACCCAATCATCCTCCTATACCCCTTTTATCAAACCTGCCCTTCCGCCACCTTCTTCTGTAGGACCCCCGAATTAGACATGGTAACGAAGCAGAAAATAAACTCACTGTGGGTGTCCCCACGTAGAGAAGGAGATGCACATTGATGTACAGTACATAGACAGGACAGGTAACCACTATGGACTGAGGTATATACAGCATTCAGCCACATCAAGTATGACACATGCAGCAATATACCCAAACATAATTAATAGTATAGTGTGGGTATTTCTTATAATTAATTAGAATGATTATAAATTCCATGGTAGAATTTAGGAATCATCTCAAGCAAAATAACAGGTCAAACACACACACATTCTCTTTCTCTTTCTCTCTCTCACACACACACACACACACACACACACACACACTATATCTCTCTCTCACACACACACATACACATATACACACACACTACGTGAGCACAGTGAGGGGAAAGGTATATTCCAATATAGTAAAAACTAAGACATACAAATACGTAAAATATGTTTGTGAAATGTATATAGGAATAAAATGATAACATTAAGCAAGTTCATAAACTATACATTATATACATATAAATATATATATATATATATATATATATATATATATATATATATATACACACACAGACAGACATACACACAGAGGTTGAAATTGGGTAATGGTGAAACAAACCAACTGCACCATGGGGAACAATTAAATTCCCATTACTTAAATGTGGGCGTTTAACCCCTTGAATATTATAGAGGTTTCTATTGCTTCAAAATGCGTTGGATACCTTTATAGCATCCCTTAAATTAAACACTCCATTTACATCCATGGTGAGTTTTATTTGTCTCCTGTATAACACTTACTACCTTCCCATTACTTGGGTCTTAAACATTGGGAAATAAAGGGCAGGGTACATATCTAACAAAGGTTATTTATGCTGTCTGTATATTTTCTGTATATATACCCCCACCGGGCCCTCACTGTATATAACATTTTCCTCTACCTCTGGGAACATTGTCAGATGCATGTGGGATGTGGGATGGGCTGTGAATGGGAGAGATGAATAGCTGGAGAGGATAGATCGGCTGCAGGAAGGATGGATGCTCTGCACAAAGTAGAAATTGGCTGTGAAGGAGAGAAAGGGCATGTCGGGAAGAGAGAGTTGGACTGTGGAAGAGACAGATGGGCTACACAGGAGAGAGTTGGGCTGCAGAGAGGGGTAGCAGAGTGGAAAGAGGCTGCAGGAAGTTAAGATGGCCTGCAGAGGGGAAGAGAGTCTGGGAGAGGGAGAAATGGACTGCAGATGGGAAATAGTGCCTGTGGGAGAATGAGACAGACTGTGGGAGGGTAAAGATGGGCTGCAGAGGGTGTAACGGATCCTATCCGTTACTTGGGCCCTTGTCTGGACCGCAAACAGTTTTCTCAAAGACTATGGCCCTGTGGCCTTATTTGAACTTTGATAGGGGTTTCCACTATCATTATGTTAAAGGATTTATGTCGAATGTCGAATATCGCATGTTCAATGTCTTGTATAGTATAATGTACAAGGGATACACGAACACCGAAGACGGTGGTTCCCCAGTTCCCTTGTTCGGGGCATCAATGCTGCCTCGAACGCGGGAAACTGGAGGCAGTGAGTCGACGCCGGATTGGCCGACTCACTGCGTACACTGATTGGCCAGGGTTGAAGCCGCATATTCAAACTAGTGTGTACATGCTTCAACCCCTGGTCTAGTTCTCAAATGTGTATTCCCTCTAATCAATCCATTGTCTTTGTCTAGACATTAATCAAGCATGTTAACCCTAACCTTGTCAACATTGAGTTCAGTAGCTCATCTGCCATTGGCCCGTTTCCCTTAGCTACTATTGGTCCCTTTGTCACCCTCTGCCATTGGTCCATTGTTCCCCGTTACCATTGGTCTTTTGTTCCTTGTGTCATATGCCCATTGTGTCTGATTGGTCCCTGGGCCAAGCCTGCATTAGAATGCCTGGCCCTTCCCATCCCTATTGTGGTATTATGTTGTAACTGTATAAAAGTTGTGAGTTGTGTTCAATAAAGTGTGTTACATTTGGAGTGAACCAGAGTCCTGGAGTCTGTTTGTTCCCATGGTTAAAGTGGCCACTCTGCCGCCCATTCGAACCAGGTTCCTGTACGTTCGTCCATCTGCTGCCAGGATCCCTCTACCGAACTTTGTATCCTGTCAGGCGGCAACGTGGACTCTGCCTTGTGGTTCTCCTGCCTAAAGCTTCAACTTTCAAGTTGAGCACCGGAGTGCTCGAACGGCTGGGGATATAGCCACTTTGGTTCCTGCTACACTTTTCCCGATCCGTTCCTGTGCCTGCTCGATGGTGTTTGAGTGCCATGACCCCTCCGGTAGCCGCATCCTTCGGAGCAGAGTCGGTCATCCCGAGGTTCAACGCCACTTTGAATCAACCTCTGGAACACTGATTTGCTCTACTGGTACATTCGACGGCGCCAGTCCAGCGTCGAGGAGAGACCAGGGAACTACAGCGGAAGGCGACCCGGTCTTCATACCACCTTCCGTTACATTGGTGGCATAGCGGTGGGATTTCTCCTTCTTTCATCGTGTGTACCAGTTAGGAGATGGCGGCCAAAGCGCAACTACCGGAGGCCATAGGAGTGTTCGAGATGCGGTACCAGGACATCGGAGATCAATGGGGAACTTTTGTGGGTGACCTAGCCGAACAGTTTTACTGGGAGATCACCGCCTGCATTAAAGAGGAGCTTCAAGTCCAGGACAGGTACTGGGAATTAATCAGATACCTTCAAAAGGAATATGCAGAAGTTATGGTTGTTTTTTTCACATTTAAATTGCGTCTGGACCTTCAACAACTTGTGTGGATGGCTATGATGGAGGATAATACTTTTGGCCAGCAGTATTCCAGCCGCTACTGGGAGATTTGGGAGAAGCGAAAGGCCATGTTTGGGAGCTACTTTCCTCCGGACCTGGGGGGGAACTCTAGACCGGTTAGTTGAGGAGGAGTGGAACTTGGAGCTGATGTGTATGGGCTGGATAGAGCAAGCCCAGGAGATTCCAAGAGAGGAAGATGAGGACTGGGGGGATTGCCCATCCGAGGAGGACTTAGATGACCTCCATCTAAGTCCTCCTCGGATGGGCAATCCCCCCAGTCCTCATCTTCCCTGTTCACTCCACACTGGTGAGGGGGAATACGCTCCTAACCAGTGCCCCTGTTGCCCTGACTGATACCCCTTTTTCCCTGGACTATGTTTTCCCTGAGCTGAGGGGTGGGAAGTCGTTTCCCCTCAGTGAAGAAGATGCCTCGGCATCAGGGGATGGGACGGACGTCTCCCCTGAGAGGCCAGTTGCCCCTTTCCCTGTTTTCCCGGCTGCGGTGGACGAGACGCAGGTCCCCACCAGCAGCAATTGTGTGCCCCAACTGATGGGTGGGAGCGAGCCCATCAGTCCCCATGAGCCCCCTGCTGTAGTGGGTGTGGGAGAGACCAGCAGCAGCCCCAAGATGTTGCCCCTGGTGGGGGTGGAAGATGTGCTGGGAGCAGAGCTGTGCATGCTCCCCAGGATTACAAGTAATGCCGCCTGGAGGGATGGGACTGCGGTCTCCCTCAAGGCAGAAGAAGGGCCTGTGTGTAATGGCCTACAGGAGGAGGACCCCAGTGGGCTGGGAGAAAGCAGTGCTGCTGGCCCTCCTGAAGATATGGACTATGAACTGATGGGTGGGAGCGCGGTCCCCATCAGCCCTTATGAATCCCCTGCTGTAGTGGGTGTGAAAGAGCCCACCAGCGGGCCTAAGGTGTTGTCCCTGGTGGGGGTGGAATATGTGCTGGGAACAGAGCCGTGCATGCTCCCCAGGATTACAAATAATGCCGCCTGGAGGGATGGGGCTGCGGTCTCCCTCCAGGCAGAAGAAAGGCCTGTGTGTGATGGCCTACAGGAGGAGGACCCCAGAGGACTGGAAGAGAATAGTGCTGCTGGACCTCCTGCTGATGTGTCGTATGACCTGATGGGTGGGGAAGAGTGCCCCATCAGTTTCCCTGAGACCCCTGGCCTAGTGAGTGCGGCCACGGTCATCATTAAGGAGCCTGTTATTACCCCTGCTGTGGTGAAGGAGATGCAGGTCCCCACCAGCAGCCCTAGTCTGCCCCCTGTTGTTAGTGCCCTGGAGAAAGGGAAGATGGTGTTCTCCAGGTGCCTGAGTAAAATTGCTGGGAGGTTTTGGAGTGCCTCCCTGCTGAAGAAAAGAAGTGGCCCTGAGGAGGAGGCCCCGAACGCCAAGGAGATCAGCCGATTGCCCCTTTGCAGCTCTGATTCCTTGGATATCCACCTCTCTGTGACCCCTGGCTTGGTGGAGGGGAGTGAATCCATTGAGTCCTGTGAACCCTCTGTTGTGGTGTGTAGGAGTGAGCACACCACCCCTTGTTTTGCTCTGACTCTGGTGAAGGGAAGTAAGCTCACCAGCAGCCCCACGGAGGTGACCCCCATGGAGATTGCCCTGGAACAAGAGTGTTTACGACTCAGGGACACAAATGTTCTTGGCAGGGGAAGTGGGATTACAAGCTTTCCCAGTGGTCAAGGGAACCCTGAGCTGGTGAGGGAGGCCAGCTTGGCAGGGGAAGTGGGATTACAAGCTTTCCCAGTGGTCAAGGGAACCCTGAGCTGGTGAGGGGGCCCCTGAATTTCCTGAGCTCTGCCTGGGGGGTGGGAATGTGTCCCAGAACGTTGCCCCAGCCCAGGAGAGTGGGACAAACATCCTCTCCTGTTCCTCTGGGGCAGTGGCCCAACTAAAAGGGGAGATATGCCTCTCTCCCCACACTCTGATACACAGAAGCAAGAGACACAATTGCCCCAGGAAGATCCCCCTTATAGACTGGCTTTGGACCCTGAGCCCCTGGCCCCAGACCCAGGAACATTGAATCCCAGCTCTGCAGGGAGCCTGGCCCAGGGAAGGCCACCCCATTTGTTGACTGCCAGGACAAACAGACATCAGTTCCCCTGGCCCAGGATTAAGGACAAAGGGGCTTGCATTTTCTTCCCTGGCCCAGGACAAGGGCCTTGTTCTCTACTGCCAGGCTCGGACAAGGGGCTCATGTTTTCTCCTGGCCCAGGACCAAAGGACTACTTCAATCTCTGGCCCAGGACAAGGGGCTCCTCATTTAAGACTGGCCCAGGACAAGGGCCTTGTTCCTCACTACCAAGCCCGGACAAGGGGCTCATGTTTTCTCCTGGCCCAGGACAAAAGGACTACTTCAACCCCTGGCCCAGGACAAGGGGCCCCTCAGTTAAAACTGGCCTAGGACCAAGGCCTCCAGACTAATGAACTGTCCAGACAAGTGGCTCACCACCTCCATGCTCTCCTACAGCTCCAAGCCAGCGTTACTACTGCCCCCACTGGCTTGGTACCAAAACGGGGAGAAGTGTAATGGATGCTATCCGTTACTTGGGCCCTTGTCTGGACCGCGAACAGTTTTCTCAAAGACTATGGCCCTGTGGCCTTATTTGAACTTCGATAGGGGTTTCCACTATCATTATGTTAAAGGATTTATGTTGAATGTCGTACGTTTTGTATATTGTCGAATGTTGAATATCGCATGTTCAATGTCTTGTATAGTATAATGTACAAGGGATACACGAACACCGAAGCCGGTGGTTCCCCGGTTCCCTTGTTGGGGCATCAATGCCATCTCGAACGCTGGAAACCGGAGGCAGTGAGTCGACGCCGGATTGGCCGACGTACGACTCACTGCGTACACTGATTGGCCAGGGTTGAAGCCGCATATTCAAACTAGTGTGTACGTGCTTCAACCCCTGGTCTAGTTCTCAAATGTGTATTCCCTCTAATCAATCCATTGTCTTTGTCCAGACATTAATCAAGCATGTTAACCCTAACTTTGTCAACATTGTGTTCAGTAGCTCATCTGCCATTGGCCCGTTTCCCTTAGCTACTATTGGTCCCTTTGTCACCCTCTGCCATTGGTCCATTGTTCCCCGTTACCATTGGTCTTTTGTTCCTTGCATCAAAAGCCCATTGTGTCTGATTGGTCCCTGGGCCAAGCCTGCATTAGAATGCCTGGCCCTTCCCATCCCTATTGTGGTATTATGTTGTAACTGTATAAAAGTTGTGAGTTGTGTTCAATAAAGTGTGTTACATTTGGAGTGAACCAGAGTCCTGGAGTCTGTTTGTTCCCATGGTTAAAGTGGCCACTCTGCCGCCCATTCGAACCAGGTTCCTGTACGTTCGTCCGTCTGCTGCCAGGATCCCGCTACCGAACTTTGTATCCTGTCAGGCGGCAACGTGGACTCTGCCTTGTGGTTCTCCTGCCTAAAGCTTCAACTTTCAAGTCGAGCACCGGAGTGCTCGAATGGCTGGGGATATAGCCACTTTGGTTCCTGCTACACTTTTCCTGATCCGTTCCTGTGCCCGCTCAACGGTGTTCGAGTGCCGTGACCCCTCCGGTAGCCGTATCCTTCGGAGCAGAGTCGGTCATCCCGAGGTTCGACGCCACTTTGAATCGACCTCTGGAACACTGATTTGCTCTACCGGTACATTCGACGGCGCCAGTCCGGCGTCGAGACCCGGGAACTGCAGCGGAAGGCGACCCGGTCTTCATACCACCTTCTGTTACAGAGGGAAGAAGTGATTGTTTTGGGGACTGAATATGGAAGTTGTCAGCAAGAGAATGGGTGGGTGTGAAAAACTGAAAGAGAGTGTGCAGTAGGGAGAGAGTGGGCTAACTGGGAGAGGGAGTAGCATCAGGGGGTGAGTATACCTGTAGTGATACAGACAACAAAGGTCAAGGGGCAAATCCCAAAACTCCACTCATCCATGTCTGTACTCAGACATGGCTGGAGAAGGAGGTTGGATGATGTTGGATAATGCAGGTAGTAGTTTTACAGGAATTTCACTGATTCTCCCCCCTGGGTGTGTCTGGCAGGGGTGTAAGATCACAGTTTGTGACCTATATGTATATATTATACATACAGGCCATGGTTCTGGATGATAATTGAGCAAAGTAAAGCTCAGAGATGCTCAACAAGGAGCACACCTTCCAAGACATTTAGCAGGCTCTGTTAGGACAGTATTACAGTCTCTTTTAACTCAGAAAAGAAACAAAACTTACATTGCTAACTCACATTAACTTATACATTTAACTTGCAGATATAAATTGAGAACCCAAGTGAATAAATATAGATAGCAGCAAGAATGTGGGAGTTCTCCAAGATCCCTGAAATTAGCCTGAAGCCTAAAACCCCAAAGCAAAACAAATCTGCTCTACTCCATACAGACTATCCAGATGTGAACCCTGTGTAAAGCATATATTAGTAAATTTGGGATCTTCGTTGCATAGTTTGTCCAAAATATGTTTAAGCTCAGCCACCGCGTCAAGGCACCCCAATATTAGGCGAGTGCCTAACTATTCACACAGTCATACCTATCTAAATTAAAAATGCCTCTGAGGATTGCAAGCTACGATTTCTTGTGCATAATGTGAAGAGTGCATTTTAAAACCATTTAACACATTTAAAAATTACAGTTTCTAACAGCTGCATGTTAGGACTCACCTTTAGTGACCTGCAGAATGTGGACATCAGGCCAGAAAGACTGGAGCTCCATCAATCCCCTTTATAATACCTATCTACCCACCCCCACAAGTCACATGGGGTTTGCACATTGCCTTACGAGCAATAAGACATAGGTCAGGACAGCCCAAACACTATGCCAAAACCATGCCTTTAACCCCTTAAGGACCACTGACGGTCCTGGCACGTCATGGGTTGGCAAACCATAAGGACCCATGATGTGCCAGGACTGTCATGGAATTCAGGGCTCCCCGCATGGCCTTAAGGGGTTAAAAACCCCTCTGCAAGTGGTAGCAAGTATACAAATACATTTTTTAAGTGTATTACATTTATTATTATGAAGTTAATTGAAGTAATAGTGAAAAAGCAGCTTGAATGAAAAGAAAATGTGCAAAGACAAAAGAAACAAAACTCACAGCGCTAACTCAAATTAGCTTATACATTTAATTTGCAGATAGAAATTGAGAACACAATGAATAAATAAATATAGATATAGATATCAGCAAGAAATGTGTGAGTTCACCTTTAAATCCCTATCTAAATAAAAAATAACAATTAAAAATATAAGGCTTTGATAAGATGTTATAAGGAAAAGCATAGCTAAGTTGTTGATGACTTGAATGGACAATACTTAAATGACAGTGTGTGCAATTAAAAACAAGGACAAACAACTATTTTGAAAGGTGTATAAAAAAAAAAAAAAAAAAAAGGAGGACTTGCCCGATATAAAACTTCTTTGGCCAAAAAGATATTGGTGGGGGTTTGCTACAAGCCACCTAATGTTGGGGAGTTGGAGGAAGCCCATCTTTTA
This sequence comes from Rhinophrynus dorsalis, assembly GCA_037306005.1. Lineage (NCBI taxonomy): Eukaryota > Metazoa > Chordata > Amphibia > Anura > Rhinophrynidae > Rhinophrynus > Rhinophrynus dorsalis. Next base: position 38,064,729 of record CM074728.1, on the reverse strand, counting down.
CTGCAAATGGAAAAGGCTGCTAGGTCAGCAAAGGTAATTATAATGGGAGATTTCAACTACCCTGAAATTGACTGAAGCAATATGACTTCAGGCACAACAAAGGGAAATATTTTTCTAAGTATGATAAATGATAATTTTATGTCCCAACTAGTAGAGGAGCCAACTAGAAAAGAGGCCTTGCTTGACCTAGTGCTCTCAAACGATTCTGACATTGTAAACAATGTGCAGGTAAGGGAACATTTGGGCAGCAGTGACCACAATATTGTATCCTTTGAAGTTTGTTATGAGAAACCCAATAGCAAGAGTTTAACCAAAACATTCAATTTCAAAAAGGCTAATTTTACAAAGTTAAAAGAAGCTTTAAAGGATATCCAGTGGGATGTAATTTTCAAAGATAAAAATGCACAAGAGTCATGGAATGTATTTAAAATGCTCTTGGGCAAATATACACGTCAATATATACCATTGGGGAATAAGCACAAGAGAAGTAAAGCAAAACCAATGTGGATTAATAATGTGGTTAGCAGGGAAATGAGAAATAAAAAGCAGGCTTTTAAGGTGTTTAAGTCAAATGGGTCAGATGCATCATTTAAAAAATATAAAGAATGTAATAAAATCTGCAAACAAGCAATTAAGCTAGCTAAAATAGAAAATGAGCGAAACACTGCAAATGAGAGCAAGAAAAACCCTAAACAATTCTACAAGTATATTAACAACAAAAAAGTTAAGGTTGATATTGGTCCTCTTAAGACTGAAACAGGTGAATTGATTAGTGAGGATAAAGCTATGGCTGACACCCTAAATACGTTCTTTGCTTCAGTATATACAAAGGAAGCAGAAATGACAAGCTGTGGGCAAACAGACAAAACCATGGAATTTCCTCCAACATCTACATGGCTTACTGAGGACAAGGTCCAAAAGAGACTGGAAAGGGTTATAGTGAATAAAGCGCCTGGACCGGACGGTATACACCCAAGGGTACTTAAGGAACTTAGTTCAGTAATAGCAAAACCATTATACTTAATATTTATTGATTCGCTTTCATCAGGCATAGTGCCCTGTGATTGGAGGAAAGCTGATGTAGTTCCATTGTTTAAAAAGGGAGCAAGATCCAAACCAGGAAATTATAGACCTGTGAGCTTGACTTCCATAGTGGGTAAGATACTAGAAGGGTTATTAACTGACAGTATTCAGAACTATGTGAAGACAAACAATATCATTAGTAGGAATCAGCATGGTTTCATGAAGAACAGATCATGTCAGACTAATTTACTTGTATTTTATGAAAGAGTGAGTAGTAATTTACACAGGGGAATTGCTGTTGATGTAGTATACTTGGATTTTGCAAAAGCCTTTGACACAGTGCCTCACAACAGGTTACTGCATAAATTAAAAGGCTTCGGTTTGGGTGGTGTTATTTGTACATGGATTGAGAACTGGTTAAATGATAGATGGCAGAGAGTTGTTGTAAATGGAACTTTTTCAAATTGGTCTAGGGTTATAAGTGGGGTGCCGCAGGGTTCAGTCCTGGGCCCAATGCTTTTTAATTTGTTTATTAATGATCTAGAAGTGGGAATTGAAAGTAGCATCTCAATCTTTGCTGATGACACTAAGCTATGTAAGGAAATACATACAGAGCTCGATGTTTTTTCCCTACAGAAGGATTTAGATAAACTAAGTGAATGGGCAGAAAAGTGGCAGATGTCATTTAATGTAGATAAATGTAAGGTTATGCATTTGGGTTGTAGAAACAAACTTGCTACATATACTCTAAATGGGAAACAACTTGGGAAATCCTCATTAGAGAAAGATTTAGGTGTACTGATAGACAATAGTCTTCACAGCAGTGTGCAGAGTCACTCAGCTGCTGCAAGTGCAAATAGAGTACTAGCCTGCATAAAAAGAGGTGTAGAAGCAAGGGATGCTAATATTATCCTACCTCTGTATAAATCCTTGGTTAGGCCTCATCTAGAATATGGAGTACAATTTTGGGCGCCTGTTCTAAAAAAAGACATTACTGAACTGGAAAAGGTGCAGAGACGTGCAAGAAAACTGATAAAGGGATTGGAGGATCTGAGTTACGAAGAGAGACTAGCCAAACTGGGTTTGTTTACATTAGAAAAGAGACGTCTAAGGGGTGATATGATTACCATTTACAAATACATTCAAGGTCAATACAAAGAACTATCCAATGAATTATTTATGCAAAGAGCTGAGCTAAGAACAAGAGGTCATCCATTAAGACTTGAGGAAAGGCGCTTTCGACTAAAACACAGGCAGGGATTCTTTACAGTAAGGGCGGTAAGGCTATGGAATTCTTTGCCTCGGGATGTTGTGCTTGCAGATAATGTAACTGAATTCAAAAAAGCAATGGATGCCTATCTAGCACAGAACAGTATTGACAGTTATGACAGATGGCTTCAAAGCAAATAGGATATTGAGCCAGGGAACTATTTGACACACACACACACACACACACACACACACACACCTACACTGGAAATTGCTCCAGAGGCCTTTTTTGTTGCCTTCCTCTGGATCAACAGGAGTGTTATTGGCATGGGCTGGACTTGATGGACGCATGTCTTTTTTCAGCCTTATCTACTATGTTACTATGTTACTATGTTAGGACGTGGATACTGGCAAAAGAGGATTGTGGGTCCTTCAATCCTATTTATAAGCCAGAGTTTACCACCCACACAGGTCACATGAGGAATAGCAATTACAAACAGAGGTCTGAAGTGAGCTGCTTCTCTAGGACAGAAAGGAATTGCAGGGCACTTCATGGCTGGTCTGTCATTTAGGCAGTCAGTATGATATGGGATATTTGTTTCTCTGTGTATGGCACTTGTGAGATTAAAAAAAGATTGCACCATGATTAAGATAAGGTCTGGTGAAGCCTGCAAATAATATGGTAGAGAAGAAAAGAAAAACCCTACAGTACTAGCACTCTATCAAGGCTAATTCTATGAGTTCAAGGCCCCAATACGTCACAAGAGGAAATATAATTTTTATTAAACCTATTAAAAAGTATGTATATATCTAATATGAGAAAAAAAATATCCGATAAGAAGTGCATCAGGCGAAATGTAGATGCTGTCTATCAAAGCAGCCAGCAGCAATACCAAAATAGAAATGTCAAGTTAGTAAGGTAGCATGCATATTGCTATTTAAGGACACTCTGAATGGCAGTGATCACTATTATCCCTTTCTAACAAATGTCCTGGGGATAATGTAGGATTTATTATCATTATCCAGCACAGAGATGCACTGGATGGTACAAAGGTAAAATATAAATCATTAGAATGTATCCAATCCACCCTACGATGCCAGACCTATTCACTGAATCTTATGGGGTCTGTGGCTGTAATGTGGTGAATACAATTAGAGACTATAGATGAGTTTGCTGAGTGGAAAAAACAGAATTCACTCTTAAATGTCAGGGCATTATCTGATTTGCCACTGTATTGTAGGATGAATCCTATTACTGTATCATTTAATAAGGGAATATATAGAAATCGCTATGAGATGTAGGGGCATTATTTGACTTGCCACTGTATTGTAGGATAAATTCTATTGCTGCTTCATATGATAAGGGTATATACATAGTTACATAGTTACATAGTAATTTAGGTTGAACAAAAACTTGCGTCCATCCAGTTCAACCCTTTTCCTATTCCTGTTTACCATCGCTGACCCAAAAGAAGGCATCTGACTCCAAATGGCAATCAGATTTCTCCCTGGATCAACAAGCCCTAACTAAATATTAATCCCAATACTAACGTGCATAGCCCTCTATATTATGCTCTTTTAAATAAGTATCCAGGCCCCTTTTAAAGGCATCTAATGTATTTGATAGCACCACCTCCTCCGGAAGTGCATTCCATACCTTTATTGTCCTTACTGTAAAGAAACCCCTCCGCTGTTGTAGACTAAATCTCCTTTCCTCAAGTCTAAGCGGGTGGCCCCTTGTCCTGTGTACTGTTCTGTTAATGAACAGGTCTTTTGAAAGCCCTTTATATGGGCCTTGAACATATTTATATAGTGTTATCATATCCCCTCTAAGACGCCGTTTCTCTAGTGTGTACAAGTTTAACTTTTCTAGCCTCTCTTCATAACTAAAACATTCCATTCCCCTTACTAGTTTTGTAGCCCTCCTCTGCACTCTCTCTAGTTCCATAATGTCCTTCTTCAGAAAGGGCGCCCAGAATTGAACAGCATATTCTAGGTGGGGTCTTACCATGGACCTGTAAAGAGGCATAATTATATCTTCCTCCCTTGAGTCAATACCCCTTTTAATACATGCCAATATCTTATTGGCCTTTGCAGCTGCCAGCTGGCACTGCATGCTACTGCAAAGTCTATTGTCTACCATTACTCCTAAATCCTTTTCATTAGTAGATTTCCCCAGAGAAACACCATTTAAACTGTATGTTGCATTTTTATTATTATACCCAAAATGCATAACTTTACACTTGTCTATATTGAATCTCATTTGCCATTTGCCTGCCCAGTTACTCAATTTGTCCAAGTCCTCTTGTAATGAAGACACATCCAGTTCAGACTTTATTACCTTACTTAATTTTGTGTCATCGGCAAACACTGATACATGGCTTCCTATGCCCTCTGGGAGGTCATTAATAAACAAATTAAAAAGAAGAGGACCCAGGACAGATCCCTGAGGCACTCCACTTATCACGTTTATCCAACTGGAGAACTTGCCATTTACTACCACTCTTTGCATTCTATCTTTCAGCCAATTTCCAATCCACTCACAAACATTTTGCCCTAGTCCTATTTCATTCAATTTGTACAGTAACCTCTTGTGTGGAACCGTATCAAATGCCTTGGCAAAGTCTAAATAGATCACGTCAACCGCCTCTCCCTCATCTATATTATTACTTACTTTTTCATAAAATGCGATCAAGTTCGTTTGACAAGACCTATCTTTCACAAAGCCATGTTGGCTATTGCTAATGATATTCCTGTTCCAGCAGAATTCTTGAATATATTCCCTTAGCAACCTTTCAAACAGCTTCCCTACCACAGATGTCAAGCTTACGGGTCTGTAATTTCCTGGCTGGGACTTTGACCCCTTTTTAAATATGGGCACCACATCTGCTTTACGCCAATCCATGGGCACCATACCAGAAATAAAAGGATCCCTGAAAATCAGATATATCGGTCTGGCCAGGGTCTGGCTTAGCTCTTTAAGTACCCGTGGGTGTATACCATCTGGCCCCGGAGCTTTGTCTACCTTGACACCATTCAATTGTTTTAACACTTTTTCTTGTGTTAGCCAGTCCCATGCTTGCTGTGACTGTTCTGTAAAAGTAGTTTGCAGATTCTTGTCCAATGGGTCTTCCTTGGTAAAAACAGATGAAAAGAAATTATTTAAAATATCTGCCTTCTCTCTGTCACCTTTGACCATCTCACCCGTTTCAGCTAACAAGGACCCAACATTATCAGACTTTAATTTTTTGCCATTAATGTATTTAAAGAATTTTTTTGGGTTGCTTTTGCTCTCCTTAGCAATATTTTTTTCATTCTCCAGTCTAGCTAATTTAATAGCCTTTTTACAGGTTTTGTTGACATTTTTGTATTCTGCAAATGCCTCTGCTGATCCCTCAGCTTTGTAATGTTTAAATGCCGCTTTCTTGTTATTTATTTCATGAATTACTTTACTGGTTAGCCACATTGGTTTCAATTTGCTTCTTTTGTATTTGTTTCCAACAGGGATAAATTTATATGTGTATTTTTGCAATGTTATTTTAAAGGCATTCCACTTACCTTCTGTGTTTTTTCCTGAAAATATTTTATCCCAGTCAACGAGACCAAGGGATGAATTAAACCTGCTAAAGTTGGCCTTTTTAAAATTCAGTGTTTTGGTGGAACTCATATCAACTTGTTTTTTTGAATTAATCTCAAACGATACCATGTTATGGTCACTATTCCCCAAGTGCTCCCTTACTTGGATGTTAGAGATAAGTTCTTCATGGTCAGTTATTACCAAATCCAGACATGCATTCCCTCTGGTTGAGGTCTGCACTAGTTGTGACAAAAAATTGTCATTCAACAAGTTCAGAAACTTGCTGCTTTTAGCAGAGTTAGCTATTCCATTTTTCCAGTCTATTTCTGGATAATTAAAATCCCCCATAATTATAGTTCTCCCTATTTGGGAAGCCTTTTCTATTTGCATTAATAGCTGTGTTTCTTCAAGGTCACCAATGTTTGGTGGTTTATAACAAATACCCACTAATATTTTCTGGGCAGTTTTATCCCCAGTGACTATTTCAACCCACAGGGATTCCACATGTTCACTACTGTCATCACATATATCTTCCCGCAATTGAGGCAATAATGCTGGTTTGATATACAGACAGACCCCACCACCTCTTTTGCTTGACCTATCTTTTCTAAATAACATGTAGCCCTCTAAATTGATTGCCCAATCATGTGTGTCATCCCACCATGTTTCTGTTATGCCTATCAAGTCATAGTTTTCAATTTCAGCTACCAGCTCCAGTTCCCCTATTTTACCAGTTAAACTTCTGGCATTTGCAAGCATACAATTTATGCCACTGCTGTGTTCCATTTGTGATTTAATTTTGTTGTGGCTTATAGTCTTCTCCCTATCATCTGTACTAACCCCGCCCCCAGATCCTCCCACCTGGTTATTAACTACATCGCCTTCCCTTTCTATACTATCTATCCCAGTATTTATTGGCCCCTCCCCCCCCTTCCTAGTTTAAAATCTCCTCCAACCGTCTAGTAATCCTGTCCCCAAGCACTTGAGACCCTCTTGCATTCAGGTGCAATCCATCCCTGCTATAGAGATTGTACCCCAAAGCAAAATCAGCCCAGTGCTCTAAAAACCCAAAGCCCTCCTTCTTACACCAAGACTTCAGCCATGCATTGAGCTCCCTAATCTCCCGCTGTCTCTCTGGCGTAGCGCATGGCACAGGTAGTATCTCTGAGAATACTGCCTTGGAGGTCCTGTTCCTAATCTTACTGCCTAAATCCCTAAAATTACCTTTTAGGACTCTCCACCTTCCTCTAACTTTGTCATTGGTACCAATATGCACCAAGACAGCTGGATCCTCTCCAGCCCCTCCCAATAATCTGTCCACCCTGTCTGCAACATGCCGAACCCGGGCACCCGGGAGACAGCAAACCATTCGGTTGCTGCGATCAGAGCCACAGATTACCCTATCTGTTCTCCTAATAATAGAGTCCCCTACCACCACAACCTGCCTAGGCTTCACTTTCCTCTGGATCCCCTCTGTGCTAGAGGAGCTGTTCTCCCGGCTGTTAGGGAGAACAGTCCTCTCCAGCAATTCCACCTCTGGGTTTGCCTCCCCAACATCTTCACTTAAATGAGCAAATTTGTTTGGATGGAAAAACTCAGGACTGGCTGCCCTCTTCCTCTTCCCTCCCCCACTGCAACCACTTCTAACTGTCACCCAGCTATGTGCCTGGTTCCCTTCTAGCTGATCTCCTCCCTCTTTGCTAGGTGACCCAGCTAGACTCTGCTCCGTTAGCAAGAGACTCCTCTCAAGGTTGTCAATGTCTCTCAATGTTGCAATATGACTCTCTAGAGCTCCAATCTGAGCTTCTAGAAGGGCCACTTGCTCACATTTGCTACAGCGGTATGGACCCTGGAACTGCTGTTCCAAGCATGCATACATATGGCATGATGTGCACTGAGTGAGATCTCCAATCTTGCTCATCTTGTATGGTGCAAATGTGAGTTCCTAAAATGTAAGCAATTAATTTACCTTTGTTTCACCAACTCCTGTGTTTCACAAACTGTACACTTATTACAGAGCACTTAGCAAAGAGCACGCTCTATTTGTGAGCAAGCTCTGTGAGTCCTGTACCTAGATTTATACAGGCCTACACAGGGGATTGATCACAAACCCCACCCTTAATTAATTAATTACACACACTCCCAGAGAAAAACACAACCTTTTAAACTTTAACCCTTTAACCTTCTTACTGCAGGTTAGAATGTCAACACAAAAAACACTTTTTCCAATGCAGACTATACAGACTAGCCACTAATGTAAACATTGGTGAAGCTGCCGTGAGAAATGTGCTGAATAATTGGAATGAATTCAGATTCTCCATATTATAATATGAATAATGTTATCACTCTAGATTGCTAATACATGCTCAAATTAGTTGACAGACTTAAATAGTGATCCCACACTTAAGTTGTTAAAGTTAATAATAAATATATTTCCAGTAGTATAGAAAGCGTGCTCCTATTGATGCTTATTGCTGTCGGGGCATAATTAGACTTGCCATTAACACAGTACTAGACGGAGAGACACTGTAACCCTTGCTTAATATTCCCACTACGGTTTCTGATAATGAGCAATGTAGCAAAGTAACAAATTACTAGCTCTCCTATTTGTCATATTACCTTCTAGCTAGCCGACAAGCTAAAGCTAGGAACTCACACTTCTCTTTGTCATGACTGCACTATGATAGTGAAGCCTGACGAAACTAAATCAATACTATCGGCCGTTACTCAATGCTGCACTTCTTATTGAATTACTAACTGAACTGCTCTAAATGCCGGGGCACATACTGGCTTGCCAAATTATTAAAAAGATAGTAGTATTCCACTTCGCATAACTTGACAGGCACAAGTGGATGGGAGGAAAGTTTAACCCCTTAAGGACCGGGAAAATCAGAGGTGGATTTGACTTAAGGACCGGAGCAATTTTGACCTTTTTGACTATGTCTTTGTTCAACAGTGTTTTCTCTCTTAGGCTTTTATTCCACCCCCATAAGTGATATACTGTTTTTTTACAAACAAATAGGGCTTTCCTTTGATACCCCACTTATATGGATAACCCACCATTTACTTTATTAAAAGAAAAGAAAAAGGTAAAAAAAAATGTAAAAAAACCCACCATTTTTGTTTTTTCTCTTGGGATCAATTGGGCGCAAAGGGTTACATTTTTATGGAGACTGCATGAAAGGTATGACCACTCAGTCATACCTACAAAATGCGCAGTTTAAAGTGGCCACTGTCCCCCCCTGGGTGAAAATCCCCATGTCCCTTTTTCCCACCCTATTTTCCCACTTTTTTGTTCATTACATTTGGCGGTGTGTGTAAATGTATTACATGACTCCACAACAATCACACTTCCAATTTTGTTTCTTGAGATGTTTTTTTCTTTTAAATAAAATATTTCATTTTAAAAAAAAAAAGTGTGTTGTTTTTATTTAAAAAAAAAAAGTGTATTTAGCAGGTCAGAAATTGACCTGCATTTAGCCATCCTCCTGCACCAGCAGTGAAGGGGTTAACACCCCCAGCTGCTGTATTTTGTATTTCCACTAGGTGTCTCCTCCCTGCTTCTGTGTCCCTTACTTTTATGTAAGGGACGCATTGACAGAGAGGAGACACTAGAGTCAGTAAGCAGCACTGCCTCATTCATTTTTTTTAGAATGCCGGTACATGTGATCGCTGACACAGCGATCACATGACCTGGCACAACCGTCCGAGACTGAGACTGAACGGTCCAGTACTGGACTGCTCAGTCTCAGCCTGGATTGAATGGTGGCGCGCTGCTACCATTTAACTCTTGACGTTCCAGGACCGTCACTGGTCCTTAAAGCAAATTTACCCTTGACGGTCCTGGTACGTCAAGGGTCGTTAAGGGGTTAAAAATAAGAAACATGAAATGACTCAAAAGCATCATCAAAGTGTTTTGTTTACACTTCATCACGGGCATTGCACTAGGCACCACCGCTGTTCCAAGCCTCTTTTTAAACACATTAACTACAGAATGTTGATTGGAGTGCTTCAACCAATCACACATAATTGGAAATAGATGCATATAAAGTATAGAGGCACAAGGATGGCACCTATTTGTCTCAGCAAGTAGTAGCAAAGTGATGAAGTTTATAAAAGCAAAATTAAATTGTAGACATATTTTATCATACCATAGGATTGTGGAATGATATTAAAATTAATTGACACAGTTATCTCAAAAAGGGTATGATCACTGAAATTATATAAACTGATGTAAGGTAGTTAATATTCATGTAGGGAATAAATACAGTGATGCATTTCACAGACTTTACAAGTGGGCACTCAGGTTCCATTCTTCATTTAACCCTTTAAGGGCCATGGATTCCAGCAGGAAAATCCATTTATTTTCCTGTTTAAGGAGCTCACGTTCAATGTTACCACCTCTTATGCCTAGGGATTAGGAGATTACCTCAGTATGGCCCAGGTCCGCACCTGTAGGGAAACCAGACTTAATTGATAGGCAGCGGTAGTAAGGAATGTCTGAGCCTAGGTTCGCACCTAGAGGATCACCAGACAATCCCCAGTAACAAGAAATGGTTAGTCGGACAAGCCAGGTCATACACGGAGCGGGTAGTCAGCCAGTGCCACATGTTCGCATGAGATAGGATATCCACTGGAGTGTTGGTATGCTGAAGAAGGAGCAGAAGCTGGCTGCACGCCAGGAAACCAGGGCAACCAGCTCTCAAGGAGTCAGGAGGCAGCAAACACGAGACCGGCCGCCCATCTTGGCAGGTATGTGAAACGCTTACATGTAAAATCATATATTTTTTTATCAAACCTGTCTGTTGTCTCTTTCATCACAATCATGTGCTGGCATGCTATACACATACCACAGGCATGGGAACCCTGTACAATGCTCCTTTTGGTTGATTGAAAATTGCTGTGTACCAATTGGTCCCTAAGATTACTTACCCTTCTACAGCCTACATCAACTTTGTAGCCCAAATTCTTGTCCAAGTCTGGATCACACTTTCGAATATTGAAATGTTTGTTCAATATCCCTATTACTTTATCCCACTAACAATTGTAGGTGGATATGATCCTTACATTACTTTTGTCAGACTTGGATTTAGGATGGAACAGAATGTATGGCCTAGAGGTATATACAGCCCTTTTATGTGCCTTCTTGATGTTATTGTTACTATATCCTCTCTCACAAAATCTGACTTTAAGATCTACAGATCTTTTCTTGTAGGTTTCAGTGTTGCCTCAATTCCGTCTTAGACATAGAAATTCTCTAACAGCAAACTGTATGATCTTAATATATAATCCAAGTATTGACTCACGTTCTCTGTCAAACTCTCATTACCAGATATTATCAGTCTACCTGAGCAAAATATACAAGTCATTGCTCCTATTGATGCTTATTGCTGTCGGGGCATAATTAGACTTGCCATTAACACAGTACTAGACAGAGAGACACTGTAACCTTTGCTTAATTCAATGTTACCACCTCTTATGCCTAGGGTAATTCTCTGCAGTCCCCAGGCCTTTAATAGTTGTGGATTACATTGATGATTTTCCACATAATGTTTGGCCACTGATGTGAGTTGTTTCCCCACACAGGCTGCATCTTTAGAGGCATTTTTAATGTTGTTGGCATGTTCTCGAATGTGTGTCTTCAATTTTGTAACTGTTCTTCCCATATATTTTAGGCCACATGGACATTGGAGACAGTATATCACATTGCAGGTCTGTAACGATTCATACAAATGAATACAGGACAGGTACTTATAGGTAACAATCACTTTACTGAGCACAAATAATAAAACAGTAAGCCACGTCTCAGCAGTAGACGGCAACCAGAGGAATACGTATTCAAAGGAATTAGTGCCACCTCTAGGGATTAGGAGATTACCTCTGTAAGAAACTCGATGAGTATGGCCCAGTAGTTGAAACGAATGTGTAGTCTGCAGAGCCACAGGTCTGCACCTGTAAGCTACCAGACTATACGGAAAGACAATCAGGAAGGATAAAGGTCTGAACCCCAGGCCCGCACCTGTAGGGAAACCAGACTTAATTGATAAGCAGCGGGAGTAAGGAATGTCTGAGCCTAGGTTCGCACCTAGAGGATCACCAGACAAGCCCCAGTAACAAGGAATGGGTAGTCGGACAAGCCAGGTCATACACAGAGCGGGTAGTCAGCCAGAGCCACATGTTCGCACGAGATAGGATATACAATGGAGTGTTGGTATGCTGGATATGCAGTGGACAGAGCCTCAGGTCAACACCAGACTGGGTAGTCAGACATGCCAGGTAGTACACGGAGCGGGTAGTCAGCCAGAGCCACAGTTTCGCACCAGATAGGATATACACTGGAGTGTTGGTATGCTGGATTCGCAGTGGACAGAGCCCCAGGACAAAACCAGAGTGGGTAGTCAGACAAACCAGGTCATACACAGAACAGGTAGTCAGCCAGAGCCGTAGGTCTGCACCAGATGGTTATTGGACACACCAAGGGCAACTGATGTGGTGTCCAGGCAGTTTAAGTACCAATTGCTCACCTCCAGAAGGTGGAGCAATTGGGGTACTATGACTTTAAGAGCCGGGTTGCGACGTCACAGGGGATTCCCTTGACGCGCCCGTACTCTGCAGTAAAGGAGCAGAAGCTGGCTGCACACCAGGAAACCAGGGCAACCAGCTCTCAAGGAGTCAGGAGGCAGCAAACACGAGACCGGCCGCCCACATATGCCCGGCGGCCATCTTGGCAGGTAAGCGAAACGCTTACATGTAAAATCATATTTTTTTTTATCAAACCTGTCTGTTGTCTCTTTCATCACAATCATGTGCTGGCATGCTATACACATACCACAGGCATGGGAACCCTGTACAATGCTCCTTTTGGTTGATTGAAAATTGCTGTGTACCAATTGGTCCCTAAGATTACTTACCCTTCTACAGCCTACATCAACTTTGTAGCCCAAATTCTTGTCCAAGTCTGGATCACACTTTCGAATATTGAAATGTTTGTTCAATATTCCTATTACATTATCCCACTGACAATTGTAGGTGGATATGATCCTTACATTACTTCTGTCAGACTTGGATTTAGGATGGAACAGAAGGTATGGCCTAGAGGTATATACAGCCCTTTTATGTGCCTTCTTGATGTTACTGTTACTATATCCTCTCTCACAAAATCTGACTATAAGATCTACAGATCTTTTCTTGTAGGTTTCAAAGTTGCCTCAATTCCGTCTTAGACATAGAAATTCTCTAACAGGAATGTTTCTTGTCATGGTAGTAGGGTGGTGACTAGTGTAATGGAGCAAACTGTTGGTGGCTGTGGCTTTTCTGTATAAGTCTGTTTCCAAAGTATCATCAGATCCTCGTGAAATGCTTATGTCCAAGAAATGAACTGTGAGGTGACAATATTCCAAAGTCATCTTAAGGTTCATCATGTTCGTATTCAGATTTTCAATATACTCTAAGTAGATTTTCAGGTCCCTCCCACTAGATAAAGAGGTCATCTATATACCTGTTCCACATTAAAATGTAGTCGGTATATTTAGCTTCTGATTCAACATAGACCATAGTTTCCACATGCACATGCACTCCCCATTGCAGTACCCCGGGTCTGGAGGTAAAACCGATAAAGATATTCCTCCTTAAGATGAATGATGAAAGAGTGATGAAGAACTCCCTTTTTTATCGTCCCATTTGGCATCCTGTTCAAGAAAGTATTTAATTGCTTTTAGGCCATATTCATGTCCTATGGATGTGTAAAGGAATTCAATGTCACATGTGACTAATAATGTGTCACTATTAATAGGGAGTGACTCTGTTTTACCAAGTGTGTCCCCTGTATCCCTAATATCAGAGTCCAGTCCATACATAGTAACATAGTAACATAGTAAATTAGGTTGAAAATAGACACAAGTCCATCAAGTTCAACCTTCGCCTCATACCTCAGTAACTGAGAATTTTTATAGCTTTCCTGCTACCAATTAAATTAGTCTTTATCAGACCTTCATGATCAGCCTACTGATAAACAGTATAACTCTGTATGTTCCCTTTTGAAAGAAATGTATCTAATCTTCTCTTAAATGTATCCATTGTATCTGCCATAACTACCTCCCTGGGCAATGAATTCCACAATTTGACAGACCTTACTGTAAAAAAACCCCTCCTCTGCTGAAGTTTAAACCGCCTTTCCTCTAATCTCAAGGGGTGTCCCCTGGTCACCTGATCAGGCCTTGGAATAAATAGCTCACAGCAGAGATCCTTCTATTGACCTCTCATATACTTGTACAATGTGATAAGGTCTCCTCTTAGTCATCTTTTCTCTAGAGTAAATAAACCAAGTTTGTTTAGTCGTTCCTCATATGTCAAGTCCTCCATTCCCTTAATTAATTTTGTTGCTCTCTGCTGTTCCCTCTCTAGTTCTAGTATATCCTTTTTCAGAACCGGTGCCCAAAATTGCACTGCATACTCAAGGTGAGGTCTTACCAATGATTTGTATAATGGCAAAATAATGTTATCCACTCTTGCTTCAATACCTCTTTTTATGCAAGACAGGACTTTGTTTGCCTTTGCTACTGCTGTTTGACACTGGTCACTGTTTCCAAGTTTGTAGTTGACAAGGATACCCAGGTCTTTTTCTAGCAACGAGTCACCTAAAATTATTCCATTAAGTTTATAAGTAGCCTTGGGATTGTTTCCTCCCAAATGCATGACTTTACACTTCCCCACATTAAACTTCATATTCCACATGTTTGCCCAATCTGACATTGTATGTACGTCCCTCTGTAGAGAGAAAATATCCTGTTCTGAATTAATGACTTTACATAATTTAGTATCATCTGCAAATTTTGATATTTTGCTTTCTATATCTATTTCCAGGTCATTTATAAACATGTTAAAAAGCAGCGGACCCAATACTGAACCCTGAGGTACTCCACTCTCCACTTTAACTGTACTGGTGAATTTTCCATTTACAACCACACACTGTTCCCTATCCTTCAACCAGTTTTGTATCCAATTGCAAAGATTATCTCCTAGCCCCAATTTCCTTATTTTATACACCAGCCTTCTGTGTGGTACTGTATCAAATGCCTTTGCAAAATCTAGATATACTACATCTACTGCCTTGCCATTGTCAAGGTTGCTGCTTACCTCCTCATAGAAGCTGAAAAGATTAGTTTGGCATGATCTATTCTTCATAAAACCATGTTGATTCATGCTAATGATCTTATTTTTTGTGTTGTAATCCTGAATATAGTCCCTTATTATCCCTTCTAATAGTTTTCCCACTACAGAGGTCAAACTCACTGGTCTATAATTCCCAGGTTCTGTTTTAGTTCCCTTCTTAAATAGAGGCACTATGTTAGCTCTTCGCCAATCCTGTGGCACTGAGCCTGTGGTAATAGAATCTTTAAAGAGTAAATATAGAGGTTTTGCAAACAATGCACTGAGTTCCTGAAGAACCCTTGGATGTATACCATCAGGACCCGGTGCTTTGTCGGTCTTAATTTTGTTCAGTCTTCCCATGACATCTCCTTGAGTTAACCTAATATCTATTAATTGTATTGTTTTATTTGTTACTTGCGGAGGCTCTTCTACCATTCCTTGCTCCCTTGTATATACTGATGCAAAGAAAGTGTTTAAAACATCGGCCTTTTCCTTATCCTCACTAACCAACTCACCCATCTCATTTTTGAATGGTCCAATGCACTCCCTCTTAAGTTTTTTGCTATTTATATATTTAAAAAACTTTTTTGGATTAGTCTTGCTTTCCCTTGCAATTCGAGTTTCATTATCTATTTTTGATACCCTAATTGCCTTTTTGCAATCTTTGTTGCACTCCCTGTATTTTAAGAAAGATTGTTCAGTTCCTTCTGACTTAAATAATTTGAATGCATTTTTTTTTCCTTGCCATTTCCTTCTTTACATGTGCAGTTAACCACATTGGCTGTGACTTACTTCTTTTGCACTTGTTCCCCATTGGTATATACTGTTGGGTACATTTCTGCAACCTAAATTTGAATTCTGACCATTTTTCCTCAGTATTTTTGCCTTTAAATAAAATATCCCAGTCTATGTGTTGCATTGAGGCCCTTAACAATTTTAAGTTCGCTTTTTTAAAATTAAGAGTTTTGGTTGAACCTATACATTTTTGCTTTGCCAGACTGATCTCAAATGTAACCATGTTGTGATCACTGTTTCCCAAATGTTCTCTTACCTTAATATTGGATACCATTTCTGTGTTATTAGTGATCACTAGGTCCAATACATTGTTATTTCTTGTCGGCGCTTCCACCATTTGTGACATGTAGCTTTCATGAAGTGTGTTCAAAAACCTGCTACCCTTAGCACTCTGACAGGTCTCATTGATCTTAAAGTGTTAGTAATGTCTAAAAAAACTTTTTTGCATTTAGAAGAGCTTAAAAAGCTGATCTAAATGCAAAAAAACGTATCTCTCAAACCGCTATGGTTTAAGAGATACGGGCGTTTAAAGTTTGATTTCTCCTACTGACAGCTGTAAAGCTGTCAGCAGGAGATCCGTGTCAGTCGACACGCTGGCGCTTGAGAAGTGCCGGGATCTCGTTACTTACACGGAATCCGTTCATTGTAATGGTCTAAAACGTGTGCCTGAACATGTGTAATCCACGTTCTCTGTCAAACCCTCATTACCAGATATTATCAGTCTACCTGAGCAAAATATACAAGTCATAAAAATAGTTCAGGCATACACAACCAGTAGCACTAACCTCATTCATATATTTTATTATAATGCAAGCTAAAATGGGATTAAAGGGATAGTAATGTTTCATAATAAAAGCAGCTCTAATTAATCATCATAGTATCTGGACTTTGGAGAGTGTTATTTCAATTCTGTCAGAGTTGTAGTTCAAGAGTAATTCAATGACAAAATATCCCCCCCCGCCCCTTTTATTGATGTAGCACTGTTCAGCCAGATCAGAAGGGAGGTGCCCAGGTAGATTGCAGAGAGGGACAATCTTCAATTAAGATAGGGGAAAAACCTGAAAAGCTTGTCAAGAGGGGCAGGGCTTTCATTGTTCTAATAGAAAGAAAATTGTCCCCTTCTGGTATCTCTCTGGTCTTACAACTAAATTCAACATCTGAGAAGAGATGGCTTACACTAGGTAAAAGGGGCGGCAGGGGGAAACTTTGCTTGTGAATATCCCTCAAACCATAAAGGCTTATATAGTTCTTCATATTTTTTTTAATTCCTACAAAATAAAATAAAGAAAAACTAAGTATTACTATCCCTTTAAGCCAACATTTGGACCTGTGCAAAGGGACACCTAAAGAAAAAAATGTTGTCAAATGATGTTATAGGGGCAGAAAGGGAATCAGATGATGTAATATATTATGTACAAAATAATGATTGATTGAAGTGACAAGCAGATCACTTTGAGACAGATGATGAAAAACAGCTAATAGTCCCAAATCCCTTTATTTCTCTTGGGCATATTGCCACAGTAATCTATTTATTCTATCACTCATTATGGGCATAATTTATCACATTAACTGGTTTCCCCTACCAGCCCCTTTTGATGTCATATGGTGTCATTTTCTGTTTATTACGTAGAATATTTAAGAGACCATTAGGAGTTGTTATGTAAATCTTGTATAAGGCCCAAGCCAGAGAGAAAAAATTGCTTTAATAACATTTGCACCCTGAAGAAAGATTTGTGAGGGTGGTTATTGCAGATTACAAAAGCCAGGTAATGCAGTTGTAAGAACCTGCTTTGGTCATTCCTGTCAGTTGTTATCTATACTCCTGTCCATTAAGATACCACACAGTCTGTGTCTTCAATTACCTGCTCTCCTGTGAATTCTCCTGGACCTATTGGAGCAGCAACAGCAGCACCGTAGACCCAGTGCAAACAGATTCACTACAAACATTCCAGAGCTGTGTTTTTGTCTTATCTGATTCCTCTTGTGACCTTGGACTGTTATTCAACCATTCTTCTGTTTGCCGCCTGCCCAAACCCAAGACTATTTACTGACTACCATACCCTGGTTACCAACTCCCTCTAGTCCTGGCTACACTGGTATCTTGACGGCTAGAGGTTGCCACCACTCCCCAGCATTTCTCTCCAGTGCTCCAACTAGCAATTACAGGTGACATCTGTAGGTCCATGCCATTTTGGTAAGTTGGCATGACAGCAGAGTTAAGATGCTCTGGGCCTTTACTCCGCCCTCCATGTGTTCCTTATATCATAAATGACATCATAATTGACATAACATCACTAAACTGTATCTTTTTGACACTTTACAAGACATTTCTAATAACTTTAAACATTTATTCTAGAATTGTGTATAGAAGAGCAACACAATTAAGTGAGGCAATGGAGGAATTTAAGCACGAAGAATGTTTAGCCAAACTTGATTTATGTGCTCTAGAGAGAAACTAATAAGTATATGCAAGGTCAATACAAGGAAGTCTTCATTCCACGGCCTGATCAAATAACTAGGAGCCACCCCTTAAAGGTAAACGAGATTATAACTTCATCAGAGTCTACCGGCAGACACAATAGATATATTTAAGTTGCAGCTGCCACTCTAAGATAAGTTTAGCTAATTTTAAAGGGGAACTTTCACTAATGTGTAGCTGGTTTCAGAGGGCATATGAATTAGCTCAACATTATTTATTTACAGAGGCTGAACACAGCACTAACTCCAGGTTTATTAAGTGAACATGCACAGCATTAAGAGAAAGATCAGGCACCACTGGACTCAGGGACAGGCAGAGTAAACATCAGATTCTTTCAGATTCTTTGTTCAGCTGTGTGGAGGGAAAAGTTAACCTAGTGACTGCAGTGGGGTCTCCAAAACCTTATAATGCATTGAGCATGTCTCTGTGCATGGCTATGCCTATGGCCATGAAACAGAGTCTGTAGTTAATTACTTGGTTATCGGTTCAACAATCCAAAGCAGACTTCTGAGTGCTTTGTCTATGTGCATATAACTGTTTGGGAGAAGGAGGGGGACTTCCTTCCCCCGTGGTCTTTGCTGGCAGTTTCTATGTGTGTGAGATAAGTGCAACCATAGTGTTAGGAGCAGGATGCAATTCCCACTGCAATTTACTTGTGCAACAATGATAGGAAGTATGAACTTATAGAAGGTTAGTAAACTAGACTTTGTTAATGGCTTAATAAGATAATGTCTCCCCTTTTGCTAAAAGTTTTGCTAGGGTGATGTACTTATGTTACCAAAAAGATCCGTGATGCACTTTGCAAAATCAGAGTATGTGAGGTGTCATATATATAGAGATAAATATGAGAAGCAAAAAAAGAAGAAAGAATACACTTGGTAGCACCAGAATCATCTCCAACCGACCAGATACATCAGACAGGCGAGTGATGTAAAGGAAAAGGAGGGGAGAGCAAAATCATAAAACTTAACTTTTATTATATACAGTTTAAAAAAATATCACATATAAAATAAAAGAAATATGCAAATTTATGTATAAGGTATTTCCTCTGGGTCAACCTGATCACATAGTAGACACCACTATGAGTAAAATTTGTGGGAAACCATACGAAGTATGCGCACAATATTACTCAAACAATCAGAGTTAACTGGATATTCTCCTCAAAAAAGCTAGTATCCCTAATGAGGAGACTTATTTTGATAGTGTATAGGAAAAATTGCAGAAATAGATTTAGGACAGACTTATTGCAAGCATGACTGACAACATTATCTGAATAGTATGTAGCAATATCCATTATCCCTCTATACTTTGTCCCTTGCAAAAGGAAAATACACTGATTGTATTATTTGTATAGAAACATACTTAAATGTAGCTTTTGATTTTAGTGACTCTGCTATACTTTTTGGAAGGGGTCTAAAAATTACTACCTAATGATTTTTTAGGGCAGTCTTGCTGAGCCACTTGATCGCTATTATGCAGTACATAGACATGCTAATAGTTTATTTTTATCAATTCACAAAATGCGAAGTCAGTGAACAGAAAAAATATCTAAATCAATATTTGGTGTGACCACCCTTTGCCTTCAAAACAGCATTCATTTTTCTAGGTACAATTGCATAACGTCAGGGGTTTTGTAGGCATATAGTCAGGTGTATGCTTAAAGGGGAACTTTCACCCTGCAATAACTTAATGTTCACTTACTGCTCACCTGGCGACTAGCTGCTTAGTAGCGCTAGTCGCCAGAAATCTTACCCGGTTCTTCAGATATCGGCGTTTTACAGGAGCAGGAAGCATGGACGTCTCTTCACAGTGACGTCCGTGCGCCTGCGCTGTAAGTCCCTTGTGCACCGTACGATATGCACAAGGGACTTACAGCGCAGCGATATGCGATATACATTGTTGGTCCCAGCGTGCGGACGCTGGTTTACTCCACTAAACCTGGTTGCAATATACATTGTTGGTCCCAGCGTGCAGACGCTGGTTTACTCCACTAAACCTGGTTGCTATATACATTGTTGGTCCCAGCGTGCGGACGCTGGTTTACTCCACTAAACTGGTTGCTAGATACATTATTGGCTCCAGCGTGCGGACGCTGGTTTGCTCCACTAAACCTGGTTGCGATATATGTTGTTGGTCCCAGCGTGTGGACGTTGGTTTACTCCACTAAACCTGGTTGCGATATACATTGTTGGTCCCAGCGTGCGGACGCTGGTTTACTCCACTAAACCTGGTTGCGGTATACATTTTTAGGTCCCAGCGTGCGGACGCTGGATTACTCCACTAAACCTGGTTGCAAAATACATTGTTGGTCCCAGCGTGCGGACGCTGGTTTACTCCACTAAACCTGGCTGCGATATACATTTTTGGTCCCAGCGTGCGGACGCTGGTTTACTCCACTAAACCCGGTTGCGATATACATTGTTGGTCCCAGCGTGCGGATGCTGGTTTACTCCACTAAACCTGGTTGCAATATACATTATTGGTCCCAGCGTGCAGACGCTGGTTTACTCCACTAAACCTGGTTGCTATATACATTGTTGGTCCCAGCGTGCGGACGCTGGTTTACTCAACTAAACTGGTTGCTAGATACATTATTGGCTCCAGCGTGCGGACGCTGGTTTGCTCCACTAAACCTGGTTGCGATATATGTTGTTGGTCCCAGCGTGTGGACGCTGGTTTACTCCACTAAACCTGGTTGCGATATACATTGTTGGTTCCAGTGTGCGGTCGCTGGTTTGCTCCATTAAACCTGGTGGCGCTATTACCATTAGTCCCAACGTGCAGACGTTGGTTTGCTCCTGAACATCCAGTACTGTGGTCAGTCACTGTCCACTTCCTTGCAGTTGTCTGAGTATCCCTGGCAATAGACTCCTGCTGAGTAAGACCTCTATACTTATGCTCTATACTGTCTTAGTCACCTGACAGCTGGTCTACTTGCTCAGGCTGCCCTGCCCGGTATTGGTGAGGCCGGTAGAACCTTGACAATACCATCCTGTAGGTTGCCTCACCCGGTATTGGCAGGGCTGGTAGAGCCTACTCCAGTACTCCTTTGGGCTGCCCTGCCCGGTATTGGTAAGGCCTGTAGAACCTTGTAATTCACCATCTTTAAGGTTGCCTTACCCGGTATTGGCAGGGCCGGTACAGCCTACATTCAGCATTCTGTGGGGGCTGCCTTGCCCGGTATTGGTAAGGCCGGTAGAACCGGTATATGTCATCTCACGGTTGCCTTACCCGGTATAGACAAGGCCGGTACAGCCTGTCATTAAAACTGTCACTTGGGTTGCCTTGCCCGGTATTTAGGCAAGGCCGGTAGAACCTATTGTAGAACCTATATGTTATATTACTGTTGTATTGTTATGTATGTTTACCCTACGGGGACTGCCTTTAACTAACGCACACTAACGGGTGCGTTAAGTGTCATATTGCAATTCAAAGATCCGTCTAAAGAACAGCTAACGGCAGTTGCACAATCCTAACTGCCGATACACTTACGTGCATTCAGACGCATTCAACAACATACCCCAGAGCTATTCAAAGGCTTGCGGTACTGATAACGGCTGAAAAAAATACACACCCAACGGCAAAAAATTAAGACCCACTTTTCTTAGCCGTTAGACACTTAACGGCCAAAACAAAACACCCGTTACAGAGGAAAAGACACAAAAGGCTTACCGCACAACCATGTAAATGGGAAAATTAACCCGTGCAATGCCAAAACAACACAAAAACATGTACACACAACACAAATCACTACACACACAACAACAACCAACACCACAGGGACAATGACACACAAAAAAACAACAACACAACATGGCACGGAACAATGGGGGTCATCACACAAAGCGGACACCTGCAAATACAAGCTCACCTGGGCAACATCAACACGCGACCTGCACCCAACAACTGCACGTCCGCAAATGGCACACACAGAACAAGCACAACACACCACATCTTATAACACACACACACCTGCAAACACTTACCTGGACACAAACAACTCTCCATTGGTCAGCACTCACCTCATCACCACACCTACACAACGCCCTAGCAAGTACTTAAAGGGACAACTCAACACACTCACTTGTGGCTTGTTTTCCACTCAGGGAGGGAGAGAGAGAGAGAGAGAGAGATAGAGAGAGCTAGAGAGAGAGAGAGACAGATAGAGACAGATAGAGAGAGCAAACAGTATGTTGGGTTACATATTGTTGCAAACACTGCAGAGAAGGCGTGCAAGGGAGAGAGCTAGGGAACATCAGCAATCTCCAAGCATGCCTCATCAACAGCCTTCACCTGTTGCAAGTGAGGAGGCTCTGGCTCAGCAGCCACACAGGAGTCCATCCCCACCTGCAGGGCACAGGATGTATAGACGACCACCAAGGCCCAGGGTATACCGCCCAAGGGTCACCCTCTTTGGAATGGCTGATGACGAGGTCATTGATCGCTACAGGTTGAGGCCTGACAGCATCATTGCCTTGTATGAGGTCATCAAGGAGCAGGTGGATCCCATCTACATCCACAACCATGCCCTAACTGGCCTGCAGAAACTACTCTGTGCCATACACTTCATGGCAAGCGGGGCCTTCCAGTCCACTGAGGGTTACGCATCTGGCATGTCACAGGCCACATTCTCCAGAGTGCTGGCCCAGGTCCTGCCAGCCCTCAAAAGCAAGGCCAGTACCTATATACATTTTCCCACCACCGACATGGACTGGATACACGTCAAGCAGGCCTTTTACGCAAAGGGAGGCATGCCCAGGGTCATGGGTGCTATAGATTGCACCCATGTCCGGATTAAGGCCCCAGCACGTGACGCACAGCTATTCATCAACAGGAAGAACTTCCACTCCATCAACGTGCAGATGGTGTGTGACAGCAACATGAGGATCATGAATGTCTGTGCAAAATATCCTGGCAGCACACATGATGCATACATTCTACAAAACTCCTCAGTCCACAGAGATTTTGAGAATGGAACCTTTACAGGGGGATGGCTAGTGGGTGAGTTCACAAAACAAAATCACACCACATACACAGGCGTACACACCACGCTGCTCAGCATGCACCTGACCCACAGATACTATGTCCACCACACAAAACATCATTCACACAACATGTGCTCCTTGTCTCACCATGTCACTCACATTACACAGGTGATGCTGGCTATGGATGCAAGTCCTGGCTACTGACCCCTCTGGCCAATCCCCAAACACATGCCCAGGAAAGCTACAACCAGGCTCATGGCAGAACGAGGAATGCTATTGAGCGGACATTTGGGCTTCTCAAGTCAAGATTCCGATGTCTGGACCACTCTGGGGGAGCACTGCAGTATGCACCGGCTAAGGTGTGTGACATCATTGTGGCGTGCGCAATACTGCACAACATCGCAGTGGACACCAGACTGCTGGATCACATCCCGGACCCCCCCATACAGGAAGTGGCCATGGACATCGGGCATGTGGAGGAGACCATGAGAGGGGCACAGATCAGAGACAGGCTCATCATGGAACACTTCAACTGTGAGTATAACACATGCATGCAAACAATCCATGCAAGTCCCCCATCAGTCCTGTGACACTAACCACACTGCACATTTTGTTCTGTCTCACCCCACAGGAACAGTGACACAGCACTGCACTGGCAGTGGACGTGGCAAATTGTGTGTGTGGACTCAACAACCATCCTCCATTCCACTCTCCACGTTGACATACAGACCCCAAGGATATCACTCGCACCCCCAGGAGAAACAAGGTACAACATATTACCCATGTTCATCACCTTACACGGCTTGATTGACAGCAACTAACTGGATATGCCATGATTATAGCCTGAACAACCATGCTAGCCCAGTAGCGAAAGAGTATTATCTAATGATATGCATTAGAAGGGACATCAGACTCAATATGGGACCTGTACTGTGCTACAGCTGAGAAGAGCAGCACAGGGGTGGATGTACAGTGGTATGGGCACACAATGTAGAGGTCATGAGACGTAGATCAGATTACCAGGGACTCCATGCTGACCTGTGAGTGTGCAGACCAATGTGCCCCCGACATGAATACACACATCAACAAATATGTCCTAACAGTTCCATAGAACAAATGACATTGGGCTGCCACTGTCACTTTCACAGTGTTAGCACAATGTCATTTGTTCCATGGAGCTCTCAGAACACTTGTTAATGTGTGTATACATGTCAGGGGCACAAATCCATAGGGCTGGTGCACATGTCCTAAGTTCCCCACAGAATTGGTTACAGATGAGTACACAACACATTGTCAAGCAATGGTTTGTGTACACACCTGTAATCAAGAAGATTGAGGGGATTAAAAAGACTAAATTGTTGTTGCTTGATGATCAGTTCAGGTCCACTGCTCCAAATCCTGTCCTCTTGTCCCGCAGGCATCCGTAACATGATCCATCCTTGAACTGAAGATCTTCCATGTGACTGGATTGATGTCTTGACAACACCTTCATGAAGATCACCACTTGCTGTTTATGGTGATGTTGTTGGTGATGCAAAATTTGACCTGAGGTTCACACAAACCTCTACTGGAACATTCTCATAGAGACCCAGAAAACACCATTATTACCTGTACAGTTAGGATGCTCAACTACAGAGTTCTCAAAACTTGTGGAAAACACATGAGCAGGGCAGCAGTGTTACTGAAGTAGTACGATTTAGTTTCAAAGTACATTTAGTTTTCACATACAGGTGTTAAATGCATATAGGCAATACACACAGAAAACACATGTACATTTTAATGTACTTTGAGACACAATAAAGATGAACCATCCACATTCAATCTGTGTCTGTAGGAGGATATATTTGAGAACACATTTGTCAATGCGTAACCACACCAAGGATAGAGTATCCCCCATACATGGAAAGGCATCACCCACATCACAGGAGTCCACCACTTGTTTGCCAGTGAGTGGACTCTGTGATGTATCCATGCAAACAGATGATGGTGGCAATGATGCACCAATGTGTTGTGGGAGTGATAAAGAGGTGATACAGGGGACATACTTCCACAGTGAATACATGTCCACATATTCTGTATTGCTCAGTATAATCAATGTTCTGTGATTTTGCTCCACTTTGACATATCTCAGTACATGGGCTATATCAACGAAAAGACTAAGTGGACATGTGTTATCACTGGTGAAGTCTGTTGTTACACCCTTAGGGAAACAGCAACTCAACTTACTGGAGACACCAATGCTCACCCCAGGATATCAATGTGTGTGCTACACATTGAAATCCTAGGTTAAAAACATTAGCTTCCCCAGTAAGTCAGTTGCACAATGAGTGTGTGAATCCAAGACAATATGGATACATGTCCCATTTATCTGTCCTGCTTTTAATGTCCCTGCTAAGTCACAGAGCTGTTTGTCTGCTAATCTCATTAACCCAGTGAGTGCAAGAGTGGTCCCCAGCGCATTTCCTTGCAATGCGTTGCATACCACTCTGGCACTCAAAGGGTTAAACACAACATATGATGTAGACGAATGTTCAATGTTGGACCATTTGTTGTGCTAAGGGGTATGTTTTGATGTTCAATTTCAACACACAACACCGCCATATAACACAGTGGTGTCATATGGCTCCAGGGATGTATTACATGTTGAATTTGTACAACGGTGTGTATGTGTGAACCCATGTTGTAGCATCCCACTAACATTTCACCCAGGCAGAGGTTGTGTTCACTGCATTGTATGGCAATGCATTGGAGACAACCCTGCCACACAATCCATAACTGAAGACACAACAGATCAGACAGGAATAAAACTAAAATGTTTTTTTTATTGAGGGGAAAGTTGACAGGTTGGGCGTTTCATTTTCTCCTTTTTTTGGGGGGGGGGGGGCTTAGCCTGGGTGCCAGAGGTGGATGCCCTTGTGGATCTCCTGGTAACCCTCTGCCCCCTAGGTGTGGCTTCAGGGGTAACACTGGAGGGGGTGGAGTAGACCCCTCGGTGGAACGCAAGTTCGCCCTCTCCATCCTCAGGTTCTCCCCGCGGTTGATCTCCCTCAACTCCACAAGGACCTGGGTCAACATGTCCATCACACCAGTGCTGAGCTGCTGGAGTAGTGTGTTCCCCCTGGCCACCTCCGACTCCAGGGCTTGGATTCTGGTCTCCAATTGGCCAATGTTCCTTCTGGATTGCCTCCTGCTCCTGGTGATGTTGCTGTCAGTACTCCTGCTCGACCGGAGTAGTCTCCTCTGAAGGGCCATACACTCCGCCTCCATCCCTGTGAGGCGTGCGGTGCTGGAGGTGGATGTGCCCGGTGTCCCTGGTGCTGCTGTTTCCTCCTCTGCTGCTGAGGGTGCTGTTTCCTCCTCTTCTGCTGAGGGTGCTGTTTCCTCCTCTGCTACTGGAGGTGCTGTTTCCTGTGCTGCTGGAGGTGCTGTTTCCTCTGCTGCTGGAGGTGCTGTTTCCTCTGCTGCTGCTGAGGGTGCTGTGGCTGCTGTTAGAGTGGCTGGTGCAGATGATGGGCATATGCCCACCACATCAAGTGATCCCGAGCTGCCCAATGATGTGTGTGCTGGTGGAGGTGTGAATATGTCCCTAGGTAGGGGGCGCTGGGGCTCACCAATCAGGCCCAGGTGTGGGTAGTCCAGTGGCCAAGGGTCATATGGTGGCCACTGATAGGTGGTGGGACCCCACCTCGGATCATACCTTGGGGCATGCTATGGAGCCATCCAGGAGGGTGGGTTTATCTGTGAGGCATATGGCCCATATTGGGTGGTGGCCACTGTCCCTGGCAGCCATTGCCTCCCTGGCAGTGGTGGTGCTGCTGAAGGAGGGTGGTAGCTGGTGGAGGCGGATGGATATGTCCACCTCTCCTCCTGTGGCATCCAGCCACTGTACTGGGGAGGTGCAGCCTGTGGTGGTGCAGCCTGTGGATGGTGATGGTGGGTAAGGTGACCACCGGCTGGTCCCCTCCTCTGTGTACTCCTCACTGGGGGGTGACATAGCCTCCTCCACTGGCTCCCGCTGGGCTTGAGGGCCGTAAGCTGTGTGGAGAAATAAGATGTTGTGATTAGTGACCTTAGCCATATGTTTGTGGAGACAGTTATACTTTGATATGTGGTGAAGACAAATATATGTGTTTGGGTTAATCCCCCTGGGTAAACAAGGGTACTCCCACTGCAGAAAGGTGTTGTTTGAGTTATTATGGGTGAAGGTTTAATTTTGAGGTGCAATATCACAGTGGGCCGAAATAGTACAGTGGGGCTGTTGCAACACCCTCCCATGTAGATATCTGGTCCCTGTACCAGAGCTGTCCATATGATTGCGTAGTAACAGCACCACTGTATAATTTCATGCCACTGGGATATTGCCCCTGACATATCCACGTCTGAGCTGTGATACCTTTTGTATCAACACACCTTTCAGCAGTAGGAATACCATTGTTTAACTCGGGATGGCAAAGGTTAAGTCCACCTTGATGTCAGATTGTAGAGATTCTGAAAACAGATGTTGTTCTCTGTTAGTCCTATCCCTCCTACCCTCATGGTTGTTCAGATATTGCTCTATGTGCCAGATGTAGATTTCAGTCATTTGTCCACACGAGGGCTCTTCAGCAGAGCCCAAATCGCCCCATTCCAAAGAGGTATTTATCTCGACATGTTGCGACTTTGGCTCTGCTGAAGAGCCTCCGTGTGGTCACATGATAGATATCTCCACCTGTCACAATATCTGTATAACCATGAGTGTTGGAGGGATGGGACTTAGATCAAGACACATTTGTTAACGATGGCAATGATATGACATCATGATGACATTACCCATTGCTATCCCATTACAGTGACACACAAGTAGAAATGGTCATATATGTATGTGGATATGTACCCTTCATATGGATACAGTAATATCCTTCCAAGATGTGAAGCCAGAGAGCAGTTCAGTAGGTGTGATTGTCTTACTGGCTATACATGTGCACCCATCCAACAAGACATTGTATTGATATGATGGATATGAACATACCTCGTATATCCCATCTACATAGAGTGTGATATACTATGTATGTGTATTTGGATGTTTGCAACGTAGGTTGATTTGTGATGGATGCACATATCTGTCCAGTAAGCCAATCACATCCAGTGAAGTGATCTGTGTTCACATCGTGTTGGAACATATTTAGTAACAAACATTTGAATCCTAAGGGCAACAATCCAGTCAGTAGTGAGGGATATCTTTGATTGAGGCCGTTTTTTTTTCTGTGTATGAGCCCATCCATCCTTCTGTGTGAGGCAACCGTACTCAGTCCTAGATATCCATCAGTCATGGCCTGTTGGTGACCAAGGTACAATGTTTGCTATTTGTTTCCCATGTGTATCCTGCAAACAGCGGCTGGTGTACCATCCATGCATGGCATCAGCACCCCTGTGGATCCATGTGGGAATCAGATATGGGATATGTCATTTCAAGTCAGAGTAAATGATTGCAGCCACAACACCAATGCCTACATTTTCCAGCTTGAATTCTGTGTAATAGTTTTCGGCCTGTTTGTTGCACCTACAAGCATTTATTCTGTGTGACACTGTGATGTATGACCTGATGGCCCCTTTTTCTGATTCAGTAAGCGGTGATGTAGAACTGATGAAGTGAACATGATGGTGACTTCTCCAGTAATCTCCTTTCCCCATTTCCAGTGTTTTCCATGGAGTCTGTACAATGGGACCTTATAAACTTGATTCTTGTTTTTGTATATTCTCCATGGACTAACACTGGTATTGGTGAAGTGAGGGTGTGTGAGGGTTACTTTGTGTCCACCATCTGTTTGTCACCGCTTAGTGAATGTCCCCTGTGTAGCATGTGATCGTTGGCCTATTGACTTGTTGTCTGGTTAACCCCTTGAGTACCAGAGGGGTTGCCAATACATTGTTGATTGATGCATTGATGATCCCTCTAGTACTCAAGGGGTTAGGGTGGGGGTGGAGACATGGGTGACATTGTGTGTGAACAGTGATGATATTTAACAGACGACATTTTGAACATAACGGTTTGTGTATTGTGTGTGATGAGCACAGCGACAGGAGGGTTGAAGTAGGACTTTGACAGGTTTGTCCCAAGTTGGATGTTGTCATTAGTCCAGGTGTTGTGTCCTTTTTTTAACCCTGATGGTGCTGTGTTGGTGCAGTTGTATGGATGGACATGTGTTGAGGTGTGACTGTGTGTGCAGCTGGTGTTGGTTGCTGTAGTGTGTTGTTCTGTAGTGTTGCACTTACCGGTAGTGTGGAGGATCCACTCATCCCCAGTGTCAGTTCCTCCAATGACCCCCTCGATCAGGGTGGGGACATGGTCTGCCGCACCATCTCCTCCCAGCCGCAGAAGGTGATAGGGACTGCTGGTCCACCTCCAGTGCCTCGGGCGTGCTTGGCGAGCTCTGTCATTTTATTCTTGACGACCCTCCGGCAGTCGCCCCATCTCTTTTTGATGGACTCCACGTCCCGCCTGCATGGAGCCACCACGTTGACCCGGCTGCATATTTAGTTCCAGGCTGCCTTCCTCCTCGCTGACAGGCCAGGGACCTTCGCCGTTGGGTGGAGAACACTCTGCCTCTCCAGGACAGCTTCCACGAGAGCCGTGTTCTCCTCCTCTGTGTATTTGGGGTCCCTGATCCTGCCCTCGTCAGCTCCGGCATGGGAGGATTCTGAGCCGGAGTGCCCTACCTGGTCTGACCCTGACTGTGTGTGTTGCTCCCCAGCAACTACCCCTCGTCCCACTGCAGGTTCTGTCCCTGTCCTGCGTGTTCCTGCTCTTGTGGGCCGGGTCCCCCTCTGCCCTGCAGATCTCCCTCTGCCACCCCTGCTCTGCTGAGGGATCCCCTCCTGAGCTTCCTCCTCCTCCACTACTCTCCCCATCCCTCTCTCCTGTCCTCCTCTCCTGGCCATCACTCACCCAGTCACACCCAGGCACTCCCACAGGCCCTCACAGACACACTCGATCCACTCACTCTCTGTCACACACTTTCACTCCCAGATTCACACTGTCAAAATAAAAAGTAAAATGTGTAAGGTATTATGAAAAAAAGGACTATGTGTATGTATGTGTATGTGTTTGTGTTTGTATGTGTGTATGTAATATGTGCAAAAGTGTAATATGTGTCTAGTAAGTGCACCTCTCTCCAAACTCCAAACTCAAAAATCTCCTTCTACCTCCAATGAATGCTCCTTTCTCCCTCTCTCTGATCGCTATCCTATAAAATAAAAGGACTATGTGTATGTATATGTATGTGTTTGTATGTGTGTATGTAATATGTGCAAAAGTGTGATATGTGTATATTTAGTGCACCTCTCTCCTTTCTCCAAACTGCAAAACTCCTCTACCTCCAATGAACGCGCCTCTCTCCCTCTCTCTAATGACTATCCTCCGCTCCTGGGTCCTGATATCTGGCTCTGAAGAACTCGATAACAGACAGTGTGTGACGGTTATTTTTGGGTATATATAGGTGTATTTGAAGTTATTTGATACATTGGGGCTTTGTGATTGGCTGTGTGTTTGAATTTGTTTTGGCATCAATCATGGTTGCTAGACAACGGCAGCCGTTATATTACATGTTGTTTTGAGCGCTGTTATCGTGTGATTTGGCCGCCCGTTGTGCATTAACATGAGCGACAACGGTTTTTGTGTTACGTGTTTTTTGTGTGCCTACGCTCGAAAGCTATTCTTGTAGAGTAGCTATTGAATCTGCCGTAACTCCTGTATTACTTGCGAGCGATGTGCCTTTTTCACTTAGCGGCTGGTTTAACGGTTGCCTTTAAATCTAGCCCTAAGAGTGACGGTAACACACAGAATATCCATTGGAGGATGGATATGCACGAGCAACGTTTGGATCAGCTAGCGGTTGCTATCCAAACTATTCTTGAACGCACGGTACTTGCGGATAAGTCCGGTGCTAACCCGGTGGTCCCGCCAATTCTGACACCAGAGAATGAGTCTAAGCCCTCAGGGGCCGCAGTCAAAGGGTTAACGGCTTCTGCACCCTTGCCGCTGAGATATGACGGTGACCCTCAATTATGCAGAGGGTTTATTAATCAACTTGAAATATTTATGGAATTGACGGCACACGCATTTCCTAGTGATCGCAGCAAGGTTGGGTTCATGATATCCCTGCTGACTGGCAGAGCATTGGCCTGTGCCAACCCACTTTGGGAAAACGCTAAACCTTGCACAAAGAATTTCTGTGATTTTGTGCAATCCTTTTGGAGAGTATTTGAGCCTCCTGGTAGAACTACCTCTGCTGCTAAACGTCTCATGGAGATACAACAGGGCAGGCGCACGGTTG
Source organism: Rhinophrynus dorsalis (assembly GCA_037306005.1). Taxonomy (NCBI): domain Eukaryota; kingdom Metazoa; phylum Chordata; class Amphibia; order Anura; family Rhinophrynidae; genus Rhinophrynus; species Rhinophrynus dorsalis. Next base: position 38,033,199 of record CM074728.1, on the reverse strand, counting down.
GCGATTATGCCATTGAATTCCGCACCTTGGCAGCAGAGGTAAGGTGGAATAACGAGGCCCTGTTGGCAGCCTTTGCTCAAGGATTGAGTGACCAGATTAAAGATGAGATTGCAGCAAGAGAGTTACCTACTGACCTAGACGATTATATCGAATACGTGATTCTAATTGACTCCAGAATACTTGAAAGATTAACTGCCAGAGAGCGACGAGTACTGTTAAAGAATAATGGGTCCAGTAGCATATTTTGCCCACCCAACCCTCCCTCTGCATCCAAACCTAGTGAACCTATTTCGGAACCAAGTGAACCTATGCAGGTGGGTTTCACTAGGTTAACTAAGGAGCAGAGAAGGTATCGCAAGACACACGGATTATGTCTGTACTGCGGTAAAGATGGTCACCTGTTAAGATCTTGTCCAGTACGTCCGGGAAACGAACACACCTAGGGTACCTTGGGGGACAGGCCCTAGGTGGTCTCCAATCGTCCCCATTGTTGGACACACTTAAACCCACCATACAGGTGATATTGTCATGGGCACAACGCTCGGTTGAGGTTTTGGCCTTGGTTGATTCTGGTGCAGCTGGGTATTTTATGGACAATACCTTTGCTGACTTGCATGGGGTACCACGGATTCAGAGAGAAACCCCTCTTGCTATTGAAGCAATTGATGGCAGACCTTTGGAACCCGCCCAAGTTACTTTTGAAACAATGCCCTTGTCCATGACTATTGGGGCTCTTCACAAGGAAGAGCAGCAGTTCCAATTGATTAATTCTCCTCACCATGCCGTGATTTTGGGCTTTCCTTGGTTACAGCTGCACAACCCACAATTTGATTGGCAGAAATGTGAGATTGCTGCTTGGTCTCAGTTCTGTATGGATAAGTGCGTTACCCATCCTGTTAAGGTCTTGTGCACCTCCCCTTCACTACCTGATGCCTACCAGCAGTTTAGCGATGTTTTCAGTAAGGGAGAGGCTGGCACCCTACCTCAGCACAGACCATACGATTGTCGCATAGAACTGAGTCCTGGAGCAGTACCACCGAGGGGACGCACGTATCCATTGTCTTGTGAGGAGAACCAAGCTATGGAGGAATACATAGCAGATGCCCTCAGTAGAGGGATCATAAGGAAATCTACTTCTCCGGCCGGTGCCGGGTTCTTTTTTGTTAAGAAAAAAAGTGGCGAACTGCGACCTTGCATAGACTATCGTGGACTGAATAAGCTGATGGCAAAAAATGCCTACCCAATACCACTCATCACCGAGCTGTTTGATAGACTTAAGGGGTCCTCGATTTTCACCAAATTGGACCTAAGGGCAGCCTACAATTTGATACGTATCAGAGCCGGTGATGAGTGGAAAACTGCCTTCAATACGAGATCTGGGCATTATGAATACCTAGTCATGCCATTTGGTCTATGTAATGCTCCTGCAGTATTTCAAGAACTGATCAATGACGTTCTTAGAGATATGTTACAATCTTGTGTTGTAGTCTATCTTGACGACATACTTATCCACTCCAAAGACCTGTCACAACACATCAAGGATATGTCTGAAGTCTTGCTGCGCTTACGAAAAAATAAATTATTCTGTAAACTGGAGAAATGCGAGTTCCACAAAACCAGTGTACCGTTTCTGGGGTTTATAATTGGCAAAGACGGCATTGCCATGGATAAAGAGAAATTGACGGCAGTCTTACAATGGCCTAAACCTAAGAGCCTCAAAGCCATCCAACGATTTCTGGGCTTCGCCAATTATTACAGGAAGTTTATTAAAAATGTCTCCTCTATAGTGAAACCTCTGTCTGACCTCACGCATAAGGGCGCTAACCCATCCCTCTGGCCGGTGGCTGCTGAAGAGGCCTTTGAGAAGTTGAAGGTAGCCTTTGCTGAAGCACCTGTGTTGTCCCACCCTAATCCAATACTCCCCTTTACTTTGGAAGTTGATGCCTCAGATATTGGGGTTGGGGCGGTGCTCTCTCAGCGACAGGTTAAAGGCGGTACACTCAGACCCTGTGGATTCTTCTCAAAAAAACTAGTGCTCAAAGTCATTACGAGATTGGTGATCGAGAATTCCTGGCCATTATCCTCGCTCTCAAAGAAAGGCGTAATTTACTTGAAGGCACAAAAAAACCCGTTTTGATTCTAACTGATCACAAGAATCTGACATATCTTTCTGAGGCCAAGAGATTGTCTTCTCGCCAGGCCAGATGGGCACTGTTTCTATCCCGATTCAATTTCGTTGTATCATACCTGCCGGGATCAAAGAATGTTAGGGCTGATGCTCTGTCTAGACAATTTGAAGCAGAGGTTGACAGAGAAGAGGTACCAGCCCCTATCATTCAACCCAATCGAATATTGGCTACCATACGTACTAGTATTACTTCACCACTAGGGGAGGAGATTTTGGCATCCCAAGCCTCTGCTCCTCATGAGACTCCAGTGGGCAAATGTTTTGTCGCTGAGCCATTCCGTACTCGATTACTTGAGACCTACCACTCCTCTAAGGCTGCGGGACATATTGGTAGGGATCAATTGTTCTGGTCTCTCTCTCAGCTATTTTGGTGGCCTTCTATGAGAGCAGATTGTGCCAATTTTACAAATGCCTGTGCCACCTGTGCCCGTGCCAAAACCCCTAGACTTCTCCCTGTGGGCTTGCTTCAGCCGGTGCCTAATGGTGAACACCCTTGGTCTCACGTCTCTATCGACTTTATGGGAGAATTGCCCAGGTCTAGAGGGTACTCCTTCATATTGATGGTGGTAGACAGGTTCTCTAAAATGGCACACTTTGTACCCCTCCGTGGCCTTCCTTCGGCCAAGGAACTGGCAATGGTATTCGCTCGAGAAGTATTTCGGTTACATGATGTACCCAGGGTGCTGGTGTCTGACAGGGGGAGCCAGTTTGTGTCCAGATTCTGGAAGGCATTTTGCGAACATATGGGCATACAGCTATCATTTTCCTCGGCATATCATCCCCAGACTAAAGGGGCCACTGAGAGGGCCAATCAAGGGTTGGAACAGTGTCTGCGATGTTTTGTGACTGACCATCATGATAACTGGGCCGACTTGTTGCCTTGGGCAGAGTTCGCCAGGAACTGAGCAGTTAATTCTTCCTCCAGGAGCTCTCCGTTTTTGATCAGTTATGGGTTCCAACCCTGTCTGCTCCCGGATTCCTTTCAATCACAGCAGATTCCAGCTCTGGATGAGCATATAGAGCAATTCCGTTCCACATGGGCACAAGTTCAGAGGGCATTGGGCCAGTCTTTTCAGCGACATCAGCGTCATTCCAATCGCAGAAGGCTTCCAGCGGTTTCCTTCCGAGTCGGGGATAGAGTATGGCTGTCCTCCAAGAATCTAAAGCTCAAGGTCCCATCTAATAAGCTGGCACCTCGGTTCATTGGTCCGTACAAGATCATTCACAAAATTAATCCTGTTTCCTATGCCTTGGAATTACCTGCTTCTATGCGCATTCATAATGTATTCCATGTGTTTCTCCTTAAACCTCTGGTTTGTAACCGTTATACTACCACACCTGTGAGGCCAGGTCCTGTTGAAGTCGAGGGGCAGGAGGAGTATGAAGTACAAAACATTATTGATTCCTGCAGAGGTAGAGGAGGGGTACAGTATCTGGTGCATTGGAAAGGTTATGGTCCTGAAGATTGTTCCTGGGTAGACAGTAAGGACCTTCATGCACCCAAGTTACTACGAATATTTCATGCCAAATACCCTCAGAAGCCTAGACCCTACTCTGGGAGAGGGGGTCTTTGAAAGGGGGGTACTATCATGGTGCCCGTGATTGGTGCTGTTCAGGGTCAGTCACTTGCTGAGTATCATGATTGGCTGTCTGTGATTAGCCCTCCTCTCACAGCCTTTTTAAACCCAGGCTGAGCACTTCCAGGTTGCCCTTTCGTGGTGTTTCTGACTTCACTCTGCCTGACCTGCTTGTCAGGCTTCTGGGCCTGTTCCTGCTGCACTTGCTTATCCTGTGTTCCAGTGTTCGCTCTGGCGACATTGTTCTTCTCGCTGCTGATCATACTTTGTTGGTTCCTGGTGGCGATATACATTGTTGGTCCCAGCGTGCGGACGCTGGTTTACTCCACTAAACCTGGTTGCGATATACATTTTTGGTCCCAGAGTGCGGACGCTGGTTTACTCCACTAAACCTGGTTGCGATATACATTGTTGGTCCCAGCATGCGGACGCTGGTTTACTCCACTAAACCTGGTGGCGATATACATTGTTGGTCCCAGCGTGCGGACGCTGGTTTACTCCACTAAACCTGGTTGCGATATACATTTTTGGTCCCAGAGTGCGGACGCTGGTTTACTCCACTAAACCTGGTTGCGATATACATTGTTGGTCCCAGCATGCGGTCGCTGGTTTGCTCCATTAAACCTGGTGGCGCTATTACCATTAGTCCCAACGTGCAGACGTTGGTTTGCTCCTGACCATCCAGTACTGTGGTCAGTCGCTGTCCACTTCCTTGCAGTTGTCTGAGTATCCCTGGCAATAGACTCCTGCTGAGTAAGACCTCTATACTTATGCTCTATGCTGTCTTAGTCACCTGACAGCTGGTCTACTTGCTCAGGCTGCCCTGCCCGGTATTGGTGAGGCCGGTAGAACCTTGACGATACCATCCTGTAGGTTGCCTCACCCGGTATTGGCAGGGCCGGTAGAGCCTACTCCAGTACTCCTTTGGGCTGCCCTGCCCTGGCGACATTGTTCTTCTCGCTGCTGATCATACTTTGTTGGTTCCTGGTGGCGATATACATTGTTGGTCCCAGCGTGCGGACGCTGGTTTACTCCACTAAACCTGGTTGCGATATACATTTTTGGTCCCAGCGTGCGGACGCTGGTTTACTCCACTAAACCTGGTGGCGATATACATTGTTGGTCCCAGCGTGCGGACGTTGGTTTACTCCACTAAACCTGGTTGCAATATACATTGTTGGTCTCAGCGTGCGGACGCTAGTTTACTCCACTAAATCTGGTTGCTATATACATTGTTGGTCCCAGCGTGCGGACGCTGATTTACTCCACTAAACTGGTTGCGAGATACATTATTGGCTCCAGCGTGCGGACGCTGGTTTACTCCACTAAACCTGGTTGCGATATATGTTGTTGGTCCCAGGGTGCGGACGCTGGTTTACTCCACTAAACCTGGTTGCGATATACATTGTTGGTTCCAGCGTGCGGTCGCTGGTTTGCTCCATTAAACCTGGTGGCGCTATTACCATTAGTCCCAACGTGCAGACGTTGGTTTGCTCCTGAACATCCAGTACTGTGGTCAGTCGCTGTCCACTTCCTTGCAGTTGTCTGAGTATCCCTGGCAATAGACTCCTGCTGAGTAAGACCTCTATACTTATGCTCTATGCTGTCTTAGTCACCTGACAGCTGGTCTACTTGCTCAGGCTGCCCTGCCCGGTATTGGTGAGGCCGGTAGAACCTTGACGATACCATCCTGTAGGTTGCCTCACCCGGTATTCGCAGGGCCGGTAGAGCCTACTCCAGTACTCATTTGGGCTGCCCTGCCCTGGCGACATTGTTCTTCTCGCTGCTGATCATACTTTGTTGGTTCCTGGTGGCGATATACATTGTTGGTCCCAGCGTGCGGACGCTGGTTTACTCCACTAAACCTGGTGGCGATATACATTGTTGGTCCCAGCGTGCGGACGTTGGTTTACTCCACTAAACCTGGTTGCAATATACATTGTTGGTCCCAGCGTGCGGACGCTAGTTTACTCCACTAAATCTGGTTGCTATATACATTGTTGGTCCCAGCGTGCGGACGCTGATTTACTCCACTAAACTGGTTGCGAGATACATTATTGGCTCCAGCGTGCGGACGCTGGTTTACTCCACTAAACCTGGTTGCGATATATGTTGTTGGTCCCAGGGTGCGGACGCTGGTTTACTCCACTAAACCTGGTTGCGATATACATTGTTGGTTCCAGTGTGCGGTCGCTGGTTTGCTCCATTAAACCTGGTGGCGCTATTACCATTAGTCCCAACGTGCAGACGTTGGTTTGCTCCTGAACATCCAGTACTGTGGTCAGTCGCTGTCCACTTCCTTGCAGTTGTCTGAGTATCCCTGGCAATAGACTCCTGCTGAGTAAGACCTCTATACTTATGCTCTATGCTGTCTTAGTCACCTGACAGCTGGTCTACTTGCTCAGGCTGCCCTGCCCGGTATTGGTGAGGCCGGTAGAACCTTGACGATACCATCCTGTAGGTTGCCTCACCCGGTATTGGCAGGGCCGGTAGAGCCTACTCCAGTACTCCTTTGGGCTGCCCTGCCCGGTATTGGTAAGGCCGGTAGAACCTTGTAATTCACCATCTTTAAGGTTGCCTTACCCAGTATTGGCAGGGCCGGTAGAGCCTACATTCAGCATTCTGTGGGGGCTGCCTTGCCCGGTATTGGTAAGGCCGGTAGAACCGGTATATGTCATCTCACGGTTGCCTTACCTGGTATAGGCAAGGCCGGTAGAGCCTGTCATCAAAACTGTCACTTGGGTTGCCTTGCCCGGTATTTAGACAAGGCCGGTAGAACCTATTATATGTTACATTACTGTTGTATTGTTATGTATGTTTACCCTACGGGGACTGCCTTTAACTTTTAATAAAGTTAAGTTATTTTACCAAACCTTAAGTCTGAGAGTCTTCATAAACCGTTACAGAAGGGTTGAAGAGAAGAAAGAATGTCTTCAGGCAACAGTGAAGCATGATGAAGGTTCCTTACAAGTTTGGGGCTCCATTTCTGCAAATGGAGTTGGGGATTTGGTCAGAATTAATGGTCTCCTCGATGATGAGGAGTACAGGAAGATACTTATTCATCATGCATTACCATCAGGGAGGCATCTGTTTGGCCCCAAATTTATTCTGCAGCATGACAACGACTCCAAACATAAAACCAAAGTCATTACTGGCACTTATAATCATCCTCCTACTGTCTCTGTATGTCATCGTGAACATAATTAGATTGTAAGCTCCTTGGGGCAGGGTCCCTTTCCCAGTGTATGATTCCCTTGCTGCACTTTCCCTCAAAAATAATGCAATAATTGCACTTTAGTTTAATGCTCTTAACCCTGTTCTGTATTTTTGTATTGTATTATTTCAACTTCTGTTAAGTGCTGTGTCCATGTATGGCGCTATATATATATATATATGCTCACAAATACAGTGTGCTCTGGTATAAGTGAACAGTTGGGACATCACAGCATTGGAAATGTGTTATACTGGTTTTGTGTTTACATCCTAACCTGCAGTAAGAAGGTTAAAGGGTTAAAGTGTAAAAGGTTGTGTTTTTCTGGGAGTGTGTGTAATTAATTAAGGGTGGGGGTTTGTGAACAATCACCTGTGTAGGCCTGTATAAATCTAGGTATAGGATATTATATAACATAGTCTGATATCCCATTGGTTGACTGAGCCAGCCAATCAGAAGATGTTAGGATTTAGCTATTAACCCCCTGAGTGCCAGAGAGGCATGCAGCACACAGCAAAGCAATGCGCCGTGTATCTTACAGCACCCAAAAGGTCACAAAAAGAAAACTGGAAAACTGACTGTAACATTAAAAAAAGTAACTTAAATATGAAGTATTAACTGAAATTAATCCAGATGGGGGGACACCGAGCACAACACACCATTTGAAGCCCACTAGGAGGTAAAGGATGATATACTCCCAGTGGCAAGGGCTTGGGTGAACTCTGCTCGGATACGGGAGTGCACAAATGCCCGGAACAAATCTTCAGGCTTCACTGGAACCTCCCCTGCCTGTAACTGCTTCCTGGTCACATAGATGGCCACTTTAGCCTGTGCCAGGAGCAGGTTTATGAGGAGGTCCTCAGCCCTACTAGTCCGAGACACTGTGCACCCAAAAACAAAGAGGTGAGGGGAGAAGTGCAGCCAGAACTGCAGGAGGAGGCCCCTCAGGAATGACAAGAGGGGCTGCAGTCTGCTGCAGATGTCCACAGAATGGACAGGTGGCAGGGGAGTCCGTGAAACGGGCCAGGTACTCCCCCGTGCTCAGTGCACCATGGATCACTCTCCAACTGAAATCCCCGGTGGGGCTGGGCACCAAGGTAGAATAGAGTGCCCTCCACCGGGGTCTCTCGCCCACGTCAAACACTCGCCTCCAGACAGTGTCTGGGCGACAGACAAGGGCGAGGAAGTGCACTGTGTGGAGAACAAGGAAATACAGCCTCTTCCTCAACATGCCATGGAAACATGCCGAGGGTATCACCCCCAACAGGCTCAAGTTGGGGGCTGGAGGAACCAAGGGGGATTGACGAGGCTTTGGTCATATGCTCACAGCCAGAGGCGAGGGTTCCACAGGTAGATGTGGCTCTCCAGTCTGTAAGGCCTCGTCAATGAAGGTGCGCGAGTCGGGGTGGATGGCAAGCTTGATCTCCTGGAAAAATCGGTATGGAACTCTGGGACTTTGGAAACCCATACAGTGCATGAGTACATCGGGCTCCACCTAGTCCGCCCATTCATAGTCCAGGAGATCCCCGACTCGGGTCATCCGTGCTTGGCGAAGACAATGACATATGCTAGGGGCTTCCAACATCCGAGCCCCCACAGCTGGATTATATAGCAGGGGCTCCGCTAGAATGTCTGCCCCCTGCATTGTGCCCTGCCTTGACACAGAGACCATGCTCCAGGCCTTGAGGGTTTCCCGGTAGTGTGCCGGCAGCACTGAGAGGTCGCTCCCAAACCCCTCAGGCTTGATGAGGAATAGTTGCCAGTCATACCCCATATTGCGCAACTGGCGATAAAAGCTGGAGGCCAGTGCGCACCACTGCGGAGAAGGGTCCGCATACAGGTATCTCTGCAGGTACTGGAGGCAGAAGGTGTGCATCTGAGTGTGTATACACACCACTCCCTGACCGCCCTCTCCCAGTGGGAGGCATGCAACACCCGCAGAGACCCAATGCTTCCCCATCCAGAGAAAGTCCAGCAGCATTCTCTGGATCTTGCTGATGAACTCAGGGGTCGGGCTAAGGCAGATCAGCCGGTGCCATAGCTGAGAGGCCACCAGCTGGTTGATCACCAAAGCCCTCCCCCTTAGGGAAAGCAATTTTGCAAGACCCCTCCACAGTCCCATCCGAGAGAGGACTTTTTCCTCTAGTTCTTTCCAGTTTGCAGGGACTGTGGGATTTTGCAGCGGACAGGAAGACTCCAAGGTATTTCAAAGCAGTAGTCTCCCATTTGATGTTATGGAAGGTGGGAGGCAGGGAGTCTACCTGTATGGGACCCTCTAAAAGGCCTATGCATTTGGACCAGTTGAGCTGAGCATAAGAGGCAGCTGTATAAACCTCTTGGCATTCTTTAGCCTGCTCTAGATCAGCTACGTCTTGGGCCACGAGAAGTACATCATCGGCATATGCCTAAAGGACGACCCTCATGTCTGGCTCCTTCAGCACCAGCCCTGTGAGCCTCTTCCTCAACAAGCACAAGAAGGGCTCGATGGCTAGTGCATATAGGTGTCCAAATACCAGGGGTGCCGTTAGGGACCAATTGATCTTGATTAAACACTCTGCAGAGGCATACAGCATCCTAAGTTAGCCCACAAAGCGAGGGCCAAAGCCGTATGCATGCAGAGTAGCTATGAGATATCTGTGGTCCACTCTATCAAACGCCTTCTCCTGGTCTAGTGAGAGATCAGTCCTGCGGGCATAGCAGAGCAGATCCAGGACCAGAAAGATATTATCAAAGATGGTCCGGACCGGGATTGTATAGGACTGGTCTAAGTGGATCACCTCTGCCAGCACAGACCTGAGCCTTAAGGTGACAGCTTTGGATATGATCTTATAATCCGTGCTGAGCAGCGAGACTGGTCGCCAGTTTTCAATAAGGCGGAGATCCCCCTTCTTGGGCAGCAAGGCCATTACTGCCCTTTGACAAAGAATTGGAAGAGCGCTACAGTCAGTCCGTCCAGCCCCGGAGATTTGCCATGGGGCATTAGACTGAGGGCTTCAGAGAGTTCAGCTACAGAGATGGGCTGATCCAGCCTCTCTCTTCCACCCTCGCTGACCGTTGGAAGCCCATCCCATAGCACTTGCAGGCATCTGGAGAGATGGGATCCAGAGAGTACAGGTCTGCATAGAATCTCTTTGCCCTGTCCCGGATGCTCTCCGGATCCAAAAGAGGGGAACCATCCTCCGCAAGGAGGCAGGTGATATGTCTATGGTTACTCCCCTCTTCTCCAGTCCATAGAAGAGGAGCGAGCTGCGATCCATCTCCCAAAGGAATCTCAAGCGGCTTCGCATGAAGGCTCCCTTAGCCTGGTGCCGTTCCAGGTGACAGAGAACCTCCTTCCTCTCTACATATTTGCGCTGCAAGGCTTGGTCCCTGGATTCAGCAGCCAGCCTTTGCTCGGGGCCAAGCACCTCCCCCCCGGGTGCTTCAATCTCTGCATTGCCTGACTACTTATACCCCTAGTATACTCCTGACACAAGAGTCTCAAGTGCACCTTGCCAACGTCCCCCCACTGACTCAACGTGGCAGTCACCTTTGAAACCCCTCCAGTCCTCCCACCTCTCCCAGACCAATGCCGTAAACCCCTCGTCCTCCAACAAGATATTGTTGAAGTGCAAATAGGCGGCTTTTGTCACTGATCACACAAGCGACGGCTTCACGGACGCACAGTTGTGGTCCATGAACTGGGCCAACCTAATGGCACTGGACTGGGCCCGTGACATGTAGTGGCTAGATATATACAGCCTATCGATCCGGGAGTGGGACACCCTACCATCTCTCACCCTGACATAGGTGAAAGTGTCTGATTCCCCTGGGTGCTGTTCCCACCAGATGTCGACCAGGGAGTAGAGGGTGATGATCTCCCTCAAGGCCGATGCAGATGGTGGATAGTGCTCTGTCCCGACACAGTCCAGAGCTCAGAGGGTGCAGTTGAAGTCATCCCCGATTACTAAACACTCATCCGCATCGACCATCTCCAGATAGGTCGACAAACTAGCAAATAACCTTACCCTCTCCAGTCCCACAGAGGGGGCATACACGTTCAGCAGATGAAACGCGCAGCCCAGCTCTCGGACCCGGAGATGCAGCAGATGGCCTGGGATAACAGCCTTCGCACTCAGCACTTCAGGCTGAAAGGACTCTGAGAACAGGGTCACCACTCCACATGACGCCGAAGTGAAGTGGCCTCCGGAGTGGTATGGGTCTCTTGCAGGAAGCTCACAGAGTACCCCCCTTGCTGTAGATAGGAGAGTACCTGGAACCTGCGAAACCCATCCCTACAGCCATTGGTGTTAAGAGTGCTGATGCTCAGAGCCATTACTGTGTGTCAGGAAGTGCTTTCGTCCCATCTCCTAGTGAGGCCTGATGGGACAGGCACAAATTTAAGAACTTACAGGCGCGGATATGTTTGGCAGACCTGAAGTTCTTGGCCCGATTGCTGGCCCTGTTCTCTGAGAGAGTGGATGATTAACGGCAAATCATTCCACCTCTCAAGGGCCAGGCGCACCTTCTTTTTATTTTGTCCGCGAAGGGTGCTCTCAAGGAAAGCTGTTATTTCCTTGGCAGGGATGACAGGGCTAGGTGTAGATTCTGAGAGTGTGGCAGCTTCACTGCCATCCCTGGGCTCCTGCTCGCTGAGTATTTTATAGACCCCCTTCTCTTCTAAGGGGGTAAGCCTTCTCAGCTTGATCTTAACACTCCCACTTCTAGGTGTCATTGAAGTGGGGTCTAATACACCCTTCGCAACTGAACCCTGAGAAGAATCTTGTGCCCCTTTGCTAGTACTAGGGGCATACTCAGGGGTAGCTGGCTGAACGGCGGCAGATGGCTTGGAGACATGGGGAGCTTTGGAGGCCTTATATGCCTCCTCAGCCTTTTCCACCGCCGCCTGCGCAGCTTGGATGATGCTTAGGTTGGGGTCAGTGGATGAAGTTGAAGGAGGGATCTCCGAGGTTGGAGCAGTCCCCTCCACGGTATTAATAGGAGGGACTGCTTGGTCGCCCTCCTCCATTACCACTTCCCCTCTTGCATCACCCTCCCCTGGATTTTCATCTACAGGGTCCTGAATGGGCATTATGCTTAAGTCAATCAACTCCAGGAGTGGCATATCCTGGGGAATTGGTATTACCCCAGTGTCGCCACTGGAGAGTGACCCTGGAGGGAGAGGCTGACTGTGGTCCCCACAGCTCAGCACCTTAGATGCATAGCTATAGGCTGGCTGGCTGCCCCTGTCTCCTCAGGGAGACCCTTATTCCCCCGCATATTCCCCAGATCCTTGGCCACATTATCCCCCACCAGGTCTCGGCGGGGAGAGGTGTGTGGTCTGTCCCTGGCTGGCTGAGATCAATAGCCAGGTCAGACAATGTCTCCAATTGAGGAGGTGATGGATGGCTCCTCTTTTTAACTTTGGAGGGATGGGAGATAAGCTCCTCCCTTTCCTCCAGTGTCCCCCTATTTGTTTTACATTTCCTCTTCCTTGGGGTGTCATCCTTAGAAGAGGAGTTGCCGTCACTACCAGCGCCCTCTTTAGAGGGATGAGATATTTCCTGCTTCCCCCATCCCCTACACTTGCTGAAGTGTTTATACTTGGGGTGGGGGGATGGCTCTGGGGCAGCGGAAACACTGGGGGAAGTGGTGACATTCTTCTCCTTCTTCCCTTTTGCTGCAGCCTCAGAGGTAGCTGCAGCTACTGATGTTTTTGGTGGGGAAGAAGGAAGCATGGAGGCTGCGGTGGTGGGCCTTGGAACAGCATCCTTATCGCTCTCTGAAGGGGGGGCTTTCCCTTTTGAGGGCCATGCCACGGTGGTCTTAGCAGGGCTGGGTGCTGTACGTGAGGTGCCCGGTACTGGTGCTGGGGTTGGTAACATAGTAACATAGTAATTTAGGTTGAAAAAAGACTTGCGTACATCTAGTTCAACCCTATTCCTGTTTATCATCGTTGATCCAAAAGAAGGCAAAAAAAAAACCTCAATATAGCAATTTAAAATTCTGCCTTGAATGGGGGGGGAATTCCTTCTTGATTCCAAATGGCAATCAGATTTCTCCCTGGATCAACAAGCCCTAACTAAATATTAATACCAATACTAATGTACATAGCCCTCTATGTTATGCTCTTTTAAATAAGTATCCAGGCCCCTTTTAAAGGCCCTCCTCTGCACTCTTTCTAGTTCCATAATGTCCTTTTTCAGAAAGGGCACCCAGAATTGAACAGCATATTCTAGGTGGGGTCTTACCATGGACCTGTAAAGAGGCATAATAATATCTTCATCTCTTGAGTCAATACCCCTTATATATTATTGGCCTTTTCAGCTGCCAGCTGACATTGCATGCTACTGCTAAGTCTATTGTCTACCATTACTCCCAAATCCTTTTCATTTGTAGATTTCCCTAGAGAAACACCATTTAAACTATATGTTGCATTTTTATTATTATACCCAAAATTCATAACTTTACACTTGTCTATATTGAATCTCATTTGCCATTTGCCTGCCCAGTTACTCAATTTGTCCAAATCCTCTTATAATGAAGACACATGCAGTTCAGACTTTATTGCCTTACTTAATTTTGTGTCATTGGCAAACACTGATACATGGATCCTTATGCCCTCTGGGAGGTCATTAATAAACAAATTAAAAAGAAGACGACCCAGGACAGATCACTGAGGTACTCCACTTATCACGTTTATCCAACTGGAGAACTTGCCATTTATTACCACTCTTTGCATTCTATCTTTCAGTAAATTTCCAATCCACACACAAACATTTTCCCCTAGGCCTATTTCATTCAATTTGTACAGTAACCTCTTGTGTGGAACCGTATCAAATGCCTTGGCAAAGTCTAAATAGATCACATCAACCGCCGCTCCCGCATCTATATTATTACTCACTTTTTCATAAAATGCGATCAAGTTAGTTTGACAAGACCTGTGTTTTAGATCGCTGCCCCTTGGGGCAGCTCTGGCATGTATGCCCCAGCTCCTTGCATGCAAAGCACCTCACTTCCTCTGTGCTGTAAAATATGCGGTACAGCACCCCCTCAAAATGAACCCCAAAGGACCCCTCAATACTTTCTACACCCCGAGGCAGGAGCATCTGTACCTGCCTCTTAAAAGAGAGCGCATGTTTAAGTGCTCTCTCTTTGCAGCCCAGGGGATTCTTAGCAATGTTAGATTTTAACTCCCCTAGGGCTTGCAAGTGGGGGTGCAGCAAAGGGTCCAGTAGGAAGGGGGGCACATTAGATAGTACCAGTCCTGTGCCCATCCCTTCCAGGGGTTCCACAGGGATATAAGTCCCCCCCACTGTGAGCCCCCTCTGCACCAAAGTATGTGCAGCAGCCAGCATACGTAGAAATAGAACAGCTTTGCTGTACATTTTGCTGGCTGCTACAACTGCAGAGGGGCTCACAACATCAGCTGCAGTCTTTACATATGCCCCTATGCTATGAACCCCAGACATTATGCACCTGACTCCATGCCTCCTAGTTAGCTGCTCTCCCCCAGAGTTGGAGTGACTGGGTCTGGCACTAACCACCTGTGCAAAAGATCTACTAGTAGATGCAACAGGGGCAGTGCCAGTTGGAGCAGCCTGAGTGGAGGCAGAGGGAGCCTGAGGTCTGGGGCTTGTTGTCTGGGACACATCAAGGCTGCAGCTAGTGTTTCCAGGATCCCTTATTCCATCTTTGGGATCCTGAGCCCTCTTTATACCCTTCCCCATTTTAAATCAAACTAAAAACAAATCAAGAGGAATGCATTTTTTATTTATTTATTTATTTATTTTGAAAGAGGGAGAAGTAGAGAGGGAGAGATGCAGTGCTATGCACTTGGCACTGGGAGGTTTAACAGAAAAAAGATTTTTAAATCTCTGTCCCTCCCAGCTGCTGTAATCTCTCCCTCAGAATCAATTAAATCAAATAGAAACTTAAACAAACATAAAATACATTTTCCCCACCACCCACCAAACCAAAAAAGTGTTCAAAAGAAAAGAAACTAATCAAATGAAATCAATTAATTAATTAAACCACCAAGAGTGAGGGATGGGTCAGGGGAGTGCTGCTGGGTTTGAAGCCCACAGGAAGTGTGACCTTTCTGGGGAAGAAACTCAAACTTCATGGGGCTTAAAACTAAAAAGAACCAAATTAAAAGAAACAAACTAAACCAACATTTTCTTTTTAAAACAAAAAGACAGAGAAAGAGGGAGAGCTTTAGTGCAATGCACTGGCACTGGGAGGGTTAACAGTAAAAAAGATGTTTAAGTTCTTTCCCTCCCAGCTGCTTGCTTCTCTCCCTCAAATAAAATTAAATTCAAAACTAAACTTAAATTAAAATAAACTTTCCCACCACCCAGCCAACAAAAAAAAGTTTTCAAAGAAATAAAAAGATTCAACTTAAAATTAAAGCAGAAAAAAGACCCAGCAGCAGGGGATGGGTCAGGGGTGTGAGCTGGAGAAAAAAGCCCACAGGAAGTGAGCCCTCTTGGGCAAGAAGCTGCAGCTTCCTGGGGCTCAACTTAAAAAGTGAAAAAATCAACTAAAAATGTCCCCAAAAAAAGAAATATAACCTAAACTAAAGTTTCTTAAACTAAACTAACTCAAAAGAAAGTCAAAAGAAAAGAAAAACTCCCCTACAAGAGGCCTTTTTCAGAGAGCTTTCTAACACACAACCTCTCTCCAGGGCTGGTGCAAGGATTTTTGTCACCCTAGGCAAAACCTAATTTTGCCACCCATTTGGCCCCGCCCCGTGTGTCCCACCCCTTTATACCCCGCCTACTTATACCCCACCTCTTTTCATGATTGTCCTCTCTCTGCCCCCTGGGCCAGTCTGCCCCTGGTCTGGAGATGCCTATAAGAGATGCCCCCTATCAGCTCCACTTTGCCCCCATCTACTCTACTTTGCCCCCTCAGCTCCAACTTGCCCCCACCATCTCCAACTTGCCTCCATCTGCTCCACATTGCCCCCACCAACACCAAATTGCCTCCATCAGCTCCACTTTGCCCCCCATGAGCTCCAACTTGCCCCCAGCAGCTCCACTTTGCCCCCACCAGCTCCAACTTGCCTCCATCAGCTCCACTTTGCCCCCCATCAGCTCCAGCTTGCCCCCATCAGCTCCACTTTGCCCCCACCAGCTCCAACTTGCCTCCATCAGCTCCACCTTGCCCCACCATCTCCACCTTGCCCCCATCTGCTCCAACTTTCCCCCAGCAGCTCCACTTTGCCCCCCAGCAAAGTGGGGGGGTCTCAAGTGCTTGGGGAAAGGATGACTAGACGGTTGGGGGAGATTTTAAACTAGGAAGAGGGGGGCAATAAATACTGGGCTAAGTAGTATAGAAAGGGAAGGTGATGTAGTTAATAACCAGGTGGGTGGATCTGGGGATGGGGTTAGTACAGATGAAAGGGAGAAGCCTACAAACCACATCAAAATTAAATCACAAATGCAGTGGCATAAATTGTATGCTTGCAAATGTCAGAAGTTTAATTGGTAAAATAGGGGAACTGGAGCTGATAGCTGAAATCGAAAGCTATGACTTGATAGGCATAACAGAAATATGGTATCACGGTGCCCGTGCTATTCAGCGACATTCTGTCAGTCTACTCTCATGCTTTACACCTATTGGCTGATCTATAATTGTCCCGCCCAGTATTGTCCTTAAATACTGGGTTTTGGCACAGCCCCGGTGCCCTTTCGTGGTGTTCCAGTACCAGCTCTTGTTCCTGATTATTGTGTGCTCTCAGTGTATCAACCCGGCCTGCCTGACTACTCTGCATCTCGTTTCCTGCCTGTGCACCGACCCGGACTGCCTGACCATTCTGCTTCTCATCTCCTGTGTACCGACCCGGCTTGGCTGACGTTCCTGCTCTGTGTACCGACTTGAATTGGCTGACGTTCCTGCTCCGTGTACCGACTCGGCTGACGTTCCTGCTCCGTGTACCGACTTGGATTGGCTGACGTTCCTGCTCCATGTGATCCCACCCGGTTGGGCTGTTGCCTCCTCTGCACGCCCTGACCGGTCTCCGGTTTAGGGTAGTGCTTCTCTCTCGCTGTCTGTGAACAGCTGTGCAGTTTGTTCTTGGTTGCCTCTGTGTCGCCCCAGTGACATTCCTATTGGCCTGCCTTACAATCCGTTCCAGGTTGGGTGCCTCTCAGGGCGATTTGCTCAGATTCCGTTACTATTACGGCAGTGCTCAGTTGCTCAGTATCCATTACTGCCACGGCAGTGTCCAGTCGCCTAGTCTCCGTTACTGCTACGGCAGAGCTCAAGTGGCTTAGTCTCAGTCACTGCTATGGCAGTGCCCCTGTGGCTCAGATTCCGTTATTGCCACGACAGCTTCTCAGTTGCTCAGTCTCCATTTATACCACAGCAGTATCCAATTGCCTAGTCTCCGTTAATGCCACAGCAGTATCCAATTACCTAGTCTCCGTTTATGCTACGGCAGTCCCCAGTTGCCTAGTATCCACTACTGCTACGGCAGCGCTCTCGTGGCTTAGTCTCCATTACTGCTACGGCAGTGCTCAAGTTGCCTGGTCTCCGTTACTGCTACGGCAGTGTCAATGTCACCCAGTATCCGTTACTGTTATGGCAGTGTTCACGTTGCCTAGTCTCCGTTACTGCTCCGGCAGTACTCAAGTTGCTCAGCCTCCGTTACTGCTAAGGCAGTCCACCATTGCCTGGTATACTTATTCTTGGGCGTTACTTGTACTTAAGCTCTCACCTCTATGTGAGCTCCTTAAAGGGCCTTACCACGCATGGGACTGTTTACATTCTCTGTCTGCTATTAACCCATGCAGTACCGATACAATGGGACTCATACAAGATCTGCCTCATCTGTGTCAGTATAATGTGTTATGGACTCTACTTATACTGGACCTGTGTGGGCTTACCTCTATATAACCTGTCTTGTGGTTGTACTATATTAAGTGTATATTACAGGACCTGTGAGGGTTATTGTGATCTTAATTGTTTAATAAAACTGTGTTTTATCCAAACCTACTGTGTCTGTGTGTCAAACAAACCGTTAGAGTATGAAAGGGCCATGACCTCAGACAGTAAAGGTGAAGGAAATGCACAAAACATCCATTGGAGGATGGATGTACATGAGTAGCGTTTGGACCAGTTGGCACTGGCCATACAAACTATCCTTGAGCGCACTGCGCACCTCGACAAACCAGCTCAGAGTCCGGTGGTCCCCTCAGTTTCGACACCAGAGACTCAATCTATGACACATGTGGCCTCGGTTAAAGGGTTAACTGCCTCAGCTCCGTTACCGCTCAGATATGATGGCGAACCCACACTGTTCAGGGGGTTTATTAATCAGTTGGAGATTTTCTTGGAGCGAACCCCTCACGCCTTTCCTAATGACCGCAGTAAGGTGGGGTTCATGATATCTGTATTGACGGGCAGAGCCCTGGCATGGCCAGCCGCCTGTGGGAGAATGCTAAACCCTGCACGAGGAACTTCAGGGAGTTTGTGCGTACTTTTCGGAAAGTATTTGAAGTTCCAGGTAGAGCCGCCTCTGCTGTCAAATGACTCATGGAGATACAACAGGGCAATAGTACTGTGGGTAATTATGCCATTGAATTCCGTACATTGGCAGCAGAGGTAGGTTGGAACAACGAAGCGCTGGTGGCAGCTTTTGCTCAGGGACTTGCTGACTGTATTAAGGATGAAACAGCAGCTAGAGAAGTACCTAGTGGTTTGGACGAATACATAGATTTTGTTATTTTAATCAATTCTCGCATCCATGAGAGACTTATGGCTAAAGACCACAAGCTGCGGTCCAGGAATGTTGGACAAACCAGTTTTAATGTCCCACCCATGCCTCCCTCGCCTCCCATGCCTCCTGAGCGAACACATGACACCAGTGGACCAATGCAGCTTGGGGTCACCAAATTATTGAAGGAAGAATGGGCACACCGCCGGAGGCAGGGGTTATGTCTGTACTGTGGCAAGGCTGGGCACATGTTGCGTACCTGTCCTGTACGTCCGGGAAACGGACACACCTAGGGTACCTTGGGGGACAGTCCCTAGGTGGTGTTCAGCAGTCCCTAGACCCTATTATGCAGAAACCCACGATTCAGGTGGCATTTTCCTGGGCAGAACACTCGGTGGAGGTTCTGACCCTGGTTGATTCCAGCGCAGCCAGATACTTTATGAACAGTTCATTTGCTGCACTACAGATCAGATTCCGTTGGTCGAGAGGGAATCTCCCTTAGCTATTGAGGCCATTGATGGCAGACCGTTAGAACCGGCTCAGATAACTATGGAAACTGTTCCGCTGTCTATGACTATTGGGGCTCTCCACAGTGAGAAACAGCGGTTTCAGATTATTCATTCTCCTCATCATGCAGTCATTCTGGGGTTTCCATGGTTACATTTGCATAATCCCCAGTTTGACTGGCAGACTTGTGAGATCACGTCTTGGTATGAGTACTGTATGGGGCATTGTGTGACTCATCCAATTAAGATCATGTGTACCTCTCCCTCTGTGCCAGCTGAATATCACCAATTCAGTGATGTTTTCAATAAGGGAGAGGCTAGCACTTTGCCCCAGCATAGGGCATACAATTGCGCTATTGATTTGCCTCCTGGCGCTGTGCCTCCTGGGGGTTGCACGTACCCGTTGTCGTGCGAAGAGAATCAGGCCATGGAGGAATATATTGATGATGCCTTTAAAAGAGGGATTATTAGGAAATCTACCTCGCCCGCAGGGGCTGGTTTCTTTTTTGTCAAAAAGAAGAATGGCGAATTGAGACCTTGCATCGATTACCGGAGACTGAATAAACTAATGTCCAAAAATGCCTATCCTATACCACTCATAACCAAACTATTTGACAGGTTAAAAGGTTCTTCTATTTTCACTAAGTTGGATCTAAGGGCTGCATATAACCTGATCAGAATAGGAGCTGGGGACAAGTGGAAAATGGCATTTAATACCAGATCTGGACATTATGAATGTCTAGTCATGCCTTTTGGCCTTTGTAATGCACCCGCTGTATTTCAAGAATTTATTAATGATATCTTCCGTGATATGCTACAGTCCTGCGTAGTAGACTACCTAGATGATATACTCATACACTCATCTAGCCTGTCTCAACACATCAAGGATGTGTCCGAAGTCTTTCTCAGATTACGCGAGAATAAACTATTTTGTAAAATTGAGAAATACGAGTTTCACAGGTCCATAGTGCCTTTTTTGGGCTTCATGATTTCTAGAGATGGTATTGCTATGGATCACTCGCAGTGGTATTACAATGGCCACGACCCAAAGTGTTAAAAGCAATTCAGCGCTTTCTTGGGTTTGCAATTTATTACAGGACGTTTATTCGGAAGTTTTCCACTATTGTTAAACCTCTGTCCGACCTTACGCACAAGGGTACCAACCCATCCCAATGGTCTGAGGCAGCTGAGACACTTAAGCCCGCTTTCGCATCTGCTCCTGTACTGTCCCACCCCAACCCTTCCCTTCTATTTACGTTGGAGGTTGATGCCTCTGAGAATGGGGTAGGGGCAGTACTGTCACAGCGTCCGGTTGCCGGGTGTTCTCTGAGACCATGTGGGTTCTTCTCTAAAAAGCTGTCTATTGCCCAGAGTCACTATGAGACTGGGGACAGAGAACTCCTGGCTATCATTCTCGCTCTGAAAGAATGGCGTCACTTGCTGGAAGGTACGAGAACTCCTGTATTAATCCTGACAGACCACAAAAATCTGACATATCTTTCGGAAGCTAAGAGACTGTCCTCATGTCAGGCCTTGTTTCTATCCCGCTTTAACTTTATCGTATCTTACTTGCCCTGCTCCAAGAATGTTAGGACTGATGCCCTGTCTAGACAATTTGAGCCAGAGATGGAGAAGGATGAGGTTCCCGTACCCATCATTCAGCCTGATCGCATCTTGGCTACCCTACATACTAGCATCACTTGCTTGAAACCTACCATTCATCTAAGGCTGCTGGGCATATTGGGAGGGATCAAATAATTTGGTATCTTTCACAAAAATTTTGGTGGCCTTCCCTACGGGCCGACTGCTCAGCATTCACTGCAGCCTGCACCACCTGTGCTTGTGCCAAAACCCATAGACACCTCCCAGTGGGCTTACTCCAACCAGTACCGAATGGTGAACGACCTTGGTCCCACGTATCCATTGATTTCCTGGAAGAATTCCCAGTGTCCAGGAGTTACTCTTTCATCCTTATGGTGGTTGATAGTCTCTCCAAAATGGCTCACTTCGTGCCCCTTCCTGGCCTTCCCTTGGCCCAGGAGCTGGCAGCTGTTTTTGCTAAGGAGGTGTTCCGGTTGCATGGGGTACCAAGAGTGCTAGTGTCGGACAGTGGGAGTCCATTTGTGTCCAGGTTTTGGAGAGCATTTTGTAACCAGATGGGCATTCAGCTGTCCTTTTCATCTGCCTACCATCCCCAGACCAATGGACCCGCTGACCGAGCCAATAAAGGATTGGAGCAATTCTTGCTCTATTTTGTGTCCGATCATCATGATAATTTGGCAGACCTGTTCGCCAGGAACTGTGGGGTTAATTCATCATCCGGGAGTTCCCCGTTTCTCATCAACTACGGGTTCCAGCCATGTTTGCTCCCGGACTCATTCCAGTCACAGCAGATTCCAGCTCTGGACGAGCACATCGAGCAACTCCGCTCCACCTGGGCACAGGTTCAGAGGGCCCTCAGTAATTTGTTCCAGCGTTATCAGTGTCACGCTAATCGCAGGCGGCTGCCAGCGGTCTCCTTCCAGGTGGGGACAGGGTATGGCTTTCCTCCAGAAACTTAAACTTGCAAGTGCCATGTAATAAGTTGGCTCCCCGGTTTATTGGTCCTTTCAAGGTGATCCGCAAAGTTAACCCTGTCTCATATGCCTTGGATCTCCCTGCGTCCATGCACATTCACATTGTGTTCCATGTATCTCTGCTGAAACCTCTGGTATGCAACCGTTACACTACCACTCCTGTGGTCCCTGGTCCTGTGGAGGTTCAGGGTCAGGAGGAGTAAGAAGTCCAAAGCATTATTGATTCATGCAGATTTAGAGGAAAATTGCAATATTTGGTCCATTGGAATGGCTATGGCCCTGAGGAATGTAGAATGATCTTCATGCTCCTAGATTGCTGCGCAATTTTCACTCCAAATGTCCACAGAAACCAGGTCCCTCTTCTAGGAGAGGGGGTCTTTGAGAGGGGGGTACTATCACGATGCCTGTGCTATGTGGCGACATTCTGTCAGTCTACTCTCATGGTTTACACCTATTGGCTGATCTATGATTGTCCTGCCCAGTATTGTCCTTAAATACTGAGTTTTGGCACAGCCCCGGTGCCCTTCCGTGGTGTTCCAGTACCAGCGTTTGTTCCTGATTATTGTGTGCTCTCAGTGTATCGACCCGGCCTGCCTGACTACTCTGCATCTCGTTTCCTGCCTTTGCACCGACCCGGACTGCCTGACCATTCTGCTTCTCATCTCCTGTGTACTGACCCGGCTTGGCTGATGTTCCTGCTCCGTGTACAGACTTGGATTGGCTGACGTTCCTGCTCCGTGTACCGACTTGGATTGGCTGACGTTCCTGCTCCGTGTGATCCCGCCCGGTTGGGCTGCTGCATCCTCTGCATGCCCTGACCGGTCTCCGGTTTAGGGTAGTGCTTCTCTCTCGCTGTCTGTGAACAGCTGCGCAGTTTGGTCTCGGTTGCTTCTGCGTCGCCCGGTGACATTCCTATTGGCCTGCCTTACAATCCGTTCCAGGTTGTGTGCCTCTCAGGGCGAGTTGCTCAGATTCCGTTACTATTATGGCAGTGCTCAGTATCCATTACTGCCATGGCAGTGTCCAGTCGCCTAGTCTCCATTACTGCTACAGCAGAGCTCAAGTGGCTTAGTCTCCATCACTGCTACGGCAGTGTCCCTGTGGCTCAGTTTCCGTTATTGCCACGACAGCGTCTCAGTTGCTCAGTCTCCGTTTATGACACAGCAGTATCCAGTTGCCTAGTCTCCGTTTATGCTACGGCAGTCCCCAGTTGCCTAGTATCCGCTACTGCTACGGCAGTATTCTCGTGGCCTGGTCTCTGTTACTGCTACGGCAGTGCTCAAGTTGCCTGGTCTCCGTTACTTTTACGGCAGTGTCAATGTCACTCAGTATCCGTTACTGCTACGGCAGTGTTCACGTTGCCTAGTCTCTGTTACTGCTCCGGCAGTGCTCAAGTTGCTCAGCCTCTGTTACTGCTAAGGCAGTCCACCATTGCCTGGTATACTTATTCTTGGGCGTTACTCGTACTTAAGCTCTCACCTCTATGTGAGCTCCTTAAAGGGCCTTATATCACGGTGCCCGTGCTCCTCTTGTGACATTCTGGCAGTCTACACTCTGCTTCACTCCTATTGGCTATACTGTGCTTGTCCCGCCAAGTATGGCCTTTATATGCTGGGTACTGGCACCTCTCCGATGCCCTTTCGTGGTGTTCCTGTACCGGTGCTTGTTCCTGATCTCAGTATTCTCAGTGTATCGACCCAGCCTGCCTGACTACTCTGCATCTCGTCTCCTGCCTGCAAACTGATCTGGACCGGCTGACCATTCTACGTTCCTGCTCCGTGTACCAACTTGGCTTGGCTGACGTTCCTGCTCCGTGTATCGACCCAGCTTGGCTGACGTTCCTGCTCCGTGTACCGACCCGGCTTGGTTGACATTTCTGCTCGGCTTGCCTCTGTGTTGCCTTGGCAACATTCCTATTGGCTTGGCATTCGTGACGCTCCCGGTTGGTTGCGACCTCAGGGCGAGTTGCTCAGTTGCTCATTCCGTTACTGTCATGGCAGTGCTCAGTTGTGTATTTTCCATTACTGCTTCGGCAGTGTGCAAGTGGCCTAGTCTCCGTTACTGCTCCGGCAGAGTGCAAGTGGCTTTGTCTCCGCTACTGCTATGGCAGTGTGCAAGTGGCCTAGTCTCCGTTACTGCTCCAGCAGAGTGCAAGTGGCCTAGTCTCCGTTTACTGCTGTGGCAATGTGCAAATGGGTTATCTCCGTTTACTGCTATGGCAGAATACAAGTTGCCTGGTCTCCGTTACTGCTACAGCAGTGCCCACATCTCTCCGTTACTGCTAAGGCAGTGATCACGTGGCCTAGTCTCTGTTACTGCTCTGGCAGTGCTCTATGTTGCTCAGTCTCCGTTACTGCTCTGGCAGTTCAAGTTTCTCTGCTAACCTATTACTGGGCGTTACTCATCCTTAAGCTCTCTATCCTGTGAGCTCCTTAACAGATCTCTCTTCACATGGCACTGTTTACACTCACTGAAGGCCATTAACCCATGCAGTACAGATACCGTGGGAATCCTTCGTATTCTGCCTTACCTGTGTCAGTATATTTTGTTATGGACTCTATGGTTATACTGGACCTGTGTAGGCATGAAGTGTTTCTATATAGTGTCATGATTGGAAGATAAAGTGTAGAAAAAAGGACTTCGTAGTGGTGCCGATGGGAGGCGAATTGTTTTCACGTGTATTCTAACTCGCTACTATGTTACCCTATGTGGATGACGTCAGAGTATAACAAATTTCTTATTGGTGGAATCAATATGAGGCTGTGACGGACGAAGGTATATAACACCGAGATTTATGGTTAATCGGTGTTTGCCTCTGAAGAAGTCCGGTTCTACCGGACGAAATGCGTTAGGCTGTTTGTAAAGAGAGAGAGGGGGGATGTGTGAGAATAGTCTGGACAGTACTAGAGAGACCAATTATTAGTTTAAGATCTATTGATTTTCGATGTAACCGAACAGATATGGAATATTCCTTGATAGTCATTCTTATTTGATACACAAGAATACATATTGTATTGTGTATCTAGATACTATAGGAGAGATTTCTCTAGTTAATGTTGAGATCGGATAAGAGTTTAAGTTTTTTCAACATTACTATTTAGCTAGTAACTTAGCGGCAGCTAAAGGGTTAACATACAATCCCTTTGCTTTGATAGCTGAATCAGATCAGCTTTAATGAAGCTATCCTATGTATGTTAAGGGTTATGTTTAAGAACAGAATTAGTATCTGCATTTGTTTAGCATCAGCTACTGATCTTTATGAATGAGTTTCTAGATTTCCTGATATCCAAGGGTCTAATGAACGACTAGTCTGCTCTGTGCTCTGGATAATTCTGTCCGTTTGCATCGATAAGTCAGGGTTAGATAGTTGACCTTGATAATAATTATTTGAACTTTATTAGGTCTGAGTCAAGTACCACATTTCCCTCTCTCTTTCATGTTTTTATTTTCTTTCGTTTCCTTTTTCCTTCTTTGTTTTTAATGGATACCAATAAAGATATGTTTTTAATCTAATAATTGCCCTATTATCAAAGGGTCTTTGAATATAATAGAAGTTAAGTTTTGAGTGCCATTGAGAGTGGTTTCCTTTTTCCCTTGTTCTCCAATACTATTATTATCCACTTGGCACCGACACCTATTGAGGTGTTTTAACTCTTATGATTCTTTCAACTGTTGCTGAAATATAGTTACTTTGTATAATTATTACCTACTCTTGTAGGTTTTCCCACATATTATTTCAGGCACGTTGAATCAACACAATGACTTCCTTTGATATTACAGTCGAGTTGGCTAATAGGGCATTAGAAAGACAAAGAAATTTATTAGAAGTTTTCTCTGAAGATCAGTCCCGTATTAGGGAAGATAGTAATGATGATTCATCTTATCGCCATCAGTTTAAGGAATTACAAAAATTTTTGATTAAACAGTCTAAATTATGGTGGAATGTAAATTTTTTTGAAAATTACATTTCCAAAGAAATGATCCCTAGGGGTCTAAGGATTCAGATTTTTCCATCTTATGAGATTCAAGATCCAGAATTTATCATGAAATGGGAATTGATATTGAATAACTGTTCTAAAGAATTAATGAAACTTCTTGTTGAATATGATAATATTAAACTTGATAAGTTGCAGAAGGAAATTGATGAGTTAAATGACAAATTAAAAAAGTTTGAAGATCTTAATATTATTGAGGAGTCTTACAAACAAATGACTAATAAAGTAGACAAAATAGAACAGGATATTCTTAAGAGGAAAAGACAGAAGTTCCAGAGAGATCTCAGTGATTATGCTAATAAATCAGTATATAGGTGGAAAGTGAACAAGAAAAAAGATGTGGAAACAGATATCAGTAATACAGATATCTCTAGTTCTGATTTGGAAGCGTCAGATATGGAGGGACAAGCCAGTTCCACAACTCATCATTTTTTAGGTCACAGAAGATTTTATATCAAAAAAAGAAAAAATCGAAAACAAGGAGGGGAGGGAGGAAACACAGGAACACAACATACCTATCATATGAGACCCAGGAATGGTCAGCCTGTGTTGAATCCAGACAACAATTAAATGAACAATTAACAGTTATCAATCTTAGTAATAAAGAGATATCTGATATTCAAGCTTCAATTCTAAAGCGTGGTCTCTCTTTTTCCCCTTCTATGACATGTAACAAGTTCAATCTAATAAAGGACCTTCACCTGTATATTAGAAAACTTTTATTAAGCATGATGATCAGGGATCAAATGAGGATAGGCAGGATCTTGAGATGATTCAGATTTTGGATGATCTTCTCAAAGAGAATCAAGCTGATAATTGGATGGATAAGTTGAGGTTAAAATCTATGTTTACACCGTCCATTAATATTTCTCCACATATTCAGGTGTTCCTGGATTTAGTTAGTAGAGATCTGTTGGCAGAAAAATTTGATTATACAGTGAATAATCTTACAAAAGAAGAAAATCAAGCCATTAAAGAACTGCAGGATTGGCAGGATGTGGTTATTAAACAATCAGATAAGGGTGGTAATGTGGTGATCTGGCCCCGGGAAATGTATTTAGAAGAAGCTTTTAGACAACTAAAAGATCCACAATGCTATAAGCAATTGACAGGAGATCCGACAAATGACTATTTGCAAGTATATAATAAAATTATCTTGGATGCTAAAAAGGATTTGATCATTAATGAAAAGGAGTTTAAGTATCTGTCTGTTCAAAATCCAAAGGTATCTACATTTTACCTCCTTCCAAAAATCCACAAAAATAGAATTAGACCTAGTGGCAGACCTATAGTTTCAGGTAATGAATGCTTAACAGAAAAAGCTAGTCGCTATTTGGATATTCGTCTGAGGGACTTTGTCATCACATTGCCCTCATACGTTAGAGATACTATGGACGTGCTACAAAAATTACAGGATATTTGCATTACTGATAATACCTTTCTAGTAACATGCGATGTAGAGTCCTTATACACTAGCATTAATCATAGGGAAGGATGTCAGGCAGTAGAGTATTTCCTTAAGACACAATCCCAAGATCTACAAGAGACTAATCAATTTCTTTTGAGATTGTTGAAATTTGTATTATCTCATAATTTTTTTACCTTCAATGATAGGTTTTTTTTACAAATTAGAGGAACTGCGATGGGTAGCTCCTGTGCCCCAACCTATGCGAATTTATATCTGGGCTGGTGGGAGCGCGAATATGTATTTAATGACCTAAATGAGAAATATATGGATCATATCCTGTTATATTTACGATATATCGATGATATTCTGATTTTTTGGGATGGAACTGAGAGCTCTTTTGAACAGTTCATAACAACATTAAATGCCAATAATATTAATTTAAAATTGACTTATCAGATGGATCCGAACAAAGTTGATTTCCTGGATATTACAATCAAGAGGGGATTGGACAATTCTATAATTACAGATTTATATAGAAAACCTACCGCGACAAATTCCATTCTCCATTTTGATAGTTGCCATCCCGTGTCTGTTAAGAACAATATACCTGTTGGGGAGTTCTTACGTGTACATAGAAATTGTTCTAATGTTCATCTGTTTAAAGAACAAAGTTTATTCTTAAAGAAAAGGCTCATTGAGCGGGGTTATTCCTCGACTTGTATCAAAAAGGCTTATAACAGAGCATTACATACAGATAGAAATAACTTGCTTTTTCAAAAACCTAAATTGAGAGATTCTAGTCAGATACGTTTCATAACTGACTTTGGTACTAATGTCTATAAAGTTAGACACATCTTGAATAAGTATGTTGAGATTTTACACAACGATTCTGATTTAAAGGAGATAGTAGGTGACTATATACCAGTCACATTTAGAAGATGTCCTAACTTAAAAGACAAATTAGTGAAGAGTCATTTTGTAGGTAATAAGAAGAAATATCCTGTGCAAGGTTCATACCCGTGTTATAGTTGCAGTACCTGCAAATATATGACGAGAGTAACATCTTTTAAAGATCGTTTTAACAAAACACATAAGATCATTGGATATATTAATTGTCAAACAACTTCCCTGATCTATTGCCTACAATGTGGATGTCCTAAGAAATATGTAGGGATGACGAAAAGACGTCTACATGACAGAATAGGAGAACATGTTAGGGATATTACAAATGCCAGAAAAGATCTTTCTAGGGGACAAAAATTATCACCAGTTGCACGTCATTTTTTGCAGGCACACAATTCTAAATTGGATACATTTACATGTTGGGGTTTAGAAAGAGTTTCATTAGGTATCCGAGGAGGGGATGTAGTTCAAGCTCTCTTGAGGAGAGAATGCTATTGGATTTTTAATTTGGATGTTTTACATCCCAATGGCATTAATGAAACCCAGAATTATGGTGTTTTTTTATAGTAGATTTAAGGTTATCCTTATACTGTGTTAAATACCATTGTGAAATATAAGATTCAGATTAGAACTAATGCCATTGAGAAACTTAAGATCCATGGAATTGGATTTTGACATCTACCAGCAGTAGATTATGAGGACCATGTTTGTGTGCTTACACCACTGGAACATAATGGGTTAATGTTTTATACATACCCTGGGATTGGATAACTTAGTCCAATGTATTGGTACTATGTAGGATTTTAGGATTCCGATACATATGAATTTATGGGTATTTAGCCCTATTGATAATATTGGAGATTATCCAGTATATATTTTTGTTTATTAAAAGCGAAAATTAGATGTGAAGTGTGACACCAAATTTCCCCATAACGATTGTAGAGGTTGGTTATACTGGATAGAACGGGTTTTATCTCCGCTTAATTGAGACAGTAGGGATCGAGTGATTTCGCAAGATGATTAATGTATGATATAGACTTTCTCTTGTATAGTACTCTGATGAACATTGGGGAATTTCTCTTGTGTAGGGCTCTCTCTCTGTATGGTAATAGATAGAGACGGAGCAACTTTCGCTGTAGAGCTATACAGTATTGGGAGAATTGTTTGGATTAGCCCAGTCATGAAGTGTTTCTATATAGTGTCATGATTGGAAGATAAAGTGTAGAAAAAAGGACTTAGTAGTGGTGCCGATGGGAGGCGAATTGTTTTCGCGTGTATTCTAACTCGCTACTATGTTACCCTATGTGGATGACGTCAGAGTATAACAAATTTCTTATTGGTGGAATCAATATGAGGCTGTGACGGACAAAGGTATATAACACCGAGATTTATGGTTAATCGGTGTTTGCCTCTGATGAAGTCCGGTTCTACCGGACGAAACGCGTTAGGCTGTTTGTAAAGAGAGAGAGGGGGGATGTGTGAGAATAGTCTGGACAGTACTAGAGAGACCAATTATTAGTTTAAGATCTATTGATTTTCGATGTAACCGAACAGATATGGAATATTCCTTGATAGTCATTCTTATTTGATACACAAGAATACATATTGTATTGTGTATCTAGATACTATAGGAGAGATTTCTCTAGTTAATGTTGAGATCGGATAAGAGTTTAAGTTTTTTCAACATTACTATTTAGCTAGTAACTTAGCGGCAGCTAAAGGGTTAACATACAATCCCTTTGCTTTGATAGCTGAATCAGATCAGCTTTAATGAAGCTATCCTATGTATGTTAAGGGTTATGTTTAAGAACAGAATTAGTATCTGCATTTGTTTAGCATCAGCTACTGATCTTTATGAATGAGTTTCTAGATTTCCTGATATCCAAGGGTCTAATGAACGACTAGTCTGCTCTGTGCTCTGGATAATTCTGTCCGTTTGCATCGATAAGTCAGGGTTAGATAGTTGACCTTGATAATAATTATTTGAACTTTATTAGGTCTGAGTCAAGTCCAACATACCACATTTCCCTCTCTCTTTCATGTTTTTATTTTCTTTCGTTTCCTTTTTCCTTCTTTGTTTTTAATGGATACCAATAAAGATATGTTTTTAATCTAATAATTGCCCTATTATCAAAGGGTCTTTGAATATAATAGAAGTTAAGTTTTGAGTGCCATTGAGAGTGGTTTCCTTTTTCCCTTGTTCTCCAATATGTATATGTAACGTGTCTTGTGTCTGTATTATTCTGATAAAATACTACAGGACCTGTGAGGGTTATTGTATTACTGTTTATTCAATAAAACTGTGTTTTATCCTAAACCACTTTGTCTGTGTGTCAAACAAACCATTACAGTATGAAAGGGCCATGACCTCAGACAGTAAAGGTGAGGGAAATGTACAGAACATCCATTGGAGGATGGATGTACATGAGCAGAGTTTGGACCAGTTGGCACTGGACTTACAAACTATTCTTGAGCGCACGGTGCATCTCGATAAACCAGTTCAGAATCCGGTGGTCCCCCCAGTTTCGACACCGGAAAGTCAATGCCTGACAGCTGTGGCCTCAGGTAAAGGGTTAACCTCTTCTGCTCCGCTACCACTCAGATACGATGGCGAACCCAACTTGTGCAGAGGGTTTATTAATCAGCTGGAAATTTTTCTGGAACCAACCCCTCATGCCTTTCCTAATGACTGCAGTAAGGTGGGGTTCATGATATCCTTATTGACGGGCAGAGCCCTGGCGTGGGCCAATCCCCTGTGGGAGAATGCTAAACCTTGCACCAGGAACTTCAGGGAGTTTGTACGGACTTTTCGAAGAGTATTTGAAGTTCCTGGTAGAGCTGCCTCTGCTGCCAAACGATTGATGGAGATACAACAGGGCAATCATACTGTGGGCGATTATGCCATAGAATTCTGTACATTGGCAGCAGAGGTAGGTTGGAACAACGAGGCGCTGGTGGCAGCTTTCGCTCAGGGACTTGCTGACCGTATTAAGGATGAGACTGCAGCTAGAGAAGTGCCTAGTGATTTGGACGAGTACGTTGATTTTGCCATTCTTATTGATTCTCGTATTCGTGAGAGACTCTTGGCTAAAGACCGCAGGCTACGGCCCAGGAACAGTGGGCAAAACAGTTTTTTGGGCCCACCCATGCCTCCCTCGCCTCCTGAAACTACACAGGAGTCCTGTGAACCAATGCAACTTGGGTTCACCAAACTATCTAAGGAAGAACGGGCACACCGCAGGAGGCGGGGGTTATGTCTATACTATAGCAAAGCTAGGCACCTATTACGTACCTGTCCTGTACGTCCGGGAAACTAACGCATCTAGGGTACCTTGGGGGACAGGCCCTAGGTGGTGTTCAGCAGTCCCTAGACCCGATTATGCAGAAACCCACGATCCAGGTGGCATTTTGTGGGCAGAACACTCAGTAGAGGTTCTGGCCCTGGTTGATTCCGGCGCGGCCGGATACTTCATGGACAGTTCATTTGCTGCGTTACATCAGATTCCGTTGGTCAGGAGGGAATCTCCCTTAGTCATTGAGGCCATTGATGGCAGACCAGCTCAGATAACTATGAAAACTATTCCGCGATATATGTCTATTGGGGCCCTCCACACAGAGGAACAGCGATTTCAGATAATCCATTCTCCTCATCATGCGGTCATTCTGGGGTTCCCATGGTTACATTTGCATAATCCTCAGTTTGACTGGCAGACTTGTGAGAACACGTCTTGGTCCAAGTACTGTATGGAGTATTGTGTGACTCATCCAGTTAAGATTTTGTGTACCTCTCCCTCCGTGCCAGCCGAATACAACCAATTCAGTGACATTTTTAGTAAGGGAGAGGCTAGCACTTTGCCCCAACATAGGGCATACGATTGCGCTATTGATTTGCCTCCTGGGGCTGTGCCTCCTAGGGGCCGCACGTACCCGCTGTCATGCAAAGAGAATCGGGCCATGGAGAAATACATTGACAATGCCCTTAAAAGAGGGATTATTAGAAAATCTACCTCGCCTGCTGGTGCTGGTTTCTTTTTTGTTAAAAAGAAGAATGGCGAGTTGAGGCCTTGTATCGATTACCGGGGACTGAATAAACTAATGTCCAAGAATGCCTACCCCATACCATTCATTACCGAACTATTCGACAGGTTAAAAGGTTCTTCCATTTTTTCTAAATTAGATCTACGGGCTGCCTATAACCTGTTCAGAATAAGAGCTGGGGACGAGTGGAAAACGGCATTTAATACCAGATCAGGGCATTATGAATACCTAGTCATGCAGTTTGGCCTTTGTAACGCACCCGCTGTATTTCAAGAATTCATTAATGATATCCTCCGTGATATGCTATAGTCCTGCGTAGTAGTCTCATACACTCGGCTAACCTGTCTCAACACATCAAGGATGTGTCTGAGGTCTTGCTTCGATTACGCAAGAATAAATTATTTTGTAAAATGGAGAAGTGCGAGTTTCACAGGTCCAAAGTGCCTTTTTTGGGTTTCGTGATCTCTAAGGATGGTATTGCAATGGCCACGACCCAAAGGGTTAAAAGTGATTCAGCGCTTTCTTGGGTTTGCTAATTATTACAGAAAGTTTATCCGGAACTTTTCCACTATCGTTAAACCTCTGTCTGACCTTATACACAAGGGTGCTAATCCATCCCAATGGTCTGAAGCAGCTGAACATGCTTTTGAGACATTAAAGTCTACTTTCGCATCTGCTCCTGTACTGTCCCACCCCAACCCTTGCCTTCCATTCGCGTTGGAGGTTGATGCATCTGAAAATGGGGTAGGGGAAGTACGGTCACAGCGTCCAGTTGCTAGGGGTACTCTGAGACCATGTGGGTTCTTCTCAAAAAAACTGTCTATTGCCCAGAGTCACTATGAAATTGGGGACAGAGAACCCCTGGCTATAATTCTCGCTTTGAAAGAATGGTATCACCTGCTGGAGAGTACCAGAACTCCTGTGTTAATTCTAACTGACCACAAAAATTTTACTTATCTCTCGGAAGCTAAGAGATTGTCCTCTCGTCAGGCCAGATGGGCCCTGTTTTTATCCCGTTTCAGCTTTGCAGTATCCTACTTGCCGGGCTCCAAAAATGTTAGGGCTGATGCCCTGTCTAGACAATTTGGAGAAGGATGAGGTCCCCGTACCCATCATTCAGCCTGATCGCATCCTGGCTACCCTACGTACTAGTATCACTTCGCCACTGGGGGAGGAGATTCTGGCTACCCAGGCTACGGCACCCCCAGAGACCACAGTGGGCGAGTGCTTTGTGGATGAGCCATTTCGTACCCGTTTGCTCGAGACATACCATTCATCTAAGGCTGCTGGGCATATTGGGAGGGATCAATTAATATGGTCTCTCTCACAAGTATTTTGGTGGCATTCCCTCCGGGCCGACTGCTCCGCATTCAAGGCGGCCTGTACCACCTGGAACTGTGCGGTTAATTCATCGTCCGGGAGCTCCCCGTTTCTCAGCAACTACGGGTTCCAGCCATGTTTGCTCCCAGACTCATTCCCGTCGCAACAGATTCCAGCTCTGGAAGAGCACATCGAGCAACTCTGCTCCTCTTGGGCACAGGTTCAGAGGGCCCTCAGTCACTCGTTCCAGCATCATCAGAGCCACGCTAACCGTAGACGGCTGCCAGCGGTCTCCTTTCAGGTTGGGGACAGGGTATGGCTCTCCTCCAGAAACCTCAATTTGCAAGTTCCGCCTAATAAGTTGGCTCCCACGGTTCATTGGTCCCTTCAGGGTGATCCGTAAAATTAACCCTGTTTCGTATGCCTTGGATCTCCCAGCGTCTATGCGCATTCACAATGTGTTCCATGTATCCTTGCTGAAACCTCTGGTATGCAACCGCTACACTACCACTCCTGTGGTCCCCAGTCCTGTGGAGGTTCAGGGTCAGGAGGAGTACGAGGTCCAAAGCATCACTGATTCACTCAGATTTAGAGGAAAATTGCAATATTTGGTCCATTGGAAGGGCTATGGCCCTGAAGAATGTTCCTGGGTTGATCAAAATGACCTTAATGCTGCGCAATTTTCACTCTAAATATCCTCAGAAGCCAGGTCCCTCTTCCAGGAGAGGGGGCCTTTGAGAGGGGGGTAGTATCACGGTGCCCGTGCTCCTCTTTCGACATTCTGTCAGTCTACACTCTGCTTCACTCCTATTGGCTATACTGTGCTTGTCCCGCCCAGCATGGCCTTGATATGCTGGGTTCTGGCACCTCTCCTGTGCCCTTTCGTGGTGTTCCTGTACCAGTGCTTGTTCCTGATCTCAGTATTCTCAGCCTGCCCGTCCTGCCTGACTACTCTGCATCTCGTCTCCTGCCTGTGAACCGACCAGGACCGGCTGACCAATCTACATTCCTGCTCTGTGTACCGACCCAGCTTGGCTGACGTTCCTGCTCCGTGTATCAACCCGGCTTGGCTGACGTTCCTGTTCCGTGTACCGACCCGGCTTGGCTGACGTTCCTGCTCTGGTTGCCTCTGTGTCTCCCTGGCGACATTCCTATTGGCTTGGCATTCGTGACGCTCTTGGTTGGTTGTGACCTCAGGGCAAGTTGCTCAGTTGCTCATTCCGTTACTGTCATGGCAGTGCTCAGTTGTGTATTTTCTGTTACTGCTCCGGCTGTGTGCAAGTGGCCTAGTCTCCGGCATCTTAGAGGGAATATGATAACACTATATAAATATGTTCAGGGCCCATATAAAGGGCTCTCCAAAGACCTATTCATTAACAGAACAGTACAAAGGACAAGGGGCCAGCCTCTTAGACTTGAGGAAAGGAGATTTAATCTACAACAGCGGAAGGGTTTCTTTACAGTAAGGACAATAAAGGTATGGAATTCACTGCCTGAGGAGGTGGTGCTAAAAAGGGCCTGGATACTTATTTAAAAGAGCAGAACATAGAGGGCTATGTACGTTAGTATTGCGATTAATATTTAGTTAGGGCTTGTTGATCCAAGGAGAAATCTGATTGCCATTTGGAATCAAGAAGGAATTTTTTCAATCCATTCAGGGTAGAATTTGAAATTGCTATATTGAGGGTTTTTTTTGCCTTCTTTTGGATCAACAGTGGTAAACAGGAATAGGAAAAGGGTTGAACTAGATGGACGCAAGTCTTTTTTCAACCTAAATTACTATGTTACTATATCCTAGAAATAAGGTCAGCGGACCAAATCTTGAGCCACAACGTGCTCCTGGCAGCAACAGAGAAGGCATGGGCCTTAGCCTCAAGCCTAACAGCATCAAACAGGGCATCAGTAATATTAGCCAAAATGGATAAAAGGTCCTCCTGAGGGGCACCCTTGTGGACAGCATCAGTTAACTGTACGTCCAGACAGAAATGGCTCTATTAACCCATGCTGAAGCCAAGGTAGGCCTCATGGACGTATCCATGGCAGCAAAGGCAGACTTCAGGATAGCATCCAGCTTCCTATCAGTTAAATCCTTAAGCGCCGAAGTATCCACAACAGGCAAGGCAGTGGATTTAGAAAGCCTAGAAATAGGGGAATCAACCTGAGGAGGTGTAGGCCACTGAGCCAAAGCTACATCAGAGAAGGGGTACAGCTTAGAAAATCTCTTAGAAAGAGTGAGACTCTTGTCAGGAGTCTCATCCAGCATGATTTGATCCAGAGTGGGGTTAGGCAGAAAAACATTACAGGACTTCTTGCACCTTGAAAAGATGTCAGAAGTAGACAGACTCTACAGGGTTAACAGGAATGTTAAGGTAGACAAACCGACTTAATGAGACCCTCAGCTGAGGGTTCAGGGTCAGCCTCAAAGGGGTCTCCATGAAACTGGGACGAAGCCCCTTTTGAACACACACCATCCTCAGACTTCTCCTCAGAGGAATCTGATAAATCAGGAATGTGAGGGGCCTTAGGGGTCACAAATCTGAACAAAGTCAGGGGTTTCCAGGATTGGAGAACCCCCTGCAGAGAAAGAGGAAACTATGCCATAGAGGACTTTAATTCCTTGACTCAATGTGGCTCTAGTTCATGGCTGGTGGCCCCTGGCAGAGAAGCAGGGGCCACAGCACGAGGGGCATAAATGACCTGAGTACTCTAAGGAAAGTCCAGCTTGGCATGAGGAACAGTAAGCAAGGGGGTTAAAGATGCCCCTGAGTCTTTAGCCTTAGGTCTAACCCCATGTCCCTTTGGATCTGACATCCTACCAGGAAAAGTCTTAAAGTAATAGGGAACTCAATTCCTGTCACCCAGATTAATAAAATCACCTTAGAAAGCCCAAAAGAGTGCTTATCTGGCAGGCAAATGGTTAACCTGAGCTGGAGAGCAAGAAGATACTGCCTTAGCAAAGAGAAAGGAAATGCTTTTTCTCTTGAATTTTTTGTTGCCTAGCAACAGCAGAACCTGAACTTGTGGGGGCCCTCAAGACACTTGGAATATAAACAGGATCATAGGACAAGGGGAGACAAGAAAAATGAGCCCTCTCTCAACTCAGTAAGTGAAACTGTCGCAGAGATATGTCCCAAATACGTTTTTACCATATAAGTCAAAGGAGGAAGTGCAGCTGGGTGGGAAATGGGCCTTAAAGGCGCAGTATACAAAGGAACATGTAAGGATAAATAAAAATGGATGATCCTTAAGGGGAAAACCCAAAAAATAAACCCATAACCAGTGAAACTAGCAGGGAAGGGGTTAATGTACCAGAAAACAGCCAAACCAGCTCCAGTGACTTCAGGATTAAAACCCAACACAAGTGCAGGAGAAGAACTCCAGAAAGACCCCTGTGCAGATGGAAACAGTGGGACAAGTGGACCATGGCACTCAAAGGGTTACTCACCTTTTTTTGCAGGTCTTCTTTCTTCAGATTACCATTGATATGGAAGAAGCCTCAGAAAGACTCCTTCTGGAGAGAGAAACATGGGTTGCAAGATTCTCTCCTAGGGCTGCAAAGGGTCCACACCAGCACCTGATAAGTGGGCAGTCCTCCAGGGGAAGCTAGTAATGGTAATCTGCCTAATGGGGGAATTTTGACACCCCATATCTAAGAGAAAATAATAAAATAAGACTTCTATCGTTCTTCATGTTTTTTTAATGCCTACAAAATAAAATAAAGATAAAACAAATTATTACTATCCCTTTAAGTACCCTTGGGTTTATGCCATCAGGTCCAGGTGCTTTATTGACCATAATCTTATCCAGTCCCTTTTGGACTTTGTCTTACATAGTAACATAGTAAATTAGGTTGAAAAAAGACACAAGTCCATCAAGTTCAACCTTTGCTTCATACCTCAGTAACTGAGAATTTTATAGCTTTCCTGCTACCAATTAAATGTCTTTATCAGACCTTCCTGATCAGTCTACTGATAAACAGTATAACTCTGTATGTTCCCTTTTGAAAGAAATGTATCTAATCTTCTCTTAAATGTATCCATTGTATCTGCCATAACTACCTCCCTGGGCAATGAATTCCACAATTTGACAGACATTCCTGTAAAAAAACCCTTCCTCTGCTGAAGTTTAAACCTCCTTTCCTCTAATCTCAAGGGGTGTCCCCTGGTCACCTGATCAGGCCTTGGAATAAATAGCTCACCGCAGAGATCCTTGTATTGACCCCTCATATACTTGTACAACGTGATAAGGTCTCCTCTTAGTCGTCTTTTCACTAGAGTAAATAAACCAAGTTTGTTTAGTTGTTCCTCATATGTCAAGTCCTCCATTCCCTTAATTAATTTTGTTGCTCTCCACTGTACCCTCTCTAGTTCTAGTATATCCTTTTTCAGAACCGGTGCCCAAAATTGCACTGCATACTCAAGGTGAGGTCTTACCAATGATTTGTATAATGGCAAAATAATGTTATCCATTCTTGCTTCAATACCTCTTTTTATGCAAGACAGAAGAACTTTGTTTGCCTTTGCTACTGCTGTTTGACAATGGTCACTGTTTCCAAGTTTGTAGTTGACAAGGATACCCAGGTATTTTTCTAGCAATGAGTCACCTAAAATTATTCCATTAAGTTTATAAGTAGCCTTGGGAGTGTTTCCTCCCAAATGCATGACTTTACACTTCCCCACATTAAACTTCATATTCCACATGTTTGCCCAATCTGACATTATATGTAAGTCCCTCTGTAGAGAGAAAATATCCTGTTCTGAATTAATGACTTTGCATAATTTAGTATCATCTGCAAATATTGATATTTTGCTTTCTATATCTATTTCTAGGTCATTTATAAACATGTTAAAAAGCAGCGGACCCAATACTGAAATCTGAGGTACTCCACTCTCCACTTTAACTGTACTGGAGAATTTTCCATTTACAACCACACACTGTTCCCTATCCTTCAGCCAGTTTTATATCCAATTGCAAAGGTCATCTCCTAGCCCCAATTTCCTTATTTTATACACCAGCCTTCTGTGTGGCACTGTATCAAATGCCTTTGCAAAGTCTAGATATACTACATCTAATGCCTTGCCATTGTCAAGGTTGCTGCTTACCTCCTCATAGAAGCTGAAAAGATTAGTTTGGCATGATCTATTCTTCATAAAACCATGTTGATTTGTGCTAATGATTTTATTTTTTGTGTTGTAATCCTGAATATAGTCCCTTACTATCCCTTCTAACAGTTTTCCCACTACAGAGGTCAAACTCACTGGTCTATAATTCCCAGGTTCTGTTTTAGTTCCCTTCTTAAATAGAGGCACTATGTTAGCTCTTCGCCATTCCTGTGGCACTGAGCCTGTGGTAATAGAATCTTTAAAGAGTAAATATAGGGGTTTTGCTAACACTGCACTAAGTTCCTGAAGAAACCTTGGATGTATACCATCAGGACCCGGTGCTTTGTCGGTCTTAATTTTGTTCAGTCTTCCCATGACATCTCCTTGAGTTAACCCAATATCTATTAATTGTATTGTTTTATTTGTTACTTGCGGAGGCTCTTCTACCATTCCTTGCTCCCTTGTATATACTGATGCAAAGAAAGTGTTTAAAACATTGGCCTTTTCCTTCAGTAAGCCATGCACATGATGGAGGAAATTCGGTCGCTTTGTCTGTTTCCCCATAGCCTACCATTGTCGCTTCCTTTGTATATACAGAAGAAAAGAATGTGTTTAGGGTGTCAGCTACAGCCTTATCCACACTAATAAATTCAACATTCTCAGCCTTAAGAGGAATGATATCAACCTTAGTCATCTTGTTATTTATATACTAGTAGAATTGTTGTTTAGGATTTTTCTAGCTCTCTTTTGCAATACTTCTCTCATTTTCATTTTTAGCTAGGATTATTGTTGTTTTCAAATTGTTTAATTCCATTTTTTAAATTATGCGTCTAACCCTTCTGACTTAAACACTTTAAAAGCCTGCTTCTTATTTCCCTTCAAACCTTTTTATAAAGCCAAATTTGTCTTAATTTACTCCTCTTGTACTTAATTCCCCAGTGGTATAAAATGAAATGTAAATTTATCTAAGAGCATTTTAAACAAATTCCATCTTTCTTATGCATTTTTCATCTTTGAAGATTGCATCCCACTGAAACGTCCTTTAATACTGCCCTTAGCATTGTCAAATTAGTCTTTTTAAAATGTAATATTTTTGGTTAAACCCTTGCTAATGGGTTTCTCAAAACAAATGTCAAAGAATACCATATTGTGGTCACTGCTGTCTAAAGGTTCCCTTACCTGTATACTGTTTACCATGCCAGAATTGTTTGAGAGTACTAGATCCAGAGAGGCCTCTTTTCTAGTTGGCTTCTTTACAAGTTGGGACATGAAATTGACATTAACTATACTTAAATTATTTCCCTTTGGTGTGCTGGAAGTCATTTCTCCAGTCAACAGACACGCATCTATTAAGCTCAGCCCATGACTCTGTTAATCCAGAGAAAGGCAATAAAACTATTGAAACCATTTCCAATTAAATAATTAAAAAAATCCTACCTGACTCAAAAATGGCAGTCAGATATTTATCTGGATCCACATCCTATCTGCTTTGAACCCACTGGTCATAATTCTCAAGATTGTTCTGATCTAGGAAGGTATATATGAAACAACTACAGTATTTGGCAACACGGTACCCCAAACAAAGAATTCATCCACAACTATGTAGGATATGCCAATAGTGGAGAAAATGGCAGATTAGAATGAAGAGTACGGTTTAAATAAATGTCAACAAGAGAAACACATGACGAATGAAGATAAATGAAACAGCAAGATGTAGTCAACATGCGATGGGTTTTGTATCACTGGTTATTTCAACAAAGCAAGTGACTCAGCAAACAACTCAATTATTATAACATCTACAAAATCTACGCTCTTATCCAATTTCCTCAACATATTCTACCTCAGTCAGCATTGTCAATCCATGTCATCGGTATCTGTTCATGCCAAAATGTAGGTGTGGCCATCACAATCATAATGCCTCTGTACCAGACAACTTGTTGGTTCCAATTATTTTGCCAGTTTAAATATTGTTGGAATATCCACTTCATATGTTAACGTGATCATTGTTTTCATAAGTTTATACACTCCAGCTAGGCAGAGCTTTTCTGTTTTTATATTAAAGAAAATATATATTTTTTCCAGGCAAAGATGGAGAAGGATGGGCAGGGTCATAAAAGCTGTGGGACTATGGCCATTAGCAGGGCTAGTGAGGCACCTTGTCTAGGGGAACCTGAAAAATGTGGCCTTGACCCAGTATAAAATTTTGCACTGTGCTGTAACAATAAAACGGATGAGAAAATTAATAGAGACTTAAAAAAAAAGTGTGTTGTTAATGCTAGATTGTATTGTCAACAGATGCTCTCTTCTGTATGGAGAACAGAAAACATTGATAATTAGATTTTTTTTTTTGTTGATGAGTGTCCATCTATGTTTTTTTACATTCCAGATTACCAGCAGCACTAATTACAAAAACTGCAGAATGCATATACTTATATTTCAGTTTAAAGAAGAAAAAAAAACCCAAGACAATATTTGTTTCTTTGCTGCAAATACATATCAAGCTTTATTATTTGTTTGTCCTAAAGATATGCAAGAGAAATGTGTGTGTGTTGTAACAAATAGATGGTTGGTCTTGGATAAATCTTTTGCAGAGTCTGTTAGTGGAATGCCATAGAGAGTGGTAAAAATGATTAGAAACAATGCATATTCAGTGTCAACAGTGAACCAAAAGTGTATAGCAACTGATTGATCCTTAGAGCTGAGCTATTTCTAAAGCTTGCAGTTAACTCTTTGCAGGAGGAAAACAAAGCAGTCCTTCCAATCTTAATGCAATTTCATCCAACCTGCACCTGCATTCATCCTGGACTGTCTGAAACTCAGTTTCAAGTTTAGCTCCAGTCCTCTGCATTTCTTTTATAAGGTCAGTGCAATGGACAGCAATAGTGTAAAGATTGTTATGAACAGATAATTTCTGAATTCTGCTACTTTCTTTAAACACCAGCCTGAATGGGCCATGCATCTCTTTTGCCTGGGTACTTTGTTTAAAATCTTCTGTTTTATTATGTACATCAAGCTTTATTTTCTTCACTGTCAATCTCAATTCTTTTCCATTGATCTGGTTTTCCATTTCTTTGATCTGTAATCAGTAAGAGAAACATAAGATTTTAGCATTTTGGCACTCTACGAAACATTCATTTCAAGTGACTCTTTTCTGCCAGAGATATATATCATGCATTGCTAGGATCTTTAATGTGTTCTTGTCACTTTGAAATATATTTAATTAGTTTTAAAGATAATAAAAAACGAACCTATATGTCATGTCTGTCATTTGTTTGTAAAATAGCTGTTTGAGAAATTAGGAGACAACAGGAAGGGAGCTCTCAAATATCTACAACAAGCAAGGAGCCAATCAGGAATCCTTAAAAACTTCAAAGTTTATTATAAATTCAAGTTTAAAAGTTTCACCGTGTAACTCGCACGGGTGATGGTATAAAGAAAATAACAAACATACGATCCACCTAACGCGTTTCGTAAAGCATGTTACTTAATCATAGGCATGAATCGGTAGAACATCCAAATTTATAAAGCATTCACCACAAATGTTAACAATAAAATCATTAAATGAACAAATGTGATTGGACTGACCTTAGATTAGACACAGATCTTTAGATCAACCTACTATGGCTTCCCGCATCTCCCATCATGCATTTAGCATGAACGACACTCCTAGCCATGCTGTAACTACGGATGGTCAGCCAATACATTTCCCAAATCTCTATGGAAGTCAAAACCAAAATAGCGCTATTGTGGTCAATCATTAGATGACACCCATATAGATACTAGGAAATCTTAGATTCTTGTTAATAATTAATTCACCTAGCTTGAAAACGGCTAGTAAAGTGCCAAAATATGGTAAGAGATGTCCAAAATAGGGTAGGCAATTCAAACAGACATGATGGATAAAGAATGTAACCGTCAAGCCAGGATCCCAAAATATGCCAACTTATACATCAGAACTGGGTTGAACAAACAATATCTTATTTCTGTATTGTTAATATTTGTGGTGAATGCTTTGTAGAAGGCTTGGCCTGCATTTGTGGGAGGGGCTGCAGGCCGTCATAAAAGGGCAGCGGCCCTTCCCACTGGGCGCATATCGAGTGTTGCGTCTTTACGTTGACAGTCACTTCCGGTTCCACGATCGTCACATCCGGTCACGACACTCACATCGGATAAGCAGGAGACTCTCG
The DNA here is from genome assembly GCA_037306005.1 of Rhinophrynus dorsalis. Classification (NCBI taxonomy): domain Eukaryota; kingdom Metazoa; phylum Chordata; class Amphibia; order Anura; family Rhinophrynidae; genus Rhinophrynus; species Rhinophrynus dorsalis. The sequence continues at coordinate 37,990,487 of CM074728.1, read as the reverse complement.
TCTGGCTCTCTCCAACGCTGCCCGGTCTAGAGACGGGCCCCGTAGCTCCCACTAAGTGTTACCTCCGGGGAGCTTTCCATCGTGCTCACCTATCTGTGCCTTGCAAGATTGGATTTCAGTACATCGTCCCTGCCGGGCTGTGTGGTCACCATCATCCTTTGAAAGGCAGGTACTGCTGTTTGCAGAATGCTGTGGGCCGGTGCCCGGCGGGGATGATGGGAATTGTAGGCCAACGGGTGAATCACATGGAGACCCTGGGTACATAATATGTGTCATTGTATAGCTAGCAAATAGGGCACAACGCCTGTAGATAAATTAGACATTTATTGTTGTGCCCTGTCTGCATCTCAACAATGAATGTGGGCATATGTGCTTCCTCTCCCTGCACTAAACTCATATCGCTGCAGCGGATAAAGTGCAGGCAAGCCAGCAATTCAGCACTATCGTTTTCTATCAATTTATTGGTGCTAGACAGTAATCACATTAAGTGTTACAAATTTGGGACATAACAGACTATCTCTAACTATGCCATATAATTGATACATTTTGTGAGTAACACAGTTTACCTCGGCATTCATGCCAGCCATGTGTCAATGGCAAACTATTTTTTCCTAACTATCTGTTCAATTTGCACACGATTTACCAGATGTGCTCAGGTCTCAAGTTCTGCTTAGGTTACTAGTACTTGATCACGGCCGCAAGGGAACACATCATAGTGTACCATTACCTGCTCATCACAAGCTTAAAAAAAAAAAAAAAATAATAATAATAATGCAGCTAGGTGTAGGTTCATGCACGCTTATCTACTTCATATGTCCCATGCCTCCATACATTTCCCTGCTCTTTCCCTCACTGATCATGCCACTCCGGTTTCCGTTCCCCTCGAATCAGCTCCCCTTCATCCAGCCCCAGCCTGGGCGGCCAAATTGCAGCCACATCTATTCCAGCTTATACTTGACTCATTCATTCCATGCTATACAGTAATTCAATTTATTTTACATTAAACTGCCGTTAGGTTGTAGGAAAGTGATGCTTTGGTGGTTATCTCAGCTGTTCGGGGCGTCCCATTAAGGCTCCATAGTCAGAGGGTTACATCCCCTTCATTTTCAAAGTTGCCACTCGTCATACCTGCGACATCATTCATGCGGCGGTTCGTGTTTCAGCATGTCGTGAAGTTGCCGCTCAATGTAAGTGCCCTACATCCATTCCCTTTCCCCTTTCTTCTGCTAGCCTTTGGTCACTCATTTATTGCAGTATGATTTACGCACCCGGCAGGGCTTTTTCTATTGTGTATTGTCATTCACCTAAGCATTCTTTTGCTCCAACTACTCCTTAGGTTACGCAGGTTCCCTTTAAACCCTCGGCTGTAACCCTTTCAGTACTGTGCCACAGGCGATGCAAGCTTATCATATACTTAGCTTATTTACATCCAAGTACGAAACATCACAATATTTCGTTCAAACCTAAGTCCTTCAATCAGTGTTTTCCTCAGGGCTTGTGCCAGATGGGCTTGGGTCCCACAAGTAGAAACCGGCAGCTGAGTTCTGCCAGGAAGGGTTTGGCTTCCTCATACTTAAGCCACATTCTAGACATATCTATTCGTTAAGGTCCTGTCTCATTAATATCCCAAGTTGGAGCCTATGTTGATTTAGGGGATCACTTAGTCAGAATTGTTGGCCCAAGAGTTTGCCGTTTCAATCGATTTCATTAGGGGCTACTTTAGTCTGTTCATCCTACTTACTGATCAGCCTCAGCCGGCACGTCCAGATTGAAGCATGATCTACACCAGGTCACGTAACCAATTGTTCCTTTAATACTGAACGGTAATTCAGTTTATTCTACATTACTCGTGCTAATAGGTTGTGGAGTTTGTCGCAGATTTCCTTCTATATATTCATAGCCTGTCAGCCGCGGAGGGAGCGTTAACAGCCTTCATGCTGTTATATAGATTCTATTAGCAGCAATTACTTCCAGGGTTCGAGCTAACCCTCTCTTAATATCAAGGTAACAGTATTTATACACATACTTATCAAAAAAGTGAGTACGAAACAACCCCCTCATGCTACTAGCAAGTCAAGCTGCATTATCAATAACTAAACCATGTCTGTCATGTATCATACACACCGGCAGTCCATCTGCCGTCATCTTAACCCCACGAAACGGCATCATTTTACCGCTCCTTACTTCTATTCGCAGAGTGCCATAGTGTCCTATCACATACAACATGGCACACAACATAATTATTAGCCATCAAGGTATTTCTCAGTCATGTAACCGGACATATAACTGCTGGCACAACATGCACCCATAGTCCCAGGACTATCTCATCTTTCAGGTCTATATGCTTGTTCTTCTAACACTACAGTCACATAATTCTTAAACTCATGTTGTTTGCGCTTACAGTCAACAGGTTAATACACGGCTCCATACAACCATAAATAGGCCATACATACCCTGGGCTCATATACAGCCACAGGAGGAACCAAATAATGACATTCCTCTCCCACGGGGGCAGACATCATGACACTCAGCATTAATAGATTCACACCCTTAAGTTTTTAATTGCACAGATACAATAAATTAGCCGTGTAGATTTAGTTGAGATTCACATGCTCATATACTAAATCTACGTTACCTTCACAATCGCATCTTCACTTGATCAGAGCACGGTGAATCTGTTCAGGTCACTCCCAATCTGCAGCTATTAAATGCTGGCAGTCATTTGAATTTTATTTCTGTCGTCACTAGTGCCTTTTACTTAATTAGCTCTGCTTAGTTAGTTACATTTTCATGTCTGTTCACATCTATATATTCTGGATCAGGGGTCATGAATATAAAGTCTGATATTGCCTGTATCAAGAAAAAAACCTGTCTCTGATCAGCGCGTTTATGTCAGCAATCGCATTTCCACTACCACTGTCTGCAGCTCACATTTATTGCATATGAATCATTACACTCACGATGGCCTGTGCATGTACAACTTTCATTCACGTTCAATAGTTTTATCTGTAGCTCATGTACATCTGCAATTTGCTCACGTTAGCCTACACTAGGGTCTTGCTGCTGTCATGCATATGTTAAACAGCCACCCCATATCTCTGTGCAAGGAGAAGGTCATCATTGGCCTATTTAATCCTAAGATCTAAGAGTGCCCTCCCCTTTACTTTACAGGCATCAACATTCCACAAGAACACTCTATCAATACATTGAAGCGAAGGGCAGGCATACCACATGCCACTCACAGGTAAGCAAACAGACAGCAAGTTACTATTCTCTCAGCAACTGGCATTCCCATTATCCCTCACCCACTAAGTGAATTTGCTTACAAACGCGACTCTCTTCCGTGTGAAACAGCGGGTGACCTATACAGAATCAGCCAATCCTCAGGCAGACATCTGTACCGGTAATCCTGACTTTGATACATGTCTGCTTAAGGGCGATGCAGTCTCTATTCATCTCTAATTTGTGCAAGAGTGTTCCCGGTAGGCATGTATTACATCCGGGAAGTATAGACGGAGTCGCAGGCCTAGGAGCACACGCATCAAAATCTCAACCAGCAGGATACGACAAACAGAGGCACAGAGATGATGCAGCCAACCTGCTAGCCCCTCTTCAACCCCTTTTCATTGTCATATATGTTCAGCACCAGGGGTGGTGAAATACATTGCTCTAAGATCTAAGAGTGCCCTCCCCTCTACTTTACAGGCATCAACATTCCACGAGAACTCTTTATCAATACATTGAAGCAAAGGGCAGGCATAGCACATGCCACTCACAGGTAAGAAAACAAGCAGCAAGTTACTATTCTCTCAGCAACTGGCATTCCTATTATCCCTCACCCACTAAGTGAATTTGCTTACAAACGCGACTCTCTTCCATGCGAAACAGTGGGCGACCTATACAGAATCAGCCAATCCTCAGGCAGACATCTGTACCAGTAATCCTGACTTCAATACATGTCTGCTTAAGGGCGAAGCAGTCTCTATTCATCTCTAATTCATGCATGAGTGTTGCCCGGTAGGCATGTATTACATCCGGGAAGTATAGACGGAGTAGCAGGCCTAGGAGCACACGCATCAAAATCTCAACCAGCAGGATACGGCAAACAGAGGCACAGAGATGATGCAGCCAACCTGCTAGCCCCTCTTCAACCCCTTTTTGTTGTCATATGCGTTCAGCATCAGGGGTGGTGAAATGCATGCTCATCTTTACTATGCATACCGATCTAGCTTTCAAATGCCTTTTGCTATAATGTACCCCAATTACATTCGCCTTGTAGAAGCTTTACGTCGATAGCTACCACTTTACCCAGCCAGTATGGGTTCAATATAAATAAATGAAAGTTGCTCACTGAATGATTGGTTACGAGGTAGTGTTCTGCTACCGGTTTGTCAGAGAATTGGTCCCTCATAGCTGTCTTTATAGCGGATATCCGGTAGATAGACACATTGTCTGTAATGCATGTAAGGTATTGCTTAATCCTGTACTTCTTGTCAAGGATTGGAGGCCCCCTAAATTCCCCTTCTCAGTCCCCTCAGTCTGCCTTACCACTCACAGAGGCTAAAGGCCACCCTAACGCAGGTCAGGCCCCCCCCCAGTATACCTTACCTCTTTACAGAGGCCAAAGGTCCTCTTAGTATGCCTTTGCCTCTTCACAGAGGTTGAAGGTCCACTCAGTATGCCTTTACCTCTTTGCAGAGGCTAAAGGTCCCCTCAGTATGCCTTTACCTCTTCACAGAGGCCGAAGGTCCCCTCAGTATGCCTTACCTCTTCGCAGAGGCCGAAGGTCCCCTCAGTTTGCCTTACCTCTTCACAGAGGCCGAAGGTCCCCTCAGAATGCCTTGCCTCTTCTCAGAGGCCGAAGGTCCCCTCAGAATGCCTTGCCTCTTCTCAGAGGCTGAAGGTCACCTCAGTATGCCTTGCCTCTTCGCAGAGGCTGTAGGCCCCCTCAGTATACCTTACCTCTTCGCAGAGGCCGAAGGTACCTCAGTATGCCTTACCTCTTTGCAGAGGCCAAAGGTCCCCGTGGCTTACCTTACCTCTTCTCGAGGGCTGAGGGTCCCCTGAGGGGGCCTTACCTCTTCGCTGAGGCCTAAGGTTCCTCTCAGTAGGCCTTACCTCTTCACTGAGGCTAACTTCCAAACAGAGTTCCTCATCCTCTGATTTTTGTTCCTTAGCCACCTCGACCGTCAGCTTGTCAAACTGCCCAGTACGCACTTTCAATTTCCATCACAGCATTGTCCTCTCTACACGATATGCACTGCCGTTCTCAATCCGGGCTAGTCATACAATCTCGCACATCATCTGATTTTATTCTCAACCAGTGGCTGTTGAAATGGTTTCTTGCTTCGCTAGTTATATCCACAGCACCGATCAAGGAGTCAGATTAATTTTTTTCTGATTAAAAATGTAATGGTAAATGTCACCTTTGCGCTTTATGGACTACAGCATTGATATTTTGGCTCCTTTTGGCCTCTAATCAGGCTGACCTCGTCTAATTCTTTCCCCGGGTCAAGCATTTGCCCGGGGGCGCCAAATTGTTTCAATTGTCATCCCCTTCCTACCAGGTGTTTGCCACATCTCTATCCATTTCCTTCCTACAAGTCTTCTGCCGGAAGCCCTGAGTACAAGTAGAAGGCTTGGCCTGCATTTGTGGGAGGGGCTGCAGGCTGTCTTAAAAGGGCAGCAGCCCTTCCCACTGAGCGCATATCGAGTGTTGCCCCCCCCCCCTTGGCTCATAGCCCTCTTTAAAAACATGGTTGTTAGGCCAGCCCTCTAATCAGGCTGACCTCGTTGAATTCTTTCCCCGGGTCAAGCATTTGCCCGGGGGCACCAAATTGTTTCAACTGTCATCACCTTCCTACCAGGGGTTTGCCACATCGCTATCATTCATTTCCTTCCTACAAGTCTTCTGCCGGAAGCCCTGAGTACAAATAAGACTTTTGGATGTTATACCGATTCATGCCTATGATTAAGTAACGCGCCTTACAAAACGCGTTAGGCGGATCGTGTGTTTGTTATTTTCTTTATACCATCACCTGTGCGAGTTACATGTTGATCAACTTCTCTCTCTTAGGAGACGTGAGACCTATTGGATATATGAGCTCAAAACTGTTACCCCAAATGGGTTAAATATTGATATTGACTTGGCAGCTTTTATTTAATCACTGTATTAATAAATTTTTTTGTAATACTGATTTGTATTTATCATTTTATTATATTAACATATTATTTGTTTTTTTCAAAGTGATTATATTCTATACTTGCTTTTTAAATAATTATTTTATTCATGTGTAAGTATAAGAGTTTAGTATAAGTGAGGAACATTTCAATATACATTATGGGTGTTTAAAATGGTCCCTAAGATCGACTGACTCCCCTGCTGGCAGCCCTTTCTTCATGTTATAGGTACAAATATCATAATTAGAGATCCACGGTTGGGCTGCCTTTTGGAGTAGTCAGGGGTGTTTCAAATGGAGATATTTGATCGTGTGTTATGCTGCTGTTATGCTCTTATGCCCTTTTGAGAACTGTTTTTCTTTTTCTTGATTGAAATATTTGTATTGAAATATTTTTACTGTGTTTGAACATCTGTATTGGTATAATCTAAAAGGCTATATAATTGTTTCTATGCAAGAGTCCTTATGTGGGACCTTTCTTCTCCTTCTTTTTCTAATAGTAACTAAGAGCCTTTGGAAGACTAATGCAGATGTCTATTACCAGTTTTATATCATTGGGATCATTATTATATTGTACTGTTTTAATCATTATGTGGATTTTTATTAACTCAGTTACTATGGATAGATGGTACATGGGTTTTAATGTGAATACTAGTTTTTTACATTGCATCATGCACCTTACTTTATTTTTAGATATATACATATTTTTGGCATTTTGTTTTAAAATTTCTTCTTTTCTTGTTAAAGGAATAGTAATGTTTCGTAATAAAAGCAGCTCTAATTAATCATCATAGTATTTGGACTTTGAAGAGAGTTATTTCAAGAGTAATTCAATGACAAAGTGTCCCCCTCCCGCCCCTTTTACTGATGTAACACTGCTCAGCAAGATCAGGATGGAGGTGCCCAGGTAGATTGCAGAGAGGGATAATCTTCAATTAAGATAAGGGAAAAACCTGAAAAGCTTGTCAAGGGGGGCAGGGCTTTCATTGTTTTCAATGTAAGAAGATTGTCCCCTGCTGTTATCTGTCTGGTCTTAAACAGATTCCACATCTGAGAAGAGATGGCTTACACTAGGTAAAAGGGGCGGGAGGGGAAACTTTGCTTGTGAATATCTCTTAAACCATAAAGGTTTGAGAGATAAGACTTATATCATTCTTCATATTTTTTTAATATATAAAATAAAATAAAGTTAAAACAAAGTATTACTATCCCTTTAAGAAAAGTATAACTAGATACAAAAGATGCAATGACCATGGACTAACCATTGCTTTACCCCTGATGAAGTGGGAAGTGTCTCATGAAAGAGCTAGGGTAATTGACTAGCACTCACTGGGAATCAGGTCCCACCCCACATCCCCCGTGAGTTTCTTTCCCTGCACAGACTGTAGCCGGCTTGTTCGTAGCTACGTCATCATTGTGGCTCCAGCCGCACTATCGGAGGATGCAGGAAATATCTTTCCTTGTGGCCTTGGAGACACAGAGGCACTGAGAAGCAGTGGGAAGACATGGTTCGTGACTGTTCAGGGGATTGTGACCACGAGATGCTTTTTTGCCAAGAAAGCATCATGTGAGTGCGCATTTGTCTTGTATATTTATCTTTGTTGAATAAAAGAGGATTTTAGTCTTACCAGTTAAATCCTTTTCTCTTAGTCCATACAGGTTACTGGTAACTCTGGGTAGGCAATCCGCCCCTTTAAGTAGGCAGGAACAATTCTAGAATTGTATGCAGGGGGTGGAGCCTACCTTCCCTCCTTGGCGGCAGATAGCCAACCAGCTCCAGTAAGATTTGAGACACTAACTATTGACTAGATAGTAGAAGGGAAAGAAGACACCTGTGAGCATGACCCCGAAGGACCCCCACAGTCTGCCACAGAACAGCCAAGCATGGTCCCTTGACAGGGCGGGAGACCAGCAACCAGTATGGACTAAGAGAAAAGAATTTAACAGGTATGACTAAAATCCTCTTTTCTCTGTCACCCAATACAGGTTACTGATAACTCTGGGATGTCCAACCATTGAGTTTCACAGAGAAAGTAAGGCAAGGACCAGGTGCAAGGCCCCCAACGTTACCAGAGCAGATATAAACCATCAGATCAGAGATAGCCCAACATTATTATTAATAATCTTTATTTATATAGCGCCAACAAATTCCACAGCACTTCACAGTAGGGAATAGACATACAGAGGTATTAAATAGTACAATCAAATGTGGAGAACAGAAGGATCAGAGGACCCTGCTCGTGAGAGCTTACAGTCTGGAGGAAGGAAGGTTGGACACAGAAGGTGCAAGTGCCTCCGCCACATGAACTGCCAGTCAGAGGGTGGGAGTGAGAAGTGCTGTTGAGTGCAGTGGTCCAGGAGAGGGGTGATTCTTAGAGATAATGTTTATGGAGGCAGTTGATAGGCTTCCTTGAAGAGATGAGTTTTCAGGGAGCATCTGAAGATATGAAGGCTGGGGGAGAGTCTGATTGGGTGGGGGAGGGGATTCCAGAGCTGAGGTGCAGCACGGGAGAAGTCCTGTAGGCGGGAGTGGGAGGATGTGATAAGAACTGTGGAGAGCAGAAGGCCATGTGCAGAGCGAAGATGGAGATAGGGAGTGTATTTGGAAATAAGAGAGGAAATATAGTGTGGTGCAGTGTTAGTGGGGGCTCTGTAAGTAAGCACCAGAATTTTGGATTTAATTCTGTGTGCTAATGGGAGCCAGTGTAGGGATTGACAGAGGGTTTTGGTGTCAGAGAAGCGAAGAGTGAGGTAGATTAGTCTTGCAGCAGAGTTCATTATGGACTGTAGTGGGGTTAGTCGGGTGAGAGGAAGGCCAATTAGTAATGAGTTACGGTAGTTAAGACAGTACATGATGAGTGTTTGGTAGTGTCTTGTGCGAGAAAGGGTTGGATTCTAGAGATGTTGCGGAGGTGGAGGCGGCATGATTTGGAGACTGACTGGATGTAAGGAATGAAGGATAGGGCAGAGTCAAATGTGACCCCCAGGCAGCGAGCTGTAGGGGTCGGTGTGATGGTAGCATTGTTGATGGTGAGGGTAATATCTGGGGTAAGGCTGGTTGTGGTGGGAGGGAAGATGATTAGTTCAGTTTTGCCAAGGTTAAGTTTGAGTTGATGGGAGGAGATCCAGGAAGCCAGAGCAGACAGAAAGTCAGATACTCGGGACAAGAGGGAAGAGGAGAGGTCAGGGGAAGAAATATATATGTGAGTGTCATCAGCATAGAGATGATGGTGAAACCCAAGGGAGTTGATTAGTTTTACGAGGGACGCAGTGTAGATTGAGAAGAGCAAGGGTCCCAGGACTGATCCGTGGGGCACTCCAACAGACAGTGGGATGGGTGGAGAAGTGGAGCCAGAGAAGGAAACGCTGAAGGAGCGGGTTGCAGAGATAAGATGAAAACCAGGAGAGTGCAGTGTCACAGAGACCTAGGGATTGGAGGGCTTGGAGGAGGAGTGGGTGATCTACTGTGTCAAAGGCAGCTGACAGGTCCAAGAGAATGAGTATGGAGTAGTGGCCTTTTGACTTTGCGGCGAGCAAGTCATTGGCCACTTTAGTGAGGGCAGTCTCAGTGGAGTGATAAGGGCGGAATGCAGATTGCAAGGGATCTAGCAGGGAGTGGGAGCAGAGGAATCTAGTGAGCTGATTATATGCAAGACGCTCAAGCAGCTTGGAGGCAAATGGGAGCAGATAAACTGGTCGGTAATTTGACAGTGTGTTTGGGTCCAGGGTGGGTTTCTGTAGGGTCGGTGTGATTAGGGCATGTTTGAAAGAGGGAAGATGCCGGTTGAGAGGGAGAGGCTGAATAAGTGAGTAAGGATTGGAGTTAGTAGAGGGGAGAGTTCTTGAGTGAGCTGAGATGGGATTGGGTCTAGAGGACATGTGGTTAGATTTGAGCGAGTGAGGAGAAGGGAAACTTCATCCTTGGTGATGGGTGAGAAGGAGCTTAGTGTGTATGTGGGAGAGTTGACAGGGCTGGGCTGGCTGGGTGGGGGTGGGAGTGATGAAAAGTCATGTCTGATAGATTCGTTCTTGTCCTTGAAGTGGGTGGCAAGATCTTTGGCAGCGAAGTTAGTGGAGGGTGTTTGTGGGTGTAGAAGAGATTTGAAGGTTGAAAAAAAGGCATTTCAGGTTAGAGTAGAGATTAAAATTAGAGTGGAAAAGTATGACTGTTTGGCCAGGGAGAGGGCAGAGCTATATGAACGTAGAATTAATTTGTAGTGTATGAAGTCGGCTGTGGAGCGCAATTTCCTCCAGTGCCTTTCAGCAGTGCATGAGCACCTTTGGAGGTATCGCGTTTGTCTTGTGTGCCAGGGTTGTAGTGGGGTTGTGCGTGGGTGGCGTGGAGTTGCAGGGGCCACTGTGTCGAGGGCTGTTGTGAGAGTGCTGTTGTACAGAGCAGTAGTTTTGTCAGGGCAAGTAACTGTGAGGATGGGGTTGAGAAGAGGTTGCAGAGATGTGGAGAATTGTTGTGGATCAAGAGTATGTAGATTTCGCCGCATGCTCTTGGTCACGGTGGGGGGATGGGTTTGCATGGTATGATGAGGTTACCAGTGTGGAGGTGGTGGTCCGAGAGGGGAAAGGGGATGTTAGAGAAGTTGGAGACTGAGCAGAGGCTAGTGAAGACCAAGTCAAGGGAGTGACCATCACTGTGCGTGGGGGATCTGGTCCATTGTGATAAACCAAAGGAGGTTGTTAAGGAGAGGAGTTTGAGGGCGGGGAGGTGTTATGATTATCTATAGGGATGCTGAAGTCACCCATGATGAGAGTAGGGACATCAGAGGACATGAAGTGAGGGAGCCAGGAGGTGACGTGATCAAGGAATTCAGTAGTAGGACCAGGTGGCCTGTATATGACTACAACACACAAGAGGAAGGAAGAGAAGAGGTGAAATGTGTGAACTTCGAATGTAGGGAAGTAGAGAGAGGGAGCAGTGGGGATTACCTGAAATATATGGTCAAGGGACAGCAGGATGCCTACTCCACCCCCTTGCCTGTTGCCAGGCCTGGATGTATGCATGAATTGAAGGCCTCCATGTGAAAGTGCAGCAGTGGAGGCAGTGTTTGACGATGTGAGCAAAGTTTCTGTGATGGCTAGGAGGTTTAGGGAGTGAGAAATGAACAGATCATGAACAGCTGTTAGTTTGGTACACACAGAGCAGGAGTTCCAGAGACCAAAGTAAAATTGGGGGGGGGAGGTTAGGTGACGTGGTATGGGTATTAGATTGTGGATGTTGCGTGTGTGAGTGGGTTTTACGGTACAAGAGAGAATGGAAGGGGGGCTTGGGTTAGGTGAGATGTCACCTGCAGCAAGCAGGAGGAGAAGGGACCGGGACATAAGGTGGGAGGGAGATTTGAAGCAGTGGGGCTTTTTTTCAGAGGTAGAAGGAGATGGTGGTGATAGGGAGCGGAGGAATGAGAAAAGTTCGTGGGAGCAGAGAACTGGTGAGGGAAGAAGTGAGGGTGCAATGAAAATGGAGTCACTTTTAATGTGCATACAGGAGGAGGAGAGTCTTATGCAGGTGAGAAAGGTGATGAGAAGGGAAGGAGCTAATTTGGCCATAGTGGGGTTAATGCATGGGGCAGCAGAATTTGTGCAGCAGTCTGTAATCCAGGGGAGTATTGGATGACTTGCCAGAAAAGGGTCAGTCCAGGTGCAGAGGGTGTAGGTGCCAGGGAAGGTGAGGAAAGTCTGTTGCAGAACTGCATTTGGTGAGGGTATGAGACAGTTCAGGGTTAAATGAAGCAATCCGTTGTTGATCAGGGAGCAGGCTTCTTGCCCTGGGATCCTCAGGAATGATGAACAGCGCGTCAGATTGCCTGACAGACCCAGTGCGATGTACATAAAACTTGAGACAACACATCACATCTAACAAGTGGAGATCCCTCTCCTTGTCAGAGGTGGAGTCAGGGCAGAAAGAAGGCACCACAATCTCCTGAAACCACCTTCGGGAGAAACCCCTGAGAAGTGAGAAGCACCGCCTTGTCCTTGTGAAACACCAAAAAGGGTGGTTTACGGGACAGAGCATGTAACTCCACGACACAGGAGAAAGGCCATTTTCCACATTAACATGCGTAGAGGAATGGTAGCCAAAGACTCAAAGGGAGGGAGCTGAAGAAAGCCCAAAACCAAGTTAAGATCCCACGGAGGAGTGGAATTCTTAAAGACAGGACGAGTATGAGCAACACCCTGAAAGAAAACCTTGACATCAGGAAGAATGGCAATGCACCTCTGAAAGAAAACAGAGAGAGCAGAAGTCTGAACCTTAAGAGAACTCAGGCTAAGACCCTTATCAACACCGTCCTGCAAGAAGACTAGGACCGTAGGCAGATCAAATTCCTGAGACAGGTCCCTATCAGCACACCAAGATAGAAAGGTCGACCAGACACAATGGTAGGCCTTAGAAGAAACAGGTTTTCGGACACTAAGCATAGTAGCCACCACAACAGAATAAAAACCTTTCTTCTTCGGTATTGAGGATTCAAATTCCAAGCCGTCAAAGCTATACAATGAACATCCTCCTTTCACAGGTAACCCTGTAGAAGATGATCCAGACGGCAAGGGAGCCGGAATGGCTCCGCCACTGACAGATCCAGAAGCTCCGGAAACCAAGCCTGTCAAGGCCAGTACGGAGCAATCAGAATGACTGGACAGCGTTCCAGTCTCAGTTTCCGGCAACACCCTGTGCAACATGGGGAGGGGAGGAAAGATGTAAGCCAGGGGAAATAACCAAGTAATGGACATGGCATCCACCGCCATAGCTAGAGGATCCCTCCAGCGAGAGCAGAACATCAGAACCTTCCGGTTGTGTCTTGTCGCCATCAGGTCGATGCAAGTAAGACCCCACTTCTGAACGATGAGGTTGAACACGTCTGGGTGCAGCTCCCACTCACCACTGTCCACTGTGTGTCGACTGAGGAAATCCGCCATGACATTGTCTACACCAGGAATGTGCACTGCGGATATGGCAGGAACGTGTTGTTCTGCCCAGGATAAAATAGCCTTGACCTCTAACCAAGCAGCGAGACTTCTTGTTCCACCCTGCTTGTTAATGCAAGCCACGGCCGTGGTGTTGTCGGACTGTACCTGGACTGGGCAGTCTTCCAGCTGGGGTGTCCAATGACGAAGGGCATGAAATATCGCCCGAAGCTCCAACACGTTGATGGGAAGGAGAGTTTCCTCCGGAGACGACTGACCCAGAGCACTCAGGCGACCCAGGACCACTCCCCAGCCTGAGAGGCTGCCATCATCGGTCATCACCGTGGTCCAGAAGGATACCAGGAAGGACTTGCCCTTCAACAGATTGGAGAGGTCGAATCACCACAACAAACTCAGTCCACGTGAAGAGGAAGAGATACTGACGTCTCCAGAAGGTCTGGCTGACCCCTGCACACCTGGATCACAAACCTCTGGCGTTCTCTGGTGTGAGCCATGGCAAATGGCACCGCTTCTATGGTGGATATGAATTTTCCCACTAGAGAGGACAGCTTCTTGGCTGGGACTGGATCTTGAGCTAGAACAGAAGAAACCCTGTAGGCAATCTGATGAGCTACCTTGTCCGTGAGAAACACCATGCTCTGCTGAGTGCCGAAAAGAAGGCCCAGGAAGACCAGACGCTGGGAAGAGACAAGATCAGACTTATCCATGTTGATGATCCATCCGTGATGGCTGAGTGCATGAATGCAGTCCTGAACCTGCTGATGAAGAAGTTCCGAAGAAGGTGCCTTCAGGAGCAGGTCGTCCATATATGGAGTAACTCTGATGCTGTTCCGATGGAGGACGGACACTAAGGCTCCCAGGACACGATTGAAGACTTGAGGAGCTGTTATCAGACCAAAGGGAAGAGCTGAAAACTGAAAGTGCCCTTGGTCGCAGGCAAATCTGAGATACTGCTGACTCTCTGGATGAACGGCGATGTGTAGATACGAGTCCTGAAGATCCAGAAAAGCAAGGAATTCCCCCAAGGACATAGCAGCAATCACTGTCCTTAGGGACTCCTGGTGATAATGAGTCCTGATCACGAAGGAATTGAGATCCTTCAAATCCAAAATGGGATGACAACCGCTGTCCATCTTGGAGACCACAAAGAGGTTTGAGTAAAAACCCATACCTCTGTCCTGACCTGGAACTGGCTCTAGAACATCCTTTTCCAGAAGGGCCTGGATAGCGCCATTGAACAGATGGATTTTCTCTGCGCCCTGGAGCGTATGAGAAGAAATAAAGCGAAAAGGAGGAAGATCGATGAATGGGATCCTGTATCCTTCCGCTACCACCTGGAAAACCAATGGGTCCGCCACTGAATCCTCCCAGACGCTGTGGTAGTGATGCAGACGGCCAACAACAGCAGAGTGGGAACCTGGGTTCGGTGAGTCATGCAGAAGGAGGCTTGGAAGAGACCTTGGGTTTCCATTGCTGTTTGGGCTTGTAGAAAGCACGCGGATCTGAGGGAACCACTTGGTTCACCGGACATGTCTCAGCCTGAAAGGAACGAAAAAAACGATTATGCTTGAGAGGCGTTTTCTTCCTGGGGACCAAAGGCAGAAGTGTACTTTTACCCCCTGTGGCCTCACTAATCAGATCCTTAAGATCTGACCCAAACAATGACGTGCCATGAAAAGGCAAGGAGAGCAAGGCTTTCTTAGAAGCGGTGTCAGCAGACCAGATCTTGAGCCAAACAGCTCGTCTGGCAACCACAGACATGGTGGAAACCCTAGCCACCAAACGGATGGCATCAAATAAGACAGCAGAAACATAGTGCTGGGCCTCAGAAATGTTGGCAAGAAGGCGCAACATATCCGAAGTAGGAGCACCCTGACGGACAGCCAAGGTGAGTTGTTCAGTCCAGACCACAATGGCCCGGTTAACCCATGCCGCAGCGAACGCTGGACACATGATGGTACCAGCAGTGGCAAAAATTGACTTGAGGGAAACCTTAAGTTTCCTGTCAGTCCAGTCTTTCAGTGTGGAGGTGTCAGAAACTGGCAAGGCAGTAGACTTAGATAGCCTGGAAATAGGAGTATCCACTTTGGGGGGATGAACCCACTGAGCAAGCACTACTGCCTCAAAAAAGGGGTAAAGCTTAGCAAATTTCTTGGAAACAGAAGGTTTCCTGTCCAGGGATTTGCACTCATCAGACACAAGGCGGTCAAGAGTGGGTTTAGGTGGAAAACAAGTAAGGGGCTTTTTAGGCTCCTGAAACACATCAGAGGGATCTGAAGAAACCTCCTGAACTAAGGGAATATTTATGGTAGTCAAGACAGCCCTGATCAGGACCTCAGCTGAGGGCTCAGGATCAGCCTCAAAGGGGTCCCTAAAAAAACTGAGAGAAGTCTATAGCAGAACATTCCTCAACATCTGAATCCACTAACAGTTCCTCCTCAGAGGAATCTGATACGTCAGGTACTCCCTGCGGTTTAGGCAGGGAAGATCTGACTGAAGAGGGGGTCTGCCATGAATGGAAGACCCCCTGTAACTGGGATGGAAAGAGTTGCAGTGTAGATCGAAGGTCCCTAGTAGCAGCCTTGAACTCTTGCACCCAAACTTGCTCTAATGCATGGCTGGAAGTCCCTGGAAAAGACTCAGGGACATCAGAACATGCTGGGCATAAATGACCTGAGAATTCTCTAGGCAACCCTGAATGACATGAGGAGCAATGTGCAACAGGGGACACAGAGACCCCAGCGTCCTTAGTCTTAGGCCTGGCCCCAAGCTCCAACGGATTAGACATTCTCACAGTGTCAAAAACGTTATAGTATAAAGAATCACCCAATGACAGTGTGCAAGATTAAAGTTTATGTCATGGTTTGTTAAGACTCTCAGACACGAAGTTAGGTAAAAACACAACTTTATTGAAAGTTTAAGACAACCCCATAGGGTAACATACACGTTCATATATATATTGCAATGACATAGAGCATAAGCAGTGATAATAGCGATACAGGCTCTACCGGCCCTGCCAATATACCGGGCAAGGCAGCCAGGAGGTAGGTACAACAACTAGATAAGCTCTACCGGCCTTGCCAAAATACCAGGGAAGGCAGCCTGGAGACTGGTACAAGGAATGTGTTAGGCTCTACTGGCCCTGCCAATATACCGGGCAAGGCAGACTGGAAACTGGTACAAGGAATGTGATAGGCTCTACCGGCCCTGCCAATATACCGGGCAAGGCAGCCTGGAGACTGGTACAAGGAAATGGTGAAGGCTCTACCGGCCCTGCCAATATACCGGGCAAGGCAACCCAAGATGGTAAAGAAAGGGATAGGTTCTACCGGCCTTACCAATATACCGAGCAAGGCAGCCTGACAAGGAGTAGGTGGCAACCACTAAAGCCTCGGTGACTGGCCAGGTGGAAAAACCAATCACATGGATGGCATGCAGAGGCAGATGGAATAAATGTGGCAGGCCAATGAGAATATAGGAGCCAACCAATACCCGCGTACTGGAGAACCAACAGAACACACAGAGCTGCCTAGGACATGACAGCTGTGAAAACATGGAGCGAACCAGTACCCGCGTACTGGAGAAACAATATCACTATCAGTGCAACAGTAGCTGGTAGTAGTGGAGCAAACCAGTACCCGCGTACTAGGTGACCAATCTCTCTCTACCGGTGCAACAGCAGCCGGTTGTAAATGGAGCGAACCAGTACCCACATACTGGGCGAACAATATCTTATCAGTGCAACGGCAGCCGATCGTTAGTGGAGCGAACCAGTACCTGCGTACTGGAGAAACCAATCTCTATCCGGTGCAACAGCAGCCGGTGTTAGTGGAGAGAACCAGTACCCGTGTATTGGGTGATCAATATCTTACCGGTGCAACAGCAGCCGGTCGTTAGTGGAGCGAACCAGTACCCGCGTACTGGAGAAACCAATCTCTCATCCGGTGCAACAGCAACCGGTGTAGTGGAGCGAACCAGTACCCGCGTACTGGGGAAACCAATCTCTCATCCGGTGCAACAGCAGTCGGTGTTAGTGGCGCAAACCAGTACCTGCGTACTGGAGACACAGCAGAGGAACAGAAATGTCGCCAGAGTGACTATGCAGGACTAGCACACTGCAGGTGATTCAGGATCAGGAACACAGCTGAGGAGGACAGGAACCAGCACTCCAGACGGTCAACCGGATCAGGAACAGCAGCAGGAAACAGCGACAAACAGAAATCTCAACTGGATCAGGAACGGATACCGGAACCAGGGGACTGGTGATCAGGAACTAGACGATCTCATGCAAGCAGGAATATAGCCAAGGCCCAGGAAGCTCAGGAACTCAATAAAGGTGTGAGCAGCATAGAGACAACACGAAAGGGCAACCAAGGGGTGCCCAAGCTCAGTCTAAATAGGCAATGCAGGGCGGGCTGAAGGCAGACAGCCAATGGAGAGCCCCCTACAGGTAACTGACACAGAAAAGCAGCAATCACAGGCACTGTGATAGTTTCACCCCAGAAATCGCTAAAATACACTTATCTGGCAGGCGAAGGGTTAATCTGCAGAGGAGAGAAGGAGAGTCCAAGCCCTGCATAGAATACTTGTTCTAGAAAAGGCACAAAATGGCTGCCGCGGCGGAAGCCAATCCAAAACGCGTGAGGCAAGAGCTCATGGGAAATGTAGTTTCCCTAGAAAAAGTACCCCAACAGTGCCCAAAGCCCCCTGAGCCCCCAACACACTTGAAATGTGAACCGGATAAAAGAGCAAGGTCAGACAATTAAAATGAGCCATCTCTGAAGTCGCTATGTTGAGCGGTTGCAGAGATATGTCCCAAACTGTGCAGTGGATGGAGCAATGGCATCTATATGGTAAAGCATGCCTTAAAGGCGAGGAACTTACATTTTGCAAAGTTGAAAAGTAAAAAATAAAAGCACATGAAGCATCACCCAGAAAACACTGAACCCAGTAGGGAAACTGGCAATAACTCCCCCAAAGATGCAAAACCAGCAGCTAAAGGGTTAAGTTACCACATAAACCTGCTCCAAAACACCCAACAGACATACAGATAAACCTGAGTGCAGGAGTGTGCAATAAGAACTCCAAAGGAAAAAACCCCTGTGCGGAGGGGCACTGTAGGACATGTGGACCTGCAGCACTCAAAGGGTTGCTCACCTTTCCTGCAGATCTTCTTTCTTCAGACTACCATGTATTATGAAAAAGCCTTGGTGGGCAACTCCTGAGAAGAACTTGAACCCAAGATTTTCCCCCCAGGGCTTAAGGTCCACAAAAAGCACCTGGTTACTGAGCTAGCCACATCTAAGTGCATTGTCAGTTATGGTAATCCGCCTAATGGTGGTATTCCATTTTTAACAAAAATAAAAAAAATTCTAAAACTATAGCAGAACTGTTCTTTTGCCTGTGTCTTCACCAAGGAACAAATCTTACTGGAGCTGGTAGGCTAGCTGCAGCCAAGGAGGTAAGGTAGGCTCCACCCCCTGCATACAATTCTAGAATTGTTCCTGCCTACTTAAAGGGGAGGATCGCCTACCCAGAGTTACCAGTAACCTGTATTGGACAACAGAGAAATCCTATTACACTTAGATACTGTTATTTTTCTCTTTTCTCCTCCCTATTGAGCGCTGACTTCAATACTGAAAATTTTATACTTGAATTTATAATAAACTTTGATGTTTTTAAGTATTCCCGATTGGCTCCTTGCTTGTTGTGGATCTGTGAGCGCTCCCTTTCTGTTGTCTCCACGTCTGTTGAAACCTTAAGCCGAGGTTGTAGGGGGCTGCACCGGATCTACAGGAGCCATTTGACCGGGTGAGTTTTGCTGCATATTAGAGTTTGCACCTGTACAACCTTGAGCCACCTGAATTACTGTATATATTATACTCACTGCTGCTGTGTGTTTGGGCTTACATATACACGGTGTGCTCCCCCTAAAGGAGTGGGTCTACAGCATAATACTCATGGTCACAGAATAAAAAAAAAAAATCAGAGATAATAATAGTGCATATACATACTTTGGTTATATATGGATAGTTCTCAAGAACCAATATGGGAGAATGAAGTTTTACAACAGGACTCATCCTATAGGGATACGACAGATCCAGCCGGAACGTAAGCGGATAGCAGATCCAAAATAGGGCGGCATCCGACAACCCTTTTATTTATTTATTTATTTTTTGGTCATCCAAAGAGGCTATAATAGAATCTTGAACCCCTGACCGCAGGGTGGACCTGTTCCAGGACATCCTTGTCCAGAAGAACCTGAATAGAGTCTTCGTGGGAGGGAAAGGGATCTAGTATCCCTCAAACATCACCAGAAAAGCTCACAGGTCCGACACGGAATCATCCCACGGTGTCGAGAATTATACCGAAGCAGAAACTAAGTCTAGGGCTTGTATGCGGCCTAGGGACGCAATTGCTGCATGGTCCAGGAGCAGAGTGTTCTCTCTGGATGTCCCCTATACTGGAAATTCATTGTATGATATAGACACTTCTTTCTCTAAACTAGAGAAGACGATGGTTAGAGAAATAAAAGCTTGGTGGAATATAGTCAAACTTGAAAAATATGTTTCTAGCAAAATGATTCCGAGGGTTGAGACTTAAGAAATGTCCCACCTTTAATATTGAGGATGATCAGTTTATGGGCAAATGGCTGAGGATTCTAAACGAATGTTCCTTTAAATTGATGGACTTCATATTACAATATAAACGTGATATTTACACTTCATTACAAGGTGAAATCCTGTCCTTACAAACAACATTAAAGAATAATAGTGAAACAACGAGATAGACAGAATTTATTGGTGATATGAAAGAAAAACTACAGAAATTAGAGAATAACATTACTATAGTAAAATCAAAAAAATTCTGTAGAGATCGAGAAGATTATGAAAAAAACAGAATATATTCTTGGACACAGGACAGGAAATTTAGAAGATCATTCTCTAGATATTCATCTAATAAATCGATTCTAAAGAATAAACATGAGGAGAAATGTGTAAGCTTTTCCAGTATAGGCCAGGATGTTTCTGATAGTACACAGAGTCCTGGCTCTTCTTTCTCTTCTACATAGGATGAAAGTTCTATCATACGTGATGAAGTGTTTTAAGATCAACGTCAAAATAGACTGAGGTCTACAAAAAACGAGAGGAGGGGAACAATTCGTTATCCAATGCAACAATACCCCAGATACCATCCTATGGATAAAAGAGTTTTCGTAGAACAAGGAGAGGTTCAAAGGGGAAGAGGAAGCCCGGGTCGTCGATCACAGGGCTGCAGTAGGCGGTAATTAACCTTTCTAATAAAACAGAGTAGATCGGATAGGATGGAAGTCAAATGGATCCTACATTTGTCTACTAGACATCCAAAAGGTTTGAATTCTAATAATGATGTCAGTCTGTTTATACAGAAATAAGATATTGTTTGTTCAACTCAGTTCTGATGTATAAGTTGGCATATATTTGGAATCCTGGCTTGACGGTAACATTCTTTATCCATCATGTCTGTTTGAATTACCTATCATATTTTGGGCATCTCTTACCATACTTTGGCACTTTACTAGCCATTTTCAAGCTAGGTGGATTTATATTAACAAGAATCTAAGATTTCCCAATATCTATATGGGTGTCATCTAATGATTGAATGCTTTATAAGATGTTTGGATGTTATACCGATTCATGCCTATGATTAAGTAACATGCTTTACGAAACGCATTAGGCAGATAGTGTGTTTGTTATTTTCTTTATACCATCACCCGTGCGAGTTACACGGTGAAACTTTTATACTTGAATTTATAATAAACTTTGAAGTTTTTAAGGATTCATGATTGGCTCCTTGCTTGTTGTGGATCTGTAAGCGCTCCCTTCCTGTTGTCTCTACGTCTGTTGAAACCTTAACCCTTTGAGTGCCAGAGTGGTACGGAATGCATTGCAATGCAATGCATTCTGTACCCCTCTGGCACTCAAAGGGTTAAGCCGAGGTTGTGGGGGGCTGCACCGGAGCCATTTGACTGAGTGAGTTTTGCTGCTCGTTAGACTAAGAGGCATTGGAAACAGATCCTGAATGGAGAGGGACAATAGTTCTGGGAAACAAGGTCTCCTGGTCCAGTAAGGGGCAATCATGATGACTACCGGACCATCCATCTGAGTCTTCCTCGGCACCCTGGATGAGAGGGATTGCAGGGAAGATGTAAACTAGATGAAAGTGCATGGAATCTCCAGAGCGTCCACTGCAAATACCAGAGGAATCCTCCAATAGGAGCAAAACAGCTGAACCTTTCTGTTGTCCCTGGTGGCCATCAGGTCTATCTGAGGAAGACCCCACCGCTGCACCAACAGGTCATCAATGCCTATGTGGAGCTCCCACTCTTCTGGGTCCACCTGTCGGCGGCTGAGGAAATTTGCCAGGATGTTATCTACCTATCACAGTGCCCGTGCTATTGCTGGCGACATTGTCAATATTACTTCCTGTTGCCTCTTATTGGTTGGTGTGGCTTTGTCCCGTCCAGTATTTGTCATTAAATACTGGGCCTTGCAACTTCTCCCATGCCCTTTTTTTAATAATAATAATCCTTTATTTATTTATAAAGGATTATTATTATTAAAAAAAGGGCACGGGAGAAGTTGCAAGGCCCAGTATTTAATGACAAATACTGGGCGGGACAAAGCCACACCAACCAATAAGAGGCAACAGGAAGTAACACCTTTTGTGGTGTTTCCGTTGCCAGCGCTTGTTCCAGTTATTCGTGTGATCTTTGTGTATGACCCGGACTACTCTGCTGTATCCGTTCCTGCTCTGTGTACCGACCCAGACTGCCTGACTACTCTGCTGTATCCGTTCCTGCTCTGTGTACCGACTTGGATTGGCTGACGTTCCTGCTCTGTGTACCAACCTGGCCTGGCTGGCGTTCCTGCTCTGTGTACCGACTCGGATTGGCTGACGTTTCTGCTCTGTGTACTAACCCGGTTTTGGCGAACCTAGTTCCGTGTATCAGGGCCTGCTTGTGGTCCCATCCGGTATCCGGCTTGGGGCTGTCATCCGGTGTCCTCTCTGTCTACGGACAGATTATCACGGTGACCGTGATCTTTTTCTGTCACTCTCGCTTGTGGTGTGCTCCTATTGGCTGAGCCTGTTTGGCCCGCCCATTGTGACCTTTTTATGCCTGGCCTTTGGCACCTGTCAGGTGCCCTTTCGTGGTGTTCCTGAGCCAGTGTTGCTGTTGCTGTGTTCCAGTGTTCCTGATTCCTGTGTACCGATTTGGCCTGTTTGACTACGCTCCTGTGTTCCTGCTCCGTGATCTGACCCAGTTTGGCTGACGTTCCTGCTTGTGACCTGATCTGGCTTGTCTGAGAATCCTTTTCCGTGATCTGCCTCGGCCCGGCTGATGTTCCTGCTTGTGATTTGATCCGGCTTGTCTGAGAACCCTGCTCCATGATCTGACCCGGAATGGCTGACTTCCTGCCCTGTGACCTGAACCGGCTTGCTACTGACCCCGCCATCATTCCAGCTTCCTGCTGATTGGTGTCGCCGATGCGACATTCTGACTTCCACTGTGCTTGTGGCAGGGCTGATCGTGATTGCCTCCATTTACACTTGCAGAGCTGTGCCTACGTTTGTTGAGCCTCCGGTTGTACTTGCAGAGCTGTGTGTCCGTTCCTTGAGCTTCCATTTACACGTGCAGAGCGGTTGTCTCTATTATCTGAGCCTCCTTTAACACTTGCAGAGACGTTGCTGATCATTCGCTACATCTGCTGAGCCGGTCTCATTGAGTGCCTTGTTTAAACGGCGGCTCATCTTGTCATCTTGCAGTGTAGTCAGTCTCTATTACCACGCTCGCGGGAGGCACTATTGGCTCTAGCCCGTTCAGTGTTAACTTTCCGTTACACGCCTGGTGGGGCTATTGGCTCAAGCTCTTGCAGTGTAGTTGTCTCCGTTACTACGCCCGTGGGGGCTATTGGCTCAAGCTCTTGCAGTACAGTTTGTCTCCGTTACTACGCCCGTAGGGGTTATTGGCTCAAGCTCGTGCAGTGTAATCTATCTCCGTTACTACGCCCATGGGGGCTATTGGCTCAAACTACTCTGCAGTATTCTGGCCTCAGTTCCTGTTCTGCCTAAGCAGCTATCTATGCCTTATGGACTTAAGGTGTTGTATCATCTAACACCACTTGCTGCCTCATTACCACCTTGGGCGTGCCAAACACCACAACAGAGACTGATTGATTACTTGTACTTAACCCTTGAGTACCCTTACTATTCTGTGCCTGTCCTGTGACAGTATATGTATAGTTCTTCCATCTGTATACTGGGCCTGAGAAGGCATTTGTAAGCCAATATCTCGCTATTATTCTGTGTTGCCTATAGAGGGAGATCTTTCTTATTTATTTTTAATAAAACTGTGTTTTATTCTAACCCGCTGGTCTGAGTGTCTTGAAAAACCATTACACAGATCCTCTGTTGCCTCGTTGCTGCTCAGG
Organism: Rhinophrynus dorsalis; assembly: GCA_037306005.1. Classification (NCBI taxonomy): domain Eukaryota; kingdom Metazoa; phylum Chordata; class Amphibia; order Anura; family Rhinophrynidae; genus Rhinophrynus; species Rhinophrynus dorsalis. The sequence goes on along the minus strand of CM074728.1, from coordinate 37,966,900 downwards.
CAGTCTTGTTACTGTGACCCAGTCATTGATTGTCGTGTGGGCGACACCCCGGTGTGTAGATCCATCTGGTTGCACCACAGTAGTCTTGACCTTTTACTGCTGCAAGCTGAGGTTGGTCTAACCCTGGGTGCTTCAGGCTGCTCATAGTATCTGGCTGTCGACTCTAGGTCTGAGCGTTCGTAAAACCCTTCGGGGTTGGTACCATATTCCACCGGGTTACAGTCATTGCCGTCTCTGTTTGGTGTTCCTCAGTGCCTACAGTTGCAGTCCTCCGTTACTGCTACGGCAGTCTACCACTTGTCCTGGGCCTCCGTTTACTCCTGTGGCATTACTCGCTATTCTGACACTCTCTGCAGAGTGAGAGTCTTGTGGGCCTAGACCCACGAGGGTTATTATTATTTTGTGTTTTTTCAATAAAACTGTGTTTTATCTAAACCTACTGTGTCTGAGTGTCCATAAAACCATTACAGTATGAAAGGGCCATGACCTCAGACAGTACAGGTGAAGGTAATGCACAAAGTATCCATTGGCGGATGTATTTACATGAGCAGTGTTTAGACCAGTTGGCACTGGCCTTACAAACAATAATAGAGCACACTGCTCATCTAGATAAACCGATACAAGCCTCGGTGGTCTGTCCCGTTCCGACACTGGGAGCTCAATCCCTGACGCAAGCAACCTTGAGCAAAGGGTTAACCGCCACTGCTCCATTACCTCTAAGATATGATGGCGAAACCACCCTGTGTAGAGGATTTATTAACCAATTGGAGATTTTCCTGGAGCTAACTCCTCAAGCCTTTCCAAGTGACCGAAGTAAGGTGGGCTTTATGATCTCGTTGCTGACGGGCAGAGCTCTGGCATGGGCAAACCCCTTGTGGGAATCAGCCAAACCATGCACAAAGAACTTCAGGGAGTTCTTGTGTGACTTTCGCAGAGCGTTTGAAATTCCAGGTAGAGCTGCCTCTGCTGCCAAAAGATTAATGGAAATCCAACAAGGTTCTCGTACAGTGGCGGATTATGCTATTGAATTTCGTACATTGGCAGCAGAGGTAGGCTGGAACAATGAGGCGCTGGTGGCAGCATTCGCTCAGGGACTCTCTGATCGTATTAAAGATGAGACAGCAGCCAGAGACTTGCCAAACAATATGGATGAGTTCATTGATTTCGCTATATTAATTGATTCTTGCATCCGGGAGCGAATTGCGGCCAAGGACCGCAGGCAGCGGGCCAGAAATTTTGGACAGGCAAGTGAAAGTTTCCCACCCATGCCTCCTGAGCGTAACCAGGAGAATAGTGAACCATTGCAGCTAGGATTCACTAAGCTGACCAAGGAGGAACGGGCTCAGCAGTCCCTAGATCCAGTTAATCAGAAACCCACTATCCAGGCTGTAATTTCTTGGGCAGAACTCTCGGTGGAGGTTCTGGCCCTGGTGGATTCTGGTGCAGCCAGATATTTTATGGACAATTCGTTTGCTGCGCTACACAATATTGTATTAAACATTGTATTTCACACCCTACTAAGATCACGTGTACCTCTCCTTCCATGCCAGCTGAATATCATCAATTCAGCAATGTTTTCAGTAAAGAAGAGGCTAGTGCATTGCCGCAGCATTGGGTTTACGATTGCGCTATTGATTTGCCTCCTGGATGAAAATGGCGTTCAATACCAGATCTGGACACTATGAATACCTAGTGATGCCGTTTGGGCTATGTAACGCTCCCGCCGTGTTCCAGTTTATTAACGACATCCTCCATGACATGCTACAGTCTTGTGTAGTGGTTTATCTTGATGATATACTCATACATTCATCTAGTCTGTCGCAACACATCAAGGATGTGTCTGCAGTTCTGCTCAGATTACGTGAGAACAAATTATTCTACAAAATTGAGAAATGTGAGTTCCACAAGTCTATGGTGCCTTTTTTGGGCTTTGTGATTTCTAAGGACGGCATTGCTATGGATAGGGATAAGCTCACAGCAGTTATGCAATGGCCACGACCCAAGGGACTCAAGGCTATTCAGTGCTTTCTTGGCTTTGCCAATTACTATAGGAAATGTATTTGAGACTTCTCCACAATTGTTAAGCCACTGTCTGACCCGACAAGGTCCGACAAGGGTGCTAATGGTCTGAGGCAGCTGAACAAGCCTTTGTGGCACTGAAATCTGCTTTTGCATGCACTCCTGTACTGCCCCACCCTAACCCCTCCCTTCATCTTGGAAGTTGATGCCTTGGAGACTGGGGTAGGGGCAGTACTGTCACAGCATTTGGACTCGGGGAGTGTGCTAAGACCATGTGGCTTTTTCTCCAAAAAGTTGTCTAGTGCCCAGAGTCACTACGAGATTGGGGACAGGGAACTCCTGGCAATTATTCTTGCTCTTAAAGAATGGTGGCACCTGCTGGAAGGTACTAGGACTCTGGTGTTGATCCTGACAGACCATAAAAACCTGACGTATCTTTCTGAGGCTAAGAGGTTGTCCTCTCGACAGGCCAGATGGGCCTTGTTTCTGTCCCACTTTAACTTTATTGTATCCTACCTGCCCAGTTCCAAGAATGTTAGGGCAGATGCCCTGTCCAGGCAATTTGGTCCAGAGACGGATAAAGATGAGGTCCCTGCACCCATCATTCAGCCAGATCGCATTTTGGCTACCTTGCGAACCAGCATCACTTCGCCACTGGGGGGGGGGATTCTTGCTACCCAAGCTGCTGCACCACCTGATACCCCAATGGGCAAGTGTTTTGTAGCTGAGCCATTCCGTACCCGCCTACTTGAAACATATCATGCATCTCGGGCAGCAGGGCACATAGGGAGGGACCAATTGATTTGGTCTCTTTCACAATTGTTCTGGTGGCCTTCCTTATGTGCTGACTGCACCGCCTTCATGGCAGCTTGTACTACTTGTGCCCGTGCCAAGTCCCCTAGACACCTCCCAGTTGGGTTACTTCAACCATTGCCTAATGGTGAGCGTCCTTGGTCCCACGTTTCTATTGACTTTCTGGAAGAATTGCCAGTGTCTAGGGGTTATTCCTTCATTCTGATGATGGTCAATAGATTCTCTAAGATGGCACACTTTGTGCCCCTTCCTGGCCTTCCCTCTGCCCAGGAATTGGCTATTGTCTTTACCAGAGAAGTGTTTCGGTTGCATGGGATACCCAGGGTACTGGTGTCGGACCGCGGGAGCCAATTTGTGTCCAGATTTTGGAGGGCATTCTGTGATCAGATGGGCATACAGTTGTCCTTTTCATCTGCCTACCATCCCCAGACCAACGGAGCCGCCGAGCGTGCCAGTCAAGGATTGGAACAATTCCTACGCTGACAATTGGGACGACCTGTTGCTATGGGCAGAGTTCGCCAGGAACTGTGCTGTTAATTCATCATCCGGGAGCTCCTCGTTTCTCATTAATTACGGGTTCCAACCATGTTTGCTCCCAGACTCATTTCAGACGCAGCAGATTCCAGCTCTGGACGAGCATACCTTTGCTGAATTACATGGGGTTCCACGCATTGAGAGTGAGACCCCACTCGCTATTGAAGCAATTGACGGTAGACCCTTAGAACATGCTCAGGTTACCTTTGAAACAATGCCTTTATCCACTATTGGGGCACTCCACAAAGAGGAACAGCAGTTCCAACTTATCAATTCTCCTCATCACACAGTGATTCTGGGTTTCCCTTGGTTACAGTTGCATAACCCACAGTTTGATTGGAAAAAGTGTGAAATCTCTGCTTGGTCTCAGTCTTGTATGGAACATTGCGTAACCTACCTGGTCAAGATCTTGTGTACCTCCTCTTCACTGCCAGACGAATAACAACAGTTTGGTGATGTATTCAGTAAGGGAGAGGCTGGCACCCTACCCCAGCACAGATCTTATGACTGTTGTATTGAACTGCCTCCGGGGGTGGTGCCCCCTAGGGGACGCACGTATCCATTGTCTTGTGAGGAGAACCAAGCTATGGAGGAATATATTTCTGATGCCCTTGAGAGAGGGATCATAAGGAAATCCACCTCTCCGGCTGGGGCCGGATTCTTCTTTGTAAAAAAGAAAAATGGCGAGCTGAGACCATGCATTGATTACCGTGGCTTAAACAAATTAATATCTAAGAATGCTTATCCGATACCACTCATCACCGAGCTATTTGACAGGCTCAAAGGTTCTTCTATTTTCACCAAATTGGACCTGCATGCTGCGTATAATTTAATTCGGATCAGAGCTGGTGATGAGTGGAAAACTGCCTTTAACCCGAGATCTGGCCAATACGAGTATCTAGTCATGCCATTTGGTCTTTGTAACGCACCCGCTGTATTCCAAGAGTTAATCAATGACATCCTCAGAGATATGTTGCAGTCTTGTGTCGTTGTCTATCTTGGCGACATACTCATTCATTCTGAGAATATGTCACAACACGTCAAAGACGTGTCTGAGGTGTTGCTTCGCCTACGGAAAAACAAATTATATTGTAAACTGGAAAAATGTGAATTTCACAGAACTAGCGTGCCATTTCTGGGGTTTATAATTGGCAAGGAAGGCATTGCCACGGACAAAGAGAAACTAACGGCAGTTCTACAATGGCCACGCCCCAAGAGTCTTAAAGAGTCAATGATTTCTGGGCTTCGCTAATTATTATAGGAAATTTATTAAGAACTTCTCTACTATTGTGAAACCTTTGTCTGACCTTACACACAAGGGTGCTAACCCATCTCAATGGTCAGTGGCTGCTGAAGAGACCTTTGAGAATTTGAAGTCTGCTTTCGTTAACGCTCCTGTGTTATCTCACCCCAACCCATCGCTTCCATTTACACTGGAGGTGGATGCCTCAGATATTGGGGTTGGGGCAGTGCTTTCTCAACGACGTATTAAAGGAGGAACTCTCAGACCTTGTGGGTTTTTCTCTAAAAAATTGACCAGGGCTCAAAGCCATTATGAGATTGGTGAAAGAGAATTACTAGCCATTATCCTTGCTCTTAACGAATGGCGTCACCTACTCGAAGGTACAAAAAACCCTGTCTTAATTTTGACCGATCACAAGAACCTAACTTATCTCTCTGAGGCGAAAAGGTTATCCTCATGCCAGGCCAGGTGGGCACTGTTCTTGTCTCGATTTAATTTCATTGTATCTTATTTGACTGAGACATACCAATCCTCTAAAGCTGCGGGACATATTGGCAGAGACCAATTGTTGTGGTCTCTCTCGCAAGTCTTTTGGTGGCCTTCTATGAGGGCAGATTGTGCTGATTTTAAGAATGCCTGTGCTACTTGTGCCCGTGCTAAGACCCCTAGACACCTCCCGGTGGGCTTACTCCAGCCGGTACCCAATGGTGAACGTCCTTGGTCCCACGTTTCCATCGATTTCATGGGAGAATTACCAGTGTCTAGAGGGTACTCCTTTATACTCATGATAGTGGACAGGTTTTCTAAAATGGCTCATTTCGTGCCCCTCCGTGGCCTTCCCTCTGCTAAAGAATTGGCGGTGGTATTCGCTAGAGAGGTATTTCGGTTGCATGGAGTACCCAGAGTGCTGGTGTCCGACTAGGGGAGCCAGTTTGTATCCAGGTTTTGGAGGGCATTTTGTGAACAGATGGGCATACAATTATCCTTTTCTTCCGCCTACCGTCCCCAGACCAATGGGGCCACTGAGCGTGCCAATCAAGGTTTGGAACAGTTCTTGCGCTGTTTCATTACTGACCATCATGATAACTGGGCCGACCTGTTGCCCTGGGCAGAGTTCGCCAGGAATTGTGCGGTTAATTCTTCATCTGGGAGCTCTCCGTTTCTGGTCAATTATGGGTTCCAGCCCTGTTTGCTCCCGGATTCCTTTCAGGCACATCAAATTCCAGCTCTGGATGAGCATATCAAGCAACTCCATTCCACATGGGCACAGGTGCAGAGGGCACTGGGTCAGTCATTCCAATGTCATCAGCGTCATGCTAATAGGAGGAGATTGCCAGCGATTTCCTTTCAGGTTGGGGATAGAGTGTGGCTGTCCTCCAGGAACCTTAAGCTTCAAGTCCCATCTAATAAGTTGGCTCCCCGATTCATTGGTCCTTACAGAGTAATTCGCAAAATCAATCCTGTGTCGTATGCATTGGACATCCCTGCGGCCATGCATATTCATAATGTCTTCCATGTGTCCCTCCTTAAGCCTCTTCTATGCAACCACTATACAGCTAACCCTGTGGTGCCAGGGCCTATTGAAGTGGAAGGTCAGGAGGAGTACAAAGTTCAAAGTATCATTAATTCCTGCAGGCTTAGACGAAAGGTGCAGTATTTGGTGCATTGGAAGGGCTATGGTCCTGAAGAACGATCCTGGGTGGATAGTAAGGACCTTCATGCACCCAAATTACTGTGAATTTTTCATTCTAAGTACCCTCAGAAACCTAGACCCTCCTCTGGGAGAGAGGGTCTATGAGAGGGGGGTACTATCACGGTGCCCGTGATTGCTCTCCTTTTGTGTCTATTACCAGTAGGGGGCTCTCCATTGGCTTGCTGCTTTCAGCCCGCCCTGCATTGCCTATTTAAACCTAGCCTGGGCACCCTTTGGTTGCCCTTTCGTGTTGTCTCTATGCCGCTTGAGTCTCACGTCGTTCCTGAGCATCCTGGGCCCTTTGCTGTGTTCCTGCTACCTGTATTCGTCCTGTTCCAGTGTTACCTATCCAGTAGTTCCTGCTTCCGTCTGATCCGGTTGGAGTCACCGCTTCCTGCTGCCAGTCCCTGCTGCCGTTCCAGATTCCGGTTGATCTCTGTATGCTGGTTCCTGCTTCCACCTGCTGGTTCCTGTCCAGTTCGCCTGCAGTCAACTGACGTTCCAGAGTCGCCTTGGCGACATTTCTGTCTTTGCCCGGTTATTCAGTACGCAGGTACTGGTTGCTTCACAGCCGCCCGGCTGTTTTGTACGATAAGATTAGCTTTCCACGTACAGCGTACTGGTTCGCTCCACAAGCCACCCGGCTGTATTGCAGGATCGTTTAGCGTTCCACATACTGGGTACTGGTTCGCTCCACAAGCCACCCGGCTGTATTGCAGGATCGTTTAGCGTTCCACGTACTGGGTACTGGTTCGCTCCACAAGCCACCCAGCTGTATTGCAGGATCGTTTAGCGTTCCACTTACAGGGTACTGGTTCGCTCCACAAGCCACCCGACTGTATTGCAGGATCATTTAGCTTTCCACGTACAGGGTACTGGTTCGCTCCACTAGCCACCCGGCCGTTATTGCATGATACATTTAGCGTTCCACGTACTAGGTATTGGTTCGCTCCTTAGCTACCCGGTTGTCTTTTCAAGATCATTTGCGTTCCAAGTGTGTGGGCACTGGTTCGCTCCACAGCCACCCGGCTGGTACTACTTATATGTATCACACTTTCAGTACAAGGTACTGGTTCGCTCCATAGCCATTCGGCTGTCATTGCAGGATTGATTAGCGTTCCACGTTCAAGTTACTGGTTCGCTCCTCAGCCACCTGGCTGTCATTACCATATCAATTCACATTCCAAGTGTGGGGGCACTGGTTCGCTCCACAGCCATCCGGCTGTTACCACGTATATGTATAGCACTCTCGGCACAAGGTACCTGATCGCTCCTTAGCCTTCTGGCTGCAGTTACACCTTATTGGCTTGCTCCCAGTACTGGGTACTGGTTTGCTCCACCACCCGTTAGTCTCTATCGTCTCTGCATTACTGTCTTCACAGTACGCTGGTACGGGTGGTAGCCTGTTATTCGTTGGCTGGCCACTTATGCTGACTTAGCCTCTTTGTCATCCCTGTGACTGTTGCTGCCACCTTCCAGTCACTGAGGCTTAGTGGTTGCCATTCTCTCCTTACCAGGCTGCCTTGCCGGTATATTGGTAAGGCCGGTAGAACCTATCCTATTTCACCTTGGTTTGCCTTACCCGGTATTGGCAAGGCCGGTAGAGCCTGAATTTGCCTCCTGTCAATTGGCTGCCTTGCCCGGTATATTGGCAGGGCCGGTAAAGCCTTTCCTCCCGAGTACGAACTTCTTGGCTGCCTTGCCCGGTATATTGGAAAGGCTGGTAGAGCCTCTTCTCCCGAGTACCTACTTCCTGGCTGCCTTGCCCGGTATATTGGTAAGGCCGGTAGAGCCTCTTCTCCCGAGTACCTACTTCCTGGCTGCCTTGCCCGGTATATTGGTAAGGCCGGTAGAGCCTATCTATTCGTTGTACCAACTCCCTGGCTGCTTTGCCCGGTATATTGGCAAGGCCGTTAGAGCCTACATCACTATTGTTATTATTGCTTTCCTGTCAATAAAGATATATGTGTGAATGTGTATGATACCCTATGGGGTTGCCTTTAACTTTTCAATAAAGTTGTGTTTTTACCTAACTTTGCGTCTGAGAGTCTTAACAAACCGTGACACAGTCCTCCGTTACTGCTACGGCAGTCTACCGCTTGTCCTGGGCCTCCGTTTACTCCTGTGGCATTACTCGCTATTCTGACACTCTCTGCAGAGTGAGAGTCTTGTGGGCCTCACGCTATTAAGGCCTGTCAGTCTTCCTGGCCTAATAGTAACCAGTTCACTGCTGTCTTGTTTGGGAATCACACGAATTATACCTGACCTGTGTCAGTATTATCTTGTTGCTGTTATACATATATACTGGACCCGTGTGGGTATTGATTACTGTAACCTGACCTGTGTCAGTACTATATTGTGTACATATATTACTGGACCCGCGAGGGTTATTATTATTCTGTGTTTTTTCAATAAAATTGTGTTTTTTCTAAACCTACTATGTCTGAGTGTCCATAAAACAGTTACATTACCCATGGAATGTGCATGGAGGAAACTGCATGAACATGATCTTCTGCCCAAGTCAAAATAGACTTGACCTTGGACCAAGCGGAAGCCCTTCTTGTGCCTCCTTGCATGTTGATGTATTCCACCACTGTGGCTTTGTACATCTGGACGCGGACTGGACATCCCCTCAGTGGAGAGGACCAGCACACCAGAGCATGACGAATGGCCCGGAGTTTCAGAACATTGATGGACTGTAGAGTCTCTGCTGCAGTCAACTGCCCTGAACCCCCAGGTGAACCAGGATGGCTCCCGGTGTCCGTTGTCACAAAGGTCCGGACCTGAATCACAAAGGGTTTCCCCTTCTCCAGGTTAGACCTGTCCAGCCACCAGAGCAGGTCCTGTCTGACCTCTGGAGGGAGAGACACTCTGAGATCAAAGAGGTCCGGATTCCCATGCCAAGCACGGATAGTGAATCTCTGGAGCTCCCTGGTGTGGACCATGAAGTACGGAACCACCTCCATGATGCACACCATGCAGTCTTGCAGAAGTCAACAACTTGCGGACCAGAGCTGAGGGCCACTCTAGAGCTTGGGATACCAGATGCATGGTTTGCTGGATGAAATCCTCAGTCAGAAAAACCTTCCTTTGGAAGGTATTGAACCTGAGTCCAAGAAAGACCAGGACCTGAGAGGGGACTACAGCAGATTTCTCCATATTTAGGATCCACCTATGATGAAAGAGAATCTGAACACAGTCCTGGATGTGCTGATCCAGGAGGTCCCAGGACAGTGCCTTCAAGATCGTCCATATAGGGAGTCACTTGAATCTACCGGGTGTGCAGGAAGGCAATGAATGCTCCTAAGACCCTGGCAAACACCCAAGTAGCATGGGTAAGCCCAAAGGGCAGAGTGGTGAATTGGAATTGCCCAAAGTAGCAGGTGGATCTGAGGTACTTCTGACTTTCCCGATGAATCAGTATATGCAGGTAAGCATCCCAAAGATGTAAACAGAAAAAGAGAAGACAGCACACAGAAACCTCTAAGTGTAGTACTTCAGTATTGAATCATACATAAGCATGTAGATGATAGAACACTATCTTTTATTAAACAGATTAATTGAATAACATAGATAACAACTATAAAACAAATGGTGATACTACACCATACAATATAAATCTGGGATCTAAGCAGTCCCTATACAAAAAACTGGTTTGAATGGACAAGGATGGACGGGACCCACGAACGGGGAATGCACACTAAGGGGTACATAGATAGCAAATTGCAGATAATCAACACAGGTGGTAATCTGTCCCCCCAAGAAAGGGTGATTGAAACAGATGGATAACAGTATACACTGTTAGTGCTATCTGCTCACCAGATAGTTTCTTGCATATGGGCCCGTAGCTAGACAACCTAGGTGGCGGGTATGGCTTCTCCAATATTCATGTGATTCCCCTGGTTCTCCATCTCTGCAAGTTGCATTCCTCTTAAGTCCACTTTGAGTAGACTCGCGTTTCAGGAAGTTGATCCCCTTTCTCAAAATAAAATTGTTATTGTGTCTGCGCTGTAAAAGGGCGCAAGACCTTTAATACGTATGTCAACCAATCACGACTGGGATACAAGAAAGTTCAAATGTAACAGTTGTTTACTGGGATGCATATTCTTAAAATATTTTAAGATATGAAAGAAAAAGTAAAAAAAAAGGTACATCCTATATCCAGGGCATACTGAATCGCCCTTGATGCTTATATCCATATAATATGATAAAATAATATACAAATACAAACTTCAGGACATACAGATCTCTCATAGAGGATACGGGAGATTCTGTACCTATGAGGGAGCTCACAAATATCATATTTTAAAATCCTGTTTCTTCCTTATAGAGTGACTGGGGATATAAATGGTATGAAGTGATCTCACTAACAAAATGCTACAATGGCATGCTTTGCGAAGTGCAGGAGTGCCATGATGCTGATCTCTGAGAGTGTCCCCTAAGTGAATCATATTATTGAGAGGTCAATACAAGGATCTCTGTGGTGAGCTTTTCATTCCAAGGCCTGATCAAGTGACCAGGCGACACCCCTTGAGATTAGAGGAAAGGAGGTTTAGACTTCAGCAGAGGAAGGGGTTTTTACAGTAAGGTCTGTTAAATTGTGGAATACTCTTGCCCAAGGAGTTGGTTATGGCAGATACAATATATACATTTAGGAGAAGATTAGATACATTTCTTTCAAAAGGGAACATATGTATGATAAAGACTAACTTATTTGGTAGCAGGAAAGCTATATAATTCCCAGTCACTAGAGTATGAGGCAAAGGTTGAACTTTATGGACTTATGTCTTTATTCAACCTAATTTACTATGTTAAACTAGGCATTCATGTATATAAATTGTATGGCGGAATGAGAATCCAATACAGGACAAGATGATATACTACAATTATTATTCCCCTATAGTCCCAAATTGTATGAATGGACTAGCATACGATCTTCCATAGGACAGATATAGACTGCCAGTAATATAATGACCATATATTAGGTATATGGTAAAGAAAGGGAACCTCCACATTATACTAGATGTTGAATACATGTATAGTTCTTATATATAACTGGAATTACTGAAGTTTTATTATCCCCACCCTTCTATGTGGATCACCCATAAAATAACAAGAGATATTCCTGAGCATCCTGAAGACACAAAAAATTCCCCTGGACATATAGATGCGATGACAGAGCGCAAGGACTCCATATTGAAGCATGCAGTTTCCACAAAAGAATTGAGATCCTTGAGGTCCAAGATAGGGAGACTGCCGCAGTCCCTCTTGGCCACCATGAAAAGGTTTGAATAAAAACCTAAACCTCTCTCTTGAGGAGGAACTGGACTCAGGACTCCCCTGCCCAAGACAGCCTGAACCATCTCATTGAAAAGACACAGCTTTTCCATGCCCAGAGGGGTTCTGGATTGGAAAAATCTGTAAGGAGGAAGGGATTTGAAAGGAACCCTGTACCATTCCGTGACCACCTGCAGAACCCACCAACCCTCAACTGACGCTGCCCAAGAGTCTGCAAAATGGCACTAATGCCCGGGATGAAAAATATGCTGTTTCCTTGCCATGTTAGGGCATCTGGAGACCTGAGGCAACAAAGTGCTCTTACCTCCAGTGGCCTCATTGATAATCTGCTTCTGTTCAAGCCCGAAAACAGACTTTTCTTGAAAAGGGAGAGAAATCAATGACTTCTTTCAAGAAAGGTCCACAGACCAAATCTTGAGCCACAGAATGCATCTAGCAGAAACAGAGAAGGCAGAAGCATTAGCTGCAAGTTTGACAGCATCAAAGGAAAAAGTCAATATAAGCCCCCAAACCCGGACAAACTAGCAGGGAAGGGGTTAAATACATAAATTAAGCCATACAAGCTCCAAAAACTCTGGGAACAAATCAAACAAGATACCCAACATGAGTGCAGGAGTTCTAGAATCCAATAAGACCCCTGTATGGAGGGGAACACTGGGACAAGTGGGGTCACCATTTAACTTAACGTCTTTCTTCAGATTACCATTGAGAGAGAGAGCCTCAGAGAGACCTAGTCAGGAGAGAGAAACATGGCTGCATGATTCCTTCCACAGGGCTGCAAGCGTCCACAACAGCACCTGTTAACTGGACAATCCTCCAGGACAAGCCAGGAATGGTAATCCTCCTAATGGGGGAATTGTGACACCCCATATCTAACATAAAAAATAATAAACTTCTAAAAACTAAGCAGAAACATTCTCAGCCTTCATCCAGGTTGCGGGAACAAGTCTAACTAGGGTGTGGCTAGTGGGATAGCCTGATAAGGAGGAGGGGAGGTTCCACCCACATCTTTCGAGAAATGTTCCAGTCTACAGGGAGTACCTTACTGGACGACAGAGAAAACTATTTTCTGATAAAGAACTGTGGCAGTGTAAGAGGACTGGGACCCTGAGGTACAATAAACCCAAGAAGGGTTAATGTGAAAATACAACCACAAGCAAAAGCCAAAATAATTAAAATAAACTATTACATTTATGGTAGGTAGTTTTCTCTTTCTGTGTGTTCCTTCAGTGTGCTTTTTATCCCCTTCTCATAGATTAATTATGAAGTGTATTGACAGTAAAATAACAAAAGCAGATAAAACTAAATTTGTCTATGGTAATCACAGCTCAACTTTATCCTTCATGATTTTGGAATTCAGAATGGTGTTCAGAATGGTGTTCACGGTTTCATTAACAGAACCCAATGCTAGTCTACCTGTTCCAGAGTATTATTCTTGATTAACCGTACAACCTGCATCTCAGATCTCAGTAGACTAATTCTAAGTATGCATAGCCTTGCTTACGGCTAAATGATTGAGAAGCCATAAAAAAATGTATGTTGTGCACCAAGAGTTTATAAATAATTGAAGAGAACAGCCACTTTAACAGTAAATTAAAGCATTGAAACTAGGAACACGAGCTGCAAAAAGTAGTTAATTTAATTAAACCAGCTGAAACACACACAAAATAAGAAGGAACATTTTAAATTCACAAAATGTTACAAGCAAGACCTAGAATGTAAAGATTTTTTAGAGAGTTGAAATCATAAATATTTGAAAACTCTCTACCTATCAAACATGCAGTATGAATACAGAGATGCCATCCACCTAAAATAAGTTTTAATCTCAAAATAACTATTCAAGCATATTATATGCAGATATTACATAATTGATAATGTTGAAAAAAGAGAGAAGACTCAATCAAGTTTAACTCTTACCAGAATTATTTTATTGATCTAGAGGAAGGCAAACAAACTGTTGTAAAAGATATTTGCAATTCAAAAGTAAAACAATCCTTACTCCAAAATGGATCAGTATATTACCTACACAAAGAAATGTTCTTATTTCCCTATATTATTCTTTGATAAGGTACCAACTAATGTTTTAATATATTAACAGTATTTGTCAACAGAGCTTCTATAGACATCCTTACTGCAAACTAAAAGAGGATTTTAGTCTTACCTTTTCCTTTTCTCTTAGTCCATATAGCTTACAGGTACCATGGGGAGGCAACAGCTCCTCCCAGTAGGCTGGAACAATTCTTCAAAGAAGTTCAGGGTATAGCCTCCACCTCCTCCATAGCAGGCTCTCCAGATAGATTTGAGACAAAAACCTACTGAGCTAGATAGCAAGAAGAAGAGGAAAAACTCCTGGGAGCATGGACCCAATATGACTCCCACGTCCAGCCACAGGAACCAAGCATGGTCGCTTTCACTGGGTAGGAGACCTGTAAGATATATGGACTAAGAGAAAAGGATTTAACAGGTAAGACTAAAATCTTCTTTTCTCTGTCGTCCAATATAGCTTACAGGTACCATGTGGATGTACCAACATTGAGCTCCCATGGGTGGGAAGAGAAGGAAAGGACCAAGCACCGGTCCCTCATGATACCAGAGTTCCCATGGACTATCCAGGACATGGAACATTCCAAACTAGCAAAGTGTCAATTGACACTGAAGAACATAACCCAGCACACAAGAGCAAGAGCCAACAGGGCTCACCAGTTAAAGAGCAATAAAGCACAGAAAATTAAAGTCCTATACAGGCAAAACTGCCTCCAGGACAAAGCTGACTTCAGCCGAAGCCAGAACATCCACACGGTAGTGTTTGGCAAAGGTGTGTACAGAAGACCAAGTGGCCGCCTTGCACAGCTGTTCAGCAGAGACCTGATTCTCGTAAGCCCAAAAAAACCCCAACAGACCTGGTGGAGTGTGCTGTAATGCAGAAGGGAACATGTTTCCCTCTGAGCTCATAAGCCTTACGAATGGTAGACTTAATCCAAGATGCAATAGTCACCTTGGATGCAGCTACACCAGCTCAGGGACCCTCAGGGATGACAAACAAGGCATGCGACTTGTGGATGGATTCGGTAAGGTGAACATAAAACTCAAGGTAACGCACCACATCCAACAAGTGGAGATCCCTCTCCTTATCCAATTTAGGGTCAGGGCAAAAGGAAAGGCACAACAATCTCCTGATTGATGAAGAACTCAGAGACCACCTTAGGAAGAAATTCCTGGGAGGTATGGAGAACAGCCTTATTTTTGTGGAACACCAGGAAAGGTGGTTTGCAGGACAAAGTCTATAACTCAGCAACTCTGCGGACTGACTACAGCCAAAAGAAAAGCCATCTTCCATGTCAGAAGACGTAAGGGAATGGTAGCCAAGGACTCAAAAGGAGGCTGATGCAAGACTCCCAAGACAAGATTAAGGTCCCACTGAGGAGTGGGAGCCTTCTAAGCAGGGAAAGCGTGAGTGACACCCTGAAAGAAGACCTTGACATCCGGCAACATTGCAATGAGTCTCTGAAAAAGAGAGACCACGGCCAAGAGCAAAGCCATCTTCCACGTTAAAAGACAATATGGCAATACATCTCTGGTAGAAGACAGAGAGAGCAGAGGTGTGCACCTTCAAGGAACTAAGGTAGAGACCCTTGTTCAGACCATCCTGCAAGAAAGAAAGGATGGAAGAAAGATCAAATTCCTGTGAAAACAGATCCCTGTCCACACACCAAGAATGAAGAGTAGACCAAACCCTGGGATAGGCCTTAGCGGACACAGGTTTCCTGGCTTGGATCATAGTGGAGATCACCTCAGGAGAAAAGACTTTCCTCCTCAAGATGGAAGCTTTAACAGCCATGCCGTCAAAGCCAAGCTGTCCACATCTTCTCTCCACAGGTAACCTGGAGAAGGCGATCCGGTCCGCGTAGCAGAGGAAACGGATCCTGAGCGGCTAACGCCAGCAGTTCTGGGAACCAAGGCTGTCTGGTCCACTAAGGTGCGATCAGAATGACAGATGTGCTGTCCATCTGAATCTTCATCAGCGCCCGGGGAAGAGGCAGAAGTGGAGGAAAAATGCAGGCCAGAGTGTCCACCTCGAATGCCAGAGGATCCCTCCACAAAGAGTAAAAGATCTGAACCTTCCGATTTTCCCTGGTGGCCATCAGGTCTATCCAAGGGAGACCCCACTTTTGCACCAACAGGTCGAAGATCTCCGGATGGAGTTGCCACTCCCCAGGGGGCCACTGTTTGGCAACTGAGAAAATCTGCCATGATTGTTTCTAAGCCTGGAATGTGCACGGCAGTGATGGCAGGAACATGCACCTCTGCCCAGGATAAAATAGCCTTTACCTCCAACCAAGCAGCCGCGCTTCTGGTGCCTCCTTGCTTGCGGATGTAGGCGACGGCTGTCGTGTTGTCTGACTGGACGCGGACTGGGCATCCCCTCAGATGAGAGGTTCAATACCCCAGAGCATGGAGAATTGCCCTGAGCTCTAAGATGTTGATAGGAAGGAGGGATTCCTCCACTGACCAATGGCCCTGAACACCCAGGTGACCCAGGACAGCTCCCCAGCCTAACAGACCTGCATCCATTGTTACTGTGGTTCAATATGGAATCACAAACGGTTTTCTCTTCTTCAGGCTGGCACCATGCATACACGAGTGTAGGCCCTAAGACCCAGAATACAGAAACATAGAAACATAGAATTTGACGGCAGATAAGAACCATTCGGCCCATTTAGTCTGCCCAATTTCCTACTGTGTAAAAAAAAACAAAAAACACACACAACCTCAAACCTTTTTTGGTCCTTGGTCTTTTCTTATGTTAAGGACCGCCTTATGCCTATCCCATGCATGCTTAAATTCTGTCACTGTATTGACATCTATCACTTCTGCTGGTAGGCTATTCCACTTGTCTACTACCCTCTCAGTGAAGTAAAACTTTCTTACATTACATCTAAACCTGTGTCCCTCTAGTTTTAGACTATGGCCTCTTGTCCTAACGTTTTTACTCTTTTGAAATATACTTCCATCCTGTACTTTGTTGAATCCCTTCATGTATTTGAATGTTTCTATCATATCCCCTCTCTCTCTTCTCTCCTCCAAGCTATACATATTCAGATCCTTTAGTCTATCCTGATATTTCTTTTCCTGTAGACCAGCCACCATTTTAGTAGCCCTTCTTTGAATTTTCTCTAGAGTATCAATATCCTTCTGGAGATGGGGTCTCCAGTACTGTACACAATATTCTAGGTGAGGTCTAACTAGAGATCTGTAAGTGGCATGACTACTTCCCTTTTTCTGCTACTAATGCCCCTAGCTATACAACCCAGTGCCCTGCTTGCAGGAAAATATATACAATGGGTACAGCGAAAAGGACCGGAATAAGTAATCAGGATAAACTGGTAACAATATATGTATGTATATATAACAGGATCTGGCAGAACCAGTGAGGTTCGATGTACAGTCCCAGAACTGATGGCTAGACGCCAACACAGTAGGTCCACGAATTAGAATAGGAACAACCGAGACGCCTGGGTACTAGAACCCGTAAGGGCAATCAGAATGGACTGGGAACCAACTGACAGTTAAGGCCTCTGGCAGAACCGGCAAGGTAAAAGGTACACAGCCCAGGAACGACAATAGGACTACAGTGGCATGAAGTCCACTAGTGGAGGACTGGCACAACCCAGACGCCTGGGTACTGACCCAACTGGAGCGAGGCAACACTGACCAAGGCCCTAGACCGCTGGCAGGAGGCAACCGTGTATATGCAGACCAACCCTGAAAGGGTTACAGGAGACCTAGGCAGCTGCTACTGGATAACCCTAGAACGCTAGGGGTGGATCGATATATGGTAAGTAATAGGAACGCAACCAGTGTCCCTCAACCTGCAAGGTGGAAGATGCAGCGCTGGCTCTTGAGCCCACTGCTCTGCAGTAACGGTAGTGCTCTTACCTGGAGGCTCCAGGTACATACAGGGTAAATGGACAACACCCAGAGGGAGTGAGCCCAGAGCAACTAGGGACGCAGACACAGAGAGTGATCAGAGTAACTCAGTCAGTGTTTAGAACACTGCACCGGTACTTCGATTGTACACACAGCCTTTGGTAGCTGTAGAGCAGCTCGAGCACAGGGCTCAGCCTTTGGTCGACAGATAACAGCACCACGCGGTGCACGCCGAGGATCAAATGCAAGGCCCTGGAAACCGGTGACCTCACGGGGTCACCAAGTGGCACAGACACACATGGTAATAACGTGGATAGGATTCCACGGTCGGCAACAGCCACAGCGCAGTAGACAGCCAAATACGTTCAGCAACGGATCGGTGCAATGGCCAGATACGATCAGCAACGGAGCGGGATCTCAGCCAGGATACAGTCAGCAATGAAGCGGGTTCTTCAACCAGATACGGTCAGCAACGGAGCAGTTCACAGCCAAATACAGTCAGCAACAGAGCGGGTTCTTCAGCCAGATATGGTCAGCAACGGAGCGGGTTCTTCAGCCAGATATGATCAGCAACGGAGTGGGTTCTCAGCCAGGATACAGTCAGCAACGGAGTGGGTTCTTCAGCCAGATACGGTCAGCAACGGAGTGGGTTCTCAGCCAGGATACAGTCAGCAATGGAGCAGGTTCTCATCTGGATACAGTCATCAACAGAACAGCAGCAACAGGAACTCAGGAACGTAGTCAGACAGGCCAGGTCATACACGAATAAGCGATAGCAGAAAATAAACTCAGGAACTCGTACACCACGAAACGGCGCCTAAGGGAGGACAACTCAGGGTATATAAAGGCAAGTCCAAGTAGAAGCAATTATGACCAGCCAATCAGAGAACCGCAATGATAACAATGTCGCCGCTCAGAACAGGAAGCAAGGGCACCATGATAGTCAGACAGACCATGCCCTGCCGAGTGTTGTACCAGAGACAGAGGAAAACCAGGCCCTCAGAAAGAACCAGAGCATACTTGTCCATATTCAGGATCCAATCGTGTTGAAGAAGGATATGAGCACAGTCTTAGACCTGACAGTCTAAAAGGTCCTTGGAGGGAGCCTTCAAGAGAAGAGAGTCACCTGAATCTCCTTGGTGTGCAGGAAGGCAATCAGGGCCCCTAAGACCCAAGCGAACACCTGAGGAGCCATGGTGAGCCCAAAGGGTAGGGCAGTGAACTGGAAGTGCCCCAAGTCGCAAGCGAACCTGAGGTACTTCTGACTGTCCAGATGAACTGGAATGTGCAGGTACGCATCCTGCAGATCCAAGGAAGCCAGAAATTCCCCTGGACACATCTCTGCAATGACAGAGAGCAAGGACTCCATATTGTAGTGAATATGGACCACAAACGAATTGAGATCCTTGAGATCCAGGATAGGACGGCAGCAGCACAGCCTTCTTGGGAATGACAGAGAGGTTGGAGTAAAAACCCAAACCTATCTCTGGCTGAGGAACCAAAGCCAGATCTCCCTTGTCCAAGAGAGCCTGGACCGCTCCATTGAAAAGACTGAGCTTTTCCTGTCCCCGAGGGGAGCGAAAAGGGAAGAATCTGAAGGGAGGGAGGGATGTGAAGAGAATCCTGTAATCTCCTGAGACCACCTGTAATACCCACTGTTCTGCAACAGAGCCTGTCCAAGTACTTAAAAAGTGATGTAGGAGACCACCTACAGGTATATGCGAATCAGAGTTTGGCAAATCATGCCGAAGTAGGTTGGTGGATTTGGGTTTGGTGGAGGTGTGTTTTGACCTCCACTGCTGCCTGAACTTGGGGGTGGAGCGAAGAGTGTTGGCCGAAGGCCAACCTGGATCGGCATTGGCGTCTCTCTGTGGTGGGGATGAAAAAGACGCTGCTCTTGCCCCCAGTGGACTCACTGATGATGTTCTTTAATTCAGGGCCAAAAAGAGATGTGCCCTGAAAAGGAAGAGAAACCAGTGATTTCTTAGATGTTAGGTCAGGAGACCAAATCTTGAGCCACAGCGTGTGCCTGGCAACAGAAAAAGCAGAGGCCTTAGCCTCAAGCCTAACAGCATCAAACAGGGCATCAGTAACAGTGCTGAGCCTCAGTTATATTAGCCACAATGGATAAGAGGTCCTCCTGAGGGGCACCCTTGCGGACAGCATCAGTTAACTGTACAGTCCAGACAGAAATGGCTCTATTAACCCGTGCAGAAGTCAAAGTAGGCCTCATGGACATACCTATGGCCATAAAGGCAGACTTCAGGATAGATTCCATCTTCTGATCTGTTAAATCCTTCAGCGCTGAATCATCCACAATTGGCAAGGCAGTGGATTTAGAAAGCCTAGAAACAGGGGGATCAACATGAGGAGGGGTTGCTCACTGAGCCAAAGCAGCATCAGAGAAGGGGTACAGTGTAGAAAATCTCTTAGAAAGAGTAAGACGCTTGTCAGGAGTCTTCCACTCATCCAGGATAATCTGATCCAGAGTGGGATTAGGCAGAAAAACAATACAGGACTTCTTGCGCCTGGAAAAGAAGTCAGAAGTAGACTGAGATTCTACGGGGTTAACAGGAATGTTAAGGGTAGACAAAACTGCCTTAATGAGACACTGAGCAGAGGGTTCAGGGTCAGCCTCAAAGGGGTCACCATGAAACTGGGAAGAAGCCTCTTCTGAACACACACCATCCTCAGACTCCTCATCAGAGGAATCAGACAAAATCAGGAATGGCAGAAGCCTTAGGGGCCACAAACCTGAAAGAGGTGGGGGTTTTCCAGGATTGGAGGACCCCCTGAAGAGAAAAAGGAAACTGTGCCATAGAGGACTAAGTCCTAGACCCAATGTGGCTCTAGTTCATGGCTGGAGGGCCCTGGAGGAGAAGCAGGGGCCACAGTGCATGAGGAGCATAAGTGACCCAAGTACTCTCTGGGAAGCCCCACTTGGCATGAGGAACAATGAACAAGGGGGGTTAATGACTCCCCTAAATCCTTAGCCTTAGGCCTCGACCCATAGACCTTATGATCTGACATTCTAACAGGAGAAAAAAATGTCTACAGTAATGGAGAACCTAAATAATGTCACCCAGATTAAAAAGTTCACCCTAGAAAGCCTTGTTTCTATGTCAGAGGAATGGCTTTTTGGGTGCAAGTCTTCCATGAAGACCACATCTGACCACACTTCTCTGGGCAGTAGATGGGTGTACCAGGGTCCCACTGTTTTCTGCCAATTCTGAGCTGATGGTAATGCTGGATATCTTCCAATTGCAAAGGGGAGCAAGCATGATGTGTCTTTCCTCTGCAGCACAAAGTTTCCTTGGCTGACCAATGCATCTATGGTCCTCAATGTTGTACTTTTCTTTCTGCTTCTTCGAAAGAATTTGGAAAGCACATCTGGAAACCCCTGTTTGCCTTGAAATTTCTGCATGAAATAGACCTTACTGATGCAGTATAACTACCTTGTGTCTTATTGCTGTGCTCAGACTTGCCATGGGGTATGACTTTTAATATAAAACTGTCTTCAGCAACCTCACCTTGTTAGCAGAGTTTGGCTGTTCCTCACCTAGTTTTAGTCATCATAATGTTAATGATGTGTTTTAAACTACATATTAAATTGATGACCATTAGCACCTGTTTGATATAATTTTTTATCATCCACCTTTATGCCTACAAAATCCCTGACTTTGCGCAAGTGTAACTAGACTAATTGATGCTGTTTTGAAGGAAAAGCATGGTCAGGAGTAAGGCAAACTTGTATCAAGAGTAGGGAATAACTGCCCCAGGAGTCCTTGTATGGGAATGTCATGGGTAACCATTGATTTGTCTGGTATTGGGATCAATACCAGATCAGTTTTGGGTATATAATGGTTAAAACACAATTCACTGTTTAGCTATTTCATAATAGCAATATACATACAAGGTCTTTTGCAGACTGTGTTAGAAACTTTGTTTATATCTAGTGCTTCTAATGTCTAGTTCTTTCTAGAGCCTTATCCTCTGCATGGTAAACAAGGCCTATTTTTTTTTTTTTTTTTTTTTCATTTTTTTGTTGCTGCATGCTTGGATTAGAGGATTTTAGTCTTACCTGTTAAATCCCTTTTTCTTAGTCCATACGGGTTACTGGTAACTTTGGGTAGGCGATCCGCCCCTTTAAGTAGGCAGAAACAATTCTAGAAGTGAATACAGGGGGTGGAGCCTACCTTCCCTCCTTGGCTGCAGCTAGCCAATCAGCTCCAGTAAGATTTGAGACACTGACTATTGACTAGATAGAAGAAGGGAAAGAAGACTTCTGTGAGCACAACCCGAAGGACCCCCACGGTCTGCCACAGGAGAGCCAAGCATGGTCCCTTGACAGGGTGGGAGACTAAGAGAAAAGGATTTAACATGTAAGACTAAAATCCTCTTTTCTCTGTTGTCCAATACAAGTTACTGGTATCTTTGGGATGTCCAACCATTGAGTTTCCCAGAGGCGGGAAGTAAGGCAAGGACCAGGTGCAAGGCCCCCAAAGTTACCAGAGCAGATATGAACCATCAGATCAGACATAGCCCAACAAAACAAATGAAGTGTCAACAGACAATGAACAGGGGTAACAACACCCCAGGATCTGTTACACAGCACACTAAACTAGAGCCAACAGGGCTCAAAAGTGAAGGAAGCACCAAAGAACCGAAGAAGATCCTAGACAGCCAAGGCTGCCTTCCAGGATCTCCCTCCCAAAACCGGCGTCAGCCAATGTCAGCACATCAACACGGTAGTGCTTCAAAAAGATGTGCACAGACGACCAAGTGGCAGCCTTGCACAACTGATCAGCTGAGGCCTGATTCTTGTAAGCCCAAGAAGCCCCAATGGATCTTGTAGAGTGAGCCATGACCAGAAAAGGGAACAGGCTTCTTCCTTAGCTCGTAAGCCTTATGAAAAGTGGACTTGACGCAAGACGCAATAGTCACTTGGATGTAGGTCTCCCTGCCCTGGGGCCCTCAGGAATGACGAACAGCGCATCAGACTGTCTACTGGACTCAGTGCGATGTACATAAAACTTGACAACCCACCACATCTAACAAGTGGAGATCCCTCTCCTTGTCAGAGGTAGGGTCAGGGCAGAAAGAAGGCACCACAATCACCTGAATAATGTGGAACTCAGAGACCACCTTCGGCAGAAACACCTGCAAAGTGTGAAGCATCGCCTTGTCTTTGTGAAACATCAAAAAGGGTGGCCCACAAGACAGAGCATGCAACTCCGCGACATGGTGAACAGACACAATCGCCAGGAGAAAGGCCATTTTCCACGTCAGCAGACAGAGGAATAGTAGCCAACGACTCAAAGGGAGGGCGCTGAAGGATGCCCAAAACCAAATTAAGAACCCACTGAGCAGCGGGAGTCTTGAAAACAGGAAAAGTATGAGCAATGCCCTGGAAGAAAACTTTGACATCAGAAAGAATAGCAATGAGCCTCAGAAAGAGTAGCAATGAGCCTCTGAAAGAAAACAGAGAGAGCAGAAGTCTGAACCTTAAGGGAGCTCAAACTGAGGCCCTTATCCACACCATCCTGCAAGAAAGCCAAGACCGTAGGTAGATCAAAATCATGAGAAAGATTCCTATCAGCAAACTAAGATAGAAAGGTCAACCAGATACAATGGTAGGCCTTAGAAGAAACAGGTTTGCAGGCACTAAGCACAGTAGCCACCACAACAGAAGAAAAACCTTTCTTCTTCAGTATTGAGGATTTAATTTCCAAGCCGTCAAAGCTAGACGATGAATATCCTTCTTCCACAGGTAACCCTGTAGAAGAAGATCCGGACGGCAAGGGAGCCGGAATGGCTCCGCCACTGACAGATCCAGAAGCTCCGGAAACCAAGCCTGTCGAGGCCATCATGGAGTAATCAGAATGGCTGGACAGCGCTCCAGTCTCAATTTCCGTAACACCCTGTGCAACATGGGGAGGGGAGGAAAGATGTAAGCCAGAGGAAATAACCAGGGAATGGACATGGCATCCACCACTAGAGCTAGAGGATCCCTCCAGAGAGAACAGAACCTCAGAACCTTCCGGTTGAGTCTTGTCGCCATCAGGTCGATGCAAGGAAGACCCCACTTCTGAACAATGAGGGTGAACACCTCTGGGGGCAGTTTCCGCTCTCCGCTGTCTGTGTGTCGACTGAGGAAGTCTGCCATGACATTGTCTACACCAGGAATGTGTACTGCGGATATGGCAGGAACATGTTTCTTCTGCCCAGGACAAAATAACCTTGACCTCTAACCAAGCGGCAAGACTTCTTGTTCCGCCCTGCTTGTTGATGTAAGCCACGGCCGTGGCGTTGTCAGACTGGACCCGGACTGGGCATACTTCCAGCTGGGTTGTCCAGTGGCGAAGGGCATGAAATATCACCTGAAGCTCCAACACATTGATGGGAAGGAGAGATTCCTCCTGAGACCACCGACCCTGAGCACTCGCACTCAGGCAACCCAGGACCGCTCTCCAGCCAGAGAGGCTGGCATCCGTTGTCACCGTGGTCCAAAGGATACCAGGAAGGACTTGCCCTTCAGCAGCCTGGAAAGGCCGAGCCACCATGACAAACTCAGTTGCACATGAAGAGGGAGGGATACTGACATCTTCAAAAGGTCCGGCTGACCCTTGCACACCTGGATGACAAACCTCTGGACTTCCCTGGTGTGAGCCATGGCAAATGGGACCGCTACTATGGTGGAGATGAATTTCCCCACTAGAGAGGACAGCTTCTTGGCTGGAACTGGATCTTGAGCCAGAATAGCAGAAACCATGTGGGTGATCTGGTGAGCCACCTCGTCCGTGAGAAACACCATGCTCTGCTGAGTGTCGAAGAGAAGGCCCAAGAAGACCAGACACTGGGATGGGAAAAGATCTGACTTGTCCATGTTGATGATCCACTCTTGATGGGTGAGAGCATGGATGCAGTCCTGAACCTGCTGATGAAGAAGTTCCGCAGAGGGGGCTTTCAGAAGCAGCTAGTACATGTATGGAGCAACTCTGATGCCGGCTCGATGGAGGAAGGATACTAAAGCTCCCAGGACATGGTTGAAGACTTGAGGAGCTGTTGTCAGACCAAAGGTAAGAGCTGAAAACTGAAAGTGCCCTTAGTCGCAGGCAAATCTGAGATACTGCCGACTCTCTGGATGAATGGCGATGTGTGGATACACGTCCTGAAGATCCAGAGAGGCAAGGAATTCCCCCGGGAAATTAGCAGCAATCACCGTCCTTAGGGACTCCTGGTGATAAAGAGTCTTGATCACAAAGGAATTGAGATCCTTTAACTCCACACTGGGACGACATCTGCCGTCCTACTTGGTGACCACAAAGAGGTTTGAGTAAAAACCCATACCTCTGTCCTGAATTGGAACAGGTTCCAGAACATCCTTGTCCAGTAGGGCCTGGATAGCACCATTGAACAGACGGTGTTTCTCTACTCCCTGGGGCGTATGAAAGGGAAAAAAGCGAAAGGGAGGATGAGAGATGAAAGGGATCCTGTACCCTTCCGCCACCACCTGTAAAACCCACGGGTCCGCCACTGAATCCTCCCAGACGCTGTGGTAGTAATGAAGACGGCCACCCACAGCCAAGTGAGGACCTGGGTTCGTTGAGTAATGCCGAAGAAGGCTTGGAAGCCGAAGGCTTGGAGGAAGAATACGGAGCTGAGGGAACTGCCTGGTTCTCTGGACGTGTCTCAGTCTGGAAGGAATGAAGAAGCCGATTACGCTTGAGAGGAGTCTTCTTCCTGGGCACAATAGGCAGAAAAGTACTCTTGCCCCCCATGGTCTCACTAATCAGATCCTTAAGATTTGGCCCAAACAAAGAGGTGCCTTGAAAAGGCAATGAGAGCAAAGCTTTCTTGGAAATAATGTTTGCAGACCAGATCTTGAGCAAAAAAGCTCGTCTAGCAACCGCAGACATGGTGGAAACCCTTGCCACCAAACGGATGGCATCAAATATGGCAGCAGAAACATAGCGCTGGGCCTCAGAAATGTTGGCAAGAAGCCGCAACATATCCGAAGTAGGAGCACCCTGACGGACAGCCAGGGTGAGCTATTCAGTCCAGATCGCAATGGCCCGGTTCACCCTTGCCGCAGCGAACGCTGGACACATCGCAGTACCAGCAGTGGCAAAACTGGACTTGAGGGAAACCTCAAGTTTCTTGTCAGTCCAGTCTTTCAGAGCGGATGCATCAGAGACTGACAAGGCAGTGGACTTAGATAGCCTGGAGACAGGAGCATCCACTTTGGGGGGATGAACCCACTGAGCAAACACCGCCTCAGAGAAGGGGTAAAACTTGGCAAATTTCTTGGAAACAGAAGGTTTCCTGTCCAGAGACTTCCACTCATCAGACACAAGGCGGTCAAGAGTGGGGTTAGGTGGAAAACAAGTATAGGGCCCCTTAGGCTCCTGAAATACATCAGTGGGATCCGAAGAAACCTCCTTAACTAAGGGAATGTTTAGGGTAGTTAAGATGGCTCTGATCAAGCCCTCAGCCGAGGGATCAGGATCAGCCTCAAAGGGGTCACCAAAAAACTGAGAGGAGCCCACAGCAGAACATTCCTCAACACCCGAATCCACCAACAGTTCCTCCACAGAGGAATCTGGTACGTCAGATACTCCCTGCGGTTTCGACAGGGAAGATCTGACAGAAGAAGGGGACTGCCAAGACTGGAAGACCCCCTGTAACTGGATAGGAAAGAGTTGCAATGTAGACCAGTCTCTTGTAGCAGCCTTGAACTCTTGCTCCCAAACTGGCTCTAATGCATGGCTGGAGGTCCCTGGGAGAGACTCAGGGACATCAGAATATACTGGGCATAAATGACCTGAGAATTCTCTAGGTAACCCTGAATGACATGAGGAGCAATGCGCAATAGGGGACACAGAGACCCCAGCATCCTTAATCTTAGGCCTGGCCCCAGGCTCCAATGGATTAGACATTCTCACAGTGTCAAAACGTTTAAAGTATAAGGAATCACTCAAATACAGTGTGTAAGATTAAAATTTCACCCCAGAAATCGCTAAAATGCTCTTATCTGGCAGGCGAAGGATTAATCTGCAGAGGAGAGAAGGAGAGTCAAAGCCCTGCGTAAGATACTCATTAAGGAAAAGACACAAAATGGCTGCCGTGGCGGGAGCCAATCAGATACGAGTGTGAGAAGCAAGCACTCATGGGAAATGTAGTTTTCCCAGAAAAAGTACCCCAACAGTGCCCAAAGCCCCCTGAGCACCCCAACACACACAAAATGTTAACCAGATGACAGAGCAAGAGTAGAGAATTCAAATGAGCCTCGTCTGAAGTCACTACGTTGAGTGGTTGCAGAGATATATCCCAAACTGTACAGTTCCATAGAAGTGAACGGAGCAATGGCGTCTATGCAGTAAAGGGTGCGGAACACAAATTTTGCAGAGTTGAAACTGTGAATTAAAATTACATGAAACATCACTAGAACATGTTAGGAGACCCAAAAAGAACACTGAACCCAGTAGGGAAAGTGCCAATAAACCCCCAAAAGATGCAAAACCAGCAGCTAATGGGTTAAGTTACCACAGAAACTTGCTCCAAAACACCTAACAGACATACAGATAAACCCAATGAGTGCAGGACTGTGCAATAGGATCTCCAAAGGAAAACCCCTGTGCAAAGGAGCACTGTGGGACATGTGGACCTGCAGCACTCAAATGGTTGCTCACCTTTCCTGCAGATCTTCTGTTTTCAGATGACCATGTATTAAGAAGCAGCCTTAGTGGGCAACTCCTGAGGAAAGAACTTGAACCCAAGATTTTCCCCCTAGGGCTTAAGGTCCACAAAAAGTATCTGGATACTGAGCTAGCCACATCTAAGGGCATTGTCAGTTATGGTAATCCGCCTAATGGTGGTATTCTATTTCTAACTGAAAAATAAAACATTTGCTAAAACTATAGCAGAACAGTTCTCCTGTCTGTGTGGCAAAGTTTAATTGGAGATTCTGTGTGTGTGTGTGTGTGTGTGTATATATATATATATATATATATATATATATAAAACACAAGTGATAATTTACAGAACAGCATTCCGTGGTGAGCAATACAAAAGAAGGTCAGACACAGGTAAATTGAGATAAAAACACCTTTATTGAAAATACACAGATAATAAGCAATTCCTCCGCTGAGCCCCAGATACTGGTGAACGGGCAGCCCACTACCCAGACTGTACACTGGGCAGAGGCCTGCACTACTCTGAGTGAGATAACGGAATGATGAACCTCACCTATGGTTCTATCTGTCTGGTACGAACCAATTGCTCAGAAGTTTGCGAGTACTACCACATGGTACTTAAATGCAGACAGTGGTAATCGGAGCGTGGACAACAAGAGACACAGTACCGCTAATGCGAATAACCAGACCAGCCTCGGTAACACGGAGCAAGTAGTTAGCCAGAGCCACAGGTCAGAACCGGTGTGGGTAGTCAGACAAGCCGAGGTCATACATGAGCGAGTAGTCAGCCAAAGCCACAGGTCAGAACCGGTGTGGGTAGTCAGACAAGCCGAGGTCATACATGAGCGAGTAGTCAGCCAAAGCCACAGGTCAGAACCAATGTGAGTAGTCAGACAAACCGGGGTCATACATGGAGGGTGTAGTCAGCCAAAGCCACAGGTCAGAACCGATGTGGGTAGCCAGGCAAACCGGATCAACACGGAGCAGAATCGGAAGCCAGGCAAGGGTCACAACGAGACTGAGCAAATGTAACAGGTACTAACAGGAACACCTGTTACCTCTAGTCACTAGGTAGTTTAAATACACCTTCCAAAAGGCGGGAACCAATTAGGCAAATGGAGAAAAGCCTATAAAAGTAGTGCAACATCAAAGGTGACTTGATGTGCGTCTGCGCCCGTGACCACAGGAATGCGGACCAGGCCACCCGCATCATGGAACAGTGGATAGGTCAGCAGCAGAAGGCAGAGAGGCTGCCGAGGTACACTGTGATAGTACCTCCCCCTAAATGACCTCTCTCCAGTGGAAGAGGGCTAGTTCCAGTGGGACAGCAGGAGTGAAATTCATGGAGGACAGCGGGAGCACGTAAATATTTTTTGACAACCTAGGAGCGTTCCTCAGGCCCATACCCCTTCAAATGGACCAAATATTGTACCTGGCCTCTGACTTTTTGAGTGCCCAGAATATTTTGCACCTCAAGGGTTTAAGCAGAGACATATGACACACATTCGAGATGTGCATATTAGCAGGAAGTTCAAGGGTATAAGTTACAGGATTCACTCTATGAAGAACCCTTAAAGGGCCAACAAAACTAGGAGCCTTTTTCTTACAAGGCACCTGGAGGTGCAAATTACAGGGAGACAGCCACATTCTCTCTCCCATCCGAAAAAACGCAGCCGGTAGCAGTCTACGGTCTGCATGTCTCTTGTATTGGTGAGTGAACCTCTGCAGAAATCTCTGAACTCTTACCTAAGTGGAGCGGAGTGCCAGCAAATCTCAGGGAGAAGCAAAGGTTGGAACCTGTAATTTATCAGAAACGGGGAGTTCTGAGAAGAGGAATTCAGAGCACAATTCCTGGCAAGCTCTGCCCACAGTAACAAGTTCGCCCAGTTATCACGATGGTCCGAAATAAAGCAACAAAGGAACTGTTCCAACGCTTGAGTAGACCTCTCAGCAGCACTGCTAGACTGGGGATGGTAAGCTGAGGAGAACGAGAGTTGAATGCCCATCTGTCCACAAAAAGACCTCCAAAAACGAGACACAAACTGGCTCCCGCAATCTGAGACCACCACCACCTTAGGTATACCGTGGAGACGAACTACCTCTCTGGTGAAGATCTCGGCCAACTCCCTGGCAGAAGGGAATCCCTTAAGAGGCATGAAGTTAGCCATTTTGGAAAATCGATCCATGATCATTAGGATGACCGTGTACCCGATGAGACGGGTAGTTCCACCATAAAATCAATGGATAAATGTGACCAAGGACGCTCACCATTGGGAATGGGTTGCAGGAGGCCCACCGGAAGATGTCTGGGAGTTTTGGTCTGAGCACAAGTGGAACATGCAGACACAAAAGCGGAACAGTCTGCTCTCAGGCTAGGCCACCAGAAAAGTCTAGGCATAGACCATATGAGTTGGTCTCTACCAATGTGACTGGCCGCCTTTGAGGAACGATAAGTCTCTAGTAATTTAGTACGTAGGAACTCTGGTACAAAACATCTCCCCCTTGGCTTGTCCACAGGTGCGGAGGCTTGAGCAGCCAATATCTCTTCTCACATCGGAGAGGTAATAGTAGTATGTATAGTGGCCAATATCCAATCAGGGGGAATGATAGGAGTCGGTGGACACTCCTCCTTGGAATTTGCCCCGATCTGCCGGGAAAGGGCCTCTGCTCTAATGTTCTTAGTCCCCGGAAGGTAAGAAACCACATTATTAAATCTTTACTGGAATAGGGCCCATCTTGCCTGTCGTGGAGACAACCTCTTGGCCTCAGACAGATAAGTGAGATTCTTATGATCTGTCAGAATAAGAATCGGTACGCTTGTCCCCTCCAGAAGATATCACCATTCTCTAAGGGCAAGGATAATGGCGAGTAGTTCACAATAGCCCATGTCATACAGACTCTCAGGTTTAGACAATTTTTTTTAGAAACCCCCCCCAAGGAAGTAATGGTTTACCCGGAGCAGAGCACTGGGACAGCAGAGCGCCTACTCCTGACTCCGAGGCATCAACTTCCAGGGTAAATGGTAGGTTGGGATTCGGATGGGACAAGATAGAAGCCTTGGCAAAGGCAGACTTCAGCTCCTCAAAAGCTTGAAGGGCACTAGGTGACCAGTCCGAAGGGTTTGCCCCATTCTGAGTCATGTCCGTGAGTGGTCTGACTACATTGGAAAAGTTTTGTATAAACTTCCTGTAGTAGTTAGTGAAACCCAGGAATCTCTGGATGGACTTTAATCCTACCAGAAGCGGCAACTGCAAGACAGCAGACAGTTTTCGCGGGTCCATAGCTAGACTGGAGGAGGAGATAACTTACCCCAAAATTTTCACTTGGGATTTATGAAATTCACATTTCTCCAATTTACAAAACAATTTGTTCTCCTTTAATTGTTGTATGACTAAAAGACACATCAGCTCGATGAGCCTCCAAGGTAGGAGAATGGATGAGGGCGTCATCCAGGTAGACCACAACACAAATCTGCAGTAAATCTCTCAAGACATTGTTGATGTATTCCTGGAAGACAGCGGGAGCGTTACACAAGCCGAAAGGCATCACAAAATATTCATAGTGACCGCTCCGGGTGTTAAATGCTGTCTTCCATTCGTGGCCCTCTTTGATTCTTACAAGATTGTAAGCAGCCCTGAGGTCTAGCTTGGTAAATATTGTAAAGCCCTTAAGCAGATCAACAACTCAATAATTAAAGGAATGGGGTAGGCGTTTTTGACCATTAGTTTATTCAGGCCCCTGAAGTAGATACATGGTCTTCGCTCCCCATCCTTCTTTTTGACAAAGAAAAATCCTGCACCCAAAGGTGAGGAAGACTTGCGGATTATTCCCCTCCCCAGGGCATCAGACACGTAGTCCTCCATGGCCCGATTTTCCTCCACAGAAAAAGGATACACACAGCCCCTGGGAGGTATGGCACCCAGAACCAATCAACAGTACAATTGTATGGCCTATGCGGTGGTAACGTACTGCCTCTACATTGTTAAATACCTCTGTGTAGGACTGGTACTCAGCAGGTAACATGGCAGAGGTACACAGAATTCTCAGAGGTTGCCAGAGGCAAGAATCAGCACACTGGGGGGACCAAGAAACAATGTTGCAAGTCTGCCAATCAATTCTTGGATTATGCATCTGTAGCCAGGGGAACCCCAGATGATAGCGTAGTGAGGGGAATGAATGACCTGAAACTGCAGGGTCTCCACATGGAGTGCCCTTACCCTCAGAGACAAGGTACACATCTCATGTGTAACATGTGAAGGTTGCATAGGTCTACTTCAGTAGCTTCAATGGTTAATGGAGAGGAGCGAAGCAACAGTGGAATTGAATGCTGGGCTGTGAATCCCTTATCAGTGAGCAACCCAGCGGCCCC
Organism: Rhinophrynus dorsalis; assembly: GCA_037306005.1. Lineage (NCBI taxonomy): Eukaryota > Metazoa > Chordata > Amphibia > Anura > Rhinophrynidae > Rhinophrynus > Rhinophrynus dorsalis. The sequence continues at coordinate 37,935,308 of CM074728.1, read as the reverse complement.
TGAATCTACCAGGGCCGGGGGAATCCACTGAGAATTCGGCGCAACACAGAACTACCTCAAGGATCAGCTTCCCTTGAAGTCTCTCTGCGCACTGAGAAACTCCACCCAGGGTTTGTCCCCTACTCAACCCTAGGTGCTGGCGTTTCCCGGCTGGACAGGACAGGAACGCAACAAGTGACCAGGCTTCCCTCAGTACAAACAAAGGCCCTCTCTCCGACGGAGCGTCCTCTCCTCCACCAAAAGACGCAAGAAACCTAGGTGCATAGGCACGGGAGGAGAGGGAGGACAGGGTGGGTGTACAAAGCTAGGTGCCAGATGAGGCGGAGGCCTACGCATTTCTCGGATTCTAGTATTCAACAAGATAGTGACAAAAATCAGTTCCTCCAGATCACTCGGCAGCTCACTGGCTGCAATCTCATCTTTGATTGAGACACATAAGCCTTGAGAGAATGTGGCTACTAGTGCCTCATTGTTCCACCCTACCCCCGCTGCCAGAGTACGGAAATTGATTGCGTACTAAGCCACTGTACGTGTGCCTTGCCTGATGGTCATAAGTTGCTTGACAGCGGAGGTCGCACGACCCAGAACAGCACAGACCCTTCGAAAACTGGCCACAAACATCTGCAAAATTGTAAATGATGGGTTTGTCCATCTCCCAAAGAGGATTGGCCCATGCCAATGCCTTGCCTGACAGGAGGGAAATCAAGAGTCCAACTTTACTGCGTTCAGTCGGAAATGCACGTTGTACCATCTCTAAAAATATCCCCAGCTGAGTGAGGAACCCCGGCAAAATGTGGGATCCCCCACGTAGCGTTGAGGAACTGGGGCAGACCCAGACAGCCCTCTGGCAACACCAGTCTCAGGAGTAGCAAGAACAGCTGGTACCAGGTCAGGGGAGGCTACCGGTTGCTGAGCAAAACAGTCAAGGTGCACTGTTTGGTTTAACAGTGTCTGCATGGCCAGCGATAATTGATCAATGCATTGGTTCTGTGAGTCCATCCTGGTCAGGATGCTCAGAGTAGGTGGATTACCAGTACCTTCAGTACTCATGGCACTTACGTACTGCCATGGTGAGCAATACAAAAGAAGGTCAGACACAGTTAAATTGAGATAAAACCACCTTTATTGATAATACACAGATGACAAGCAATTCCCCCCTGAGCCCCAGATACTGGTGAACGGGCAGCCCACAGTCCACTACCCAGACTGTACACTGGGCAGAGGCCTGCACTACTCGTAGTGAGATAACGGAATGAAGAACTTTGCCTATGGTTCTATCTGCCTGGTAGGAACCAAGCTCCCAGAGGTATATGTGTACTACCGCATGGTACGTAAATGCAGACAGTGATAATCGGAGCGGGGACAGCACGAGCCACAGTACCGCTAATGCGAATAGCCAGACCAGCCCCAGTAACATGGAGTGAGTAGTCAGCCAGAGTCACAGGTCAAAACCGGTGTGGGTAGTCAGACAAGCCGGGGTCATACACAGAGCAAGTAGTCAGCCAGAGCCACAGGTCAGAACTGGTGTGGGTAGTCAGACAAACCAGGGTCATACACAGAGCGAGTAGTGAGCCACAGCCACAGGTCAGAACCGATGTGGGTAGTCAGAAAAAAACGGATCAAAAAAGAGCGCAATCGGAAGCCAGGCAAGGGTCACGACGAGACTGAGGAAACGTAATGAGTACTAACAGGAACACCACGTAAGGGCAACTACCTCTAGTCACTAGGTACTTTAAATACACCTTCCAAAAGGCGGGAACCAATTAGGCAAATGGAGAAAAACCTATAAAAGCAGAGCAAAGTTACAGGTGACTTGACGTGCGTTTGCTCCCGTGACCACAGGAATGCGGACGCAACAGACACCCGGCCACCACCATCATGAAGCAGTGGATAGGGGAGCATCAGAAGGCAGAGAGGCTGCCGACGTACACAGTGATACAGCAAGAGAGAGATTATCTATATGCAAGATTAATGGTATGTAATATTTTTCTTATTGCAAGCATATAATTTTACTTATTCTCTGCTATTTATACTGGATTTACTAATCATACTTTTCATATTTCTTTATAATTTACTAGTTGAAGAGGCCGTTACACCGGCCATAGTGCCACAAGCAGCCGGTCGCGGGGCAGTCATGCGCAGTAGAGACTGCCCGCGCTGCGGCTGATACAGAGCAGGACGCTCCTTCGGAGCGCCCACCTCTGTATCAGCCTTGCCGCGAGCAGTCTCTACTGCGCATGACTGCAGCACGTGCAGTAGTCTCTACTGTGCATGATTGTGGCGTTACACACGTTTTAGCGAATTATTATATAGGATGGTATATGCATAATAAATATATTTACCTGTTTTGTCTACTGGTTGTCTTTTGCTTTGAAAAAGCAGCTATTGCTGAGAAACACGTTAACATTGTAGCCAATAGTTTTATTGTTTTTAATATATTTGGATAATTCATTAAAAGTTTTACTGACATTGTGAAGCTGTACAGCGGATGCATGAGAAGGGGGAGGGAGCGGAGGTCTTTATTTTATTACATCTCTCAAACCATAACGGTTTGAGAGAAAGGATTAAGCACATTGAATGTGTTTTTAGTGCAGCTACGATTTAGGACATACTTTTTATGGGACTATACTATCCCTTTAAGAAAAGACCAAGGACCAAAAAAGGTTTGAGGTTTTACTGTAGGAAAATGGGCAGACTAGATGGGCCGAAATGGTTCTTATCTGCCGTCAAATTCTATGTTTCAAATTCTATGTTTCTGGCCACCTGTTAATGTGAGTGCAACATATGATATATACATTCTTTCTTTCTTTGTATTGTATTACACTATTGGGCGCTCTTTTTTAATTTATTTTGTTTTAAGTTACTGTTTGATCTTAAGCCGCTCAGGAGAGGGCATGTTCTACTGGTGCAGCCATAACATGGGGTGGAATTCCGTTTGTGGATACTGTGTCTGAGGGCAGTCTCAATCCTCAATTGTCTTTATGCTGGATTTGGTATAGGCCATTACCCAGCAATTAGTTTTGTGAGTAGGCACCTACAGGTGTTGGTGCTGGCCAGCTGCTTCCCAATTAATCCTGCACAGGAGCGCTTGCATTCTTTCCCAACCCTTTCTCTTTTTGCTACATATACCTGTTTTAGTACAATTGGAACTCTCACCCCTTTATTGTACTCACTATATTCTAAGGAATTGTGAGGCCATTCTACATATACAAAATCAGGGGTATGTGAACTTGTACTTAAAGTAGGAAATAACTGCCCCCTGAGACATTATATGGGAAGAAAGGTGCAAACCATTACAATTTGGCACCCAGCATGGGGCTTGACAGTTTTGTTTAAGTAATCTTTATGTTACCAATATACATATTTTAATTTGGTTGTATTCTCTAAACCCACCCACCAACCCCTTCTCCATCACAATTAACAATTCTGTCATTAACTCAGTAACCAAAGCACTCTGTCTTGGGGTCATACTCTAGTCTACATTAACATTCTGCCCCAATAACATGTCACTTTTTCCTGAAAAATATTGCTAAAATACATCCCTTCCTCTGGATGTCAACTGCAAAACACTCACTCAGGCACTCATTCTCTCTAGACTTGACTACTGCAACATTACTCATCTTTTTTTTTTTTTTAAAAGCTTTATTGAGGTAGAATCAGTCAGTACAAAGCCACATATCAATGATACAGTTAATTAAAAAGGTAAGTACATAATATAAAGGAAACAGTGCAGCTATAGTGATTGTCTACACAGAAGTAATATCACAAAACAGCCCATGATAACTGAATCCTACCAATGAAGGGAGTCATACGCTGAGACACAGGGATCGTATAATAAGCACCTCAAGTGAGCATGGTCAGATTGCTTAAAGAAGATAAACAGAAAAGAGAGTAAAGAAAAGTCAAAACTAGGAGGGAAGTGGAAGAGAGGAGAGGGAGAGACTACAACTAGAGAGAGAAGGAGAAAAGTGACAGAAAGAAGAGGGGAAGTAATCAATGGTGTCCAGGTCATCAGAGAGCCGATAGTTCTGGAGCTACTACTCAGTGTCTCAAATAGAGATGCAATGATCTCCACCAAAAGTAAGAGAGCGGGAGAGCACCCACACGGCCCGAGAAATCAAAAGCGATAGGGGAATATGTGGAAAGAGTGGTACCTTCTATAATCAGGGTATCAGAATACCCGGTCGGCGCTCGCACCTTAACTACCTCGGTCTGCCTATGTAACTCTCACTAAGAGAAAGTTAGCTGTTCCTTATATAGCAGCCATGGGTCCCAAATCTGATGATAATGTGAAAGGCGACTAAAGACCAATGCACGTGTTCTTTCCAAAGAGGCCACCTCATCAACTTTACGATACCAATCCTGTAATGACGGTGAGACATCTGACTTCCAGTTGGCAGGAATGAAACGTCTCGCTGCATCCAACAAGAAAGGTAAGAGTTTCTTTTGCTTAGCAGCAAGGTCTGCTCCCGGGGGGAGAACATTAAACAGTAATACCTCAGGCTCTTTAGGCAACTTAGCTCTGAATATTCGATTGATCGCAGATAAAATCCCAGACCAGTAGGTCTGTAAGGCAGGGCAGGACCACCAAACATGCAGCGTTGAGCCTCTGGCATTCCCACATCTCCAGCACGAGGGGGAGCATGTAGGAAACATCCAAGATAAAGTGACAGGTGTGTAGTGCCATCTGGTTATCAATTTAAAATTAGCCTCTCTGGCAGACATATCAGGCACACCGGCAACAAGAGATCTGAAAACTCCAAGCCACTTACGCAGTGGCCAAGATGTTTTTAATTCGCATTCCCACTGTCTCAGAAAGCCCGGTTTAGAAGTCAAGGGGTCAGGGCTTAGCAGCTTATTCAGTTTAGAAATCGGGTGTGACAATAATTTCCCCGTCGATATCGCCGATTCAAACGGAGTCAACGTTCTCGCTACAAATCCCTGTGATAAGAGCGACCTAATGTAGTGGTCCAACTGGCGATACTGCCATGCGTGGGACGCGGGAAGAAAATAATTGCGGCATAAAGATTCGAATGGCAACAGACCTGAGTCTACCACCAAGACGCTCAAAGTGTGAATGCCGAGAGTTTCCCACAGCCGGAATCGGCCATTACCTAACCCAGAAGCAAAGTCAGGATTGCCGCAAATTGACATAAGTGGGGACGGGAAAGAGGATAAACGAGAGGGGGCAGCTACTCTGTCCCAGACATCCAATGCTCGACGGGTGATAGGAAAGCGGGTTAAAATAGCAGGTCTAGACAGCTTGGACGTCCAAAGAATATTAGAAGGAACTACAGATTGATCTAAAGTAGTTAATACTTGCAACCAAGTGCGCTGTATGGGACTCACGCAGTCGACCAATATAGCCAAAGAAGATGAGTCATAAAGGCGTGAAATATCCGGCAATCCCATGCCTCCATCTTGTACCTGACGATAAAGCCAGGCGGAGCGTAGTCTAGGTCTCTTATATCTCCATACGAAAGAGTTAAGCAAAGATTGTATTTTGGAGACATACATAGGAGGAATGGGTAAGGCCATCGCATTGAAAATATATAGAATCTAGGGTAAAGCCACCATTTTCAGAAGATTAACCCTCCCAAACCAAGAGATGAATAGTGAATCCCAAGAACGCAGTTCAGCCTCCAAAGTTTCAAAGAGTCTAGTAACATTAGTGATAAGAACATTGGAAAGAGACGGTGAGATGTGTACCCCAAGATAAGTTATATGAGAGTTCGTCCACTTAAAGGGGAAACTAGTGCCGTCTAATTGAGGCACGCTGTGCACGCCCCCAACATGTAGGGCTTCGGACTTAGAGTAGTTGATCTTGAAATTAGAAATCAGGCTATATTCTGACAATAGAGACATAAGAGGAGGTATAGAGGCATGTAAGCTTATGACAAAAAGTAAAATATCATCTGCAAAGCAGGCTAATTTCTCCTCCCCTTCACGCAACGGGATACCTTCAATTTGTGTGCAGTTCCGTATGGCATTAAGCAATGGTTCAAGTGAAAGGATAAACAGAATGGGTGAAAGAGGGCATCCCTGTCGAGTTCCGTTAGAGATATGAAAGGGGTCTGATAGAAAGCCATTTATAATTAAACGAGCCGACGGGGAGGTATAAAGGCTCAAGATGCAGTGTAAAGCTCTGGGGCCCAATCCCATATAGCGCAATAGATCTTCTAAATAGAACCAGTGCACCCTGTCGAAGGCTTTCTCTGCCTCAATCGAGATCAAGGCAGCTGACAGGTTCCGTGACACAGCTAGGTAAATTAGAACCATAGCCTTTATAGTATTATCTTTCGTCTGACGGCCTGGAACAAACCCGGATTGATCCAAGTGAATATACGTGGGTAGGGCAGGTTTCAACCTCTCCGCCAGAAGTTTTGCAAAGAGCTTTACGTCCGTATTCAATAGGGATATGGGTCTATAGTTAGAACAAAGGGTCGGGTCTTTGTCCGGTTTCGGGATAAGAGTGATATGTGCCATTAAGCTATCCGCAGGGAAATTAGATCCCTGGGCAATTGAGTTAAAAGCTGATAAAAGATGCGGAGCAAGTATAGGAAATAGCCGTTTATAATATATAACAGGGAGGCCATCCGGACCCGGGCATTTATGTTGAGGTGCTCGTTTGAGAGCAGTATCCAGCTCTTCCATCGTGAAGGGAGCTTCCAAATCGGTAAGAAGCATCTCGGGCAGACGCACCGTGACTGCTCGTTCAAGAAAGGAGGTAACAAGAGTGTGGAAGGAGGGGGGGTGCAATGGAGGTTGTGAAGTGGAAAAGTTATACAGAGAAGTATAATATTGAAGGAACTCTGTAGCAATATCCGGAAAGGATTGCCGAAGAGTACCTGAAGCACTCTTACTAGACGCTATATAGTTAGCTTTCCTCTTGATGCGTATCAATCTTGCTAACAACTTCCCGCATCTATTGCCAAGCAGGTACCTCTCATGTTTATACCAGTAAAATGTTTTAAGTATACGATCCTTATAGACTTTAGCCAGTTCGGCCTTACATTTAGAGAGATCTGTCAAGTCGACCGCTGATAATGTTTGCTTATGTCTACCATCCAGCTTCCGAACCTTGTCACAAAGATACTGGATCTGCTGTCGTCGTATTTTATTTTTGTGGGAGCCCAGCTTAATAAACTCTCCACGTACCACGCATTTATGTGCCTCCCAGAGGGACACATGGGAAGAAACACTTCCTTCGTTTTCTTTAAAGTAGTTGTACTCATCTTTTTTCACTTCAATCTATTCTCAATTCAGCTGCAAGAATTACTACATTTGCTTTCTGATACCTACCCTCTCATCTCTTCTCCTCCAGAAATCCCTTGATTGGCTACCTATAAAGTATCGTATTTCTTAAAAGATTCTCCTCCTCTCCTTTAAGTCTCTTTGTTTTTCAGCACCCTCTTACATTTCTCCTCTTATCTCCCGATACATCCCCCTCCTGTTACTTACGTTCTTCTCAAGGTTTCTTCCGGTCCTCTCCCTACACAACTCAAGCAATCTCTCGCTACAATCTTTTTCACTGGCTGCCCTTCGACTTTGGAATCCCCTCCCTATCACCATTCGCCAATCATCCCCACTCATCACTTTCAAGCATCTCCCCAAAACCCACCTGCTCAAGTAGGCATCTCAGTAACAATATCTTCTTTGTGCACATTGACAGTCACATCAGAATCATTCAGCACTTCCTTCACTATGTCTTGTACTTGCACTTACTCTCTCTGTATGTCATCATGATTTCTAATTAGATTGCAAGCACTTTGGGGCAAGGTACCTTTCCCAGTGTATGATTCCCTTTGCTGCACTTCCCCCACATACAATGCAATGATTGCACTTTAGCCTAACAGTCTTAAACCAGTTCTGTATTTTTGTATTGTACTATTACAACTTCTGCAGGTGGTCAAACTCATTTAAATGGGATACCCTTGTCCAGCATTAAAACCACTGTAGGACATGTTACCGATAATTTAAGGACAAGGCAATTAATAAAATATTATATCAGCAGAGCAGAAATAATTGATCATATTTCAACTATAGTAGTTAGGGACCTCAGAGTTATTGGAGCCCCAGACCTAGGAAGGAAGATAGAAAGGGGAAACAAAGGAGGAATCCAGTGTTAATATAACGGGAATCAAAGAAGATTGCACCAGTCCTAAAATACTCCTAAAATTAAAAAGAATCCCTTAAAGTACCATCTCCTTTATATAAAGGAGGATTTAAGATTATAGATCCCAGACAGAAGGTTCTGAAACTGAGGATGCTCCTCACCGTTACAGTCTGAGAGCCTTTTTTTAGCACCTGATAGATTTGTTCAGGGGAAAGGGGATTAAGGTCCAAGGACAGGACTTCAAGAAATCAGTATAGAAAGATGAGAAAAGCGTCACGCCACTAAAAAGACAGTAGGAAAATTTAAAAAAGCCCTGATAAACCCTCATTAGATGTGCAGCATACTGCACCACAAGAATAAATCTTATTATGTTAAAATACCTTATAGGGGGAGGATTATGAGGAAATGTAGAAATTTACATTTCTCTAGTTTCACACAGTGTTTTACAGGAAGAATTCTTACATGCTCTAACCAGACACTAGAGGGTACACATTTCCCTAGTAAAACTACTTAACCCTTTGAGTGCCAGAAGGCATTGCAATTACACACTGCGGGTTTGTGTAGACCAGATAGTGCTCAGAAGACAAGAAGGTAAAACAACAAAATATCTAAGTGCAGTAGTATAGTAGACTTGTATTTGTTGTTTAGCTTTTAAAACTATAGTTGTAGTTCAACTATTACTGTAGCGTGTTCTACATGTAGAACATGCTACAGTAATAGTTGAACTGCAACTATAGTTAAAGTTACCTATTTATTAATGATACTCTGTAAGCTACACTACAAACAGTTGATTACAGTGTAGTTATTTTATGCAGACACCAGCGCTAGTGTTTTTTACGTATATTTGCTAGTTAACTGTAACTGAACATTTGAGTTCAAAAGTATATTGTAACAAATAAAATCCAGCAACATACTTGCATGAACATTTGCTTTTAACGGAGTGTTTTATCATTCAATAAACTATTGATATTTAGCAATACACCGCTTTGATTGACTATACATATAAGTCTACTATACTACTGCACTTAGATATTTTTTTTTTGTTTTACCTTCTTGTCTTCTGAACGCTATCTGGTCCACACACACCCACATTTTTACAGCACCTAGGAATCCTGGTGCATCACAGAGAGCAGCTGGAAGGAGACGGTAGAATAAGTGACAATACCTACACCATCTGATCTTCATTTTTTCATTTAACCAACTAACTAATTTCTCATGGACTGAAAATCAATAACCAATTAAAGACAACTAATACGGGACAATAAGAAATATCAGTAGAACGCAGTGAGCTACAAACCTATTATCCATTTATTTTTAACAGATTATGACATTTGAAGCAGAATTTTTGCTTTATTTTATGAATGTGGAATATACTATGCAGATGTAACACTAACACACACACACACACACACTATATAAATATATATATACACATACACACATACAGTGGATAATTTGAGGAATATACAAAAGGGAGAATTTAAACAGATCTCTATATTACTTTTAGAGTTTATAATTTAAACATAACAAACATTATCATTAACTCTGAAATAGAATATATACAACTAAACTCAATGAATAGATCTACCTCGACTTGTTAATCTTTTGGAGCACTCCAATCTTTTTCTAGACAAGTGCCTGAAGACTGCTAAATAATTATACCACTCTATATCTTTGTTAATTACACACTGCGACCATACAAACACCAGATGGTACAGACACACGTGTTTTTTAATAAATTTTTTACACTGATAGAAAAAGGTTGCTTTAGAATTAGTTGAACATTGCAATTTGGACATTCTTTTCCTGATGTAACATGGTAAATTAGGTTGAAAAAAGACACAAGTCCATCAAGATCAAACCTTACCTCATACCCCAGTGACATGACAATTATATAGATTTCCTGCTAACAAATAAGTTGGTCTTTAAAGACCTTCATGATTTGCTTACTAATATACAATATAACCCTGTATGTTCCCTTTTGAAAGAAATTTATCTAATCTTCTCTTAAATGTATCCATTGTATCTGCCATAACCACATCATTGGGCAAGGAATTCCACAATTTAACAGATCTTACTATACAGGACATTGTTTGCTTTTGCCACTTGACTACAAACCAAGTTTGAAGTTTACAAGGATACCCAGATCTTTCTCTAGTTCCTTAAAATGATTTAATTAAGTTCATAAGTAGCATTGGGGTTTTTTCTTCCCAAAGGAATGACATTGCACTTTCCCACATTAAACTTCATATTCCATTTGTTTGCCCAAACTGCCATTTTATGTAAATACCTCTGTAGAAAGCAAATTTCCTGTTTTCAGTGAAGTACCCTGCATATTTTAGTGTCATCTGCAAATATTGATATTTTGCTTTCTATATCTATTGCCAAGTCATTTGTAAACATGTTAAAAAGCAGTGGACCAAGTACTGAACCCTGAGGTCCTCCATTCTCAACTTTAACTGAATTGGAGAATTGTCCATTTACAACCACACACCGTTCCCTGTCATTCAACCAGTTTTCTATCCAATTGCAAAGGTTATCACCTAGCCCCAATTTCCTTATTTTATACCCCAGTCTTCTGTGTGGCACTGTATTAAATGTCTTTGCAAAATCTATATATAGTACATTGATTGACTAACAATTAGGTTACATAGTAACATAGTAAATTAGATTGAATATAGAAACAAGTCCATCAAGTTCAACCTTTTCCTCATACCCCAGTAACTGAGAATTTTATAGCTTTCCTGCTACCAATTAAATTAGTCTTTATCAGACCTTCCTGATCAGTCTACTGATAAACAGTATAACTCTGTATGTTCCCTTTTGAAAGAAATGTATCTAATCTTCTCTTAAATGTATCCATTGTATCTGCCATAACCACCTCCCTGGGCAATGAATTCCACTATTTAACAGAACTTACCGTAAAAAGCCCTTCCTCTGCTGAGGTTTAAACCTCCTTTCCTCTAATCTCAAGGGGTGTCCCCTGGTCACCTGATCAGGCCTTGGAATAAATAGCTCACCGCAGAGACCCTTGTATTGACCTCTCATATACTTGTACAAAGTGATAAGGTCTCCTCTTAGTCGTCTTTTCTCTAGAGTAAATAAACCACGTTTGTCTAGTCGTTCCTCATATATCAAGTCCTCCATTCCCTTAATTAATTTTGTTGCTCTCCGCTGTACCCTCTCTAGTTCTAGTATATCCTTTTTCAGAACCGGTGTCCAAATTTGCACTGCATACTCAAGGTGAGGTCTTACCAATGATTTGTATAATGGCAAAATAATGTTATACACTCTTGCTTCGATACCTCTTTTTATGCAAGACAGGATTTTGTTTGCCTTTGCTACTGCTGTTTGACATTGGTCACTGTTTCCAAGTTTGTAGTTGACAAGGATACCCAGGTCTTTCTCTAGCAATGAGTCCCCTAAAAATATTCCATTAAGTTCATAAGTAGCCTTGGGATTGTTTTCTCCCAAATGCATGACTTTATGCTTCCCCACATTAAACTTCATAATCCATTTGTTTGCCCAATCTGACATTGTATGCAAGTCCCTCTGTAGAGAGAAAATATCCTGTTCTGAACTAATGACCTTACATAATTTAGTATCATCTGCAAATATTGATATTTTACTTTCTATATCTATTTCCAGGTCATTTATAAACATGTTAAAAAGCAGCGGACCTAATACTGAGTCCCGAGGTACTCCACACTCCACTTTAACTGTATTGGAGAATTTTCCATTTACAACCACACACTGTTCCCTATCCTTCAATCAGTTTTGTATCCAGTTGCAAAGGTTATCTCCTAGCTCCAATGTCCTTATTTTATACACCAGCCTTCTGTGTGGCACTGTATCAAATGCCTTTGCAAAGTCAAGGTATACTACATCTACTCCCTTGCCATTGTCTAGGTTGCTGCTTACTTCCTCATAAAAGCTGAAAAGATTAGTTTGGCATGATCTATTCTTCATAAAACGATGTTTATTTGTGCTAATGATCTTATTTTGTGTGTTGTAATCCTGAATATAGTCCCTCATTATCCCTTCTAGCAGTTTTCCCACTACAGAGGTCAAACTCACTGGTCTATAATTCCCAGGTTCTGTTTTTGTTCCCTTCTTAAATAGAGGCACTATGTAGCTCTTCGCCAATCCTGTGGCACTGAGCCTATGGTAATAGAATCTTTAAAGAGTAAATATAGGTTTTGCTAACACTGCACTAAGTTCCTGAAGAACCCTTGGATGTATACCATCAGCACCCGATGCTTTGTCGGTCTTAATTTTGTTCAGTCTTCCCATTACATCTTCTTGAGTTAACCCAATATCCGTTAAAGGGATAGTAATACTTAAAATGTAAAAAAAATATGTTGTAGGGTTTATCCCTCTGAGTAAAACGAGAGTACTCCCACTGCTGAAAGGTGTTTCATTCAAAAGTTATTAATTTTCAAAGTTGAATTTTTTAGGTGCAATATCACAGTGGCCTGAAATTGTACAGTGGCGCTATTTGTGTGAGTGCCTCTCCGGTATTGGAAGAGTTAAGGTTAGCTTTATTTTATTTTATTTTTATTTGTATTAGTTATGTTGGATGAGTTCTACGTAATTATTGTCATTTTTGAGTTTTGTACAATAATATTGAAGTAACATTGTATCATTTAATATGTTTCTATTTGTTAGATAGTATCCAATCGGATACAGTCAATCAGTTTTTAAATTTCGGCACTTTGTAGCCGTTTTCCTTCTGTAAGGCTTAATTGGTTGATAAAGCAGCCGTGGGTGCTGTGAAATGTGTCCCGTAGAGCCTTGTTTCTCTTTTTTGCCTAATTGGGCATTTATTTTGTCTTTCAATAAAGTATTTTATTGAAGGATCCGGCTACTATTTTATTGTTTTAAACAAGACTGTTTTGAAGATACGTTCGCTTCTCATTTGGATTATTCAATCGGAGTGTGGAACCCAAGCAGGGACGGGTAAAGTACCCTGCAAGTGTGAATGTTGATCACTGACATATGTCTTTAGGTCAACCTATTGTTAATGTGAGTGAATTTCTGTGTATTATTTAAAATTAGTATACTGGGATAACGCACTATTGGCGCTTTTTTTTTTCTCCTTTTTCTTTTTGCTTGTATATGATACTACTCTAGATCGTGAGTTGTTTGGAGTGGCGCTGCCATTATTCTGCCCAAAGGGAGCAGGTTATAAATCCCTGAAGCATTGCTGCTGAATTGCACATAAGTGTTTTATTCAGCCACTATTTGTGTGAGTAGATTTCTTACGGTGGTGGTTGGTGTTACTGTTTCCTAGAAGATCTTACACTAGGAGCACCTCCTGTTTTTTCTTCTCTTTTCTACAGATCTACTCGGATATTCCCGTGATTATTAGGAGAGCTGCATCAGTGTTTTTCTTCTTTCTTTTTTGTGTTTTGATTTTTGTCACAGAATTTATATACACATATATATTTCAATTGTTTAACATGTTTGATCTTAAAGATAGGAACACTACTAGAATGCTTATGAGTGAGCAATTGTTTAAAAATAGATTAATTATGAATGTTGGTATAGATAATTTGTCAAAAGATTTGAGTAAGAATTTTTTTGAGATTGAAAATTTATTGAAGGAGGAGTGTCGACAGTGGTGGGATATTGCACTTTTGAAAAATTATATTTCTTTGGAAATGATACCACGTGGATTAAGGATAGGTTTAGGTTCACCTTTTCCTGATAAGAAGTTTACTGAGGAATGGTATAGAGCACTAGATGCATGCTCGTTTAATCTCATGTTTTTACTTATACAGTTTAGGGAACATAGGTTAGTAGAGATTAATAAACAAATTGAGGCTAAAAGTATGGAGATGGAAAAATATAAAATGGAGAATAGTTTCTATAGGTTAGAAGAAAGAACTAAGCTTAATGTGAATAAATTTCAGGATGAATTGGTAGAAAATAAAAAGAAAAAACTATTAAGAGATGAATTAGATTATAAAAATAATAAAATAAGATCATGGAAAAGGAGTTTATTCACTAATAATAATAATAATAATATCTCTAATAAAGGTAGAGATGTAGGATCTTCAAATTCTGTCCTTAAACGTAGTGAAAGACATTCTAGAGAGATATTAACAAATAATGTAGAGGAAACTACCAATTTGTCATTAATGATTAATGAAGACATGAGTAAGAACAGCAGCTCGGCTATTAAAAGCTCTAACAATATGGTATTGGAACCAGATGAAGGCACTTCTAATAAACGTGTCTCTGTACACAATGGCAGAATTGAATCTGTGAATAGAGGTGATTCCAATGTTTCTTTTTTAGATCCAGGAATACTCAGACATTCCGAGAGTGTAGGTCTCCCTTGGTGGAGGGATCAAAATCGATTTCTGCCATTGAGAGAGGAGATAAGCCAAAAAAGAATAGGTATAGAGGTAGAAGAGGGAGAGGAAGTGGAAAATCTTTTGAAAAAATCAAGAACAGAATGAATGTGAAGAGAACGATTTATAACTTATCTGAATATGTTCTGACAGATGATGAAAAAGCTGTATTGGAGAAGGGACTTTCATTTTGTCCTACAAGCGAACCTGATATGTTCCAATTGTTTGTAGACCTTAATGAATATGTTCGAAAGTTGTCATTAAAAAGATTTTTTGCTAATAAGTCTTTGAAAAATCAAAATGATGTGGTTCCTATTTTGACTGCTACATCAACTGTTGATGATTTTGGGAAGGAGATACAGCCGGTTATGAATACACAAACGGAATTTATTTCAAGTGGTCCTATTCCAACTGATTTGAAATTACGATCTACTTTTAACCCTTATGGTTTCAAGGGACATTATGTTGATCTCTTTAGTTCTCTAGTTTTAGAGGATTTTAGGGAACTGTATAGATATGGTGGTAAGATCAACAATTTAACTTTTGGAGAGAGAGCAGCGCTAAAGGATCTTGGTAATAATGGTGGGATAGTAATTAAACCTGCTGATAAGGCAGGATCGGTAGTAATACAAAATTATACTGATTATATGGAGGAGGCTTATCGCATACTCTCAGATGTGGATTATTATACTGTTTTAAATGCAGACCCCACAGTTCAATATAGGAGAGAGATGATTTCTCTAGTAGAGGGAGATTATGCCAGGGGTATTTTGAGTCGTACTGAGAGAGATTTTATTTGTTCTTATAGCCCCAGGATGGCGATTTATTACCATCTTCCCAAGGTTCACAAGTCTCTTGTTAAACCTCCGGGGCGTCCAATTATCTCTGGTATAGATTCCCTAACTTGTAATCTGTCGGCATATATTGATGTACATTTACAAAAGTTAGTTTTAGGATTAGATTCATATTTGAGAGATTCGTCACATTTGTTGGAGTTGCTCGGGGATGTGGTTTGGCAGGAAGGATATCTTTGGGTTACTATGGATGTGACAGCATTGTATTCAAATATTCCACATATGGGAGGTTTATTGGCGATGAGACATTTTATAGATCAGGATTTGTTGATGCCGCCTTCTCAGCGGGATTTTATTCTTGAGGCCACTGAGTTTATACTGACTCACAACTACTTTGAATTTAATGAACAAATATATCTGCAAACAAAAGGGACAACGATGGGTACCAGGTTCGCGCCCAGTTACGCGAACCTTTTTATGGGGTATCTAGAACATCAGATGGTTTTTGGTTCGTCGTGTATGGGCGCGAGCCTGGTATTCTATCGTCGTTATATTGATGATATTATTATGATATGGAAAGGTAGTTGTGAGTCAGTAGATCAATTTAAGGTCCATTTAGAAAGTAATAAATGGGGTATGATGTTCACTTGCAATGTTGGTATTAATAATATTGAATTTTTGGAGTTGATAGGTATTATTGGAAAGAAAATTAGATCTCGAACATATTTTAAAACAGTTGATGTGAATAGTTATTTGCACTTTACAAGTTGTCACCATAGGAAATTGTTAAAGAATATTCCTTATGGGCAATTTGTAAGAATAGGGAGGAATTGTTCCAGTGAGGAAGATTTTCTGGCACAATCAGAAATTTTATATGACCGGTTTGTTGAAAAGCAATATCCAAAGAAATAAATCTTGGATTCAAAAGAGAGAGCAAGAAAAATAGTATTCCATAATAATAAAAAAATGAAAGAGAAGGCTATAGAACCGACATCTGGTAATAATAATAATAATAATAATAGTAATATTAATATCAAAAAGAAGTGTAATAGGAAACATAATAAGTTCCCAGCTTTTATCACTAAATATCATAATAAAACTCAAGAAATGTTTAATATTTTGAAAAAACATTGGGGCATACTTGAAAGAGATCCGCTATTAGCGGATATTATTCCCAAGAATCCTCCGGTATTGTATAGGAGGGCTTCAACTATTAAGAATTTAGTTGCCCCGTCCAAAATTAAAAATAAAAATGCTAGGAAGGTCAGTGGTTCAAAGCATTTATTTGGGAATACTGAATTAAGGGGCAGTTTCAAATGCAATAGTAGGAACTGCCTTACATGTCAATATATTAAAAATGGAACTAAGGATTTTATTTCTATTAAAACATCCAAGACATTTGAAATAAAATCGGTAATGAATTGTGTCACCAAATATGTAATATATCTTCTTTCATGTAGTTGCGGTTTGCAATATGTAGGGTGGACCACTCAATGCTTGAGGACACGTATAGGTCAACATAGACGTAATATTATTAATAGATTTCCTTTTCATAGTGTTTCTAGACATTTTTCTGAAAAACACGATGGGGTACCAGATGGATTAACAGTACCTATTGAACAGATTATTACATCATGTGTTGCAGAGAGACAAAGACGACTCAATATGAGGGAGTCTTTTTGGATATTTATGCTGAATACTAGGAGTCCCAATGGTCTCAATGAGACTGTGGAGACTTTTTGGTAGTAGTTGTATTTATATGAATGTTATCAAGCATTGAGTATGAAGTCTTATATAAAGATAAATATATATTATTATATGTGAATTGTATTTTTATTTAAGTGGGATTGATTTCCTGTGGGTCAGGTAGGCACCCGGTGTGTTTAGTCATACTGTGTGCCATCCGTGGACTCACAGGAATATCTTGTGTGTGTTAGGGGAATTTATGTATTTTTTTGTGTATTTTTTTGATATATATTTTTTTTTTGATTTGTATTTTTGGTAGATGGATGATATATGTGATGATATATGTGGGGTTTATGGGTATGATTATCGTTTTTATTATATGTTAGGTCTTGGTTGGTAACGTGAATACACACTTGTTATTTATATGTATCTGGGGGCTGTGGAATATATGGGTGGTTCATTGATGGATCATTCGTGTGTTCCTCCAGCTTTAGAGGGGTTTAGGTTAGTTATTCATGGGGAGTTTGGACTACAGGGCTTTCTATATTTTTTTATGTACTGGTGTTATGTCAGCCAGATTCATTTAGGTGGATTTTGCGGGTTTCCCCGTTATGTTAGGGATATGGCATAATTAGTTTGTTTTATCTGATTTTTACAAGTGTGTTTCATGATGCCGAGTGGGACTCTTTATATTTGTGTATACGTTTGGATGTCTGTTTTTGTTCTGCGCTCCTAGGGGGACATTGGGTTATTGTGGGAGCCGTTAGTGGGTTCTTGTGTTTTCCTGTGTCCTGACCGGGAGGGAGATATTTGATCCCGGAGATGCGCGTTGGATCCGGTTCTCGGATCATTGCGTGCCTCTCCGGTATCGGATGAGTTAAGGTTAGTTTTATTTTATTTCATGGGTATGATTATTGCATTTGTTTTTATTTTATGTTAGGTCTTGGTTGGTATCGTGAATACACACTTGTTATTCACATTTATCTGGGGGCTGTGGAATATACGTGTGGTTCACTGATGTGGATCGTTCATGTATTTCTCCAGCTTTAGAGGGGTTTAGGTTAGTTATTCATGGGGAGTTTGGACTACGGGGTTTTTTATGTTCTTTATGTACTGGTGTTATGCCAGCCAGATCCATTTAGGGTGTTTTTTGCGGGTTTCCCGTTATGTTAGGGATATGGCATAATAAGTTTCTTTTGTTTTATTTCTACAAGTGTGTTTCATGATGCCAAGTGGGACTCTTTACATTTGTGCATATGTTTGGATGTCTGTTTGTGTATTTATTTTGTATGTTCTTGTTCTGCGCTCCTAGGGGGACATTGGGCTATTGTGGGAGCCGCTAGTGGGCTCTTGTGTTTTCCTGTGTCCTGGCCGGGAGGGTAGAATTTTGATCCCGGAGATGCGCATTGGATCCGGTTTTCGGATCTTTGCGTGCCTCTCCGGTATTGGAAGAGTTAAGGTTAGCTTTATTTTATTTATATTTATTTTTTATTTGTATTAGTTATGTTGGATGAGTTCTACGTAATTATTGTCATTTTTGAGTTTTCTACAGTAATATTGAAGTAACATTGTATCATTTAATATATGTTTCTATTTGTTAGATAGTATCCAATCGGATACAGTCAATCAGTTTTTAAATTTCGTCACTTTGTAGCCGTTTTCCTTCTGTAAGGCTTAATTGGTTGATAAAGCAGCCGTGGGTGCTGTGAAACGCGTTCCGTAGAGCTTTGTTTCTCTTTTTTGCCTAATTGGGCATTTATTTTGTCTTTTAATAAAGTATTTTATTGAAGGATCCGGCTACTATTTTATTGTTTTAAACAAGACTGTTTTGAAGATACGTTCGCTTCTCATTTGGATTATTCAATCGGAGTGTGGAACCCAAGCAGGGACGGGTAAAGTACCCTGCAAGTGTGAATGTTGATCACTGACATATGTCTTTAGGTCAACCTATTGTTAATGTGAGTGAATTTCTGTGTATTATTTAAAATCAGTATACTGGGATAACGCACTATTGGTGCTTTTTTTTCTCCTTTTTTCTTTTTGCTTGTATATGATCCCTGTGTATGACTCCTGGCTTTGTCTGACTTCCGTTCCGTTTTGACTCCTGGCTTCGTCTGACTACCCAATCCAGCTGAGACCCCTGGCTTCGTCTGAGTACCCAATTCGGCTGAGACCCCTAGCTTCATCTGACTACCTGATCTGGCTTAGACTCCTGGCTTCGTCTAACCATTCCTTCCGGCTTTGGTTGACCTCACTCCGCTGTGCTCCCGACTAAGGGTGACTTTCCACTCCGGCCTACCCAGTCGGGCTGACTTTCCTTCCTTGACCTACCTGGGCCTATTGCTGCCGCGCTTACTGCTCCCTGGCAGTATCCAGTGTTGGTCAGCCTTGTCGGTTGCCTTGGTGCGGACTATTCTGGGTAGCCGATTAGCTCCCCTAGCGTTCTAGGGTTTGTCACCTCTGTCTGTTGGTTCACCCTAGCATTCTAGAGCACATCACTATTGCCTGTCTAGTCCCTAGGGTTCTAGGGCCTGTTCAGTTGCCTGGTTATCTTCAGCATTTTGGGGTACTGACTGTGACTATCCTTCCACCTGTCTAGTGAAGGGTTGGGGAAGTGTCATTGCACTGTCCTGCTACCTGGTCTGGTTAAGGTTGGAGAAGTGTTTTCGCTCCTTGTGGTGCTCCAGCGTTCTGGGGTACTGTCTGTGTACCATCCTCGCACCTGTCTAGTGAAGGGTTGGGGAAGTGTTGTTGCACTGTCCTGATACCTGGTCTGATGAAGGTTGGAGAGGTGCTCTTGTTCCTTGTGGTGCTCCAGCTTTCTGGGGTATTGTCTGTGTGCTATTCTTCCACCTGTCTAGTGAAAGGTTGAGGAAGTGACGTTACACTGTTCCTATACCTGGCCTCGTGAGGGTTGGATAGGTGCTCTCGCTCCTTGTATATGCTCCAGCGTTCTGAGGTATTGTATGTTATCCTGTCTTCACACCTCTATAGTGAAGGGTTGGGGAAGTGCCATTGCACTGTCCCTATACCTGGTTTAGTGAAGGGTGAAGAGGCATACTACTACCTTTTATCTTTTTATTAATAAAGTTTTCATTTTCTTGTATCAATACGTGTCAAGTGTCATTATTTCACAAGTCACCCTGTGACACCCACCTAGAATATGCTGTTCAATTCTGGGTGCCCTTTCTGAAAAAGGACATTATGGAACTAGAGAAAATGCAGAGGAGTGCTACAAAACTAGTAAGGGGAATCGAAAGTTTTAGTTATGAAGTAAAGCTAGAAAAGTTAAACTTCTACAGACTAGTGAAACGGCGTCTTAGAAGGGATATGATAACACTATATAAATATGTTCAGGGCCCATACAAAAGGCTCTCTAAAGACCTGTTCATTAACAGAAAAGTACAAAGGACAAGGGGCCACCAGCTTAGACTTGAGGAAAGGAGATTCCATCTATAACAGCAGAATGTTTTCTTTACAGTAAGGACAATAAAGGTATGGAATTCACTGCCTGAGAAGGTGGTGCTATCGAATACATTAGATGCCGTTAAAAAGGGCCTGGATACTTATTTAAAAGAGCAGAACATAGAGGGCTATGTACGTTAGTATTGGGATTAATATTTAGTTAGTGCTTATTGATCCAAGGATAAATCTGATTGCCATTTGGAATCAAGAAGGAATTTTCCTCCCCAATTCAAGGTAGAATTTGAAATTGCTGTATTGAGGGGCTTTTTTGCCTTCTTTTGGATCAATGATGGTAAACAGGAATAGGAAAAGGGTTGGACTAGATGGACGCAAGTCTTTTTTTCAACCTAAATTACTATGTTACTATGTATTTATCCCCACCCCTTCTCCTCCCCATGATCATTTATTTGGACCTGGTTCCTATCTACTCTATCTACCCAATTTTTGCTATCTATACCTCTTCTCTTCCCTAGCATGGTGGCTTCCCTACAATTCAGCTGCAATCCATCACTTCCACATAGATTGTCAGCCCAGTGCTCTAAGAACTCAAAACCCTCCTTACTACACCAGTGCCTGAGCCATGCATTAAGCTCCCTGAGCTCCCTCTGCCTACCTGCACTACCTGTCTTATATTTTATTAAGATTTTATTAAGATTGCTCAAATTCATCACACTGTAGTTCCAGATGTAACTATTACATTTTAAATGATTTATTTAATATTTAGCTATTAGCAATTAACTTTGCTGGAACACAAAATAGCTTAAAATCAGGCTGGTCATAGAAAAGACTTATCATGCTACCATATGTACTCTTCTGCCTAAAAAGCAAAATCAATAGAAAGTTAATAATGCTGTCATTTCCAGTATTCATATTGTTATCAAGAACCCTTTAAAACAATATGTGTTAAAAGAACAATATCGTTAATTGAATACTGCTATCTACCCTGTTTCTAAACCAGATGAAAGTTGGAGAATGGTATTAGATTATAGGGAAGTTAATAAATTAACCCTCTGAGTGCCAGAGGGGTATGCAACGCATTGCTTTGCAATGCGTTGAGTACCCCTATGGCACTCAAAGGGTTAACTCATTGTGTAGTAGTCCAGTACACATTCTCCCCTAAATAAAAGATTTAAATCCCTTTATCAGCCAGGAGAGTTATTGGATTAAAGCCTTTACCTGGCAGGGAAAACAATACATTTAAAAAAGCTTTGTAAATTCTCCTGCTTTGTTTACTGCTAATATGGAATCTCTATTAGTACATATTCCCAATATTAATGGCTATGTAGATGACATACACTTTTTCCAAGATGAAGAACAAGAACACATAATAACTTAAAGGGATAGTAATACCTAAAATGTAAAAAAAAAATAGGATTTTAGTCTTACCTGTTAAATCCTTTTCACTTAGTCCATACAGGTCACTGGTACTCTGGGAGGCGATCCGCCCCTTTAATAGGCAGGAACAATTATGCAAATGACTGCAGTGGGCGGAGCTTCCCCTCCTACTTAAGCTGCCTTCAGGCCAGAGCCACTAGATTGATTTGAGACACAAAAACTGACCATAGGTAAGCAAGAAGGAAGACTCCTGTGAGCATGCCCCGAAGGTCTCCCACTGAATGCCACAGGAGAGCCAAGCATGGTCCCTTGACAGGGTGGGAGACCAGTGACCTGTATGGACTAAGTGAAAAGGATTTAACAGGTAAGACTAAAATCCTATTTTCACTGTCGTCCAATACAGGTCACTGGTACTCTGGGATGTACAAACATTGAGCTGACCCAGAGGCGGGAAGTAAGGCAAGGACCAGGCGCAAGGCCCAAGTCACTAGAACTGCTATGAACCAGTTAATTACATAGCCCAAAATGTAAGTGTCAACGGACACCAACCAGGGAAAAACAACCCCTGAACTAACACAGCACACGGAACCAGAGCCAACCGGGCTCAACAGTAAGGAAGCACTAAGAACCACAGTGTAGAAGGCCTAGACAGGCAAAACTGCCTCCAGGACCTTCCTTCCAAAACTGGCATCAGCCGAGGCCAGTACATCAACTCGGTAGTGCTTTGAAAATGTGTGCACAGAGGACCAAGTGGCCGCTCTGCACAGTTGATCAGCAGATGCCTGATTCTTGTAGGCCCAAGAGGCCCCAGTAGATCTGGTGGAATGGGCAGTCACCCTGAAGGGAACATGCTTATTCCGCAACTTATAGGCTTCACGAATAGTAGCCTTAATCCAAGAGGCAATAGTAACCTTGGAAGCCGGTCTCCCTGCCCTAGGCCCCTCAGGAATGACGAAAAGGGCGTCAGACTTCCTGATAGACTCGGTGCGATGAACATAAAACTTGAGGCAACGCACCACATCCAACAAATGGAGATCTCGTTCCTTGTCAGATGAAGGATTAGGGCAGAAAGAGGGAACCACTATCTCCTGATTGATGTGAAACTCAGATACAACCTTGGGTAAGAATTCCTTGGTAGTGCGAAGCACAGCCTTATCCTTGTGGAACACCAGGTAAGGAGGTTTACAAGACAGAGCCTGTAACTCTGCTACCCGGCGAACTGAAACAATAGTCAAAAGGAAGGCCATCTTCCAAGTCAAGAGACGTAATGGAATGGAAGCCAAGGATTCAAACGGGGGTCTCTGGAGAACTCCCAGCACCAAATTGAGGTCCCACTGGGGAGCAGGACTCTTGAAGGCAGGCCGAACATGAGTCACACCTTGGAAGAAAACTTTCACATCAGGAAGGATAGCAAGCCTTTCCTGGAAAAACACAGACAAAGCAGAAGTCTGGACTTTGAGGGAACTCAGACTGAGCCCTTTTTCAACATCATCCTGCAAAAAGGCCAGGACAGTGGGAAGATGGAAGTCTAGGGACACCTTCCGATCAGTACACCAAGCCACAAAGGTGGCCCAGATACAATGATAGATCTTGGAGGACACAGGCTTACGAGCACTGAGCATCGTCGACACCACTGAAGGAGAAAATCCCTTCTTCTCTAGAATCGAGGATTCAACCGCCATGCCATCAAATGGAGATGCTGAACATCCTCCTTCCACAGATATCCTTGAAGAAGTAAATCCAGACGGGCAGGGAGTGGAAACGGTTCCGCCACTGACATGGCCATCAGCTCCGGATACCAGGACTGGCGAGGCCAGTTTGGAGCGATCAGGATGACAGGACAACGCTCCTGCTTCAACTTCTGGATGACTCTGATCAATAGAGGAAGAGGAGGGAAGATGTAAGCCAGAGGAAAATCCCAAGGAATTGACAATGCATCCACTGCTAGAGCAAGAGGGTCCCTCCGCCGGGAGCAAAACACCGGCACCTTCCTGTTGTGTCTGGTAGCCATCAGGTCCACTACAGGCACCCCCCACCTCTGGGTGAGTAGGTGAAACACCTCTGGATGAAGAGCCCATTCTCCGCTGTCGACTGTGTGACGACTGAGAAAGTCTGCCATGACGTTGTCTACGCCTGGAATGTGAACTGCAGAAATGACAGGCACGTGATCTTCTGCCCAAGATAAAATATCCTTGACCTCCAACCAGGCGGTGCAACTTCTTGTGCCGCCTTGCCTGTTGATGTAGGCCACTGCGGTGGTGTTGTCGGACTCCACTCTGACTGGACAACCTTCCAGCTGAGACTCCCAGTGTCTCAGGGCAAGCCGGATGGCACGCAGTTCCAGAACACTGATGGAGAGAAGAGATTCCTCCAGTCCCCATTTCCCCTGAGCACTGAAACGACCCAACACAGCACCCCATCCCCGGATGCTGGCATCCGTTGTAACCGTGGTCCAACAGGGAACCTGAAAGGATCTCCCTTTCAGGAGATGGGAGAGATCCAACCACCAGTGCAGACTCGATTCCACATGAGGAGGTAGAGAAACTGACAGATGCTGATGATCTGGATGATTCTTGCACGTCTGGATCACAAACCTCTGAAGTGCCCTGGAGTGAGCCATGGCAAATGGTACCGCTTCGATCATGGAAATGAACTTCCCCACCAGAGACGTCAACTTTGGCACTGGAACTCTGTCCAGCTCCAGGATCCCAGCCACACGGATGGCTATCTGATGAGCCACTTCCTCCGGTAGAAACACCATGCATTGGCGAGTGTCGAACAGGAGACCCAGGAAAACAAGCCTCTGAGATGGGACCAAGTCTGACTTGTCCAGATTCAGGATCCAGCCGTGACGGTTCAGAGTGTGAATACACAGCTGCAGTTGTCGTTGGAGAAGCTCCGCTGAGGAGGCTTTCAGGAGGAGATCGTCCATGTAGGGGGTCACCCTGACACCTTCTTGATGAAGTACTGCTATCAAGGAACCCAACACCCTCTGAAAAACCTGAGGGGCCGAAGTCAGCCCAAAGGGAAGAGCTGAAAACTGAAAGTGTCCCCTGTGGCAGGCAATCCTGAGATACCGCTTGCTCTCTGGATGAATAGGGATGTGAAGATAAGCATCCTGAAGGTCCAGGGAGGCAAGGAACTCCCCTGGAGACATTGCTGCAATCACAGAGCACAGGGACTCCTGGCGGAAGTGGGAACTCACAACATAGGAATTGAGATATTTGAGATCCAAAATGGGACGAGCACCTCCGTCCTTTTTGGCCACCACGAACAGGTTGGAATAAAATCCTGAACCTGTGTCCTCTGGAGGAACCAAATCCAGGACCTCCTTGTCCAAGAGATCCTGAATAGCGTCGTCGAACAGACGTCTTTTTGTAGGTTCCTGAGAAGGACGAGTAAAATGGAACCGAAAAGGAGGAAGGGAAGAGAAAGGGATCCTGTATCCCTCTGATACCACCTGAATGACCCATGGGTCCGCCACTGACTCCTCCCAAGTCCGGCGAAAGCTGCGGAGACGTCCACCCACTGACGGATGCGGACCCGGGTTCGGTGAGTCATGCCGAAGCAGTCTTGGAGGTTTTGGCCTTGGGGGCAACTTTGGGCTTCCAGGACTGCTTGGGCTTGGAGGAGGAGCGCGCAGAGGACGGACCCGTCTGGGACGTGGAGCGTGTCTCAGTCTGAAAGGAACGAAAGGACCGATTGCGTTTGGCTGGAAACTTTTTCTTGAAGACTGAGGGTAGAAGAGTACTTTTACCGCCAGTAGCCTCGCTGATCATTTCTTTGAGTTCAGAACCAAATAGCAAATTCCCCTGAAAGGGCAAGGAAAGCAAGGCTTTCTTAGAGGCTGTATCAGCAGACCAAATTTTCAGCCAAAGGGCACGTCTGGCCACCACAGATGAAGTGGAGGCCCTCGCCATCATGCACACAGCATCAAAGGAAGCATCAGCAACATAATTTTGTGCTTCAGTAATGTTAGCAATCAGCTGCAACTGCTCAGATACCGGTGCATCCTGGCGGACTGCCTCAGTCAGTCGCTCAGTCCAGGCCGCAATAGCTCTATTAACCCACGCCACTGCAAAGGTTGGACGCATGGCAGTGCCAATGGAGGCAAAAATAGACTTAAGAGAAAGTTCTAGCTTTTTGTCCGTCCAATCCTGCAGGGCAGAGGCATCAGAGACAGCTAAAGCAGTAGATTTGGACAGCCTGGAAACAGGAGCATCCACCTTGGGAGGATGAACCCATTTTGCCAGTTCAGTCTCAGGAAAAGGGTAAAGTTTGGCAAACTTTTTAGACACAGAGGAGGATTTGTCAGGATTCCTCCATGCCTCAGAGACTAGACGGGCAAGGGTAGGGTTAGTTGGAAAACATACAACCGCCTTAGATGGTTTTTGGAAAACGTCAGTTGGGTCATGAGTAGATTCTTGAGTCAGAGGAAGGTTACATATATAGTTACATAGTAATTTAGGTTGAAAAAAGACTTGCGTCCATCCAGTTCAACCCTTTTCCTATTCCTGTTTACCATCGCTGACCCAAAAGAAGGCATCCGACTCCAAATGGCAATCAGATTTCTCCCTGGATCAACAAGCCCTAACTAAATATTAATCCCAATACTAACGTGCATAGCCCTCTATATTATGCTCTTTTAAATAAGTATCCAGGCCCCTTTTAAAGGCATCTAATGTATTGAGCGTAGTGATCACAGCTCTAATCAGACCCTCAGCCGAAACCTCAGGGTCACATTCATAAGGGTCCCCAATGGACCTGTTAGACTCAATAACAGTGCCTTCCTCAGCATCAGAATCCAGTAATAGTTCTTCCTCAGAAGAATCAGACACATCAGGAGCTCCCTGTGGCTTAGGCAGGGAAGTCCTGATAGTGGAGGGGTTCTGCCAAACCTGGAGAGCCCCCTGTACCTGAGAGGGAAAGAGTTGGAGAGTGGATCTGAGATCCCTAGTGGCAGCTTTAAACTCTTTCACCCAAGTTGGCTCAATAGCATGGCTGGGAAGCCCAGGGTTGCTATCACGACAATCAGTGCATTTAGGGCATAAATCACCAGAACAATCTCTAGGCAGCCCAGAGTGACAAGAGGAGCAAAGCGCAATGGGGGGAACAGACACCCCAGCCTCTTTAGTCTTGGGTCTAGCCCCTGGCTCCAGTGGAGTAGACATGCTCACAGCGTCAATATACACCACTTAACAATATCACCCAGAAAAAGTGTGGAAGATTAAAGTTTCACCCCAGAAATGCCTAAAAACGGACTTATCTGGCCAGCGAAGGGTTAATCTGCCGAGAGGAGAGAAGGCTCGGTCCCTGCGTAGTATACTCGCTGAGAAAGAACACCACAAGATGGCGGCCGTCAGGTCAGCCAATCAGAAACGAGCGCGAACCGGGCGCTCATGGGAAATGTAGTTTTCTCTCAGAAGTACCCCAAACAGTGCCCGAAGCCCCCCTGAACTCCCCACACCCTGTAAACATACACCGGATGATAGAGCAGGAGCTTAGAAGTAAAATGAGCCATCTCTGAAGTTGCTGTGACAAGCGGTTGCAGAGATATGTCCCACACTGTGAAATCCCATAGAGAGTAAAGGAGCAATGGCGTCTAAGCGGGAAAAGACTCGCTTAAAGGCGCGGAACACTAAATTTTAATAAAGTCCCACTGAACATTAAAAAGTGCAAAACAGTTACCCAATACATGAGAAACATAAGTAAAACTGTACCCAAAGCTCCAAAACCCAGAGAATACCACAGAAATTGCATAAACATGATAAATGCAAATAAAACACCCTATGAGTGCTGGAGTGCAATGCAAACTCCCAAATACAAGCCCATCAAAGGGACACTGTGGGGACAAGTGGACCTTCAGCACTCAAGGGGTGGCTCACCTTTCTGCAGGACTTCTGTCTTCAGGTGACCATGATAAAGTGGGAATAGACCAGAGGTAAATTCCTCAGCAGGGAAGCTGCTTGACTAAAGCTGTTCCTTCTTCAGGGCTAAGGGCCACAGAAAATCCCTGGAAGCTGCACCAGCCACTTTAAGGAGGGCAATTCACAGCCATGGTCACCCTCCTAATGGTGGTATTACATATTTGAGTAAAAATAACAAAACACTAAGATGAATGCAAAGATGTTCTCCACCTGGTGTGCACAGCACACAGGAACAAATCAATCTAGTGGCTCTGGCTTGAAGGCAGCTTAAGTAGGAGGGGAGGCTCCGCCCACTGCAGTCATTTGCATAATTGTTCCTGCCTATTAAAGGGGCGGATCGCCTCCCAGAGTACCAGTGACCTGTATTGGATGACAGTGAAAATATGTTGTAGGGTTTATCCCCCTGAGTAAAACAAGAGTACTCCCACTGCTGAAAGATGTTTCATTCAAAAGTTATTAATTTTCAAAGTTGAATTTTTTAGGTGCAATATCACAGTGGCCTGAAATTTTACAGTGGCGCTGTTGCTACACCATCCTATGGAGATTTATGGTCCTGAGACCAGAGCTGTCCATAGGATCGTGTAGCAACAGCGCCACTGTACAATTTCAGGCCACTGTGATATTGCACCTAAAAAATTCAACTTTGAAAATTAATAACTTTTGAATGAAACACCTTTCAGAAGTGGGAGTACTCTTGTTTTACTCAGGGGGATAAACCCTACAACATATTTTTTTTACATTTTAGGTATTACTATCCCTTTAATAAAGTCCTAACTACTCTGTTTAAATCTTCATATGTTGCATATTGTAAAGAATCTCAAATTGTGAGAGAAAAGGTTACCTTTCTCTGGACAGTGAGAGCGTGACAGCTTACAAGAGAGGCTGGATCCAGGTGCTATGTGGGAGGGGAGCAGAGGAAGAATGACAGACTGCAGTGCAGAGCTGTACCTGCAGTCTGTTCGGAAAGAAGGCACATATGGAAGTCCAATGGTTTCCTTAATGCAAAAAGGAAACCTCTGTAGCATATTGTAATATGGAAAGCTATAGCTGCTTATTTAAAGTAAAGCCTAATATTGAAATTGTACATAAACCCTGCCCATAGAAAGCTAGGCACATCTGTTCATACTTTGGGTAACCAGCTTGCTGTTTCTCTCACACAAGCTGTCAGAAGTCTGCTGTAAATACTCATTCTAGAAGTGAGACCCTACCATTAGTCTTGCTGCAGAGTTTAATGCTTGCCTGGATAAACCAGACCTAATCCACCTGGTTATCCTGCTTAATACTCATGAGATAAAAGATGGGCAATATATTGTTACTATTTATGATAATACTTATGTTCTTTACCCTACAGGGTGATGGAATCATGTTGGTCTCAGAGACTCAGAATAGTATTTGACACCCTCATTTAGGGAGTGAAAATATACTCTCTTCCCTGAAATAAAGGTATTGGTGACCTAACATGAGAAAAACTGTTACACATGTTATTGGAAATTGCAAGTCTTAACATGTAACAACCCCAATCACCAGGTTCCCTCATAGATTGTTAAATAACTTCCTAATAAACCTTTTGATCTTATTTACCTAGATCATATAGACCTCCTACCATCATCTCATGGGTATAAACATGTTTTGGGTTATGTTGATGCATGTATTAGGTTTACTTTGTTTTACCCCATATGTAGTGCAACTAGCAGTACCATGCTCTCTAGCAAGTATTGGTAAATCCAGAGCCCTACACTCTCATTGTAAAAGAATAACAAGAGTGGGTAAATACCCTAGGTATTAAATTGTATAATAATACATCTAGCCACCCCTAAGTAGTGGGGTACTGGAAAGGAAAAATGCTATAGTAAAACAATTTTTAACCAAGTTATTATCTTCTTGCCCTACTCAGTGGTATCCAATAAACAAGTATTTATTAAAGGGATAGTAATACTTGAAAATAAGTTTATTTTATATTGTAGTCCTTAAAAAAACATGAAAAATGATATAAGTCTTATCTCCCAAACCTTTATGGTTTGGGAGATATTCAGAAGTAAAGTTTCCCCTGGAGTGACGTCATTGCTCCACCCTTCAGATTTGGAATCCGGTCCCGGGACCGGCAGTGCCTCTCCAGAAGTGCTGAGATCACCATCTTTAAAAAGAATTTCTTAATTGGAAAGGTCTACAAAGTGTGCTTTCAAGCCAGGCACACTTTGTAGATAGCTCCAATTAAGTAGTTCTTTTCAAAGATCGTGATCTCGGCACTGCTAAAGAGCTGCCGGTTGCTCTGTGGACCGAATTCCAAATCTGTCCACTAGATGGCAGACTTGGCTGAAACAGCCAGGAAAAGAGAATTTTTCTATATTTTACATGTGAATATCTCCCAAACCACAAAGGTTTGGGAGATAAGACTTATATAATTTTTCATGTTTTTTTAAGGGCTACAATATAAAATACAATTATTTTCAAGTATTACTATCCCTTTAACATTTACTGTTTATTACTTATTGTTGGATCGCCCAATACAGTGGTATCCAGTAACTAAATATAGTAACATAGTAAATTAGGTTGAAAAAAGACACAAGTCCGTCAAGTTCAACTTTCGCCTCATACCTCAGTAACTGAGAATTTTATAGCTTTCCTGCTACCAATTAAATTAGTCTTTATCAGACCTTCCTGATCAGCCTACTGATAAACAGTATAACTCTGTATGTTCCCTTTTGAAAGAAATGTATCTAATCTTCTCTTAAATGTATCCATTGTATCTGCCATAACTACCTCCCTGGGCAATGAATTCCACAATTTGACAGACCTTACCGTAAAAAACACCCTCCTCTGCTGAAGTTTAAACCTCCTTTCCTCTAATCTCAAGGGGTGTCCCCTGGTCACCTGATCAGGCCTTGGAATAAATAGCTCACCGCAGAGATCCTTGTATTGACCTCTCATATACTTGTACAATGTGATAAGGTCTCTTAGTTGTCTTTTCTCTAGAGTAAATAAACCAAGTTTGTTTAGTCGTTTCTCATATGTCAAGTCCTCCATTCCCTTAATTAATTTTGTTGCTCTCCGCTGTACCCTCTCTAGTTCTAGTATATCCTTTTTCAGAACCGGTGCCCAAAATTGCACTGCATACTCAAGGTGAGGTCTTACCAATGATTTGTATAATGGCAAAATAATGTTATCCACTCTTGCTTCGATACCTCTTTTTATGGAAGACAGGACTTTGTTTGCCTTTGCTACTGCTGTTTGACACTGGTCACTGTTTCCAAGTTTGTAGTTGACAAGGATACCCAGGTATTTTTCTAGCAATGAGTCACCTAAAATTATTCCATTAAGTTTATAAGTAGCCTTGGGATTGTTTCCTCCCAAATCCATGACTTTACACTTCCCCACATTAAACTTCATATTCCACATGTTTGCCCAATCTGACATTGTATGTAAGTCCCTCTGTAGAGAGAAAATACCCTGTTCTGAATTAATGACTTTGCTTTATTTAGTATCATCTGCAAATATTGATATTTTGCTTTCTATATCTATTTCCAGGTCATTTATAAACATGTTAAAAAGCAGCGGACCCAATACTGAACCCTGAGGTACTCCACTCTCCACTTTAACTGTACTGGAGAATTTTCCATTTACAACCACACACTGTTCCCTATCCTTCAGCCAGTTTTGTATCCAATATGTACAAATATGTATTAACATTTACTGTTTAATTTTTATTTTCTCATCCTAAGCAGTGAAATCCATTAAGAACGCAAATATAAATTTGTATTAACAATATTCCTTTTGCTGTTAATGGGAATTGTCTTATGAAATGTTATATAGTATCCCTATAAATACTGCCTTCACTAATGAAACTCTTTCTGCACCAGGGAAATTAGAACAATTATCTATTCTACAGGGAATCCAAGATCTTTTTTCTTGACAGCCCCATACCTACCCATCACTCTACATGGTATCTTTGGATTGTCCAGTTTGTCCTGAACAGGGTACAGACTACTAAACCCTTACAATCAAGAAGGGAATCACTTGTATGTATAAAAAAAATTTAATCCAAGAACTTTTATACTAGTGGATAAACAAGTCCATGCATGTATGGTAAAGCATTGATCACTTAAAACCATCCTCTCAATTTTAATCCTACAGTAAAGCATGGAACAGACAGATCAAATGACCTACTCCAAATGGCAGATGCTGATTGAAGTGCAGCTTCTACTGGACAAGAGAACTACATATCCTTTTCCCACTACAGATCCTGATTCTGATGAAACTGAACTGTTTCTAATTGATGAAAGGTGCTCGACACTACTTGAAAGTCTCATATTAACATACATGCCTATTGTAAGCAACTGTGACAATAGACATGGAAACACTGTCTCATGTATGTATTACACCACATGAAGGAGAAAAGCCCATGATGGCTTGGACTTTTTAGTTTGTATTTGTTATTGATTATTATCATCCACACCTCTATAGGAGGGGCAGTCCTAAGGACATAGTGGCATTATATTACACAGAAACCTGGACCCCTCCCTAAGATGGAATGAGTCCAAAGCACACTAGGGAAAGTGTTCTTCTATGTCATCGTCAAGGAAGAGAGCCATCCATTATGATATACAGCCTGTCCGTATTCAAACTACAGGATTGCCACAAGGACTCTAATGGAAACCATTCACAAAAGCCCATTATGAAGAGAATAATAATTATTTTTATTCTTAAGGAATACCACAATTCATTCTAATGGAAACCAACATAATGGTGAAGTTTGCTG
The DNA here is from genome assembly GCA_037306005.1 of Rhinophrynus dorsalis. NCBI lineage: Eukaryota > Metazoa > Chordata > Amphibia > Anura > Rhinophrynidae > Rhinophrynus > Rhinophrynus dorsalis. Next base: position 37,902,870 of record CM074728.1, on the reverse strand, counting down.
GCATTACGACCCCAGAAGAAAGAAAATTGGTGAGAGATCAAATGAACGATCAGATGAGTAAAATCAGAGCAACTAATCTATGTGATCTACAGCTCCATGAGCACTGGGAACAGAGAACTTACTGTGAAAAGATGTGGTATGCAGCATTCAAGCTACACGTCAATGGCCTGCAAAATGAATTAAAGCTGACCCTTGCCCAGGTATTACCCAAGACAAGATACAGTACATGGAATACCCTATATTCTAAAAAGCCTTCCTACCAATCAGATGGAATGATACCAGGATACAATTTTGGGAAGGTAAAGAAGAATACTGCTTCTCTGAAGAAGTATGTCCTTATGAAGGAACTACATATTACTCCAATATGATCTGTTCAAAATGGTGGTGAAATCCAGACACAAAGAAAGGAAACAAAAGCACTCCAAGCGCTACCTTATGTCACAATTACCTTAATTCCAGCAACATCTCCGGCCTTGACGCAGGGTTTGGATGGCCCGAAATGTCGATTCGGCGTCATCCCATGCATCATTCCTAGGACTAGGCGCGCTGGGCGTCTCCAGTGGTTGCCCGTGTCCTCTGCCGAAACGACGCAGCCATCCTATTTGACATTCGTTTTGACGCAGGTTCAGCTGTATCTCTCCTCGGTGCGACATTTCCGGGTGCAAGGCTGCAGAAGGTCACAGGCCTCAGCTTTATGCAGTTGGGGCTGGTAGCTCCACCCATCTACTTCCTGGTCCTGGGTATTTAAGGGAACTGGATCTCTATCCAGTTATCCTTACGTTGTTGTTCAGTCCGTTGTATTTTGCTTGTTACTAATATTCTGTGTATGACCTCGTCTTGTCTGACCATCCATCTTCGTGCTGACCTGTGGCTCTGTCTGACTACTCTCTGTGCGCTCCCTACCTATTGGGCATCCAATCTGCTGCAGACCTGTTACTCTGGCTGACTACCCGCTCCGTATATGACCCTGGCTTGTCTGACTATCCAACCTGGTGCTGACCTGGGGCTCTGCCCAGCTACATTCAGTATTGCCTCCTCATTAGTGGACATCCTAACTGGTACAGACCAGTGGCTCTGGCTGACTACCCGCTCCGTGTATGACCCTGGCTTGCCTGACTATCCAACCTGGTGCTGACCTGGGGCTCTGTCCAGCTACCCTCTGTGTGCCTCCTGTCTAGTGGACACCCTATCTGGTGCAGAACTGTGGCTCTAGTAGACTCTACCTTACTGACTGCAGGCGAGAGTCAGTGTCTCTTTGTTGCCTTCCTTTTCAGGAGACAGCCTTCACCTTACTGACTGCAGGAGTGAGTCAATCTTCTCCCCGGTTACCATCCTTAGGGGAGTATCACGGAGCCCGTGCTCTGGCCTGTCATTCTCTGTGTTGTGTGCTCCCATTGGCTGAACTTAGTTTGGTCCGCCCAGTATGGCCTTCTTATACCAGGCCTCTGGCACCTGTCAGTTGCCCTTTCGTGGTGTTCCTGTACCAGTGCCACTGTGTTGCTGTGTTCCTGCGTTCCTGTGTACCGACTTGGCCCGTTTGACTACTCTTGCTGGTTCCTGCTCCGTGATTCGACCTGGCCTGGCTGACGTTCCTGCTCCGTGACCTGACTAGGATTGTCTGACGTTCCTGCTCCGTGATTCGACCCAGCCTGCCTGACGCTCCTGTTCCGTGACCTGACCCGGCTTGCCTGACATTCCTGCGTTGTGATTCGGCCAGCAATCCTGATCCTGTTCTCCGTGTCGCTTGGGCGACATCCCTACTTCCGCAAGTGCTGGTCTAGCAGACTGAGTATTGTGGCCTCCTACCCACTGAGCCATCCGTTAACTCTTGCAGAGCACTGTTGCCTCCGTTACACTGAGCCTTCCGTCGCACTTGCAGAGCCCTGTTGCCTCCGTTACACTGAGCCTCAATTACACTTGCAGAGCACGTTTGCCTCCGTTAACCCTGAGCCTCCCGTTACACTTGCAGAGCACTGTGCCTCCGTTAACACTGAGCCATCCGTTAACCCTTACTGAGCACTGTTGTGTTCATTACGGCACCGGTCGGGTGCTATTGGCTCTAAGTCCATCAGCTCTTGCAATGTACAGTGTGTCCGTTACCGCACCGGTCGGGTGCTATTGGCTCTAAGTCCATCAGCTCTTGCAATGTACAGTTTGTCCGTTACCGCACCGGTCGGGTGCTATTGACTCTGAGTCCATCAGCTCTTGCAGTGTACTATATTTCCATTACCGCACCGGTCGGGTGCTATTGGCTCTAAGTCCATCAGCTCTTGCAGTGTCAGTATTCCCGTTACTGCACCGGTCGGGTGCTCGTGGCTCACGGTAGTGCTATCTCTAGCAGAGTATTGTGGTCTCCGTTTCTGCTCAGCACAGGGTAGAGTCTCAGTCCTGCTTACTACTAGGTGCTTCCACCGTGCACCACAGTCTCGTTACATTTACCATCATACTGGGCGTTGTCTAAACACACCACTACAGAGACTGATTACTTTCTATGAACTTAAACCCATGTTGTACTGAAATAGCCTGGATATGCCTGTCCTGTGACAGTATTTACTCTCTACATATGTATACTGGGCCTGAGAAGGCATATGTACATGATTGACATTTTCCTGTGATATTCTATAGCCCTGGTGGGCATTCTAATTGTTTTCTTTCTTTAATAAAACTGTGTTTTATTCTAACCTACTGTGTCTGAGTGTCGTACAAACCGTTACAGTACGAAAGGGCCATGATCTCAGACAGTAAAGGTGAAGGTAATTCACAGAACATCCACTGGAGGATGGATGTGCACGAGCAGCGCCTGGACCAGTTGGCACTGGCCTTGCAGACATTACTTGAGCGTACGGTACACATTGATAAACCTAATCAGAATCCGGTGGTCCCCCCAGTTTTGACACCGGACAATCATTCCGTGGTTTCTGCTACACCAACCAGAGGTTTAAGGGTAGCGGCGCCGTTACCACTAAGATATGATGCCGAACCTACCCTATGCAGAGGGTTTATTAATCAATTAGATAGATTCCTGGAACTGACACCTCATGCCTTTCCTAACGACCGGAGTAAGGTTCATGATATCCTTACTAACGGGCAGAGCCCTGGTTTGGGCTAATCCTCTATGGGAAAATGCCAAACCCTGCACTCAGGACTTTAGTGAGCTCGTACGTAAGTTCCGGAGATTGTTTGAGGTTCCTGGTAGAGCGCCTCTGCTGTGAAAAGATTGATGGAGATACGACAGGGTAATTGTACTGTGGGCGATTACGCCATAGAATTTCAGACATTGGCAGCAGAGGTAGGATGGAATAATGAAGCGTTAGTGGCAGCTTTTGCCCAAGGTATGGCTGACCTTATCAAAATGAAATAGCTGCTAGAGATGTACCCAGTGACTTGGACGAATACATTGATTATGTCATGCTAATTGACTCTCATATTCGTGAAAGACGCATGGCTAAAGATCGAAGGGCGAGATCCAGAAACTATGGGCAGGGCAGCATTTTGAACCCCAACCTCGCCTTCCATGCCTCCTAATTGCTCACCTGAGTCTAGCGAACCAATGCAACTCGGGTTCACCAAACTCACAAGGGAGGAACGGGCACACAGCAGAAGGCAGGGCCTAGGCTTATACTGGGCATTTATTACGCACTTGTCCCGTACGGCCAGGAAACAAACGCACCTATGGTACCTTGGGGGACAGGCCCTAGGTGGTGTACAGCAGTCTCTAGATCCTAGTATAAAGAAACCCACCATCCAGATGGTATTTTCCTGGGCTGAGCAGCTCGTGGAGGTGTTGGCCCTGGTGGATTCTGGTGCAGCCGGGTACTTCATGGATTGTTCATTTGCCGAATTACATAAAATTCCTTTGGTCAAAAGGGAGACTCCCTTAGCCATTGAGGCCATTGACGGCAGACCTTTGGAACCTGCTTTGATTACTATGGAAACTATTCCTATTACTATGTTTATTGGGGCTCTCCACAAGGAGGAATTACGTTTCCAGATAATTCATTACCCTCATCATGCAGTCATTCTGGGGTTCCCATGGCTACACTTGCATAATCCCCAGTTTGACTGGCAGAGATGTGAGGTTAGATCATGGTCTGAGTATTGTATGAAGCACTGTTTGTTGCACCCAGTCAAGATTTTATGTACCTCTCCCTCCGTGCCAGCTGAATACCGTGAATTCAGTGACGTATTCAGTAAGGGAGAGGCTAGCGCATTGCCTCAGCACAGACCGTATGATTGCGCTATTGATTTGCCTCCGGCCATAGTACCTCCCAGGGGTCGCACGTAACCATTGTCCTGCGATGAAAATAAGACTATGGAGGAATACATTGAGGATGCCCTCAAAAATAGGATTTTAGTCTTACCTGTTAAATCCTTTTCACTTAGTCCATACAGGTCACTGGTACACTGGGAGGCGATCCGCCCCATTAATAGGCAGGAACATTCATTCAAATGTATGCAGGGGGTGGAGCCTCCCCTCCTACTTAAGCTGCCTTCAGGCCAGAGCCAAGCTAGATTGATTTGAGACACTTAAACTGACCAGAGGTAAGAAGGAAAAGGAAGACTCCTGTGAGCATGCCCCTTAGGTCTCCCAATGAATGCCACATGAGAGCCAAGCATGGTCCCTTGACAGGGTGGGAGACCAGTGACCTGTATGGACTAAGTGAAAAGGATTTAACAGGTAAGACTAAAATCCTATTTTCACTGTTGTCCAATACAGGTCACTGGTACACTGGGATGTACAAACATTGAGCTGTCCCAGAGGCGGGAAGTAAGGCAAGGACCAGGCGTAAGGCCCAAGTCACTAGAACTGCTATGAACCAGTTAATCATATAGCCCAGTAACAGAAGTGTCAACGGACACCAACCAGGGGGGAAAAATATAAACCCCCGAACTAACACAGCACACTGAGCCAACCGGGCTCAACAGTAAGGAAGCACTAGGAATCACAGAGTAGAAGTCCTAAACAGGCAAAACTGCCTCCAGGACCTTCCTCCCAAAGCTGGCATCAGCCGAGGCCAGTACATCAACACGGTAGTGCTTCGAGAAGGTGTGCACAGAGGACCAAGTGGCCGCTTTGCACAGCTGATCAGCAGATGCCTGATTCTTATAGGCCCAAGAGGCCCCAATTGATCTGGTGGAATGAGCAGTAACCCTGAAGGGAACATGCTTATTCCGCAATTTGTAGGCTTCACGGATGGTAGATTTAATCCAAGAGGCAATAGTTACCTTGGATGCCGGTCTCCCTACCCTAGGCCCCTCAGGAATGACGAACAAGGCATCAGACTTCCTGATAGACTCAGTGCGATGAACATAAAATTTAAGACAACGCACAACATCCAACAAATGGAGATCTCTTTCCTTGTCAGAGGAAGGGTTAGGGCAGAAAGAGGGAACCACAATCTCCTGATTGATGTGAAATTCGGAGACAACCTTGGGTAAAAACTCCTTGGAAGTGCGAAGCACTGCCTTATCTTTGTGAAACACCAAGTAAGGAGGTTTACAAGACAGAGCTTGTAACTCTGCTACCCGGCGAACCGAGACAATAGCCAAAAGAAAGGCCATTTTCCAGGTCAAGAGACGCAAGGAATAGAAGCCAAGGATTCAAACGGGGGTCTCTGGAGAACCCCCAGCACCAAATTGAGGTCCCACTGGGGAGCAGGACTCTTGAAGGCAGGCCGAACATGAGCCACACCTTGGAAGAAAACCTTAACATCAGGAAGAATAGCAATCCTTTCCTGGAAAAACACAGACAGAGCTGAAGTCTGAACCTTGAGAGAACTCAGGCTGAGTCCCTTCTCAACCCCATCCTGTAAAAAGGCTAGGACTGTGGGAAGATGGAAATCTAGAGACAGATCCTTAGCAGTACACCATGCTACAAAGGTGGACCATATGCGATGATAGATCTTGGAAGACACAGGTTTGCGAGCTCTAAGCATCGTAGACACCACTGAAGAGGAAAACTCTTTCTTCTTTAGAATTGAGGATTCAACCTCCAAGCCATCAAATGGAGATGCTGAACATCCTCCTTCCACAGATATCCCTGAAGAAGTAGATCTGGACGTGCAGGAAGCGGGACAGGATCCGTCACAGACATGGCTAGCAGTTCCGGATACCAGGACTGACGAGGCCAATTTGGAGTGATCAGGATGACAGGACAACGCTCCACCTTCAGCTTCTGGATGACTCAGATCAACAGAGGAAGAGGAGGGAAGATGTAAGCCAGAGGAAACGTCCAAGGGATTGACAAGGCATCCACTGCCAGAGCAAGAGGGTCCCTCCACCGGGAGCAAAACACTGGCACCTTCCTGTTGTGTCTGGTTGCCATCAGATCCACTACTGGCACCCCCCACATCTGGGTGAGAAGGTGAAACACTTCTGGATGAAGCGCCCATTCTCCGCTGTCGACAGTATGACGACTGAGAAAGTCTGCCATGACGTTGTCTACGCCTGGAATGTGAACCGCTGAGATGACGGGCACATGATCTTCTGCCCAAGACAAAATGGCCTTGACCTCTAACCAGGCGGTGAGGCTTTTCGTGCCGCCTTGTCTGTTGATGTAGGCCACTGCTGTGGCGTTGTCGGACTCCACTCTGACTGGACAACTTTCCAGCTGAGATTCCCAGTGCCTCAGGGCAAGAAGTATGGCACGAAGTTCCAGAACATTGATGGAGAGAAGAGATTCTTCCAGACCCCATTTCCCCTGAGCACTGAAACGACCCAACACTGCCCCCCAACCCCGGAGGCTGGCATCCGTCGTGACTGTGGTCCAATAGGGAACCCGAAAGGATCTCCCTTTCAGGAGATGAGACAGGTCCAACCACCACTCCAGGCTCAGCTCTACATGAGGGGGCAACGATACAGAGAGATGCTGGTGATCTGGATGAGATCTGCAAGTCTGAATCACAAACCTCTGAAGTTCCCTGGTGTGTGCCATGGCAAAAGGCACCGCCTCTATCGTGGAAATGAACTTCCCCACCAGAGAAGACAACCTTGGTACTGGAACCCTGTCCATTTCCAGGATCCTGGCCACCCGGACAGCAATCTGATGAGCCACTTCCTCCGGCAAAAACACCATGCACTGCTGAGTGTCGAACAGGAGACCCAGGAAGAGGAGCCGTTGAGATGGGACCAAGTCTGACTTGCCCAGATTCACAATCCGGCCGTGGCGATTGAGTGTCTGTATGCACAACTGCAGCTGCTGGTGAAGGATCTCCGCAGATGAGGCTTTCAGGAGCAGATCGTCCATGTAAGGAGTCACCCTGACTCCATCTCGATGAAGCACAGCAATCAAAGCTCCCAATACCCTCTGAAAGACCTGAGGAGCTGAAGTCAGACCAAAGGGAAGAGCTGAAAACTGAAAGTGGCCTTTGTGACAGGCAAATCTGAGATACCGTCTGCTCTCTGGATGAATAGGGATGTGAAGGTATGCATCCTGAAGGTCCAGGGAGGCAAGGAACTCCCCTGGAGACATTGCTGCTATCACTGAACGCAGAGATTCCTGATGAAAGTGGGAACTCACAACAAAGGAATTGAGATCCTTGAGATCCAATATAGGATGAGCACCTCCGTCCTTTTTGGCCACAACGAACAGGTTGGAATAGAATCCTGAACCTGTGTCTTCTGGTGGAACCAATTCCAGGAACTCTTTGTCCAAAAGATCCTGAATAGCGTCGTCGAAGGGAAGAGAAAGGGATCCTGTACCCCTCTAATACCACCTGAACAACCCAAGGGTCCGCCACAGACTCCTCCCAAACCCGGCGAAAGATGTGGAGACGTCCACCTACAGCCGGATGCGGACCCGGGTTCGGCGAGTCATGCCGAAGCAGTCTTGGAGGTCTTGGCCTTAGGGGCAACTTTGGGCTTCCAGGACTGTTTGGGCTTGGAGGAGGAGCACGTGGAAGACGGACCTGTTTGGGGCGTGGAGCGTGTCTCAGTTTGGAAAGAACGAAAGGACCAATTGCGTTTGGCTGGAACCTTCTTCTTGAACACCGATGGCAGAAGAGTACATTTGCCACCAGTGGCCTCACTAATCATCTCCTTATGTTCAGATCCAAACAGTAAGGACCCCTGAAAGGGCAAAGAAAGCAAGGCTTTCTTAGATGCAGTGTCAGCAGACCAAATCTTCAACCAAAGAGCACGTCTAGCTAATATGGAGGAGGTAGAGGCCCTCGCCATCATGCGCACAGCGTCAAAAGCAGCATCAGCAACATAATTTTGAGCTTCTAATATATTAGCAAGAAGCTGCAACTGCTCAGACACCGGCGCATCCTGGCGAACCGCCTCAGCCAATTGCTCAGTCCAGGCCGCAATGGCCATATTAACCCACTCCACTGCAAAAGTTGGACGCATGGCAGTGCCAACAGAGGCAAAAATGGATTTAAGGCAAATCTCTAACTTTTTGTCCGTCCAATCTTGCAGGGCCAAAGCATCAGACACAGCTAAGGCAGTAGATTTGGATAACCTAGAAATAGGAGCATCCACTTTAGGAGGATGAACCCATTTTGCCAGTTCAGTCTCAGGAAAAGGATAAAGTTTAGCAAACTTCTTGGACACAGAAGATGATTTTTCAGGGTTCTTCCATGCGTCTGAGACTAAACGGGCAAGGGTAGAGTTAGTAGGAAAACAAACCACAGTCTTTGATGGTTTTTGGAAAACATCAGTTGGATCATGAGTAGATTCCGGAGTCAAAGGAAGGTTGAGCGTAGTAAGTACAGCTCTGATCAAACCCTCAGCCGAAACTTCAGGGTCACATTCATAAGGGTCACCAATGGACCTATTAGATTCAATAACAGTGCCTTCCTCAGCATCAGAATCTTGCAAAAGTTCCTCTTCAGAAGAATCAGACACATCAGGAGCCCCCTGTGGCTTAGGCAGGGAGGTCCTGATTGAGGAGGGGGTCCGCCAGATCTGCAGAGCCCCCTGAACCTGAGAGGGAAAGAATTGAAGAGTGGATCTGAGATCCCTAGTGGCAGCTTTAAACTCTTTTACCCAAGTTGGCTCAATAGCATGGCTGGGAAGCCCAGGGTTGCTATCCTGACTTTCTGCACATTTTGGGCATAAATGACCTGAAAATTCTCTAGGCAGCCCAGAGTGACAAGAGGAGCAAAACGCAATGGGGGAAATGGTCACCCCAGCCTCTTTGGTCTTGGGTCTAGCCCCTGACTCCAGTGGAGTAGACATGCTCACAGCGTCAGATATACACCACCTAATAAAACCACCCAGTAAAAGTGTTAAAGATTAAAGTTTCACCCCAGAAATGCCTAAAATCGGACTTATCTGGCCAGCGAAGGGTTAATCTGCTGAGAGGAGAGAAGGCTCGGCCAATGCGTAGTATACTCGCTGAGCAAAACACCACAAAATGGCTGCCGCGACGGGAGCCAATAAGAAAACGAGCGTGAAATGGGCGCTCATGGGAAATGTAGTTTTCCTCAGAAGTACCCCTAAACAGTGCCCGAAGCCCCCCAAACCCCCAACACACTGAATCTAGTCACCGGATGATAGAGCAGGGGAAGACCAACAAAATAAGCCCTCTCTGAAGTTGCTGTGACAAGCGGTTCCAGAGAAACGTCCCATACTGTGAAATCCCATAGAGAGTAAAGGAGCAATGGCGTCTATGCGGGAAAAAGTGCGCTTAAAGGCGCGGAACACTAAATCTTAATAAAGTATACTAAAAGTAAAAAGTACACCAAACACACTTTTGACAATGGAAAACATGAGAGAATAAGGACCCAATGCTCCAAAACCCAGAGAATACCACAAACATTGCATAATTACAAGCAATATGAATAAAAACACCCTATGAATGCTGGAGTGCAGAAAGCAAACTCCCAAATACAAGCCCAGAGAAGGGACACTGTGGGGACAAGTGGACCTTCAGCACTCAAAGGGTGGCTCACCTTTCTGCAGGACTTCTGTCTTCAGGTAACCATGTTAAAAGGAGATTAACCAGAGGAAAATCCCCCCAGCAGGGAAGCTGCTTGACTCAAGCTGTTCCCTCTTCAGGGCATAAGGTCCACCAGAAAATCCCTGGAAGCTGCACTAGCCACTTTGGAGAGGGCAATTCACAGCCATGGTCACCCGCCTAATGGTGGTATTCCATATTTGAAAGAAAACAATAAAAAAAAACTAAAGTTTAATGAGAGATGTTCTCCACCTGGTGTGCACAGCACACAGGAACAAATCAATCTAGCTTGGCTCTGGCCTGAAGGCAGCTTAAGTAGGAGGGGAGGCTCCACCCCCTGCATACATTTGAATGAAATGTTCCTGCCTATTAAAGGGGCGGATCGCCTCCCAGTGTACCAGTGACCTGTATTGGACGACAGTGAAAGAGGAATTATACGCAAGTCTACTTCTCCGGCTGGTGCCGGTTTCTTTTTTGCAAAAAAGAAAAATAGCGAACTAAGACCTTGTATTGATTACCACGGGCTGAATAAACTCATGTCTAAGAATGCCTACCCCATACCACTTATTACTGAATTATTTGACAGGCTAAAGGGCTCCTCCATCTTTACGAAACTCGACCTACGGGCCGCTTATACCCTGATCAGAATGAAGGCTGGGGATGAGTGGAAAACGGCATTTAATACTATGTCTGGGCATTATGAATACCTAGTGATGCCATTTGGCCTCTGTAACGCACCTGTGGTATTTCAAGAGTTAATCAATGATATCCTCCGTGACATGCTTTAATCTTGTGTGGTTGTATACCTCGATGATATACTTATACATTCCACTAACCTAGATCAACACATCAGGGAGTTGTCTGTGGTCTTGCTTCGCTTACGCAAAAATAAATTATTTTGTAAATTAGATAAATGCGCGTTTCACAGGTCCAAAGTGCCTTTCCTGGGGTTCGTAATCTCTAAAGATGGCATTGCCATGGAGCAAGTGAAACTCGCAGCAGTCTTACAGTGGCCACGTCCCAAGGGGTTAAAAGCTATCCAATGCTTTCTGGGCTTTGCCAACTATTATAGGAAATTTATCCAGAACTTTTCTACGATTGTTAAACCTCTGTCTGACCTTACGCACAAGGGTGCTAATCCATCCCAATGGTCCGAGGCAGCTGAAAATGCCTTTGAGAGATTGCTGTGGGTGGCACCCTGAGATCTTGTGGGTTCTTTTCTAAAAAGCTTATGAATGCCCATAGTCGCTATGAGATTGGTGACAGAGAACTCTTGGCTATTATTCTTGCATTGAAGTTAGTATCCTATCTACCGGGATCAAAAACGTTAGGGCGGATGCCCTGTCCAGACAATTCAGGCCAGAGGTAGAGAAGGATGAACCCCCCGTGCCCATTATTCACCCCGATCGCATTCTGGCTACTGTTCGTACCAGCATCTCTTCGCCACTAGGGGAGGAAATTTTGGCATCCCAGGCTATGGCACCTCCAGAGACCCCAGTTGGCAAGTGTTTTGTGGATGAGCCATTCCGTACCCGTCTGCTTGAGACATAGCACTCGTCTAAGGCTGCTGAGCATATTGGGAGGGATCAATTAATATGGTCTCTCTCACAAGTATTTTGGTGGCCCTCCCTTAGAGCCGATTGCTCCGCATTCACTGCAGCCTGTGCCACCTGTGCTCGTGCCAAAACCCCCAGACACCTCCCAGTGGGCCTACTCCAACCTGTAACTAATGGCGAACGCCCATGGTCCCACATATCCATTGATTTCCTGGGAGAACTGCCTGTGTCTAGGGGGTATACATTTATCTTAATGGTGGTTGACAGATTCTATAAGATGGCTCATTTCGTGCCTCTCTCTGGCCTTCCTTCAGCACAGAAACTGGCAGTGGTTTTTGCTCGAGAAGTGTTCCGCTTGCATGGGGTTCCCACAGTCGTGGTGTCAGACCGGGGGAGCCAATTCGTATCCAGGTTCGGGAGGGCATTCTGTAGCCAGATGGGCATCCAATTGTCCTTTTCCTCCGCCTACCATCCCCAGACCAATGGGGCCGCTGAGTGTGCCAATCAGGGACTAGAGCAGTTCCTGCGCTGTTTTGTGACTGATCATCATGACAATTGGGCTGACCTGTTGCCGTGGGCAGAGTTCGCCAGGAATTGTGCAGTTAATTCATCGTCCGGGAGCTCCCCGTTCCTTATCAACTACAGGTTTCAGCCATGCCTGCTCCTGGACTCATTCCAGTCGCAGCAAATTCCAGCTCTGGATGAGCATTTGGAGCAACTCCACTCCACTTGGGCACAGGTTCAAAGGACCCTCAGACAGTTATTCCAACGACATCAGCTGCATGCCAATCATAGACAACTGCCAGCGGTCTCCTTCCAGGTTGGGGACAGGGTATGGCTTTCCTCCAGAAATCTTAATCTACAGGTTCCATCCAATAAGTTGGCTCCCCAGTTCATTTGTCCTTTCAAGATTATCCGCAAAATTAATCCTGTTTCTTATGCATTGGAACTCCCAGCATCTATGCGCATACATAACGTGTTCCATGTGTCCCTGTTAAAACCTTTGGTATGCAACCGCTACACTACCACTCCGGTGGTTCCTGGGCTGGTGGATGTTCAAGGCCAAGAGGAATATGAAGTTTCAAGCATTATTGATTCACGGAGATTTAGAGGGAAATTGCAATATTTGGTCCATTGGAAGGGCTATGGCCCTGAAGAGCGTTCCTGGATCAACCAGAAGGACCTTCATGCTCCTAGATTATTGCGCAATTTCCACTCTAAATATCCCCAGAAACCAGGACCCTCTGCCAGAAGAGGAGGTCTTTGAGAGGGGGGTACTATCACGGTGCCTATGCTCTGACCTGTCACTCTCTATGTGGTGCGCTCCCATTGGCTGAGCTTAGTTTGGCCCGCCCAGTATGGCCTTCTTATACCAGGCCTCTGGCACCTGTCAGTTGCCCTTTTGTGGTGTTCCTGTACCAGTGCCACTGTGTTACTGTGTTCCTGCGTTCCTGTGTATCGACTTGGCCCGTTTGACTACTCTTGCTGGTTCCTGCTCCGTGATTCGACCTGGCCTGGCTGTCGTTCCTGCTCCTTGACTTGACTAGGCTTGTCTGACGTCCCTGCTCCATGACTCGACCCGGCCTGCCTGACGCTCCTGCTCCGTGACCTGACCCGGCTTGCCTGACGTTCCTGCTCTGTGATTCGGCCAGCGATCCTGATCCTGTTCTCCGTGTCGCTTGGGCGACATCCCTACTTCCGCAAGTGCTGGTCTAGCAGACTGAGTATTGTGGCCTCCTACCCACTGAGCCATCCGTTAACTCTTGCAGAGCACTGTTGCCTCCATTACACTGAGCCTTCCGTTGCACTTGCAGAGCCCTGTTGCCTCCGTTACGCTGAGCCTCCGTTAACACTTGCAGAGCACGTTTGCCTCCATTAACCCTGAGCCTCCCGTTACACTTGCAGTGCACTATGCCTCCGTTAACACTGAGCCATCCGTTAACCCTTACTGAGAAGCCATCAGCTCTTGCAGGGTACAGTTTGTCCGTTACCGCACCGGTCGGGTGTTATTGGCTCTGAGCCCATCAGCTCTTGCAGTGTACTATATTTCTGTTACCGCACCGGTCGGGTGCTATTGGCTCTAGTCCATCAGCTCTAGCAGTGTACAGTATTTCCGTTACCGCACCGGTCGGGTGCTATTGGCTCTATGTCCATCAGCTCTTGCAGTGTCAGTATTCCCGTTACTGCACCGGTCGGGTGCCCGTGGCTCACGGTAGTGCTAGCTCTAGCAGAGTATTGTGGTCTCCATTTCTGCTCAGCACAGGGTAGAGTCTCAGTCCTGCTTAATACTAGATGCTTCCGCCGTGCACCACAGTCTCTTGTTACATTTACCATCATACTGGGCGTTGTCTAAACACACCACTACAGAGACTGATTACTTTCTATGAACTTTAACCCATGTTGTACTGAAATAGCCTGGATATGCCTGTCCTGTGACAGTATTTACTCTCTACATATGTATACTGGGCCTGAGAAGGCATATGTACATGATTGACATTTTCCTGTGATATTCTATAGCCCTGGTGGGCATTCTAATTGTTTCCTTTCTTTAATAAAACTGTGTTTTATTCTAACCTACTGTGTCTGAGTGTTGTACAAATCGTTACAGGGAGACCGCTTGGGTCCACACATTTCCTATCTGGCATTGAGACTACCATTGGCCTCTGCAGTCTGGGGACCTGGAGGCATACTTCTATTGCTGACAGAGTCTCTGCCTCTTGGGTCACCCTCTGTGATTACATACTTGTTATATCACTATTCATTTTAATAAAGGTGATTTTAATTATATCGTCTGACTCCTTGTCTTGGGTCTGGAGACACTTATAATACAGCGCACATATGAAAAGAGAAGAGGCAGAAAGTAGTAATCTAAGTGTAGTAGTTTAATAATAACATTAAAAATAATAAGAATTACACTCACATTAGCCCTTCTTGGGCTTTTAGCACATCAAACAGGTTATGCTCCCAATCTCGCCGGCAGGCTGAGTGTTCCAATATCACTGAGTCCCGATCCAGGTGTGGTAATGCTGTCTCTTATTCTGCCAAACAGATATTCCAACAGTTGGCGAAGATGAATAATCCACTTAGTGGTAAGTCCATGCGTGGTACAAGTATGTAGACAGGAGTAATATGTTTAGATGTACACCTTTAAACGGGTCTGCTTCAAGCCAAAACCTCGTAACATCAAGCGTTTAAAACGCTCTAGAGGTCAGTAAGCAGACCTGTCTGGGGCGGGCAAGCCTTGCGGGGAGTCTGGAGAAAACCGATAAAATAGGCGACTCATTAAGGCTATCGCCTATTTTATCGGTTTTCTCCAGACTCCCCGCAAGGCTTGCCCGCCCCAGACAGGTCTGCTTACTGACCTCTAGAACGTTTTAAACGCTTGATGTTACGAGGTTTTGGCTTGAAGCAGACCCGTTTAAAGGTGTACATCTAAACATATTACTCCTGTCTACATACTTGTACCACGCATGGACTTACCACTAAGTGGATTATTCATCTTCGCCAACTGTTGGAATATCTGTTTGGCAGAATAAGAGACAGCATTACCACACCTGGATCGGGACTCAGTGATATTGGAACACGCAGCCTGCCGGCGAGATTGGGAGCATAACCTGTTTGATGTGCTAAAAGCCCAAGAAGGGCTAATGTGAGTGTAATTCTTATTATTTTTAATGTTATTATTAAACTACTACACTTAGATTACTACTTTCTGCCTCTTCTCTTTTCATATGTGCGCTGTATTATAAGTGTCTCCAGACCCAGTATTGTACATAGTGGACAAGGCCACTTGACACCGATTCCTGCTGCACTGACTGAGAAGATGTACATTCATCATTGAATTCATCAAATCATTCATCATTCATCCATTGAAAAAAACTTTTTCATCCATATCCATTTTCATTTCTTCATTTTCATCTTCTATATGTTATCTTGGACATTTATGACTACTTATATGTGACGTATAGATCCTATTTTTGTTTGCTGCCATTATTATTATTAATAATTTTATATCAGATTGTTCGATTCATTTATAATATTGGTATTTGGGGTGTTATTTGGTTGCTTTCAGAGCGCTCTACCCTTTGGAATAATTTGTTAATTGTATCACATTGACTCCTTGTCTTGTTTTGCGCACCATGACAGTACGTAAGGGTCATGACAACAGGCAGTACTAGTGAGTCACTTTTGCAGAACATTCTGGACAGGATTGAGGAACAAGATCAAAGTATTGATCAATTATCCTTAGCCATGCAAACCTTGCTTAATCGTACTACTCAACTTGAATGCTCGAAACCGCCAATGGTGGCCACTCCAGCTCCTTCCTTGGCACTGGCGGTTCAAGCTACCTCTGATGCAGGTGTCGTCAGAGGATTGTCTGGATCCATTTCACTTCCTCAGCGTTACAGTGGGAATCCTGACCTTTGTTGTGGTTTCTTGAACCAACTGGGCACATATCTAGAAATGATTCCACATGCCTTCCCTAGTGAACGCAGTAGGGTTGGTCTTATGATTTCACTTTTGTCTGGTAAGACATTGGCATGGGCTAATCCTTTATGGGAGACGGACAAACCCATTATCTACAATTTTAATGAATTTGTGGCCTCCTTTAGACGTGTCTTTGATGTGCCAGGTTGCGCAACCTTGGATGATCTGATATAATTTATTATCCTAATAGAGAGACCCTCATTTAAGGTGCGCTTGCGGAGGCATCCTTCCAGAACTACACCTCACTTTACTTGCCCACCCTGTCCTCCCTCACCTCCCATGCCTCCTAGTTCCGACTCAGGAGAGGGCGAACCAATGCAAGCTGGGGCCACCAGACTTTCTGTGGAGGAGAGAGCCTTTTGTAGGAGGGAGGGCTCGTGTCTGTACTGTGGGAGACCTGGACACTTATTAAGGTCATGTCCAGTACGCCCGGGAAAACGCCCGCACCTAAGGTCAGGTCGGGGACAGACCTTGGATGGTAGTTCTCAGTTCCCTGAGACGCAGGTTAAATTTATGCTTTATGTGGTCCATACCTGGGAGTTTCTCTCAGCTCCTGCATTTATAGACTCTGGTGCAGCTGGTTACTTTACAGACGTCGCTTTTGCTGACCAGTATGGCATTTTGTTACAGTCACATGACTCTCCCTTGGCAGTTGAGGCCATTGATGGCAGACCACTGATGCCATCACATATCATGCAGGAAACTTCTCCACTTACCCTGAAAGTGGGAGCCCTCCATAAAGAAACCCTGAAGTTTCAGGTCATTATCCTCACTATGCCATTGTCCTAGGGTTTCCTTGGCTGCAGACACATAACCCTAGGATTAATTGGAAGACTTGAGAAATTTTGTCTTGGGGCCCTCAATGTAATGCGTCCTGCTTATCACTTCCTGTTAGACTGGCTTGTGCCAAGTCTTCTGGCCTACCGGAGGCTTATTTGCAGTTCACTGAGGTGTTTAGTAAAATCCAGGCCGGAGCATTATTACCTCCTCATAGGACTTATGATTGTATGTCAGAGTTACTACCTGGTACTACCTCTCCTAGGGGTCATATATACCCTCTCTCGGTGGAGGAGAACAAGGCGATGGAGGACTATGTTGCCGATGCCTTGGAGAGGGACATCATCTGTAAATCCACATCACCTGCTGGTGCTGGGTTCTTTTTTGTTAAAAAGAAAGACGGAGAGTTGCCCCCATGTATCGATTTCCGTGACTTGAACAAATTGATGGTAAAAAATGCTTATCCTATACCGCTGTTTACGGAACTGTTTGACCGCCTCAAAGGTTCCAAAATATCTACTAAACTCGATTTGAGGGCAGCTTACAATCTGGTCAGAATAAAGGAGGGCCACGAATGGAAGACAACTTTGAACACCCGGAGCGGGCATTATGAACAAAGTTGCGTTGTGGTCTATTTGGATGACATCCTAATTCATTCTGCTACGGTGGAGACTCATCGTTAGGATGTATCCAAGGTCCTAAAGTTACTAAGAGACAACAACTTGTTTTGCAAGTTGGAGAAATGTGAATTTCACAAACCTCAGGTTACCTTTCTGGGGTACATCATTTCCTCGGCTGGGTTGGCTATGGACCCCCAGAAATTGTCCTCAGTATTACAGTGGCCTCATCCTGAGGGACTGAAAGCGATCCAAAGGTTCTTGGGATTTGCTAAGTACTATCGGAAATTTATAAAGAATTTCTCGACTATTGTCAAACTGATCACTGATATGACCTGTAAAGGGGCCAAAGTCACTGAGTGGTCTCCCGATGCGTTGCTAGCCTTTGAAAACCTCAAAACAGCATTCGCTGCAGCTACGAATCGTAGGTGCATCAGAATTCCACCCTGCCCTTTACCCTGAAGGTTGGTGCATCTGAGATTGGAGAAGGTGCCCTCCTTTCTCAGTGCTCGGCTCCAGGGGAGGTCTTAGACCCATAGAGATGCACCGATACCAATACCCTTATTTGCGTGAGTACTCGTACTCGCGCAAACAGGGCCGATACCGGTGCCGATACCAGGGCAGGGCAATTCAATCTGCTGACCTGTTGGAAGATATATTGGATCCTGCTGGGCTCGTCAGATTGTCACTGTAGAGGCCAGCCGGGACTGTGATGTAAGACACAGGCTACGGAGCGGCGTGATGAAGAGCACTGCGAGTCTGCGTCTGTTCACAAGTCACGAGTCGCTGAGCGGGAGGCGGTAGCAGAGGAGTCAGCTCATCAGTCAGGTAAGTGGGTGAAGGGAATTGGGGAAACAAACAGCGAGATCATCTGATGAAGGCAAAGGGGGATCAGAGGCAAGAGTGGGTAAAAGAGGCGGGGGGGGTCAAGAGGGAGAAAAATTTACTAAGGGAGAAAAAAAAGGCAAGGAAGGATCAGGAGACAAAAGGAGGGGGGCCAAGAAGAGGCAAAAGGAGAAAGACTCAGGAGGGGGAGAAAGAGGCAAAAGGGTGGGATCAAGAGTCAAGGAGGGGGAGAGATAAGCAAAAGTAAGGGGGATCAAGAGTCAACGAGGGAGGGGGAGAAAGAGGCAAAGAGAGAATGGCAAAAGGAAGATCAAGAGGGGGAATCAAGAGTGGGTGAAAGAGGCAGAGGGGGGTCAAGAGGGGGAAAAAGAAGCAAATGGTGGGGGGGATCATGAAGCAAAAGGAGAGGGGATCAGGAGGGGGTGAAAGAGGCAAAGAGAGAATGGCAACAGGAAGATCAAGAGTGGGTGAAAGAGGCAGAGGGGGGTCATGAGGGAGGGAAAGAAGCAAATGGTGGGGGTATCATGAGGCAAAAGGAGAAGGGATCATGAGGGGGAGAAAGAGGCAAAAGGGGAGAATCAAGGCTCAGAGTCAAAGAGGGGGGAGAGAGGCAAAAGTAAGGGGGATCAAGAGCCAATGAGGGAGGGGAAGAAAGAGGCAAAGGGGGGATCAAGAGAGGGGAAAATGGGGGAGAAGAGAAAAAGGGAAAAGGAGTGGGATCAAGATGAGTCCAGGGTTGATTAAGGCAAGAGGGGGAAAGAGGCAAAAGGTGGTGTGTGTGTATATATTAATTAATTACACATCAAAAGTGTAATTTACTATTTTATTTTGAAAGCACTCGGCCACTCGCTCTGTAGTCCATTGATGCCCAGGTGCACAATCCCTAAAATTAAAATGAATAAAATATAGAGCTGCTGCCCTGCTGATGACATCTAATTATGGTGACAATCTAACTATATTGCTCTGGTGGTGGCATATAATATAACTGTGTTGCTCTGGTGATGGCATATATGTATTGCTGTTCT
This sequence comes from Rhinophrynus dorsalis, assembly GCA_037306005.1. Lineage (NCBI taxonomy): Eukaryota > Metazoa > Chordata > Amphibia > Anura > Rhinophrynidae > Rhinophrynus > Rhinophrynus dorsalis. The sequence continues at coordinate 37,883,660 of CM074728.1, read as the reverse complement.
GGTGACATATAACTGTACGTGTGACATAACTCTTTATTGCTCTGGTGGTGGCATTCCAATGTGTTTTAAAATGCATGGTTTCCCTTTCCCCTTTTATGAGCAAGAAAAAAATGCCATTATGCTATTGGGCTGGTATAATTACGCAGTGCTATGGGGCTGATATAATGATGGTGACGCAGTGCTATGGGGCTGCACTCTGGAGAGCTGCCCGTGCTCTCCGCATGCATTTCTCCGCAGTCCGCACGTGTTTATCTCCTCCATGCATTTATTATTGCCTTCATGCTCCTTATCTCCTCCTACGTGTGCCTTGTGACGAGCCTCCACAAGCAGCAGGCTGGCGGCTCCTTCTATCTAAACAGTCAGCCAATGGGGAAACCTATGCCGTACACCCCACCAATCAACTCACCAGAAAGACGGGTCAATCACATTGCAGGAAAAACAGAGCACAGACTGCACTGGGATGGGACTAGTCTGAGAGCATCCAAAAGGTGAGCTGGCTGGGGGATAATTAAATAATAATTCATTAGGAATGATGGGCTTATGCACTAATATAGTTAGTATACATTTGCCAGTCATTCCCATATATATCCTTTTCAGTTTCATAGGGCTTATGCAGCAGTGTTGCACTAATATACGTATATAAAATAATACATTTTTTTTCCCAAATTTTTTTTTTTCTTATTGAAAAGGATATATATGGGGATGATTGGCAAAAATGTAGTGTATGTATACTATATATACCAACATGTGTAATATGCCACCAACATTTTTTTTACTACACGGTACACCCCACCTGTATGACCATTGACCAGTATGCAAAGTATCACAATCTGGTCAGTGTTCAATAAAGAAACTATTTTTTGCTTACATGCACATTTTTATATAATCCTGGTTTTATAAAATTTGCGTGACAATCCAGTTTGATATAGATTTTTAATTTTCTTTTTTTTCCCCCACTACAGGTACAAAACTTGTTCGGTACTGACACCATCAGACAGCATGTCAGCAGTGTGGAACTATTTTAAAATCTGCGAGGACAACCCACGCATGGCTGCATGTAAAGTCTGCTCAGCCAGAATTTCGAGAGGAGGTACCAAGGTTAGCACTTATAACACAAGCAATCTCATAAAACATCTGCGATTAAAACACCAGAGCGAGCATGCTGAATTTGTCAAGGGTACAAGTGGAAGCTCCCAGCAGCAGCTAACATTGCAGCAAACTCTTGCAAGACGAGAGAAAATGTCCAAGGAGAACCCAAGAGCCATCAAGATAACAGAGGTGCTGGTACATTTAATTGTTCTGGATGATCAGCCGCTGTCAGTAGTGGACAACAAAGGTTTTCAACGAATGTGCGAATGTGTTGGAGCCAAAATATTATATGCCCAGTCGTCGCTATGTCACAGAAGTGGTCTTGCCCCAGGTACACGACCAAGTGAAGAAACACATTTCCAGCATTCTGCATGATGGCATAAAAGCAATTAGCTTCACCACGGACATTTGGAGCAGTAGTGTGAGCCCAGTGTCTTTAATCAGCTTAACGGCACAGTGGATTGATGACAATTTCGAACTTCAGCAAGTCATGCTCCACACAAAAAAGTTTCAAGGCTCGCACACCGGTGAAGCAATAGCTGGAATGCTTGAAGGAATGCTGGAGACTTGGGGGATGCAGAAAAGCTCTGTCCATGTTGTGGTGCGCGACAGTGCAAGAAATATGATAAGAGGTATGGAAGATGCTGGAGTTCAAAGTATTTCTTGTGTGGCCCATACACTGCAGCTGGCTGTCTCGGAGGGTCTGCTATCACAGGGCAGCATTGCCGATGCTGTGGGAGTCGGGCGCAGAATAGTCGGCCACTTTAAACATTCTAACCTGGCTTATTCTCGCCTTCAGGACATCCAGCTAGAGCTCGGTCAGACGGTGAAGAAACTCCAGCAAGATGTGCCAACATGCTGGAACAGCACCTTTTATATGCTGCAGTCTCTCCTTGTGCAGAAACAGGCGCTGGGATTGTATGCTTCGGAGTACGAGCTTCCAGCAACTCTTACTCCAAACCAGTGGAGTCTTATTTAGAAGACATTAAATATCTTGTCTCCCTTTGAAGAGTTGACTCGCCAAGTGAGTTCCTCAGATGCCCTTGCCTCAGATATCATTCCAGCTGTCACTGTGCTGCTGCACATGCTGTCAAGGGAGGTGGAAGAGGACCATGGAGTGAAGACCATGAAAAGTACTCTGCTTGCTGCTGTGATAAAACGCTTCTCCGACACAGAGGAAAACCTGCTTTACTGCCTTGCAACTTTGCTTGATCCAAGGTAATATAGGTTTAATTTCTGCTGTTAGAGTGATTATTTAGTTCTGTATTGATTTTACAGTTTCATTTCTTTTTTTTCTTTGTTATTTTTAAAGTGCTCTGATTTATATTTTTTTCTTAGTTACAGCACAGAAAGAATAGTATGCTGCTATATATATATTCCCTAACTTTTGTGTTTGTTTTCTCGTAGGTACAAAGATCGATTTTTTTAACAAGCCAGACACTGCCAGGAAAGTCAGAGAACTGTTCCCGCTGGAGCTGCAGAAGATGTCTGTAACACCTGAGGAGAATGAGGAACCAGCTCTCAAAAGGCCCCAGAGTGAGCAGCCAGGTACCAGTCTGGACAGTCTGTTTGAGGAGATTGCAGGGGAAGGTTCCTCGTTGTCTGAGAGCAGTGCTGCTCCAACAGCTGCTTCTATTCAACTAGAGACTTACCTTGGAGAGAGAACTGTGCCTCGGTCAGACAAACCTCTGAAGTACTGGGCTATTAATAAACTGCATTTCCCGGCTTTGGCTCAAATGGCCCAAAAATATCTTTCAGCCCCATGCAGTAGTGTGGAAAGTGAAAGACTGTTTAGCTCGGTGTCAAATGTACTGAGTGAAAGTAGAAACAGGCTTCTAGCAGAACATGCAGAGGTGCTTCTGTTTCTTAAAAAAAACCTGCCTCTAACATTGAAAAATAATTCAAGACTGTATTAATTTAGAATTAGATTACATTTGATTGGTAAGCTAAGCTTTACCAATACTCTGTTTGTTTTACTTTTCAAAGTCCATAGGCTAATGGAGTTGGAACTGTAATCAGAGCATTGGTAAAGCTTCATTACCAATCAAATGTAATCTAGCTCATAATGTTACTCCCCAGTCCCTATAATTGAACAGAACATTGTTGTTATATTGCACTTTATTGCACTATTGGTTCTACACCATGTTATATTTATTATTTGTTATTTAATATTTTTTTATTTATCGTGAAATTTGTTTGAGCTTGCTTACACAAACAAACTTTGTGACGACAAGCAAATAGAAATGTTTTTTTTGTTCCTAATGTGATGTCTTGCGTTACAGTTCTTCCTAATTAAGAAGCTGCCTTAAAAATCATTAGTCTGCTGTAGGTACTTTGAAAACTGGCAAATGACTGCAAAAAAAGTATCGGTAATTGGTATTGGTGAGTACTTGAAAAAAGTATTGTTACTTGTACTCGGTCTTAAAAAATTGGTATCGGTGCATCCATACCATGTGGCTATTTCTCTAAATAATTGTCCAAGGTAGAGATGGGTTATCAGATTGGGGACAGAGAATTACTGGCCATTATATTGGCACTCAAGGAGTGGCAACAGCTCTTGGAAGGCACCAGTTCCCCATTCCTGATTCTTACTGATCATAAGAATCTCACCTACTTGTCTGAGGTGAAATGCTTGTTTTCCCGTCAAGCTAGATAGGCATTGTTCCTATCCAGGTTCAATTACGTGGCTTAGTATCTTCCGGGCTCTAAGAATGTGAAGGAGGCTGCCGTATCACGCCAATTTAGCAAATTGTCTAAGGAGGAAGTTTCTCCCACACCGATCATTCCAGCTGATCGTATTCTGGCTACTATACGTACCTGTATTACTTCTCCTCTGGGAGAAGAGATATTGGCCGCTCAAGCACCTGCTCCGGCGGAGACACCTAGCTGAAGATGCCTTGTTCCTGCTCAATTCCGCATTAAACTACTCGAGACCTACCATACCTCCAAAATTGCTGGTCATATCGGGCACAACCAATTGATTTGTTCTTTGTCTAGACTGTTCTGGTGGCTGAGCCTTCGCTCCGATTGTGCTGCTTTTACCGCAGCATGCACCACGTGTGCTCAAAATAAATCACCTCGACATTTACCTGTCGGTCTCCTTCAACCTGTGGCCAACTGAGAACGTCCTTGGTCCCATCTTTCCATTGATTTTATGGTTGATCTGCCGGCATCCTCTGGCTGCACAGTCATCCTGATGATCGTAGACAAATTTTCTAAAATGGCTCATTTTGTACCACTTAAAGGCCTACCATCCACTCAGGAGTTGGCGGTGGTGTTTGCGAGAGAGGTCTTTCATCTCCATGGCATACCCAGAGTGATCGTCTCGGACAGAGGTAGCCAATTTGTTTCCCGGTTCTGGAGATGATTTTGTGCTCAAATGGGGATTCAGCTGGCATTTTTCTCCTCTTACCACCCGCAGTCCGACAGTGCGGCCGAATGGTCAACCAGACCCTTGAACAATTTCTCTGCTGCTATATCTCTGTTATGGTTCAGTACACTCAGAAACGGAAGGTTTTGGTAAAACACAGTTTTATTTGCACACAATGAATAACAGTAACCCTCGCGGGTCCAGCATACAGATAAACGGTAGACTGACACAGGACAGGTTACAATTATATGATTAACCCACACGGGTCCAGTATGTAGATACAATATACAACACTGACACACGTCAGTTAAATCGCATATGATACAGTGTAAATATGGCAGAGATACTTATTAGGCCAAGGACAGTAGTTGGCCCAAATAGTGGAAGGCCCAATGTAGCTCTCTACGCAGAGAGTAACAACAGCGACTGGAATTATATGGAACAAGAGGAAGGCTGCCATGGTGAATGCCCACCGGAGACTGCAAAGATATCGTGAGCCAGTGCTTAGTGCAGTAAGGAATAACGTATGCCAAACTGAGACTACAAATGCTGATACGAATGCCCAGCACCTACCCTGAAGGAGGTAACGAACACTCCATTCTGCAAATGGGAAATAGCCTGAGGCGCCCAACTGAACCCAACCTCAGGAATGGCAGTAACAGACCAAGCAAACATGGTGCAAACGGGATCATCCGGAAGGTAGCACAGGCACTATGAGTGAGCGGAACACGGACTGGACTACTGTACAGAACCGAGGCAACTGGAGGTCTGGCAAGACCACTGAAGCGTGAGCAACAGCAGAAACAGGGTGACTAGCAAGCAGGAACAGTGCAGGAACAGGAACTTCAGCCCAGCCGGGTCGGTACACAGAGCAGGATCGTCAGCCAAGCTGGGTCGGTACACGGAGCAGGATTGCCAGTCAAGCCAGGTCGGTACACAGAGCAGGGTCGCCAGTCAAGCCGGGTCAGTACACGGAGCAGGAACGTCAGCCAGGCCGGGTCAATACACAAAGCAGGAACGTCAGCCAATCCGGATCGGTACACAGAGCAGGAACGGTAAACAGGCAGAGTAGTCAGACAGTCCGTGTCATACACTGGTATCATATGAGAGTAATGGAACAAGCGCTAGGCAATAGATACACCACGAAAAGGCAGCGCATAAGTGACAGCCCAAGGTATTTAAAGGCCGTCACTGTGACGAGCAAATACAGCGTAGCCAATAAAAATATATCAGGAAGTAAACATTTCAAAATGTCGCCCATATATCACGGGCACCGTGATAATCTCTGACCACCACGATAATTGGGCTACCCTGTTACCTTGAGCGGAATTTGCCGGGAATTGTGCCTTTAACTCTTCCACACAGAGTTCCCCGTTTATGATCAACTATGGGTTTTAACCCCCTGTCCTTCTTGAGGTCTTCCAGGCACAGGAGGTTCCGGCTCTTGATGAGCATCTGAGGGTGCTCCGTTCCTCTTGGGTTCGGGTTCAGCATACCCTACGCGGTTCCTTGCAGCGGCAGAAAAGGCAGGCTGACCGTAAACGTTTGCTGGCACCTACCTTCCAGTTGGGGGAGAGAGTGTGGTTGTTATCCTGTAACCTTAACCTCCAGGTACCTTGTAATAAACTGGCTCCTCATTTGTTGGTCCATTCCATGTGTTGCGTAGAATCAACCCTGTGGCTTATGCTTTGGAGCTTCCTGCCTCCATGCGCATTCACAATGTGTTCCACGTCTCCTTGCTCAAACCTCTGATTTGTAACCGTTATACCAGCAGTACGGTCCAACCAGCTCTAGTCAAGGTTGGCAATCATGAGGAATTTGTGGTACAGAGCATTCTAGACTCTAGATGGGCCAGAGGGCGCCTTCAGTATTTGATCCACTGGAGAGGTTATGGTCCTGAGGAGCGCTCATGGACATCTGCCAATGACATGCACACTCCTGTGTTGGTGCACAGATTTCATGCTCATTTTCCTGATAAACCCCAAGCAGGACCTTGGAGGAGGGGTACTGTCACAGTTAACTTAATTCCAGCAACGCCTCCAGCCTTGACACTGGGTTTGGATGGCCTGAAATGTTGATTCGTAGTCATCCCATGCGTCATTCCTAGGATTGGGTCTAGGCACGCTGGGCGTCTCAAGCGGTTGCCCTTGTCCTCTGCTGAAACGACGTGGCTGTCCAATTTGTCGTTCGTTTTGACGCAGGTTTGGCCGTATCTCGTCTCGGTGCAACATTTCCGGGTGCAAGGCTGCAGAAGGTCGCAGGCCTCAGCTCTATGCAGTTGGGGCTGATAAATTCACCCATCCACTTCATGGTTCTGGGTATTTAAGGGAACTGGATCTCTATCCACTTACCCTTACTTTGTTGTTCAGTCCGTTGTATCTTGTTTGTTCCTGATATCCTGTGTATGACCTTGGCTTGTCTGACCATCCATCCTGGTGCTGACCTGTGGCTCTGCCTGACTACTCTCTGTGCACTTCCTACCTATTGGACATCCAATCCGGTGCAGATCTGTGGCTCTGGCTGACTACCCGCTCCGTGTATGACCCTGGCTTGTCTGACTATCCAACCTGGTGCTGGCCTGGGGCTCTGTCTAGCTACTCTCAGTATTGCCTCCTCATTAGTTGACATCCTAACTGGTGCAGACCTGTGGCTCTGGCTGACTACCAGCTCCGTGTATGACCCTGGCTTGTCTGACTATCCAACCTGGTGCTGACCTGGGGCTCTGTCCAGCTACCCTCTGTGTGCCTCCTGTCTAGCGGACACCCTGTCTTGTGCAGACCTGTGGCTCTAGTAGACTCTACCTTACTGACTGCAGGTGTGAATCAGTGTCTCCTTGTTGCCTTCCTTTTCAGGAGACAGCCTTCTCCTTACTGACTGCAGGTGTGAGTCAGTCTTCTCCCCGGTTACCATCCTTAGGGGAGACCGCTTGGGTCCACGCATTTCTTATCTGGCATTGAGACTACCATTGGCATCGGCCCAGTCTCTGCAGTCTGGGGACCTGAAGGTATACTTCTATTGCTGATATAGTCTCTGCCTCTTGGGTTAACCTCTGCTACTCCCTGTGATTACATACTTGTTACATCGCTATTCATTATTCATATATATATATATATATATATATATATATAATTTTATTCATTGGTAATGGTAAAATCCTTAGTAAATGTAAAGTCCTTAAAAAGTCTTTATATGTAGAGGTCTCGGATGTGCAGCATCTTCTTATGGTGTCAACAGTAAGCACCTTCATATAATAGGATACACATATGGGAAAAAAGAAAAGAGCACACCAATCTGAGAGCGACTACTTTAAATATGATTGATACTTATACAATGTTGCACTTACATTTAATCTTCTTGTGAGTTAGCCTTAATGTAAAAGTTAAAGATGTATCTGTTTGAACTTTCGGCTTTGATCGTCAGTCTTCCTCAAGAGGACCCAGCTGTTATCAGCTGATGTCAGGTTCTCTTGCTCTGTAGTGCTGACCTCTCTATATGAATAAGAATATCTTGATTTGATACATACTGAGAGGTCATACTGAATAGACCTCTAATTTCAAAACAAATATGTATACCAGACAATGTCTACACCTACAGATCACAAATAGAAAAAAACATTACTATTAATATTTGGCATAGCCTAAGCACGCGTTAACATGTCCTGCACGTCACACTTCACAACATTAGGGAGTGATATTATAAACTATACCCACAGGCACTAGGACAGAAACTGAACCTCAATATTTGCCAGGGGTTTAGGAAGGTGGTTAAGGGGAGTGGTTTGGCAGCCATGCTGTGAGGTTGCACTGTGGTATCGCGCTATACATTGCCTGCACTGAACCCGAACCCACCCTATTCTGACCCACCGATCTGGCTCTATCAACTGCCTCATTGTATTGTCTACGGCGTACGGTATCCATAGATACCTGTATTGTGGGGGTGAACCCTCCGGATCAATACACCATGGCGGAGAAGGCCTGGGCCGCATGTCTGCGGTCTAAGGTGCCTGCCCTGTGTCCGGGGTGCACGCAGTTTGCTGATTGATCCTTCATGGTCTCATGCAGTTCCGACGTTGGCCTAGTCCCCTTGATTGGGGCCTTGATAGCCAGTGCCGCTGTTGCGCCCGTGGCTAATATACTATTGTTTTACACAGACACCAACTGGTTCTGATGTCCCCTCGGATTTAACAGTCTGGAGTTGCGGGCAACTTGCTCATCCCACTTGCCCCCTTCTTCCAATTGATGCTGCGCCGTCGCCCTTTTATGTCTTTAAAAACCTGAGGCATTTCATTATGTGTTGCTAACCACTACCCTACTTGACTGGGAACTCCCGCCCGCCCCCCACCCAGAGGTTCCCCCCCTCCGTTGAGGTTGTGTACATTGAAAGTCACGTCTGCTTGTGGTTCTTAATTCTCTTCTGCACTATTTTCCTACACCATGTGTTAAGTTCTCTTATCATGACCAGCAGGTCCCACAGAAAACTGCACCATCAGACCGTGTAGCCCGTACAGTACCGCTGACCTCTTTCTCTCCTGAGGCTCTTACTTATACACATTACCAACGATGAACTCTCCTTGTACTAAGCAGGACTTCCTGGCACTGAAACAATGTCTTCTTACCTTCAAACAAAACCTACAACTGGACTTTAAAGCGTCTATAGCAGATCTTTCCTCTGGTCTTAATGGTGTTGTTACCCATCTGGATCAAACGCAACAATCACAAGCACAGACCGCCACCAGCCTCACCGATCTGGACTCAAAACTTGATTCTCTTCGCACTCAAGTGAACTCTCTATGGGATGCACAGGAAGATTTGGACAACAGATCCCAAAGGAACAATCTCAGAATTAGGGGAGTCCCTAAGAGAATAAGGTCAATGAGGATTTTCTTAAATTCTTTGCAGCTCTACTGTTACGGTTTTTTAGGACCCTCATACCAGTAAGTGAAAATAAAACACACTTTATTTTTTAAAGTAAAATGATGCACAGGTTCGCCCTCTAGTGGCGGTAGGTAATACACAGATCGTGTAAACTGAGATATTACAATAGTAATAGCACAATAGATATACATGCAAGACAATAAGCAATAGGGTGATATGAGTCCCAAGGGGTTAATGACTTGATAACAGTCCTTCTCAGATGTGGAGGTTTGGCACGCCCTGGGAGTTGAAAGGCTGTGCTGGATAGACAAAGTTCATCAAGTATTGAAGACCGAACTGCCTCGCCAAGGTGTTTGGATATTAAGCAGAATAGGAGTCAACTTAGCCCCCACGGGCGTAGTTACTGGAACTGCTTTGGTTTGTGCAAGTGCAAATAGCCCCCACGGGCGTAACGGGAACCGGCCGGCAATGCAAGAGCTTATCAGCCTACTCAGACTTCGCTGAATGCTGGGATATGAATGCAAGAGCCACTAGCCCCCTCGGGCGTAGTACCGGATAAGCTAACACTGAAGCCTTAAACTGCCACCATTCTGTATAACGGATATCGCCGGTAATCGACACTGGAGAGCCTTAGGCCCAAACAATGTGACTACTCTGCAAAGGAGGACTAGAGTTGCCGACGGTGAGTGGCCAACTCAGCAGCAGTATCACGGGTATCGAGGCTCGTATTGGAGGTAGAGAGAGTGGGATCGAGGCAGCACTGCAAGAGTTAAAAAGCACATTTACTCGAGGCTTCAGCGCTACTGGCAGGCTCTGCAATGAGAGGAAGGCATACAGATACAGACACAGCTCTGCACGGGTATCGAGGCACAGCACTAATCGTGGGTAACACCAGGCAAGGCAGTCACACTGAAGCGGGCAACAGAGACTGATAATGTCGCGGCGGCGACAACTGGAACGCACGTCACTGGAACAAGCTGGAAGTCGATCTTCAGAGCAGGAAGTCAGCCGGGCCGAGTCGGAGCACGTAGGAGGTAGTCATACAAGCCGAGTCATACACAAGCAGGAACGTCAGCCTAGCCGGGTCAGGATCCAAGGGTGGTACGCAGACGAGCCGGGTCATACACAAGCAGGAACACTGGAGAATAGTCAGGACAAGCCGAATCGGTACACAGGAACTCAGAACACAGGAACACAGCAACAGCACTACTGGCTCAGAAACACCACGTAAGGGCATCTGACAGATGTGATAGATAGGTATAAAAAGGTCACCAGGAGGCGGGCCAAACCCACTCAGCAAATCAGTGTCTGCCACAAATGAGAGTGACAGGAATCACAGGCACTGTGATATCTACCCCCGGATAGAGACCCTGCAGAGTTCATCCTTGACAGAGCACATAGGGCTTTGAGACCCAGGGAGGCGCCGGGTGAGCCGCCTAGGGATTTCATTCTTCGCATGCATTATTATTCTGTGAAAGAAGCGTTGTTAAGAGCTGCTAGGGATCACTTGTCACGGTTTGTTACGACTCTCAGACAGAAGGTTAGGTAAAAACACAACTTTATTGAGAAAATTTAAAATAATCCCATAGGATTTCATACACGTACATACAATACATAAATAGCAAGTAGAATGGTAATATGGAATCAGACTCTACCGGCCCTTGCCAATATACCGGGCAGGGCAGCCTGAGAATGCAATGGAAAGATGGCTTTACCGGCCCTGCCAATATACCGGGCAAGGCAGCCAGACAATAATGAGGGTGGTACAGGCTCTACCGGTCCTGCCAATATACCGGGCAAGGCAGCCTAACGGATAACCAGCTAAACAGAGTCTACCGGCCCTGCCAATATACGGGGCAAGGCAGTCTGAAGGAACACAATGGGCTAAGTTCTACCGGCCCTGCCAAAACCGGGTAAGGCAACCATAAAATGGAAATGCAATAGGCTCTACCGGCCTTACCAACATACCGGGCAGGGCAACCTAAAGGAAGAGGTGTCAACCCAAGTGGCCCTAATACTGTCAGAAGGTAATCACAGTTTAAGTTGTAAATAATTGCGAGCCCAATACTGCAAATCAATATGACCCTAAGATAGGGTATGGATGGAATAACGGCAGTCAAGACTGGAAGGCACTCTAAGTGTCAACAATATGCGAAGTAGTGAGCCACAAGGGCCAGGAGCAAACCAGCGTCCGCACGCTGGGAACCAACAAGTGTGATACAACACAGCCGCAAGGCTTTGGAGCAAACCAGCGTCCGCACGCTGGGAACCAACTGAGTTTTGCGTAATACAGCCGCAAGGCTTAGGAGCGAACCAGCTTCCGCACGCTGGGAACCAACAGAGTTTTGTATAATACAGCCGCAAAACTTTGGAGCGAACCAGCGTCCGCACGCTGGGAACCATCAGAGTTTTGTATAATACAGCCGCAAGGCTTTGGATCGAACCAGCGTCCGCACGCTGGGAACCAACAGAGTTTTGTATAATACAGCCGCAAGGCTTTGGAGCGAACCAGCGTCCGCACGCTGGGAACCAACAGAGTTTTGTATAATACAGCCGCAAGGCTTTGGAGCGAAACAGCGTCCGCACGCTGGGAACCAACAGAGTTTTGTATAATACAGCCGGAAGGCTTTGGAGAGAACCAGCGTCCGCACGCTGGGAACCAACAGAGTTTTGTATAATACAGCCGCAAGGCTTTGTAGCGAACCAGCATCCGCACGCTGGGAACCAACAGAGTTTTGTACAACACAGCTGCAAGGCTTTGGAGCGAACCAGCGTCCGCACGCTGGGAACCAACTGACTGCCAATGGCTGGTGTCGTGAGACAGTGAAGCAAACCAGCGCCCGCGCGCTGGAACCAACTGACTGGAATGTCGCCAAGCGACCGATGAACAATGTCGCCACCGCTGAGGAAACAGGCTCAGGAACAACAGGAACCAGCGTCGATGTCCAACCGGATCAGGAACGGTAACGGAGATCAGTAGCAGGAAGCAGCACTACAGGAGACTCGACTGGAACCAGCACAGCAGACCATGACACTGGAACAGCACGAACTCAGGGACACAGGTACTCAGGAGCAGCAGAATGGCCAATGAAGCTTCTGTAGAATGGTGGAAACGAAATACTCAGAGACACCACGAAAGGGCAACTAAAGGGTGCCCAGGCTAGGTTTAAATAGGCTATATGAGGCGGGCCAAAGGCAAACAGCCAATGGGAGCCCCCTATAGGTGACAGACATAGCAAAGCAGCAATCACGGGCACCGTGATAGTACCCCCCTTTCAAAGACCCCCTCTCCTAGAATAGGGTCTAGGTTTCTGAGGGTATTTAGAATGGAAAATCTGCTGTAGTTTAGGTGCATGAAGGTCCTTACTATCCACCCAAGATCGATCTTCAGGACCATAACCTTTCCAATGCACCAAATACTGTACTCTTTCTCTAAGCCTTCAGGAATCAATGATACTTTTACTTCGTACTCCTCCTGACCTTCCACCTCGATGGGCCCTGGCACCACAGGGCTAGTAGTATAACAGTTACATACGAAAGGTTTCAAGAGAGATACATGAAATACATTATGAATGCGCATAGATGCAGGTATGTCCAAAGCATAGGAAACTGGATTAATCTTGCGAATAATTCTATAAGGACCAATGAACCTGGGAGCCAACTTATTAGAAGGAACCTGAAGCTTCAGGATCCTAGAGGAAAGCCACACTCTGTCCCCAACCTGAAAGGAAAGCGCTGGAAGCCTTCTCCGATAGCATGGCGCTGATGGCGTTGAAATGACTGACCAAGTGCCCTCTGAACTTGTGCCCATGTGGAACGGAGTTGCTCGATATGCTCATCCAGAGCTGGAATCTGTTGCGTCTGAAAGGAATCCGGGAGCAGACAGGGCTGAAACCCATAATTAATCAGAAACGGAGAGCTCCTGGATGAAGAATTGACCGCACAGTTCCTGATGAACTCTGCCCAAGGCAACAAGTCGGCCCAGTTGTCATGATGGTCAGTAATGAAACAGAGCAGGAACTGTTCCAAACCTTGATTAGCACGTTCAGCGGCTCCGTTAGTCTGGGGATGGTAGGCAGAGGAAAAGGACAACTGTATGCCCATTTGTTCGCAAAATGCCCTCCAGAACCTGGACACGAACTGGCTCCCCCTGTCGGACAACAGCACTCTAGGAACTCCATGCAACCGAAATACCTCCTTGGCAAACACCACTGCCAATTCTTTAGCCAAGGGAAGGCCACGGAGGGGCACGAAATGAGCCATTTTGGAAAACCTGTCCACCACCATCAGTATAAAGGAATACCCTCTAGACATAGGCAACTCTCCCATAAAGTCAATAGAAACATGAGACCAAGGATGTTCACCATTAGGCACCGGCTGAAGCAAGCCCAGAGGGAGGTGTCTAGGAATTTTAGTACGGGCACAGGTGGTACAGGCATTAGTGAAATCGGCACAATCTGTTCTCATAGAAGGCCACCAAAATATCTGAGAAAGGGACCATAACAACTGGTCTCTGCCAATGTGTCCCGTGGCCTTAGAGGAATGGTAAGTTTCAAGTAGCCGGATACGAAATGGCTCAGCAACATAACACTTGCCAACCGGAGTTTCATGGGGAGCTGTGGCCTGGGAGGCCAAAATCTCTTCCCCTAGTGGAGAAGTAATACTAGTACGTATAGTAGCCAATATTCGATCGGGTTGAATGATAGGTACTGGTGCCTCCACTCTGTCAATTTCGGTCTCAAATTGTCTTGACAAAGCATCTGCCCTAACATTCTTAGATCCCGGCAAGTAGGATACAATGAAATTGAATCGGGACAGAAACAATGCCCATCTAGCCTGACGAGGGGACAATCTTTTGGCCTCAGAGAGATAAGTCAGATTTTTATGATCAGTCAGGATCAAAACAGGATTCTTTGTGCCTTCAAGTAAATGACACCATTCCTTAAGAGCGAGGATAATGGCTAGTAATTCTCTGTCCCCTATTTCATAACGGCTTTAAGCACTAGTCAGTTTTTTGGAAAAAAAACCCACAGGGTCTAAGAGTTCCACCCTTAATGGGACGTTGAGAAAGCACTGCCCCAACCCCAATATCCGAGGCATCAACCTCTAAAGTGAATGGAAGTAATGGGTTGGGGTGGGATAACACAGGAACATTGACAAAAGCCCATTTCAATTTCTCAAAGGCCTCCTCTGCAACCACTGGCCAAAGAGATGGATTAGCGCCCTTGTGTGTACGGTCAAACAATGGTTTAACAATAGAAGAGAAATTCTTAATAAACTTCCTATAATAGTTAGCGAAGCCCAAAAATCGCTCAATAGATTTCAGACTCTTGGGTCGAGGCCATTGTAAGACTGCACATAACTTTTCTTTGTCCATGGCAATGCCTTCTTTGCCAATAATGAAACCCAAGAATGGCACACTGGTTCTGTGAAACTCACATTTCTCCAATTTACAGTACAATTTGTTTTTATGTAACCGTAGCAATACTTCAGACACATCTTTAATGTGTTGTGACAAGTTTTTGGAATTAATAAGTATATCGTCAAGGTAAACCACGACACATGATTGTAGCATATCTCTGAGAATATCAATGATCAATTCCTGAAATACTGCTGGTGCATTACACAGACCAAATGGCATGACTAGATATTCATAATGCCCAGATCTTGTGTTAAAGGCAGTTTTCCACTCATCACCGGCTCTGATACGGATCAAATTGTATGCAGCCCGTAGGTCCAATTTGGTGAAAATCGAGGAGCCCTTGATTCTGTCAAAAAGCTCAGTGATGAGTGGTATCGGATAAGCATTCTTAGCCATAAGTTTATTCAACCCACGACAGTCAATGCATGGCCTTAGTTCGCCATTTTTCTTTTTTACAAAAAAGAACCCGGCCCCGGCCAGAGAGGTGGATTTCCTTATGATTCCTCTAGCAAGGGCATCGGAAATATATTCTTCCATAGCTTGGTTTTCCTCACAAGACAATGGATAAGTGCGACCCCTAGGAGGCACCACTCCAGCAGGTAGTTCAATACTACAATCATATGGTCTGTGCCGAGGTAAAGTGCCAGCCTCTCCCTTATTGGAAACGTCACCAAACTGCTGGTATTCGCCTGGTAGTGAAGGGAGGGTGCACAATACCTTAACTGGGTGGGTAACGCACTTTTCCATACAATATTGAGACCAAGAGGAAATTTCGCACTTTTGCCAATCAAACTGCGGATTATGCAACTGTAACCAAGGAAATCCCATTATTACGGCATGGTGAGGAGAGTTAATAAGTTGGAACTGCTGCTCTTCTTTATGGAGAGCCCCAATAGTCATAGATAAATGCATAGTTTCGAAAGTTACCTGAGCAGGTTCCAAAGGTCTACCAACAATTGCTTCAATGGCAAGTGGGGTTTCTCTTTCAATGCGTGGAATCCCATGCAATTCAGCAAAGGTATTATCCATAAAATACCCGGCTGCACCAGAATCAACCAGGGCCAGAACCTCCACAGATCGTTCTGCCCAAGACAATACCACCTGTAAGGTGGGTTTTAGTGTGCCCAACATTGGGGACGATTGGACACCACCTAGGGCCTGTACCCCAAGGTACCCTAGGTGTGCTCGTTTCCCGGACGTACTGGACAGGATCTTAGCAAATGCCCATTCTTACCGCAACATAGATACAACCCTTGTTTCCTGCGGTATAATCTTTCCTCCTTGGTTAACCTAGTGAAACCTACTTGCATCGGTTCACCTGGTTCTCGCAAAGTTTCACTAGGCTTAACTGCCATGGGAGGGATGGGTGGGCAAAATGTACTGTTAGCCGCAACATTTTTAGACCGTATCCTACGATCTGTAGCAGATAGTCTTTCACGTATCCTGGAGTCAATTAGCATATATAGTCATCTAAATCAGTAGGCAATTCTTTTGCTGCAATCTCATCTTTAATCTGATCACTCAGGCCCTGAGCAAAGGCTGCCAACAATGCCTCATTATTCCACCCTACCTCTGCTGCCAAGGTGCGAAATTCAATGGCATAGTCGCCCACCGTACGCCTGCCCTGTTGTATTTCCATAAGGCGTTTTGCAGCAGAGGTAGTTCTACCAGGCGGCTCAAACACTCTCCGAAATGATTGCACAAAATCTCTGAAACTCTTAGTGCAAGGTTTAGCATTTTCCCATAATGGGTTCACCCAAGCCAATGCTCTGCCAGTTAGTAAGGATATCATGAACCCAATCTTGCTAGCATCATTAGGAAACACATGTGCCGTCAATTCCATAAATATTTTAAGTTGGTTAATGAACCCTCTGCAAAGATTAGGGTCACCATCATAACGGAGTGGCAAGGGTGCCGAAGCAGTTAACCCTTTAGCTGCGAGCCCTGAGGGCATCGTATCATTCTCTGGTGTCTGACATGGCACGGTCACCGGGCTAGACCCAGACTTATCAGCAAGCATAGTGTGTTCAAGAATAGTTTGGATTGCAACCGCCAACTGATCCAAACATTGCTCATGCATATCCATCCTCCAGTGGATATTCTGTGTATTACCATCACTCTTATTGTCTGAGGTCATGGCCCTTTCGTACTGTCATGGTTTGTTACGACTCTCAGACAGAAGGTTAGGTAAAAACACAACTTTATTGAGAAAATTTAAAATAATCCCATAGGATTTCATACACGTACATACAATACATAAATAGCAAGTAGAATGGTAATATGGAATCAGACTCTACCGGCCCTTGCCAATATACCGGGCAGGGCAGCCTGAGAATGCAATGGAAAGATGGCTTTACCGGCCCTGCCAATATACCGGGCAAGGCAGCCAGACAATAATGAGGGTGGTACAGGCTCTACCGGCCCTGCCAATATACGGGGCAAGGCAGTCTGAAGGAACACAATGGGCTAGGTTCTACCGGCCCTGCCAATACCGGGTAAGGCAACCATAAAATGGAAATGCAATAGGCTCTACCGGCCTTACCAACATACCGGGCAGGGCAACCTAAAGGAAGAGGTGTCAACCCAAGTGGCCCTAATACTGTCAGAAGGTAATCACAGTTTAAGTTGTAAATAATTGCGAACCCAATACTGCAAATCAATATGACCCTAGGATAGGGTATGGATGGAATAACGGCAGTCAAGACTGGAAGGCACTCTAAGTGCCAACAATATGCGAAGTAGTGAGCCACAAGGGCCAGGAGCAAACCAGCGTCCGCACGATGGGAACCAACAAGTGTAATACAACACAGCCGCAAGGCTTTGGAGTGAACCAGCATCTGCACGCTGGGAACCAACAGAGTTTTGTATAATACAGCCGCAAAGCTTTGGAGAATATAGCCGCAAGGCTTTGGAGCAAACCAGCGTCCGCACGCTGGGAACCAACTGAGTTTTGTGTAATACAGCCGCAAGGCTTAGGAGCGAACCAGCGTCCGCACGCTGGGAACCAACAGAGTTTTGTATAATACAGCCGCAAAGCTTTGGAGCGAACCAGCGTCCGCACGCTGGGAACCAACAGAGTTTTGTATAATACAGCCGCAAGGCTTTGGAGAGAACCAGCGTCCGCACGCTGGGAACCAACAGAGTTTTGTATAATACAGCCGCAAGGCTTTGGAGCGAACCAGCATCCGCACGCTGGGAACCAACAGAGTATTGTATAATACAGCCGCAAGGCTTTGGAGCGAACCAGCGTCCGCACGCTGGGAACCAACAGAGTTTTGTATAATACAGCCACAAGGCTTTGGAGCGAACCAGAGTCCGCACGCTGGGAACCAACAGAGTTTTGTACAATACAGCCGCAAAGTTTTGGAGTGAACCAGCGTCCTCACGCAGGAGTAGCAAGATACTGGAAGCAGACGGACGAACGATGCAGGAACCTGGGCTCAGATGGGAGTCAGAGTGGCCACCTTTAATACCATAAGAACACAAGACTCCAGGACTCTGGTTCACTCCAAAACATAACTCACTTTATTGACAAAGACCACAGATATTTATACAGAACTTTTACGTTGAAACTGATAGGGGAAACCAGATACAATAAGGCTTAATCCAATCATGTTACAGGAGACAAAAGGCCAACAGCAGATGGCCTAACAAATACAATGAGCCAGACATGATTACATTTGAAATACAAAAGGGGTTGATTAATACAGACACAAGATACAAAGACTTGAGGGCTTGAACTAATTACCACACGGCAGGGGGTCTGACTGCAGTTCACAATGGCTTAATTAACACCCAGCAGGAGGTCTTGCTACAGTGCACATAGTCACTGGCTTGAGGGACTGTAATATACATTGGAATAATTAATCCCTCACTGCCACCAGTCTACCACAGGGCAGTTGTGTGTAATAAGGTCCATTTCCTCATCTACATAACGCGTATACAAAGTATTTTTAGTGCACAACCGGGAAAAATGTCCATAGTTTTTGGTTAAACAGTCTTAGGGCCAGACAAGGGCTCAAGTAATGGGTAGGATCCGTTATATCACCATTCTTCTCAATTGTATACTATTTTATTCTGTATTTTACGAAGGCTAGACAATGTTTCAAATCTGATGTCATAATCAGATTTGTACACCTGTTTGGATGTTATTTTAAACATAAAACTTTTAAAATTCAATAAAAATTACTTTGAAGGAAAAAAATCACTATTAGTAAATATATCATTGTTATATATAAAGCAAATAAAAAATATACTTATGTAGTACGTATATGAACAGATAGAATATATTTCTGAAATATTGTCAGAAAAAATTGTATTTGATATGTACAGTGAAGGACCTATATTATAAAATATTTCTAGCTTCAAGGTCTTCATTTAGACCTTTACTGTGTCTAAATGAAAAATCCAAAAGGCTTCCCTTCGGCACAGAAGGGAAAACCTATTGGTACTTGTTTTTGGGATATGTTCAATCCCTACAATATGGACATTTTTGAGTGAACCCTGAGAACATGTATTGAAGTGTCTTGACACAGTGCAATCCATAGATTTTTTGCTTATGAGGTATCTATCTTCTCGTGCTCTTTCTTTGAGCATTCTCATTGTGTGGTCCACGTATTGAATACCGCAGCCGCACGTGATTACATAGATAACAAAATAGTTTCACATGTATAAAACTTTTGATTTGAAAATTCTTATTATTGCTATGGCTGGAAATGTTATTGATTCTGTTAGAAGTATACAGACAATTGAAGCATCTATTTTTCTGGCATTTATAGTTCCCCACTGGGAGTTGTGATCCAAAAATTCCTTTTTGATCATTCTGGTTATTTAATATTTTGGGTCTGCTTGGGGCCACATGTCCTCCTTATTGATCTTGCCTTTTTGTAAATAATTTTGACTTGATTGAGGCTAATGTAAGATGTTCCAGTTTTTTCTAATTATATCACTGATGATATTGGACGATTAATTAAATTGGTTTATTATACATGGAGGTCTTCTTTTATTTTACTTTTTAGGTTTAGCAACTAGTAAACTATGTTGAGCCACTTTCAGAGCTCTGTCTCTGGCTGATTTGATGATGTTAGTTTTGTAGCCTCTCTCTATGAATTGTTGAAATAATTCTTCTCCTTTATTAACATAATCTGCCAATGTGCTGCAGTTACACATTACACTGTGAAATTCACCAAATGGAGGTATGGATTCCTACAGACTGACTTCCTATATATAGTGCTCTGAATTGTGGAGCTGGAAACACCTGTTAGATGCAGATCTAGAAAATCAATGTAAGTGTTGTTAATTTCCAAGGTGAATACTAATCCCTTATTGTTGTTAAAGGCTTCTGTCATTTTTCCAGTTCTTCTACTGTTCCTCCCCATACTAATAGGATGACATCTATGTAGCAGCCATAGAAAACCAGGTTTCCTCTCCATCACTTTTGGGGCCACGCTGCTACTTCTTCTCAGAGCCCCATAAAAAGATTTGCATAGGAGGGGACAAACCTGGGTCCCATGGCTGTACCTTTCATTTGTAGATAGTAGTCTTCCTGGAAGATGAAAACAATTGTTGTAGAATGAATCCAACACATTCAAAGATAAAATCCACCTGATTGAGTTCTTTATCAGCTTCAAGGAAGTATCAAATAGCTTGCAGTCCAAGGATATGGTTAGTCCATATAACTCACAGGTACCATGGGGAGGTGCCAGCTCCTCCCAGTGGGCTGGAACAATTCTAGAAGAAGTGCAATGGTGGAGTCTCCCCTCCCTCCATATCAGTCTATCTCACTACCCCCCCATACAGAATTGTAAAAAGCCTACTAAGTAATATAGCAAGAAGGAAGAGGAAAACTACTGCGAGCAATGAACCCATGAGGACTCCGACACCCAGTCACAGGAGTGGAGACCTGTGAATTATATGGACTAAGAGAAAAGGATTTAACAGGTAACACTAAAATACTGTTTTCTCTGTCGTCCAATATAACTCAAAGGTACCATGGGGATATACCAACATTGAGCTCCCAGAGTGGGAAGGAGGAGGAAAGGACCATGAGCAGGTACCTCATGATACCAGAGTTCCCACGGACTATCCTGGACACGGAATATCCCAAACTAAATAAGTGCCAACGGACATTGAATAACTGATAACACAGCACACAAGTGCAAGAGCCAACAGGGCTCTGTAACAGAAGCTGAGAAGGGACCGCGTCGCCTTCCGCCGTCGTTCCCGGGTCTCTCCTTCTTGATGTCAGATAAAAGCCATCAGATGCACCGGTTGAAGTATGGACGGTCACTGGAAACAGTCGCAGGATCGCCGGAAGCAGGGAAGAATGGAAGAGTCCACGTCGCCGCCTGACAGTCCACGAAGTTGGGTTGCAGGAAGCTGGTAGCAGGCGGTTGACGATTCAGGATACTTGGCGTAGATGGGTATCAGAGTGGACACTTTAGACCATAAGCAATACAAGACTCCAGGATTCCTTGTTCACTCCAAATGTAACTCTCTTTATTGACACAAACCACAGATATTTATACACTGATGGGTGAAACCAGATACAAAAGGGCGTGATCCAATCATAACACATCAGACAAAGGCCAACAACAGATGGTCTTAACAGATACAATGACTCAGACATGATTACATTTCAGATACAAAAGGGTTTGATTGAACAAAGACCTGAGGGACAGAGATAATACAATCCAGCAGCAAATGGTAAGGGCTGACACAATGGGAGCATTCACAGAGGTAATCAACTCACAACATATAATACAAAGGACTGACAACAGAGTTTCAGGTTATACATTATGTGACTCACAGACTGAGGGGCGTGAATGGATTAACACACAGCAGGGGGTCTCAACACATCTTACAATACACAATACAATGGCTTGAGGGACTGCATTACACATTCAAAGAATTAACCCCTCACTGCCCCTTCCCTTGGAAGCAAGCCAGCAGTCTAACACAGGGTAGTTTTGTACATTAGCCCCATTCACATAAAGTCTATCAAAAGTCTTTTTAGTGCACAACCAGGGCAAAACGTCCACAGTCTTTGGATAAATAGTTCTAGGGCCAGACAAGGGTTCAAGTAACGGGTAGGATCTGTTACAGGCTCAAACAGTTAAAGAGAAATATGGCAAAGGAATGATAAAGTCCTAGACAGGCACAACTGCCTCCAGGACTTTCCTGCCTAAACTGGCTTCAGCTTAAGGCAGATCATCAACACGGTAGCAAAGGTGTGCACAGAATACAAGCGCCGCCTTGCACAGCTGTTCAGCAGAGGCCTGATTCTTGTAGGCCCAGGAGGCCCCAACAGATCTGGTTGAGCGTGCTGTAATGTGGAAGGGAACAGATTTCCCTCTGAGCTCATAAGCCTTGCGGATGGTAGACTTAATCCAGGATGCGATAGTCACCTTGGACTCAGCCAAACCATCCCTGGGACCCTCAGGGATAACAAATAATGCATCAGTCTTACAGAAGCACTCAGTACGGTGCACATAGAACTTAAGGCAGCGTACCAGATCTAACAAGTGGAGATCCCTCTCCTTGTCAGATTTATGGTCAGGACAAAAGGAAAGCACAACAATCTCCTGATTGATGCGTAACTCAGAGACCAACTTAGGAAGAAGTTCCTGGGAGGTACGGAGAACAACCTTATCTTGTGAAACACCAGGAAAGGTGGCTTGCAAGACAAAGCACGCAATTCAGCAACTCTGCGGACAGAGACCACAGAAAAATGAAAGCCCATCTTCCATGTCAAAAGACTTAAAGGAATAGAAGCCAAAGACTCAAAGAGAGGCCGCTGCAAAACTGCAAAAACTAGATTAAGGTTCCGCTGTGAAGTGGGAGCCTTTAAGGCAGGGGAAGCATAAGCGACGCCCTGAAAGAAGACTTTGACAACCCTGAAGGAGGGGAACTGGTCTGAGTGGCAGAGGAAACGGATCTCGAGCAGACAAGGCCACTAGTTCTGGGAACCTGGGCTTCCTGGTCCAATAAGAAGCAGACATGATGACCATCAGGCTGCCCATCCAAATCTTCCTCAGCACCCTGGGAATGAGAGGGAAGGGAAGAAAAATGTAGGCGAGAAGAAATCGCCAAGGAATCGATAGAGCATCAACTGCGAACGTGAGAGGATCCCTCCAGCGTGAGCAGAATCTATGAACCTTCCTGTTGTCCCTGGAGGCCATCAGGTCTATCCAATGGAGACCCCATTCCTGCACCAATAGGTCGAAAACCTCCAGATGGAGTTCCCACTGCCCAGGATCCACTGTCTGGCAACTGAGATAGTCTGCATGAACTTTGTCTACCCCTGGGATGTGCACAGCCAAAATAGCCTTAACCTCGGACCAAGCAGAAGCACTTCTTGTGCCTCCTTGCTTGTTGATGTATGCCACGGCCGTGGCATTGTCTGACTGGACACGGACTGGATACCCCCTCAGTGGAAAGTACCACTAGACCAGAGCAAGAAGAATTGCTCTGAGTTCCAGGACATTGATTGGCAGGAGGGTCTCCTCCGCAGTCCATTTGCCCTGAACCCCACAGATGACCCAGGACAGCTCCCCAGCCGCTGAGGCTGGCGTCCATCATCACCAGAGTCCAATCTGGAACGACAAAGGGCTTCCCCTTTTCCAAGTTGGACTTGTCCAACCACCAAAGCAGGTCTTGCCTCACCATCTGAGTTACTGTCCAATAGATCCGGATTCCCCCTCCAAGCCCGGATGGTAAATCTCTGAAGCTCCTTGGTGTGAGTCAGGGAATATGGAACCACCTCTATGGTGGACACCATGCCTCCCATCAGGCATGGGAACTTGCATACAGGAGCTGAGGTCCACTCCAGAGCCCGTCAGACCTGAAACATGATCTGTTGGACAGAATCTGCGGTCAGAAAAACCACCTCTTGGCAGGTGTTGAACCTGAGAGCAAGGAAAACCAGCACCTGAGAGGGAACAAGAACAGATTTGTCCATATTCAGAATCCACACTTGACGGAGGAGAATCTGAGCACAATCCTGGACCTACTGGTCCAGGAGGTCCCTGGATGGAGCATTCAACAGGAAGTCGTATGTATGGAGTCATCTGAATCCCTCAGGTGTGAAGGTAGGCAACCAAAGCCCCTAAGACCCTGGCAAACAGTAGTGAGACCAAAAGGCAGAGTGGTGAACTGGAAGGTACCTCTGACTGTCTGCATAAATCGGAACATGCAGGTAGGCATCCTGCAGATCCAGAGAGGCCAACAATTCTCCCGGACACAATGCTGTGATGACAGAGTGCAAAGACTCCATCTTGTAGTGAATATGGACTACAAAAGAGTTGAGGTCCTTGAGGTCCAAGATAGGGCGAATGCCACCATCCTTCTTGGGAACCACAGAGAGGTTTGAATAGAACCTAAACCTCTCTCTTGAGGAGGCACCGGAACCAGGACTCTCTTGTCCAAGACAGCCTGCACCTTCCCATTGAAATGATGGCGTTTTTATTGGCCTAGAGGAGACTGAGAATGGAAGAATCTGAAGGGAGGCAGTTATATGAAGGGAATCCTGTAGCCTCTGATTGGAAGGTGTTACACTATTATGGTTTTTTATTACTTTAAGGAGCATTGCGGAAGAACAATCTTGTATCTATTTCACTTTGGATGAATAAAAGTGATTTAGGAGATCTTCAGAGACAGATTATTTTGGTTTGCGAGTTATTCCTGATTTTCTGAAGAAGTGGTAAATGTAGTGAAGGACATTAAGCCCAATATATGGACTTAAGGGAAACTCCAGAAATAGTGCAGATTTGTCCTTGAAGTGTTTTATTCATGCTTTGGGAGAGAGTTGTCGATTTTCAGTGTTTTATGAGAAGCAGTTCTGGATGTTATAATACAACAGTTACTTTATTAGTTATTTCAATGTTTAATATTCTATCTCAGTGTATCCAAGGAGAGTGGTTAGAGTAACGTGCGCAGGTTTTTTTTGTATTTGGCTATTGGGTTGAGTACCATTTTTAACCTGCTGCAGTTTCTGCACCAGATTGGGTGTCTACTATACACAAGGAGCGGGCAGGAGAATAGTCAGACAGAGCCACAGGTCAGCACCAGATTGGATAGTCAGACAAGCCGCATCATACACAGTTCAGGTAGTCAGCCAGAGCCACAGGTCCGCACCAGATTGGGTGTCCACTACACAATGGGAACAGGCAAAAGATTAGTCAGACAGAGCCACAGGTCAGCACCAGATTGAATGGTCTGACAAGCCAGGTCATATACAGAGCCCAAGGAAACCCAACTGTGTAGGACAATAAAGTAAGAGCAACTGAGTCAGGACTCAGACTGCCCTTTAAACCCCTCTTCAGGAAGTAGGTGGGAGGAGCAGACTCAGAGGAAGGAAGTAGGTAGGAGGAGACTACAGGAAGCATGGCATAAAATAGAGGCCTGCTTCACTCTAAAGCCTCGTGCCTGCAGATGACGTGTGGAATGACGCCGAGCGTCGCAGAATCAGCGGCGCTGGAACCAAAGTAAGCTATGACAGTACCCCCCCTCAAAGACCCCTCCTCCGAGTATCCAGTCGGGGTTTATCAGTGAATCGAGCATGAAACCTGCGTACCAATACAGGCGCATGTACATCACTAGAAGGTATCCATGAGCGCTCCTCAGGGCCATAGCCCTTCCAATGAATGAAATACTGTAAGCGCCCTCTACTCATACAGGAGTCCAGAATGTTCTGTACCTCATATTCTGCGTGATCTGCAACTCTCACTGGAGCGGGACGAACAGGAGCAGAGGTATACCGGTTGCAGACCAAGGGCTTTAACAACGACACATGAAATACATTATGGATACGCATATTGGCAGGAAGTTCAAGTGCATATGCCACAGGGTTAATCTTACGTATCACTATGAAAGGACCAACGAAACGAGGAGGCAACTTATTACATGGAACCTGGATGTGCAAGTTTCGGGAAGACAGCCACACTCTATATCTCCCACCTGGAAAGTAGGTGCTGGCAGTCGACTACGGTCAGCGTGCCTTTTTCTGCCGCTGTGCGGAACCATGTAGGGTATGCTGTACCCGTGCCCATAAGGAACAGAGCGACTTAAATGCTCATCCAGAGCCGGAATCTCTTGTGCTTGGAAGGCCTCAGGACGAACAGAGGGTTGAAACCCATAATTGATCAGGAATGGCAAACTCCACCCAGGTCAACATGGTAGCCCAACTGTCGTGGTGGTCGGAGATATAACAGCGGAGAAATTTCTCTAAGGTCTGGTTGGACCTTTCTGCTGCACCATTTGACTGAGGGTGGCAAGTGAAAGAGAATTCCACCTGAATTCCCATCTAAGCACAAAAGCACCTCCAAAACAGGGACACAATAACCCTGGGTATGCCGTGTAACCGAAAGACCTCCTTGGCAAATATCACCGCCAACTCCTGTGAGGATGGCAAGCCCTTGAGAAGCACGAAATGTGCCATTTTCAAAAATGTATCCACGATCATAAGTATGGCTGTGAAGCCCATGGAACTAGGAACGTCGACCATAGAATTGATTGATAAATGAGACCATGGAGGTCCCCATTAGCCACAGGCTGCAGCAAGCCGACTGGCAAGTGTCGAGGAGTCTTATTCTGCGCACAGGTCGTGCAAGCAGCAGTAAAGGCAGCACAATCAGATCTGAGACTTGGCCACCAGAACACTCTTGAGAATGATTAGATCAATTGGTCCCAACCAATGTGACCTGCTATTTTAGAAGCATGGTATGTCTCCATCAACTTATTACGTAACTGAGCCGGGACAAAACACTTCCCGTCAGGTTTCTCGGCTGGAGCCAAGGCATGGGCAGCCAGGATGTCCTCTCCCAGGTGAGAAGTGATGCATGTACTTATGGTCGCAAGGATCTGATCAGCTGGAATAATCGGGGTCGGTGGAACCTCCACTCTGGAAAGGCTGCAGAAATGGCGAGACAATGCATCTGCCTTCACATTTTTGGAGCCCGGGAGGTTGGAGACCACAAAATTAAATCAGGAAAGGAATAGAGCCCATCTGGCTTGCCTAGAAGACAAGCGTTTCGCTTCCAATAGCTAAATTAGATCCGAAGTATCAGGATCGAAGAGATAGTACCCTCTAGGAGATGCCGCCACTTCTTCAGGGCCAAAATAATGGCCAATAATTCTATGTCAGAGCCCATCTGGCTTGCCTAGAAGACAAGCGTTTCGCTTCCGATAGCTAAATTAGATCCGTAAGTATCAGGATCGGAGAGATAGTACCCTCTAGGAGATGCCACCACTTCTTCAGGGCCAAAATAATGGCCAATAATTCTATGTCCCCGATTTGGTACACCATCTTGGCTTTGGACAGTTTCTTCGAGAAATAACCACACGAGCATAGAGCTTCACCAGGGGCTGAGCGTTGAGACAATACAGCGCCCACTCCAATCTCGGATGCGTCCACCTCCAGGGTAAAGGGTAGGGAGGGATTCGGGTGTAACAGAATTAGTGCTGAAGCAAATGCTGCCTTCAGTCTTTTGAACACAATTATGGCTGTCTGGGACCATTCAGTGGTCTTGGCACCTTTACAGGTCATGTCCGTCAGAGGTTTGACAATAGTGGAGAAATCTTTAATACATTTCCAGTAATAACTTGCGAACCCCAGGAATCTCTGAATTGCTTTGAGTCCCACAGGAAGAGGCCACTCCACTACTACGGACAATTTCTGGGGGTCAATAGCGAACCCAGATGCAGAAATAATGTACCCCAGAAATGTCACTTGTGGTTTGCGGAACTCGCACTTTTTGAGTTTACAATATAGGTTGTTCTTACTTAATAGGCTCAATACCTTGTATACATCCAACCGATGGGTCTCCAGTGAGGGAGAGTGAATAAGGATGTCATCTAACCACAACACAGCTCTTTAAGGGTTCTCTAAGCACATCGTTGATAAACTCTTGAAAGACAGCTGGGGCATTGCAGAGGCTAAACGTAATCACCAAATACCCATAGTGCCCATTTAGTGTATTAAAAGCTGTCATCCACTCGTGACCCTGCTTTATCCGAACCAAATTATACGCAGCTCTTAGATCGAGGT
The DNA here is from genome assembly GCA_037306005.1 of Rhinophrynus dorsalis. NCBI lineage: Eukaryota > Metazoa > Chordata > Amphibia > Anura > Rhinophrynidae > Rhinophrynus > Rhinophrynus dorsalis. Next base: position 37,855,860 of record CM074728.1, on the reverse strand, counting down.
TCGTAAGGATCTTAGACCCTTTGACACGATCAAAGGGTTCAGTAATCAGGGGAATCGTATAGGCATTTTTAACCAACAGTTTGTTAAGCCCGCGAAAATCTATACATGGACATGGCTCTCCATCCTTTTTTTTTTAACAAAAAAAAATCCTGCCCCTGCTGGAGATGAGGACTTACGGATGATGCCTCTGGCCAGCGCATCAGAAAAATATTCCTCCATGACTCTATTCTCTTCTACCAACAAGGGATAGACATGACCCCTAGGAGGTGATGGGCCAGGCATAAGTTCCAGAGAGCAATCAAATGGCCTGTGTGGTGGTAAGGCCCCGGCCTGACTGTCACTAAACACCTATTTAAATGGTAAATACTCCTCAGGTAATGCTGGAGCGGTAGCATTAGTCAGTCTCACAGGACAGGAGAGACATGATTTATAACACTGTGGAGACCAGACCAAAATGTCACACGTGTGCCAATCCATCTTAGGGTTGTGAGTCTGCAACAACGGAAACCCCAGCACGATGGCGTAATGTGGGGAGTTAATTACCTGAAACTTCAGGGTTTCGGTGTGAAGGGCTCCCACCTTCAGGGTTAACAGATTGGTTTCATGCCTAATGTGAGATGGTAGAAGGGGTCTACCATCAATAGCCTCCACGGCCAGTGGAGAAGAACGGGACTGCAATGGAACCGCTTTACTGGCCTCAAATTCCACATCAATAAAGCAGCCCGCAGCACCCGTATCAAGTAGTGCTGGGACAGAGACTGATCTGTCCGCCCAAGACATGCACACCCTCAACATGGACTTATTTGAAAAATTTTCTAGGGACTGAGAAATGCCACCTAAGATCTGTCCCTGACAGGATCTTAGGTACAAGCGTTCTCCCGGACGTACTGGGCAGGAAAGCAACATATGTCCTGGTTTGCCGCAGTACAGACAAAGTCCTTCCCTCCTCCTGAAGGCCATCTCCTCCTTCGATAGCCGGGTAGCACCCACCTGCATAGGTTCACTCCCTTCAGAGACAAGCCCAGGAGGCATGGGAGGCAAGGGAGAATAGGGTGGGCCAGTATTATGAGGAGATAGTCTGTCCGGAGCCCTCCGCAGGTGCTCCCTAAACAAGGGTCATTCTCCGAGTCTGGTATCTATTAAGATACAGAATTAAATCAATACGTCAAGTACGTCACATAAATCGCGGGCACCGATTTCAACCTTCATAGCATCATTTAGCCCCTGGAAGAAGGCAGCTGCCAGGGCCTTGTTATTCCAGCCTACTTCGGATGCCTGGGTGTAAAACTCAATGGCGTACTCAGCCACAGTATGAGCACCGTGGCGAAAGGTCATGAGGTTTTTTGAAGCCAAGACCAAGCAGCCTGGCATGTCAAACACACTTTTGAATGATCTCACAAATTCCATAAGGTTATGCACAACTGGTTTATCTGTCTCCCATAATGGATTAGCTCAGGCCAACGCCTTGGCCGTAAGGAGAAATATAAGGAAACCGACTTTACTGCGCTCAGTCGGAAAGGCATGCAACACTATCCATAAGTATTTGCCAATTTGGATGAGGAACCCATGGCAGGACTCTGGGTCTACCCCATACCGCTGAGGAGGCTGAGCGGAACCAGACAACCTCTTAATCGTTCCCCAACAGGAGAGGTAGAAACCACCAGTGCCAAGGGTGGAGGCCACCATTTGTGGGTTAAGGCGTTCGAGATGTACAGTGCGCTGCAACAAGGTCTGCAAGGCAAAAGACAATTGATCAATATGTTAATCCTCTGTCTCCATCCTATCCAGGATGCTTTGAAAAGCTGAATTACTAATACTGTCCATATTCATGGTCCTTGCGTACTGTCATGGTTTCCCAGGAACAAACCAGGAGTAAGTACGGTATAGTAAAACAGTCTTTATTGAATAAATATAAATACAGTAAATCACAGAACAATGAGTAGAGGTCCTTCTAATGGCCAACGACTATCAGAAATAGGAGTCTGCCAAAACTTGGAATGCTCTTAAAGAGACCGACAGAAGCCTCCAGAGTCTCTGTATAATGAAGGCCCAGCAGAAATCCCAGTAAGAGACTAACTGACTAATACCTACAGTCAGCAGGTAGATCTAGGGATCTCCCTAAAGATGATAGGGTAAGGGAGAAGTACTGACTCACGCCTGCAGTCAGGGAGTAAGGTCTTAACCAGAGTTGCAGGTCTGCACCACAATGGAAGCAAGCAGAAGAACAGTCAGATAGAGCCTCAGGTCAGCACCAGATCGGATAGTCAGACAAGCCAGGTCATACAAAAATCGGGTAGTCAACCAGAGCCACAGGTCTGCACCAGATTGGGTGTCTACTATATACAAGGAGTGGGCAGAAGAATAGTCAGACAGAGCCACAGGCCAGCACCAGATTGGATAGTCAGACAAGCCGGGTCATACACAGTTCAGGTAGTTAGCCAAAGCCACAGGTCCGCACCAGACTGGGTGTCCACTACACAATAGGAGCAGGCAAAAGAGTAGTCAGACAGAGTTTCACGGTATTTGAAGACTCTCAGACTTAAGGTTTGGTAAAAACGTAACTTTATTAAAAAGTTAAGGCAATCCCATAGGGAATCATACATATATAACAATACAACAAGTAATGACAATAGTAATGGGTTCTACCGGCCTTGCCAATACTACCGGGCAAGGCAACCAAGTGACAGTTGCAAATATAGCAGTAGGCTCTACCGGCCTTGCAAACCCCGGGTAAGGCAACCGTGAGGTGTAACGTACCGGTTCTACCGGCCTTACCAATACCGGGCAAGGCAGCCTGAAGGAGTACTGAGAGTAGGCTCTACCGGCCCTGCCTATACTGGGTAAGGCAACCTTAGAGATGTACCGTAAGTAGGTTCTACCGGCCTTACCAATACCGGGCAGGGCAGCCTGAGGGAATACCGATAGTAGGCTCTACAGACCCTGCCTATACCGGGTAAGGCAACCCTAGAGATGTAACGTACGTAGGTTCTACTGGCCTTACCAATACCGGGCAGGGCAGCCCATAAAAGGAGACCAAGCTGTCAGATGACAATGACAATAGAGTGGAATAGGAGTCAATGGTCTCGCTCATGCAGAAGTCTCCAGACAACTGCAATAATAAGTTGGATAGCAACGGGCCCTCAGTGTCAGAACAGTCAAGGAGCAAACCACCGTCCTCACGCTGGGACTAACTGTAACATAACCCACCAGGTTAGTGGAGTAACCCAGCGTCCGCACGCAAGGACCAACAGTATTTAATGCCACCAGGTTTAATGGAGTAAACCAGCGTCCGCACGCTGGGACCAACAGTAATCAGACTCACCAGGCGTAATGGAGAAACCCAGCGTCCGCATGCTGGGACCAACAGTAAAATGAATCACCAGGTTAAATGGAGTAGACCAGCGTCCGCACGCTGGGGCCAACAGTAACATGAGCTATTAGTTAGATGGAGTAAACCAGCGTCCGCACACTGGAACCAACAGTATCATGAGCTACTGGATTAGTCGGAGTAAACCAGCGTCCGCACGCTGGGACCAGCAGGGATTGAGCCACCAGATTAAATGGAGTAAACCAGCGTCCACACGCTGGGACCAACAGTAATTGAGCCACCAGGTTAAATGGAGTAAACCAGCATCCGCACGCTGGGACCAACAGTAATTGAGCCACCAGGTTAAATGGAGTAAACCAGCGTCCACACGCTGGGACCAACAGTAATTGAGCCACCAGGTTAAATGGAGTAAACCAGCGTCCGCACGCTGGGACCAACAGTAATTGAGCCACCAGGTTAAATGGAGTAAACCAGCGTCCGCACGCTGGACCAAAAGTAATACATCGCCGGAGCGAATAAGCACGATGTCGCCTCGACTACAGGGGAAGGAGCGAGAGCCCTGAGACCAAGCAGAGGCTAACCGGAACGAGAACCGCTACACTGACAAATGGCCGGAACAGAAGAGGCCACGGAAAGCAACCGGAACCGGCTAGAGAGACAAGCAGGCAGGAGACTCAGGAACGAACGCGGCTGGAACACTGGAACGCAGGATCTTAAGGCCCAGCGCCTGACAAGCAGGTCAGATCTAGTAATGTCAGAGACACCACGAAAGGGCAACCTGGAAGTGCCCAGACTGGGTTTAAAAAGGCTGTGTGAGGTGGGCTAACAGCAGACAGCCAATGAGGAACCTCCAGCAATTGACAGACACAGGAAAGCACGAATTACGGGCACCGTGATACAGAGCCACAGGTCAGCACCAGATTGGATGGGCAGACAAGCCAGGTCATATACAGAGCCCAAGGAAACCCAACTGTGTAGAACAACAACGCAAGAGCAACTGAGTCAGGACTCAGACTGCCTTTTAAATCCCTCCTCAGGAAGTAGGTAGGAGGAGCAGGCTCACAAGAAGGAAGTAGGTAGGAGGAGACTACAGGAAGCATGGCATAAAACAGAGGTTTGCTTCACTCTGAAGCCTAGCGCCTACAGATGAAGTGTGGAATGATGCCGAGCTGTAAGCGTTCACAATTACCTTTACAAGGGAGCCGGCTGCCGAACAGAGCTCTTGGCGTCCCGGGTGCTGTTTCCTCTGGGCTGTGCGTGAGAGCTCCTGCCGCATCACTTTGGCTCCCTCTGCTGGCCAGCAGAGTCAGGAGCGCATCACTGGGATTCCATAGTGACGTAATGCCGGCTCTTAATGGCACAGTATCACGGTGCCCGTGCTCCTCTTGCGACATTCTGTCAATCTATACTCTGCTTCACTCCTATTGGTTATACTGTGCTTGTCCTGCCAAGTATGGCCTTTATATGCTGGGTTCTGGCACCCCACCGGTGCCCTTTCGTAGTGTTCCTGTTACCAGTGCTTGTTCCTGCTCTCAGTATTCCAAGTGTATCGACCCAGCCTGCCTGACTACTCTGCATCTCGTCTCCTGCCTGTGAACTGACCCGGACCGCCTGACCATTCTTCTTCTCTGGCTCCTGGCTGATGTTCCTGCTCCGTGTACCGACCCGGCTTGGCTGATGTTCTTGTTCCGTGAATCGACCCGGCTTGGCTGACGTTCCTGCTCCGTGAATCGACCTGGCTTGGCTGACGTCCTGCTCTGGCTGCTTCTGTGTCGCCTTGGCGACATTCCTATTGGTTAGGCATTCGTGATGCTCCCGGTTGGTTGCGACCTCAGGGCGAGTTGCTCAGTCCGTTCCTGTCACGGCAGTGCTCAGTTGTGTATTCTCCGTTACTGCTACGGCAGTGTGCAAGTGGCCTAGTCTCCGTTACTGCTCCTGCAGAGTGCAAGTGGCCTAGTCTCCGTTACTGCTACTGCAGTGTGCAAGTGGACTTTTCTCCGTTACTGCTCCTGCAGAGTGCAAGTGACCTAGTCTCCGTTTACTGCTACGGCAGTGTGCCAGTGGCCTTGTCTCCGTTACTGCTATGGCAGTGTGCAAATGGCCTAGTCTCCGTTACTGCTCCTGCAGAGTGCAAGTGGCCTAGTCTCCGTTACTGCTACGGCAGTGTGCAAGTGGCCTAGTCTCCGTTACTGCTCCTGCAGAGTGCAATTGGCCTAGTCTCCGTTACTGCTCCTGCAGAGTGCAAGTGGCCTAGTCTCCGTTTACTGCTACTGCAGTGTGCAAGTGGCCTAGACTCCGTTACTGCTCCAGCAGAGTGCTAGTGGGCTATTTCTGTTTACTGCTATGGCAGAATACAAGTTGCCTGGTCTCTGTTACTGCTATGGCAGTGTTCTATGTTGCTCAGTCTCTGATACTGCTCTGGCAGTTCACGTTTGTCTGCTAACCTATTACTAGGCGTTACTCATCCTTAAGCTCTCTATCCTAAGTGAGCTCCTTAACAGACCTCTCTTCACATGGGACTGTTTACACTCGCTGAAGGCCATTAACCCATGCAGTACAGATACCCTGGGAATCCTTCGTATTCTGCCTGACCTGTGTCAGTATATTTTGTTATGGACTCTATGGTTATACTGGACCTGTGTAGGCATATGTATATGTAACCTGTCTTGTGTCTGTATTATTCTGATAAAATACTACAGGACCTGTGAGGGTTATTGTATTACGTTTTTTTCAATAAATCATAAACCACTTATCACGATGCCCCTGTTCCCTTTGCTGTTTTCTGTCAGTCTACTCTGTGCTTTGCTCCCATTGGCTGCTCTGTGTTTATTCCCGCTCAGTATGGCCTTTATATACTGGGCTCTGGCACCCCTCCAGTGCCCTTTCGTGGTGTTCCTGTACCAGTGCTTGTTTCTACTCAGTGATTCCCAGTGTACCGACTTGGCCTGTCTGACTACTCTGCATCTTGTCTCCTGCCTGTGTACCGACCCGAATTGCCTGACTACTCTTCTGCGACTGCTCCTGTGTACCGACCCGGCTTGGCTGACGTTCCTGCTCCTGTGTACCGACCCACCTCGGCTGACGTTCCTGCTCCTGTGTACCAACCCGGCTCGGCTGACGTTCCTGCTCCTGTGTATCAATCCGGCTTGGCTGAAGTTCCTGCTCCGTGATTCGACCCGGCCTGGCTGACATTCCTGCTCCATGATTCGACCCGGCTTGGTTGGCGTTTCTGCTCTGGCTGCCTCTGTGTCGCCTTGGCGACATTCTGATCCATCAGACAATTGTGTCTCCGTTACTGCTCCTGCAGAGTACAAGTGGCCTAGTCTCCGTTACTGCACCTGCAGAGTGCAAGAGTCTGTCTCCGTTACTGCTATGGCAGTGTGCCATTGGCCTTGTCTCCGTTACTGCTCCTGCAGAGTGCAAGTGTCTGTCTCCGTTACTGCTACGGCAGTGTGCCATTGGCCTAGCCTCCGTTACTGCTCCTGCAGAGCGCAAGTGTCTGTCTCCGTTACTGCTACGGCAGTGTGCCATTGGCCTTGTCTCCGTTACTGCTCCTGCAGAGTGCAAGTGTCCTGTCTCCGTTACTGCTACGGAAGTGTGCCATTGGTCTTGTCTCCGTTACTGATCTGGCAGAGTGTGAGTGGTCTGGTCTCTGTTACTGCTACAGCAGTGCCCTATGTTGCTCAATTCCTGATATTACTCTGGCAGTTCACGTTTGTTCTGCTAACCTAGTTCTGGGCATTACGTATCCTTAAGCTCCCTATATGTGGAGAACTCCATCACAGACCTCTCTGCTCATGGGACTGTTTACACTCATTGAAGACCATTAACCCATGCAGTACCTTTCTCCTGGGAATTCATTGTATTCTGCCAGGCTGGAACAATGAGGCGCTGGTGGCAGCTTTTGCTCAAGGACTTGCTGACCGTATTAAGGATGAGATGGCAGCTAGAGAAGAGCCTAGTGATTTGGACGAATACATTGATTTCGCCATTCTAATTGATTCTCGTATCCGTGAGAGACTCATGGCTAAAGACTGCAGGCTACGGTCCAGGAACAGTGGGTAAAACAGTTTTTTTGGCCCCACCCATGCCTCCTGAATATAGACAGGAGTCCTGTGAACCAATGCAACTTGGGTTCACCAAACTATCTAAGGAAGAATGGGCACACCGCAGGAGGCATGGGTTATGTCTGTACTGTGGCAAAGCTGGACACCTATTACGTACCGATCCTGTACGTCCGGGAAATGAATGCACCTAGGGTACCTTGGGGGACAGGCCCTAGGTGGTGTTCAGCAGTCCCTAGACCCGATTATGCAGAAACCCACGATCCAGGTGGCATTTTCGTGGGCAGAACACTCAGTGGAGGTTATGGCCCTGGTTGATTCCGGCACGGTTGGATACTTCATGGACAGTTAATTTGCTGCATTACATCAGATTCCGTTGGTCAGGGGGGAATCTCCCTTAGCCATTGAGGCCATTGATGGCAGACCGTTAGAACCAGCTCAGATAACTATGGAAACTATTCCACTATCTATGACTATTGGGGCCCTCCACACGGAGGAACAACAATTTCAGATAATCCATTCTCCTCATCATGCGGTCATTCTGGGGTTCCCATGGTTGCATTTGCATAATCCCCAGATTGACTGGCAGACTTGTAAGATCACGTCTTGGTCCGAGTACTGTATGGAGCATTGTATGACTCATCCAGTTAAGATTTTGTGTATCTCTCCTTCCGTGCTAGCCGAATATCACCAATTCAGTGACGTTTTTAGCAAGGGAGAGGCTAGCACTTTGCCCCAACATAGGGCATACGATTGCGCTACAAATCAGCCCTGTGGGGCTGTGCCTCCTAGGGGCCGCATGTACCTGTTGTCGTGCGAGGAGAATCGGGCCATGGAGGAATACATTGATAATGCCCTTAAAAGAGGGATTAGTAGAAAATCTACCTCGCCTGCTGGTGCTGGTTTCTTTTTTGTTAAAAAGAAGAATGGCGAGTTGAGGCCTTGTATCGATTACCGGGGACTGAATAAACGAATGTCCAAGAATGCCTACCCCATACCACTTATTACCAAACTATTCGACAGGTTAAAAGGTTCTTCCATTTTTACTAAATTAGATCTACGGGCTGCCTATAACCTGATCAGAATAAGAGCTGGGGATGAGTGGAAAACGGCATTTAATACCAGATCAGGGCATTATGAATACCTAGTCATGCAGTTTGGCCTTTGTAACGCACCCGCTGTATTTCAAGAATTAATTAATGATATCCTCCATGATATGCTACAGTCCTGCGTAGTAGTCTATCTTGATGACATACTCATACACTCGGCTAACCTGTCTCAACACATCAAGGATGTGTGCGAGGTCTTGCTTTGATTACGCAAGAATAAATTATTTTGTAACATGGAGAAGTGCGAGTTTCACAGGTCCAAAGTGCCTTTTTTGGGTTTTGTGATCTCTGAGGATGGTATTGCTATGCACCAGGAGAAACTCGCAGCGGTATTGTAATGGCCACGAACTAAAGGGTTAAAAGTGATTCAGCACTTTCTTGGGTTTGCCAATTATTGCAGGAAGTTTATCCAGAACGTTTCCACTATTGTTAAACCTCTGTCTGACTGTCACAGTGTGTCACCGCTTCCTCCCCGCCGGCCAACCGCTTCTCGTTCGCGGCGGGGTGTTTTCTTCCGGGTTGTGGTGGCTGGCAGATTGCGCATGCGCAGGACGCCGTGTTCCTCCTTCTGGTGTCTGCGCATGCGCCCGGCTCCACTGCTCATTTGTCCAGCCTCCGCCTATCACATAGGGTTCCTTGGCGAGCCCCTCTCCTCTTCCTACCCTATAGGCTGCTCCTAGTATTTGAATGGGCAACTCCAGGAGTTGAGTGCCCGTTCCACGAGCTCTGTTAGCCTTAATAGTTTTCTGCTGGTGCTTGTTTTCCTGGTTTTGACTCGGCTTGCTCCTGACCCTCCTGAACTCTCCAGCCCCTGGTTTTGACTCGGCTTGCTCCTGACCCTCCTGAACTCTCCAGACCCTGGTTCTGACTACGGCTTGCTCCTGACCTTCCTGAACTCTCCAGCCCCGGTTCTGACTACGGCTTGCTCCTGACCATCCTGAACTCTCCAGCCCCTGGTTCTGACAACGGCTTGCTCTTGACCATCCTGAACTCTCCACCTCCTGATTCTGAAGTAACACCTGCCTGTTTTCTGCCTGACCTGCTGACCTGGTTCTTAACGGTTCCCAGTGTACTCCTATCCTGGTTGCAGCCCGGCTGAACTGGGGTGGAATGATCTGGTTTCGCGACAAGCACCTCTACCCAGCCTTGGCTGCAGCACAGGGGTACCTGGCACGCCGTCACCGAACCCTAGCATTGCTCTCTAGCCTCGATCTCTAGCCTCGCACCCTAGCTACTGTACCAGTGTCGGCATCACTTGGGTCATTACCCACCAGGTGGTGACACTGACCTTACGCACAAGGGTGCTAATCCACCCCAATGGTCTGATGCAGCTGATCATGCTTTTGAGACATTAAAGTCCGCTTTCGCATCTGCTCCTGTACTGTCCCACCCCAACTCTTCCCTTCCATTCATGTTGGAGGTTGATGCCTCCGAAAATGGGGTAGAGGCAGTACTGTCACAGCGTCCAGTTGCTGGGGGTACTCTGAGACCATGTGGGTTCTTCTCAAAAAAACTGTCTAGTGCCCAGAGTCACTATGAAATTGGGGACAGAGAACTCCTGGCTATCATACTTGATTTGAAAGAATGGTGTCACCTGCTGGAGGGTCCCAGAACTCCTGTGTTAATTCTAACTGACCACAAAAATTTGACTTATCTCTCGGAAGCTAAGAGATTGTCCTCTCGTCAGGCCAGATGGGCCCTGTTTTTATCCCGTTTCAACTTTGTAGTATCCTACTTGCTGGGCTCCAAGAATGTTAGGGCTGATGCCCTGTCTAGACAATTTGGGCCAGAGATGGAGAAGGATGAGGTCCCCATACCCATCATTCAGCCTGATCGCATCCTAGCTACCTTACTTGTATCACTTCACCACTGGGGGAGGAGATTCTGGCTACCCAGGTTACGGCACCCCCGGAGACCCCAGTGGGCAAGTGCTTTGTGGATGAGCCATTTCGTACCTGTTTGCTCGAGATATACCATTCATCTAAGGCTGCTGGGCATATTGGGAGGGATCAATTAATATGGTCACTCTCACAAGTATTTTGATGGCCTTCCCTATGGGCCGACTGCACCGCATTTATTGCAGCCTGTACCACCTGTGCTCGTGCCAAGACCCCTAGACACCTCCCAGTGGGCTTACTCCAACCAGTACCTAATGGCGAACGTCCTTGGTCCCACGTATCCATTGATTTCCTGGGAGAACTGCCAGTGTCTAGGGGTTACTCATTCATTCTTATGGTGGTTAATAGATTCTATAAGATGGCTCAGTTCGTGCCCCTTCCTGGCCTTCCCTCAGCCCAGGAGCTGGCAGTTGTCTTTGCTAAAGAGGTGTTCCGGTTGCATGGGGTACCAAGAGTTCTGGTGACTGACCGTGGGAGCCAATTTGTATCCAGATTTTGGAGAGCATTCTGTAACCAGATGGGCATTCAACTGTCCTTTTCTTCTGCCTACCATCCCCAGACCAATGGAGCCGCTGAGCATGCCAATCAAGGATTGGAACAGTTCCTGCGCTGTTTTGTTACCGATCATCATGATACTTGGGCAGACCTGTTGCCTTGGGCAGAGTTTGCCAGCAACTGTGCTGTTAATTCATCGTCCGGGAGCTCCCCATTTCTGGAACTACGGGTTCCAGCCATGTTTGCTCCCGGACTCATTCCAGTCGCAACAGATTCCAGCTCTGGATGAGCACATCAAGCAACTCCACTCTACTTGGGTACAGGTTCAGAGGGCCCTCAGTCAGTCGTTCCAGCGTCATCAGCGCCACGCTAACCGTAGACGGCTGCCAGCGGTCTCCTTTCAGGTTGGGGACAGGGTATGGCTCTCCTCCAGAAACCTCAATTTGCATGTTCCATCTAATAAGTTGGCTCCCCAGTTCATTGGTCCCTTCAGGGTGATCCGTAAAATTAACTCTGTTTCGTATGCCTTGGATCTCCCAGCGTCTATGCGCATTGACAATGTGTTCCATGTAGCCTTGCTGAAACCTCTGGTATGCAACCGCTACACTACCACTCCTATGGTCCCCGGTCCTGTGGAGGATCAGGGTCAGGAGGAGTACGAGGTCCAAAGCATCATTGATTCACGCAGATTTAGAGGAAAATTGCAATATTTGGTCCATTGGAAGGGCTACGGCCCTGAAGAACGTTCCTGGGTTGATCATAATGACCTTCATGCTCCTAGATTGCTGCGCAGTTTTCACTCTAAATATCCTCAGAAGCCAGGCCCCTCTTCCAGGAGAGGAGGTCTTTGAGAGGGGGGTACTATTACGGTGCCTGTGCTCCTCTTGCGACAGTCTGTCAATCTACACTCTGCTATTGGTTATACTGTGCTTGTCCCGCCCAGTATGGCCTTTATATGCTGGGTTCTGGCACCTCTCCAGTGCCCTTTCGTGGTGTTCCTGTATGAGTGCTCTCAGTATTCCAAAGATATCCTGCTCTCAGTATTACCAGTGTATCGACCCGGCCTGCCTGACTACTCTGCATCTCGTCTCCTGCCTGTGAACCGACCCGGACTGCCTGACCATTCTTCTTCTCCGGCTACTGTGCACCGACCCGGCTTCGCTGACGTTCCTGCTCCGTGTACCGACCCGGCTTGGCTGACGTTCCTGCACCATGAATCGACCCGGCTTGGCTGACGTTCCTGCTCCGTGAATCGACCCGGCTTGGCTGACATCCTGCTCTGGCTGCCTCTGTGTTGCCTTGGCGACATTCCTATTGGTTAGGCATTCGCGACGCTCCCGGTTGGTTGCGACCTCAGGGCAAGTTGCTCAGTCCGTTCCTGTCACAGCAGTGCTCAGGTGTATATTCTCCGTTACTGCTACGGCAGTGTGCAAGTGGCCTAGTCTCTGTTACTGCTCCTACAGAGTGCAAATGGCCTAATCTCAGTCTACTGCTACGGCAGTGTGCCAGTGGCCTTGTCTCCGTTACTGCTATGGCAGTGTGCAAGTGGCCTTGTCTCCGTTACTGCTCCTGCAGAGTGCAAGTGTCTGTCTCCGTTACTGCTACGGCAGTGTGCCATTGGCCTAGCCTCCGTTACTGCTCCTGCAGAGCGCAAGTGTCTGTCTCCGTTACTGCTACGGCAGTGTGCCATTGGCCTTGTCTCCGTTACTGCTCCTGCAGAGTGCAAGTGTCCTGTCTCCGTTACTGCTACGGAAGTGTGCCATTGGTCTTGTCTCCGTTACTGATCTGGCAGAGTGTGAGTGGTCTGGTCTCTGTTACTGCTACAGCAGTGCCCTATGTTGCTCAATTCCTGATATTACTCTGGCAGTTCACGTTTGTTCTGCTAACCTAGTTCTGGGCATTACGTATCCTTAAGCTCCCTATATGTGGAGAACTCCATCACAGACCTCTCTGCTCATGGGACTGTTTACACTCATTGAAGACCATTAACCCATGCAGTACCTTTCTCCTGGGAATTCATTGTATTCTGCCAGGCTGGAACAATGAGGCGCTGGTGGCAGCTTTTGCTCAAGGACTTGCTGACCGTATTAAGGATGAGATGGCAGCTAGAGAAGAGCCTAGTGATTTGGACGAATACATTGATTTCGCCATTCTAATTGATTCTCGTATCCGTGAGAGACTCATGGCTAAAGACTGCAGGCTACGGTCCAGGAACAGTGGGTAAAACAGTTTTTTTGGCCCCACCCATGCCTCCTGAATATAGACAGGAGTCCTGTGAACCAATGCAACTTGGGTTCACCAAACTATCTAAGGAAGAATGGGCACACCGCAGGAGGCATGGGTTATGTCTGTACTGTGGCAAAGCTGGACACCTATTACGTACCGATCCTGTACGTCCGGGAAATGAATGCACCTAGGGTACCTTGGGGGACAGGCCCTAGGTGGTGTTCAGCAGTCCCTAGACCCGATTATGCAGAAACCCACGATCCAGGTGGCATTTTCGTGGGCAGAACACTCAGTGGAGGTTATGGCCCTGGTTGATTCCGGCACGGTTGGATACTTCATGGACAGTTAATTTGCTGCATTACATCAGATTCCGTTGGTCAGGGGGGAATCTCCCTTAGCCATTGAGGCCATTGATGGCAGACCGTTAGAACCAGCTCAGATAACTATGGAAACTATTCCACTATCTATGACTATTGGGGCCCTCCACACGGAGGAACAACAATTTCAGATAATCCATTCTCCTCATCATGCGGTCATTCTGGGGTTCCCATGGTTGCATTTGCATAATCCCCAGATTGACTGGCAGACTTGTAAGATCACGTCTTGGTCCGAGTACTGTATGGAGCATTGTATGACTCATCCAGTTAAGATTTTGTGTATCTCTCCTTCCGTGCTAGCCGAATATCACCAATTCAGTGACGTTTTTAGCAAGGGAGAGGCTAGCACTTTGCCCCAACATAGGGCATACGATTGCGCTACAAATCAGCCCTGTGGGGCTGTGCCTCCTAGGGGCCGCATGTACCTGTTGTCGTGCGAGGAGAATCGGGCCATGGAGGAATACATTGATAATGCCCTTAAAAGAGGGATTAGTAGAAAATCTACCTCGCCTGCTGGTGCTGGTTTCTTTTTTGTTAAAAAGAAGAATGGCGAGTTGAGGCCTTGTATCGATTACCGGGGACTGAATAAACGAATGTCCAAGAATGCCTACCCCATACCACTTATTACCAAACTATTCGACAGGTTAAAAGGTTCTTCCATTTTTACTAAATTAGATCTACGGGCTGCCTATAACCTGATCAGAATAAGAGCTGGGGATGAGTGGAAAACGGCATTTAATACCAGATCAGGGCATTATGAATACCTAGTCATGCAGTTTGGCCTTTGTAACGCACCCGCTGTATTTCAAGAATTAATTAATGATATCCTCCATGATATGCTACAGTCCTGCGTAGTAGTCTATCTTGATGACATACTCATACACTCGGCTAACCTGTCTCAACACATCAAGGATGTGTGCGAGGTCTTGCTTTGATTACGCAAGAATAAATTATTTTGTAACATGGAGAAGTGCGAGTTTCACAGGTCCAAAGTGCCTTTTTTGGGTTTTGTGATCTCTGAGGATGGTATTGCTATGCACCAGGAGAAACTCGCAGCGGTATTGTAATGGCCACGAACTAAAGGGTTAAAAGTGATTCAGCACTTTCTTGGGTTTGCCAATTATTGCAGGAAGTTTATCCAGAACGTTTCCACTATTGTTAAACCTCTGTCTGACTGTCACAGTGTGTCACCGCTTCCTCCCCGCCGGCCAACCGCTTCTCGTTCGCGGCGGGGTGTTTTCTTCCGGGTTGTGGTGGCTGGCAGATTGCGCATGCGCAGGACGCCGTGTTCCTCCTTCTGGTGTCTGCGCATGCGCCCGGCTCCACTGCTCATTTGTCCAGCCTCCGCCTATCACATAGGGTTCCTTGGCGAGCCCCTCTCCTCTTCCTACCCTATAGGCTGCTCCTAGTATTTGAATGGGCAACTCCAGGAGTTGAGTGCCCGTTCCACGAGCTCTGTTAGCCTTAATAGTTTTCTGCTGGTGCTTGTTTTCCTGGTTTTGACTCGGCTTGCTCCTGACCCTCCTGAACTCTCCAGCCCCTGGTTTTGACTCGGCTTGCTCCTGACCCTCCTGAACTCTCCAGACCCTGGTTCTGACTACGGCTTGCTCCTGACCTTCCTGAACTCTCCAGCCCCGGTTCTGACTACGGCTTGCTCCTGACCATCCTGAACTCTCCAGCCCCTGGTTCTGACAACGGCTTGCTCTTGACCATCCTGAACTCTCCACCTCCTGATTCTGAAGTAACACCTGCCTGTTTTCTGCCTGACCTGCTGACCTGGTTCTTAACGGTTCCCAGTGTACTCCTATCCTGGTTGCAGCCCGGCTGAACTGGGGTGGAATGATCTGGTTTCGCGACAAGCACCTCTACCCAGCCTTGGCTGCAGCACAGGGGTACCTGGCACGCCGTCACCGAACCCTAGCATTGCTCTCTAGCCTCGATCTCTAGCCTCGCACCCTAGCTACTGTACCAGTGTCGGCATCACTTGGGTCATTACCCACCAGGTGGTGACACTGACCTTACGCACAAGGGTGCTAATCCACCCCAATGGTCTGATGCAGCTGATCATGCTTTTGAGACATTAAAGTCCGCTTTCGCATCTGCTCCTGTACTGTCCCACCCCAACTCTTCCCTTCCATTCATGTTGGAGGTTGATGCCTCCGAAAATGGGGTAGAGGCAGTACTGTCACAGCGTCCAGTTGCTGGGGGTACTCTGAGACCATGTGGGTTCTTCTCAAAAAAACTGTCTAGTGCCCAGAGTCACTATGAAATTGGGGACAGAGAACTCCTGGCTATCATACTTGATTTGAAAGAATGGTGTCACCTGCTGGAGGGTCCCAGAACTCCTGTGTTAATTCTAACTGACCACAAAAATTTGACTTATCTCTCGGAAGCTAAGAGATTGTCCTCTCGTCAGGCCAGATGGGCCCTGTTTTTATCCCGTTTCAACTTTGTAGTATCCTACTTGCTGGGCTCCAAGAATGTTAGGGCTGATGCCCTGTCTAGACAATTTGGGCCAGAGATGGAGAAGGATGAGGTCCCCATACCCATCATTCAGCCTGATCGCATCCTAGCTACCTTACTTGTATCACTTCACCACTGGGGGAGGAGATTCTGGCTACCCAGGTTACGGCACCCCCGGAGACCCCAGTGGGCAAGTGCTTTGTGGATGAGCCATTTCGTACCTGTTTGCTCGAGATATACCATTCATCTAAGGCTGCTGGGCATATTGGGAGGGATCAATTAATATGGTCACTCTCACAAGTATTTTGATGGCCTTCCCTATGGGCCGACTGCACCGCATTTATTGCAGCCTGTACCACCTGTGCTCGTGCCAAGACCCCTAGACACCTCCCAGTGGGCTTACTCCAACCAGTACCTAATGGCGAACGTCCTTGGTCCCACGTATCCATTGATTTCCTGGGAGAACTGCCAGTGTCTAGGGGTTACTCATTCATTCTTATGGTGGTTAATAGATTCTATAAGATGGCTCAGTTCGTGCCCCTTCCTGGCCTTCCCTCAGCCCAGGAGCTGGCAGTTGTCTTTGCTAAAGAGGTGTTCCGGTTGCATGGGGTACCAAGAGTTCTGGTGACTGACCGTGGGAGCCAATTTGTATCCAGATTTTGGAGAGCATTCTGTAACCAGATGGGCATTCAACTGTCCTTTTCTTCTGCCTACCATCCCCAGACCAATGGAGCCGCTGAGCATGCCAATCAAGGATTGGAACAGTTCCTGCGCTGTTTTGTTACCGATCATCATGATACTTGGGCAGACCTGTTGCCTTGGGCAGAGTTTGCCAGCAACTGTGCTGTTAATTCATCGTCCGGGAG
Source organism: Rhinophrynus dorsalis (assembly GCA_037306005.1). Classification (NCBI taxonomy): domain Eukaryota; kingdom Metazoa; phylum Chordata; class Amphibia; order Anura; family Rhinophrynidae; genus Rhinophrynus; species Rhinophrynus dorsalis. Next base: position 37,839,034 of record CM074728.1, on the reverse strand, counting down.
CTCCCCATTTCTGGAACTACGGGTTCCAGCCATGTTTGCTCCCGGACTCATTCCAGTCGCAACAGATTCCAGCTCTGGATGAGCACATCAAGCAACTCCACTCTACTTGGGTACAGGTTCAGAGGGCCCTCAGTCAGTCGTTCCAGCGTCATCAGCGCCACGCTAACCGTAGACGGCTGCCAGCGGTCTCCTTTCAGGTTGGGGACAGGGTATGGCTCTCCTCCAGAAACCTCAATTTGCATGTTCCATCTAATAAGTTGGCTCCCCAGTTCATTGGTCCCTTCAGGGTGATCCGTAAAATTAACTCTGTTTCGTATGCCTTGGATCTCCCAGCGTCTATGCGCATTGACAATGTGTTCCATGTAGCCTTGCTGAAACCTCTGGTATGCAACCGCTACACTACCACTCCTATGGTCCCCGGTCCTGTGGAGGATCAGGGTCAGGAGGAGTACGAGGTCCAAAGCATCATTGATTCACGCAGATTTAGAGGAAAATTGCAATATTTGGTCCATTGGAAGGGCTACGGCCCTGAAGAACGTTCCTGGGTTGATCATAATGACCTTCATGCTCCTAGATTGCTGCGCAGTTTTCACTCTAAATATCCTCAGAAGCCAGGCCCCTCTTCCAGGAGAGGAGGTCTTTGAGAGGGGGGTACTATTACGGTGCCTGTGCTCCTCTTGCGACAGTCTGTCAATCTACACTCTGCTATTGGTTATACTGTGCTTGTCCCGCCCAGTATGGCCTTTATATGCTGGGTTCTGGCACCTCTCCAGTGCCCTTTCGTGGTGTTCCTGTATGAGTGCTCTCAGTATTCCAAAGATATCCTGCTCTCAGTATTACCAGTGTATCGACCCGGCCTGCCTGACTACTCTGCATCTCGTCTCCTGCCTGTGAACCGACCCGGACTGCCTGACCATTCTTCTTCTCCGGCTACTGTGCACCGACCCGGCTTCGCTGACGTTCCTGCTCCGTGTACCGACCCGGCTTGGCTGACGTTCCTGCACCATGAATCGACCCGGCTTGGCTGACGTTCCTGCTCCGTGAATCGACCCGGCTTGGCTGACATCCTGCTCTGGCTGCCTCTGTGTTGCCTTGGCGACATTCCTATTGGTTAGGCATTCGCGACGCTCCCGGTTGGTTGCGACCTCAGGGCAAGTTGCTCAGTCCGTTCCTGTCACAGCAGTGCTCAGGTGTATATTCTCCGTTACTGCTACGGCAGTGTGCAAGTGGCCTAGTCTCTGTTACTGCTCCTACAGAGTGCAAATGGCCTAATCTCAGTCTACTGCTACGGCAGTGTGCCAGTGGCCTTGTCTCCGTTACTGCTATGGCAGTGTGCAAGTGGCCTAGTCTCTGTTACTGCTCCTGCAGAGTGCAAGTGGCCTAGTCTCCGTTACTGCTACGGCAGTTTGCAAGTGGCCTTGTCTCCGTTACTGCTACGGCAGTTTGCAAGTGGCCTTGTCTCCGTTACTGCTACGGCAGTGTGCAAGTGGCCTAGTCTCCGTTACTGCTCCAGCAGAGTGCTAGTGAGTTATTTCCGTTTACTGCTACGCCAGAATACAAGTTGCCTGGTCTCCGTTACTGCTACAGCAGTGTTCTATGTTGATCAGTCTCTGATACTGCTCTGGCAGTTCACGTTTGTCTGCTAACTTATTACTGGGCGCTACTCATCCTTAAGCTCTCTATCCTAAGTGAGCTCCTTCACAGACCTCTCTTTACATGGTACTGTTTACACTCGCTGAAGGCCATTAACCAATGCAGTACAGATACCCTGGGAATCTTTCGTATTCTGCCTGACCTGTGTCAGTATACTTTGTTATGGACTCTATGGTTATACTGGACCTGTGTAGGCATATGTATATGTAACCTGTCTTGTGTCTGTATTATTCTGATAAAATACTACAGGACCTGTAAGGGTTATTGTATTACGTTTTTTTCAATAAAACTGTGTTTTATCCTAAATCACTGTGTCTGTGTGTCAAACAAACTGTTACACACAGTACTCAGTGCTCCACCTTCCAGGGGTGGAGTTAAGAGTATTTAAACTGCCTTGACACTAACTCACTTGCTCTTTCGTGGTGTTCCAGTTCAGTTGTATTGATTGAGCTCTGTGTATTACCCTGGTTTGTCTGACTACCCGATCTGGCTCTGACCTGTAGCTCTGTCTGACTATCTGCCTTGTGAAGTCCCTTGGCTTGTACAATAACCATTCTGGTGCAGTCCTGCAGCTCTGGCTGACTACCCGCTCCGTGTATGACCTGGCTTGTCTGACTACCCACTCTGGTGTTGACCTGGGGCTCTGTCCACTGTGTATCCAGCATACCAACACTTAAGTGGATATCCTATCTGGTGTGAACCTGTGGCTCTGGCTGACTACCCGCTCCGTGTATGACCTGGCTTGTCCGACTACTCATTCCTTGCTACTGGGATTGTCTGGTGATCCCCTAGGTGCGGACCTAGGCTCAGACATTCCTTACTACCGCTGCCTATTGATTAAGTCTGATTTTCCTACAGGTGCGAACCTGGGGTTCATTCCATTATCCTTCCTGAGTATCTGTCTTTATAGTCTGGTAGCCTCCAGGTGTGGACCTGTGGCTCTGCAGATTACGCATACGTTTAAATTACCTCTGTAACGAGCTCGATCAGTATGGCCCAGTAATCTCCTACTCTCTAGATGAGGTGCTAGCTCCGTTAATTACGTACTCCTCTGGTTGCGGTCTACTGCTGAGACATGCCTGATTGTTAAAGTGATTGTTACCTATAAGTACCTGTCCTGTATTCATTTGTATGAACCGTTACACGACAGTCGCAGAAGCAGCGGCGCTCGAACCAAGGTAAGCTGTGACAAGAGCACAGGATCGCTAGGCCTCAAAGGGAGACTGTGATAGTACCCCCCCTTTAAAGACCTCCTCCCTGCAGAAAAGGACCAAGCTTAAGGGGAAAACGAGCGTGGAATCTGCGAAGCAAAGCAGGAGCATGCACATCGCCAACAGACACCCAGGAACGCTCCTCGGGACCATACCCTTTCCAATGTACCAGGTATTGGAGGTGACCTCTAGTTCTGCGAGAGCCAAGAATTGACTGTACCTCATGCTCCTCCTGGCCATTGACTTGAACTGGTCTAGGCAGGACAGGTTCTGAGGTGTAACGGTTGCATACCAAAGGTTTAAGCAGGGACACATCCGCATGTCTTTTGCAGCACTGAGTAGAGGAGCTGCCTAAGATGCTCATCCAGAGCTGGAATTTCTTGTGCCTCAAATTAGTCAGGCAGCAGAGCAGGCTGGAAGCCATAATTAATCAAGAATGGGGAATTCTGTGAAGAAGAGTTAATGGCACCATTCCTGGCACACTCTGTCCATGGTAACAAGTTCGCCCAGTCACTATGATGGTCCAATATAAAACAGAGTAAGAACTGTTCCAGGCCCTGATTGGCTCTCTCAACAGCACCATTAGATTGGTTGTGGTAAGCTGATGATAATGACAACTGAATGCCCATTTGCCCACAGAAGGCCCTCCAGAAATGGGACACGAATTGGCTCCCCCAGTCCAAGACCAGCACCCTGGGCACTCCATGGAGCCTGAATACCTCCCTGGAAAATATCTCGGCCAGCTCTTTGGACAAAGGAAGACCCTTCAGGGGTACAAATTGGGCCATCTTAGAGAATCTGTCGGCAATCATAAGAATGACCGTATGCCCCTTGGAAACCGGCAGCTAAACCATTAATTCAATAGATACATGAGACCAAGGACGATCACCATTTGGTACCAGCTGAAGCAGGCCCACAGGAAGATGCCTGGGAGTCTTGCTGCGAGCACATGTGGCACAAGCTGCTACAAAAGCAGAGCAGTCAATTCTTAGGTTCGGCCACCAAAAGAGCATAGATATGGACCAAATCAGTTGGTCGCGCCCAATATGCCCTGAGGCCTTAGAAGAGTGATAGACATTAAATAAGTTCGCAGGTGCTCAGGGACAAAGCATCTTCCACTAGGTTTGTCAGTAGGAGTGGTGGCTTGCAAAGCCAAGATCTCCTCCCCTAAGGGAGAGGTAATACTAGTTTGAATGGTAGGCATGGGAACACTATCAGCCTCAGGATCTGATCCGAATTGCCTCAAGAGGGCATCCCCCTGACATTCTTAGTACCCTGAAGGTACAATACCACATAATTAAACCTGGAGAGGAATAAAGCCCATTTGGCCTGCCTGGGTGACAACCTCTTAGCCTTCGGAAAGATAGGTCAGGTTTTTGTGGTCAGTGAGGATTAGAGAACTTGTCCCCTCCAACAGGTAGCGCCACTCCTTGAGTGTGAGGATAGTAGCCAGCAACTCTTGATCCCCTATATTGTATACACTCTGAGCCCTGGACATTTTCTTAGAAAAGTAGGTGCATGGCAGTAGGACCTCCCCCAGAGCAGAGCGCTGAGACAGGAGGGTGCCTACTCCTGACTCAGATGCATCGACCTCCAGAGTAAAGGGCATGGCGGGATTGGGATGAGACAGGATGGGAGCCTTAGTGAAGGCAACCTTTAGATCCTCAAATGCTCGGATGGCCTCTGGGGACCAGTAGGGCGTGTCTGCCTCCTTGTGTGTCATGTGGGTAAGTGGCTTGACCATTGACAAGAAGTTTTTGATGAACCTTCTATAGTAGTTTGTGAAACCCAGAAACCTTTAAATGGCCTTTAGACCCACTGGACGAGGCCACTCCAGCACAGCGGACAACTCAAATGGATCCATAGCCAGTCCTACAGAGGAGATCACGTACCCCAGAAATGTGACTTGAGACTTGTGAAACAACCACACACCAAAGTGACTGACTGGAGGAAAAACAGTCACTATGATGGTAAAGAGGCTGAATCAGTAAGTAAGCCGTCAGCAGCAGAGATAATGGAGCTCAGCAATGCTCTTCACATCAGGTATGCATGGAGCGAACCAGTACCCAGTACGTGGAACGCAATATATACTGAGGCAGCCGGGTGGCTAGAGGATCGAACCAGTACCCTGTACATGGAACGCTAGAACACTGAGGCAGCCGGGTGGCTTGGGGAGCGAACCAGTAGCCTGTACGTGGAACACTATAACACTGAGACAGCCGGATGGCTTAAGGAGCGAACCAGTACCCTGTACGTGGAACGCTATAGCACAGAGACAGCCGGATGGCTTGAGGAGCGAACCAGTACCCTGTACGTGGAACGCTATAACGCTGAGACAGCCGGATGGCTTGAGGAGCGAACCAGTACCCTGTATGTGGAACGCTATAGCACTGAGGCAGCCGGATGGCTTGGGGAGCGAACCAGTACCCTGTACTTGGAGCGATATAACACTGAGACAGCCGGATGGCTTAAGGAGCGAACCAGTACCCTGTACGTGGAACGCTATAGCACAGAGACAGCTGGATGGCTTGAGGAGCAAACCAGTACCCTGTACGTGGAACGCTGTAGCACAGAGACAGCCGGATGGCTTGAGGAGCGAACCAGTACCCTGTACGTGGAACGCTATAGCACTGAGGCAGCTGGATGGCTTGAGGAGCGAACCAGTACCCTGTACGTGGAACGCTATAGCACTAAGGCAGCCAGATGGCTTGGGGAGCGAACCAGTACCCTGTACGTGGAACGCTATAGCACTAAGGCAGCCGGATGGCTTGGGGAGCGAACCAGTACCCTGTACGTGGAACGCTATAGCACTAAGGCAGCCGGATGGCTTGGGGAGCGAACCAGTACCCTGTACGTGGAACGCTATAGCACTAAGGCAGCCAGATGGCTTGGGGAGCGAACCAGTACCCTGTACCTGGAACGCTATAGCACTAAGGCAGCCGGATGGCTTGGGGAGCGAACCAGTACCCTGTACGTGGAACGCTATAGCACTAAGGCAGCCGGATGGCTTGGGGAGCGAACCAGTACCCTGTACGTGGAACGCTATAGCACTAAGGCAGCCGGATGGCTTGGGGAGCGAACCAGTACCCTGTACGTGGAACGCTATAGCACTAAGGCAGCCGGATGGCTTGGGGAGCGAACCAGTACCCTGTACGGTAACCGGCAAGTTAACAATGTCGCCAAGGCGACTCAGGAACGTCTGAAGACAGGAAACGACTGGACTGGAATCAGCAAGTGGAAGCAGGAACCAGCAGGCAGACGGTCAACCCGAACATCGGCGGAGACTGGCAGCAGGAAGCGGAGGTTCGACTGGATCAATAGAAGGCAGGAACTCGTCAACTGGAAGCACTGGAACATGTAGAATACAGGTCGCAGGAACACAGCAGAGGCCCAGGATACTCAGGAACAGGATCATATGCAACAGCATAGAGACAACACGAAAGGGCAACCAAAGGGTGCCCAGGCTAGGTTTAAATAGGGAATACAGGGCGGGCTGAAGGCAGCCAGCCAATGGAGAGCCCCCTACTGGTGATAGACAAGAAAAGAGAGCAATCATGGGCACTGTGATAGTGACTCTATGGTAGGTGAGTGGATTAGAATGTCATCCAGATATACTACTACACACTGCTGCAGTTGCTCTCTCAATACGTCCTTGATAAATTCTTGAAACACTGCCGGAGCATTGGATAGCCCAAAGGGCATTACCTGATATTCATAATGTCCGCTACGAGTGTTAAAAGCTGCTTTCCACTCATGCCCTTCCTTTATTCTCACCAGATTATAGGCCGCCCTTAAATCGAGTTTGGTGAATACTTTCGAGCCCTTAATTAGATCAAATTCGGTGATCAAAAGCATGGGGGTATGTGTTTTTTACCATCAACTTGTTTAGTCCTCTGTAGTCTATACATGGGGTCTCAACTCCCCATCCTTCTTTTTGATGAAAAAGAAACCAGCGCCAACAGGTGAGGAGGACTTGCGAATGATCCCTCTGGCCAGGGCAACAGACACATACTCCTCCACAGCACAGTTTCCCTCCACAGAGAGAGGATAAATACGTCCCCTTGGAGGTATGGCTCCGTGAATCAAAGTAATAGTACAGTCGTAGGGTCTGTGGCCCGGCAAAGTACTAGCCTCTACCTTATTGAACAAAGGAGAGTATCATGGTGCCATAACTATTACAGCAGTGCTCAGTTGCTCAGTCTCCATTACTGCCACGGCAGTGTCCAGTCGCCTAGTCTCCGTTACTGCTACGGCAGAGCTCAAGTGGCTTAGTCTCCGTTACTGCTACGGCAGTGCCCCTGTGGCTCAGATTCCGTTTTTGCCATGGCAGCTCCTCAGTTGCTCAGTCTTCGTTTATGCCACAGCAGTATCCAATTGCCTAGTCTCCATTAATGCCACAGCAGTATCCAATTGCCTAGTCTCCGTTTATGCTACGGCAGTCCCCAGTTGCCTAGTATCCGCTACTGCTACGGCAGCGCTCTCGTGGCTTGGTCTCCGTTACTGCTATGGCAGTGTCAATGTCACTCAGTATCCGTTACTGCTATGGCAGTGTTCACGTTGTCTAGTCTCCATTACTGCTCCAGCAGTGCTCAAGTTGCTCAGCCTCCGTTACTGCTAAGGCAGTCCACCATTGCCTGGTATACTTATTCTTGGCCGTTACTCTTACTTAAGCTCTCACCTCTATGTGAGCTTCTTAAAGGGCCTTACCACGCATGGGACTGTTTACATTCTCTGTCTGCTATTAACCCATGCAGTACCGATACACTGGGACTCATACAAGATCTGCCTAACCTGTGTCAGTATAATGTGTTATGGACTCTTTACTTATACTGGACATGTGTGGGCTTACCTCTATATAACCTGTCTTGTGGCTGTACTATATTAAGTGTATATTAGAGGACCTGTGAGGGTTATTGTGATCTTAATTGTTTAATAAAACTGTGTTTTATCCAAACCTACTGTGTCTGTGTGTCGAACAAACCGTTACAGTATGAAAGGGCCATGACCTCAGACAGTAAAGGTGAAGGAAATGCACAAAACATCCATTGGAGGATGGATGTACATGAGCAGCGTTTGGACCAGTTAGCACTGGCCATACAAACTATCCTTAAGCGCACTGCGCAACTCAGAGTCCGGTGGCCCCCTCCGTTTCAACACCAGAGACTCAATCCATGACACATATGGCCTTGGTTAAAGGGTTAACCGCCTCAGCTCCGTTACCGCTCAGATATGATGGCGAACCCACACTGTATAGGGGGTTTATTAATCAGTTGGAGATTTTCCTGGAGCTAACCACTCACGCCTTTCCTAATGACTGCAGTAAGGTTGGGTTCATGATATCTCTATTGACGGGCAAAGCCCTGGCATGGGCCAACCCCCTGTGGGAGAATGCTAACCCCTGCACCAGGAACTTCAGGGAGTTTGTGCATACTTTTCTGAGAGTATTATTCATTCTCCTCATCATGCGGTCATTCTGGGGTTTCCATGGTTACATTTGCATAATCCCCAGTTTGATTGGCAGACTTGTGAGATTATGTCTTGGTCTGAGTACTGTATGGGACATTGTGTGAATCATCCAATTAAGATCATGTGTACCTCTCCCTCCGTGCCAGCTGAATATCACCAATTCAGCAATGTTTTCAGTAAGGGAGAGGCTAGCATTTTGCCCCAGCATAGGGCATACAATTGCGCTATTGATTTGCCTCCTGGCGCTGTGCCTCCTAGGGGGTGCACATACCCGTTGTCGTGCGAGGAGAATCAGGCCATGGAGGAATATATCGATCATGCCCTTAAAAGAGGGATTATTAGGAAATCTACTTCGCCCGCAGGGGCTGGTTTCTTTTTTGTCAAAAAGAAGAATGGCGAATTGAGACCTTGTATCGATTACCAGGGACTGAATAAACTAATGTCCAAAAATGCCTATCCCATACCACTCATTACCAAACTATTTGACAGGTTAAAAGGTTCTTCTATTTCCACTAAGTTGGACCTATGGGCTGCATATAACTTGATCAGAATAAGAGCTGGGGAAGAGTGGAAAACGGCATTTAATACCAGATCTGGACATTATGAATACCTAGTCATGCCTTATGGCCTTTGTAAAGCACCCGCTGTATTTCAAGAATTTATTAATGATATCCTCCATGATATGCTACAGTCCTGCATAGTAGTCTACCTAGATGATATACTCATACACTTGTCTAGCCTGTCTCAACACATCAAGAATGTGTCCGAAGTCTTGCTCAGATTACGCAAGAATAAACTATTTTGTAAAATTGAGAAATGCGAGTTTCGCAGGTCCATGGTGCCTTTTTTGGGCTTCGTGATTTCTAGAGATGGTATTGCTATGGATCACTCGCAGTGGTATTACAATGGCCACGACCCAAAGGGTTAAAAGCAATTCAGCGCTTTCTTGGGTTTGCAAATTATTACAGGAAGTTTATTCAGAACTTTTCCACTATTGTTAAACCTCTGTCCGACCTTACGCACAAGGGTGCCAACCCATCCCAATGGTCTGAGGCAGCTGATCATGCTTTTGAGACACATAAGCCCGCTTTCGCATCTGCTCCTGTACTGTCCCACCCCAACCCTTGCCTTCCATTTACGTTGGAGGTTGATGCCTCTGAGAATGGGGTAGGGGCAGTACTGTCACAGCGTCCGGTTGCAGGGAGTTCTCTGAGACCATGTGGGTTCTATAAAAAGCTGTCTAGTGCCCAGAGTCACTATGAGATTGGGGACAGAGAAATCCTGGCTATCATTCTCACTCTGAAAGAATGGCGTCACTTGCTGGAAGGTACGAGAACTCCTGTATTAATCCTGAAAGACCACAAAAATCTGACATATCTCTCGGAAGCTAAGAGATTGTCCTTACGTCAGGCCAGATGGGCCTTGTTTCTATCCCACTTTAACTTTATCGTATCTTACTTGCCTGGCTCCAAGAATGTTAGGGCGGATGCCCTGTCCAGGTAATTTGGGCCAGAGATGGATAAGGATGAGGTTCCCGTACCCATCATTCAGCCTGATCGTATCTTGGCTACCCTACGTACTAGCATCACTTCGCCACTGGAGGAGGAAATTCTGGCTAACCAGGCTGTGGCGCCCCCAGATACCCCAGTAGGCAAGTGTTTTGTAGCTGAGCCATTTCGTACTAACTTGCTTGAAACCTACCATTCATCTAAGGCTGCTGGGCATATTGGGAGGGATGAATTAATTTGGTCTCTTTCACCAATATTTTGGTGGCCTTCCCTACGGGCCGACTGCTCCGCATTCATTGCAGCCTGTACCACCTGTGCTCGTGTCAAAACCCCTAGACACCTCCCAGTGGGCTTACTTCAACCAGTACAGAATGGTGAACGACCTTGGTCCCATGTATACATTGATTTCCTGGGAAAATTGCCAGTGTCCAGTGGTTACTCTTTCATCCTTATGGTGGTTTATAGATTCTCTAAAATGGCTCACTTCACGCCCCTTCCTAGACTTCCCTCAACCCAGGAGCTGGCAGTTGTTTTTGCTAAGGAGGTGTTCCAGTTGCATGGGGTACCGAGAGTGCTAGTGTCAGACCGTGGGAGTCAATTTGTGTCCAGGTTTTGGAGAGCATTTTGTAACCAGATGGGCATACAGCTGTCCTTTTCGTCTGCCTACCATGTCCAGACCAATGGAGCCACTGAGGTTGCCAATCAAGGATTGGAGCAATTCTTGCTCTGTTTTGTGTCCGATCATCATGATAATTGGGCAGACCTGTTGCCATGGGCAGAGTTCGCCAGGAACTGTGTGGTTAATTCATCATCCGGGAGCTCCCCGTTTCTCATCAACTACGGGTTCCAGCCATGTTTGCTCCCGGACTCATTCCAGTCACAGCAGATTCCAGCTCCGGACGAGCATATCGAGCAACTCCGTTCCAGCTGGGCACAGGTTCAGAGGGCCCTCAGTAATTCGTTCCAGCATTATCAGCGCCACTCTAATTGCAGGCGGCTGCCAGCGATCTCCTTCCAGGTGGGGGGCAGGGTATGGCTTTCCTCCAGAAACTTAAACTTGCAAGTTCCATATAATAAGTTGGCTCCCCGTTTATTGGTCCTTTCAAGGTGATCCGCAAAGTTAACCCTGTCTCATATGCCTTGGATCTCCCCGAGTCCATGCGCATTCACAATGTGTTCCATGTATCTCTGCTGAAACCTCTGGTATGCAACCGTTACACTACCACTCCTGTGGTCCCTGGTCCTGTGGAGGTTCAGGGTCAGGAGGAGTAAGAAGTCCAAAGCATTATTGATTCATGCAGATTTAGAGGAAAATTGCAATATTTGGTCCATTGGAATGGCTATGGCCCTGAGGAACGTAGAATGATCTTCATGCTCCTAGATTGCTGCGCAATTTTCACTCCAAATGTCCACAGAAACCAGGTCCCTCTTCTAGGAGAGGGGGTCTTTGAGAGGGAGGTACTATCACGGTGCCCGTGCTATGCGGCGACATTCTGTCAGTCTACTCTCATGCTTTATACCTAATGGCTGATCTATGATTGTCCCGCCCAGTATTGTCCTTAAATACTGGGTTTTGGCACAGCCCCAGTGCCCTTTTGTGGTGTTCCAGTACCAGCGCTTGTTCCTGTTTATTGTGTGCTCTCAGTGTATCGACCCGGCCTGTCTGACTACTCTGCATCTCGTTTCCTGCCTGTGCACCGACCCAGACTGCCTGACCATTCTGCTTCTCATCTACTGTGTACCGACTTGGATTGGCTGACGTTCCTGCTCCGTGTACCGACCTGGCTTGGCTGACGTTCCTGCTCCGTGTACTGACCCGGCTTGGCTGACGTTCCTGCTCCGTGTGATCACGCCCGGTTGGGCTGCTGCCTCCTCTGCATGCCCTGACCGTTCTCCGGTTTAGGGTAGTGCTTCTCTCTCGCTGTCTGTGAACACCTGTGCAGTTTGGTCTCGGTTGCCTCTGTGTTGCCCCGGCGACATTTCTATTGGCCTGCCTTACGCTCCGTTCCAGGTTGGGTGCCTCTCAGGGCGATTTGCTCAGATTCCGTTACTATTACGGCAGTGCTCAGTTGCTCAGTCTCCATTACTGCCATGGCAATGTCCAGTCGCCTAGTCTCCGTTACTGCTACGGCAGAGCTCAAGTGGCTTAGTCTCTGTTACAGCTACGGCAGTGCCCCTCAGATTCCGTTATTGCCACGACAGTTCCTCAGTTGCTCAGTCTCCGTTTATGCCACAGCAGTATCCAATTGCCTAGTCTCCGTTAATGCCACAGCAGTATCCAATTGCCTGGTCTCCGTTTATGCTAAGGCAGTCCCCAGTTGCCTAGTATCCGCTACTGCTACGGCAGCGCTCTCGTGGCTTGGTCTCCGTTACTGCTACGGCAGTGCTCAAGTTGCCTGGTCTCCGTTACTGCTACGGCAGTGTCAATGTCACTTAGTATCCGTTACTGCTATGGTAGTATTCACATTGCCTAGTCTCCGTTACTGCTCCGGCAGTGCACAAGTTGCTCAGCCTCCGTTACTGCTAAGGCAGTCTACCATTGCCTAGTATACTTATTCTTGGGCGTTACTCATACTTAAGCTGTCACCTCTATGTGAGCTCCTTAAAGGGCCTTACCACGCATGGGACTGTTTACATTCTCTGTCTGCTATTAACCCATGCAGTACCGATACACTGGGACTATTTCATCCTTCATAGTGTTGCACAAGACCTGCAAAAATGCTGCCACTAACGTCTCATTATTCCAGCCCACCTCTGCAGCCAAGGTGCGGAATTCAATAGCAAAATCAGATACAGTGCGTGTGCCCTGTCGTATGTTCATTAGCCATTTTGCTGCAGATACTGCCATGGCTGGAACATAAAAGACTATGCGGAGTTCTCCCATAAGTTCCGAGAAATTGGCTACAATAGGCTTCATGGTCTCCCATAATGGATTAGCCCAAGCAAGTGCTCTCCCAGATAGCAGGGAGATCACAAAACCGACCTTGCTTCGTTCACTAGGAAAGGCCTGCTGTACCATCTTCAAGAAAATGCCCACTTGGTTCAAGAACCCTCTGCAGAGCGTAGGCTCCCCCTCATATCGTTGAGGTAAAGGAGCTGTACCAGACAATCCTCTATTGGTACTACCTTCAGGGTTCAAAGGTACCACCAGTGCCAAATTTGGGGAGACCACCAGTTGGCAAGGGGTTTGCCCAAGATGTGCGGTTCGGTTCAATAGCGTTTGCATAGCGAAGGACAGCGAAGGACAACCGATCGATCCGCTGATCCTGTGAGTTCAACAGTTAAGTGTAAGAGTCGAGTGCCCAGGAACGAGACTAAATTGCACTAGCTGCCTGGAGGCAAACGGAAGGCACCAAGCGGCGGCAAGGAGCGCACCCTAGTGGTAGTCAGACAGGAATGAGGCACAAAAGGAGCGTCAGACAGGCCACGGTCAGGACCCGGATCGGGTAGTCAGCCACAGCAAAGGTCAGCATGGAGTGTGTAGTCGGACACGCCGGAGTCATACACGGATCAGGAACTCAACCACAGCCAAGGTCACAACTGGAGAGAGTAGCCAGACAAGCCAAGGATTGAACACCAGGAGACAACGTAAGCCAAGCAAGGGTCAGAGGAACAAACTAGATGCTCCCAGGAACACCAAGAAAGGGCAACAAGTCCTAGCCTCAATGAGGTTTATAAAGCAGCAGAAGAAGGCAGGACCCAATTAGGCCCAACAGAATAGGCCCATAAACAGGCGTCCGTGCCAGTGTCTGAAACATGACTGTAGCAATGAGGAAGTGGCCAGAGGCCATGCCGGCCTGCGGCCATACAGTTAAGGTAAGAGCACAGGATCGCTAGGCCTCAAAGGGAGACTGTGATAATATCACTACACTCTCTAAGGAACTTAAGGCTATTGTAATATTAAATAAACTTACAGGTAGACACCTCTTTGTTGCTTATTGAATGGATAAGTAAGAACATGTCCCTGAATATGAAACAATCTGAAATAAGAACATGTCTCTAAAACTATGATATATAATGCTAATTAATTAACATGGGCCAGTTAATAATTCTACTGACTGTCAATAGGAAGTTTTAATTTATTATGAACTCATTAGCCCAGATGAAGTTTATACTTCTAATTGGGAATATGAAAACGTTGTTCATTTAATGCAATAAACTGGTCACTTAGCTCTAATTCAAGTCCAGCAACCTTACCAATATATCTCACATATAGTGGAGAATGATCATATCTTAGTGTCAGTAATTGTCATAATTCAGGTTATCTGGTGTGTGATTAAGTAACTTTCCATTTATCATGTGGCCTCACTGATCAAGGATCCGAATGGCCTATAATGGGAATCCCTGTGCAAATGCCTTATATTCAGTTAGAACCTTTGAGCAATGACTCCTATATTATGTCCAGCGAAACTGATTGCAATATTCCCTCTATGCAACCTTCTGTTGATACTGAGAAACAATGCACTGAATTTTTGGTGTGATTTTAACCCCACCTTTGCTGAACCAAACTCTCTTCAAAGAAAGCTTACAAATCCTTTTCCCACGTATTGCTTCACATCTATCCTTCATGACAGTATATTTAAGTAAGTTAAAGCACATGATTATTACTCTAGGTTCCCCCTATGAGGCAGTGGATATATTGTTGCAAAAGTACAAGCAGTTTTGTTTAGAGTTTATATGACTGAAGGGGATTTCCCCTCTCTGGATGCAAAACATTGGTAAGCCCCTTGAAAATGGCTTTCATACAATGGGGAAACTGACTGCATCCCTAGGTCGAGGGTTCAGTAGCATAGGAGGAGGAATTATTGGTGGGGTTGATAGTGTTTTTAATCACCTAGGGTACTTTATACCTATAATAATTGTTATCATTTTGTCATTTTCACATGTTTTATCTTTTCTTTCTAAGGGAAAGAAAATGACTGCAGTATGGTAAACGCTCTCTTACAACATGTTATGTCCTTAGCATTATTCCATCATCTGTTAGGAAGATGTTTATCAGCAAGTATTCACTGATATACAATGTTTATGACATTAGTCAACTTACTAGTTATCAATGTTTACATACCTGTAAGAAAGACGGACCCTAATAACCCTAACTTGTTTCATAAACTTTTAGGTTTTGAAAGTATTATTCCTTATAAAAGAAAGATATTATATATGTATTATTTTTATACTAAGCATTGTCCTGTTTTGTTTAAGGAAAAATGACACAATGCATCCCAAAAGAAAGCACTTCATTTGCAAACTTCCCCATACATCACTTATAGTAATGACTTCCGACCCACACCAAGTAATTATTCCTGTGCAGCCACCTCCAGTGACATCCCACAAAGTCCTGACAGTAAAAGACTTTCTGTAATCAGTTTCCTCATCAGCTGGAAGTTCCCCATTCAGTGTAGACAACAAAAGAGATGTTGATACCCAAGAGTCTGGAAATACTTTGCTGTTTTTTGGGTGTCCAAAGATTTGATGAATACAGTTAATCTGTGGACACAGATAATCATGTTTGTCATATGTGGCCTCTTCTAAGTCTTTTGTCTCTATGAGTCTTGTGAGCCATGGAACTTTGAACTGTTCTAACCAGTTTGCCTGCCTTGGTAACCCCCAGGGTACCAAGCCAAGTCTTTATCATCCTCCTTGCCCACGTAGCTTACATTTGGGGCTTTTATAAACTGTGTCAGAGACATAATCATTTGTTGTGTACTCAAACTGATGGTATTTTTTGCTTTGATACTCCACCAGATAAATCTTTTAACGATTCCCCAGAATCTCTTCATTGTGACAACTTGGATGCCGCCAGTTCTCTAAATATGCAGTCTCCTATTATTATTATTCCTTTTGGATGGAGCAGTGCCTCCAAACTGTAACGGGTTGTACCTTCCTCCCCATATAAAGGCTCAGGGGGAAGTTATTCCCTAATCTAAGTACAAGTTCACATACCTCTGATTTTGTATATGTAGAATGGCCTCATTAGAATATAGTGAGTACAATAAAGGGGTGAGAGTTTCAAATATTCTTAAACAGGTATATATATTTATTATGCATATACCATAAAATAAAAAGTATAATTAGCATATAGCATTAGTAAATCCAGTATAATTAGCAGAGTATATGTAACAATATTTGCTTAACCCCTTAACGACATGTGACGTACTATGACCGCCACGGTCCTTGAAATACTCAAGGACCGATGACGGTCATAGTACGTCACGTACTTTTTACTTACATCGCTCTACCGGGAGCGCTGTAAGTAAAAATAGGGCCTGAAATTGACCACTCCAACATCGGAGCGATCTCTATCAGGCCCCATAGTGATGCGCCGATACACGTGACAGGTCACTTGTACCGGCGCGTCCACGTGGCTCTATGCGGTCCTTATGGGACGGAAACTCCCCAGGACCACCGGTTGGTAAGGGGTTAAGTATTACATATCATTCATCTTGCAGAGATATAATCAATCTCTCTGTTCTGTAAATGATCACTTGTATCATATATATACAAAATCTGGTCCAAAAAGAATAATTCAATCACCCTGCTACAAAATGAAGGACTGTGGCATAAAAATGTCCACTTGTATTTTGTTGCCCTGTCAACAAAATGTTAGTAAAGGTTCGCGCCAAACATGCAACAACAAAAAAATGGAAAAAACAAAAACAAAAACAACAAAACAAAAAACTAATAGGCCTTGTTTACCATGCAGGGGATTTTCTATAAACAAAAGATAAGGCTCTAGACAGATCTAGACACTAGGGGGTAGATTTAAAGTTAGCCGTTAAGTAATAAAAAACACCAACGGGTGTTTTAACGTGTAGGAAGCCATACAAAGGGCCATGGAATGAACTGCTAACGGCAGTTCATCCAGTATGTTGGCCACAACACTAACGTGTGTTTATATATGGGCAGGCTCACTTCAATTGGCGTCACTGCCATTGGCTGGGATGTTCTTCACATACTAGCCAATGGGATTCGAGCAGCTGTTCTTGAAAATGATTGGATGGGACGTGAAGAACATTCCAGGCAATGGCAGTGAGAGCAATTGAAGTGAGCCGGCAGGCTCACTTCAAATGCCCACGGTGTGTTGCGGGCATCGGCCCGTACACAGCTGAAGTGGAGCGTCGTGGGACATTTGTGTCTCTGCCGCTGCTGCCCTCGCGGCCGCTCCAAGTGGCAGAGACACATAGTTAAAAGCTAACTTAAATTTTGGCCATTAATGAATCACATTGATTTATGTATATGTGGAGCTTTTTTATTCATTGGCATTTATCCTTCGAGCCATTACATGGAGGCAAATATGGGTATATTTATGGAGCACTAATATTGAACCCTTTGAATGACAGTGAGGTACACAACGCATTGCTTTGCAATGAGTTGCATACCCCTCTGCCACTCAAAGGGTTCTGGAATGTATTAATTTATGCTTGATTTTAATACATTTATTTTATTTTACAAGGAGAAGACAAGACTGAAGAGAAGGCAGAAGTAAGAAGAGAAGACAGAAGGACAGTGGATGACAGGTAAGTTTAACATGGATCAGTTAGCGATCGGTGCTTGGCAGTATGTCAAGCACCGATAGTTAATTGTTTTTCACTGTTCAGTTCCCAATATCGCTGCTTTTAGCAGCGTTTTGGGAACTAAACGCACAAAACGGACGTTCAGCCACAAGACTGTTTTTGTGGCTTAACGTCCTTTGGAGTTCTAGCTGGTAGGGCTTTTAATATTAGTTTAACAGGCGGTATTCACTTTGGCCCTACCAGCTATGTTAACGGCTGGCTTTAAATCTACCCCTAGGGGTGGAATGTAAGAAACGTGCGCATACGCTGAAGGCATTTTTCATGCGCATAGAGATAACGTGCATGTTTTAATGCAGGAAGCCATATACTGAATACTTCTTGAATTGCACATGAAAATTAGCTTTTATGACAACACTAGTTGAACAGCCCATGTACCCGGGGGCCACTGTGCCAGGCAGCAACGGCTGCCGTACAGTCATGCACAGTAGAGACTGCCCGCACTTGATAACGGAGCGGGGAGTTCTGAATTCAGACCGTAGTCCTCTCTGCGCACCACTACTGAATTCGAAGCGCCACGCTCCGCTATCAGCCATGGCGCGGGCAGTCTGTACTGTGCATGACAGCTTCTGACAAACATACATTAGCGAATTATTACATAGGATTAACAAACTTATAAAATTATTTGCAAAAGCATTTCCTGCATTAGGTTCACTATTCCACTCAGACAGATTTGTTAATTCTGACCACGCTCACATTATGCACAGCTGTTCGCTAATTTTGATTTTTATGTGCAATGCATTTTTCCTAGTGTTTTTCACACTGGAAATAGCGATTGCACATGTTTCCTACATTCCGCCCTAGCAGCATTAAGTATAAACAAAGTTTCTAACACATTCTGCAAATGACCTTGTGTACACAGTGCTGTAATAAAAAAAAGAAGTTACTAATGGTAAATGATTTAACCATAATATATACCCAAAATGTAGTTTATTGATCCCAGTACCAGACAAATCATTTTCAACGATTACCCATGAAACTGTAGCTGCAGAAAAAACCTTCACATTGCTCAAACAGCATTTGTACTCTGCCACAGCACTTGGTTTAGTCAATTAGTCTAAACCTGTCAGCCTGTATGGTCATGAAAAAAAAGATGAATTTGCCTCTGGGGTATTCGTTCAGGAAAATGGAGGTAGACTCAGACCAGTAGGCCATTTTAGCTTCCAGTTAGACCCGGTATCAAAGGGTCTACCAGGCTGTCTTCTGTGGTGGCTTCTATTGATCTTGTAGAGTCATCTGCTGAGGTTGATTGGGGTCATGACTGAACTCTGGCTTCTAAAAAAAAAAAAAAAGTATCAACTAATATTTTTTCCATAAGCTCACATAACTGTAAAAAGGTGCCCACCTTTCAATCCTGCTTCACTGTTGCCCCTGCTCATGGCTGGAGAGCCACATGATTGTGAAGCAGCAGTCTAGCAAATTGTTAGGATCAACCCAGGTTTATCTGACACCCCACTACAGAATGGGAATTGTTTGTAGATGGCTCATGACCAGCATGGTAATTTGTGTGCTGGTTATGCTATTGCCACCCAGCATGAAATTACTGAACGTGCTCCTTTACCCCATGTTAATTCTGTCCAAGTAGCAGAGCTCATAGCCCTTACTAGGGCATGTGAAAACACCACAGGGTGCACTGTAAATATATACACAGTCCCAGCATGCTTTTGGAGGGCAGAACCTAGGGAGGGCAGAACACATTCTGAAAAGAGTCATCTCCAGCTCAACCCTCGCCCCACCTCCAGTTATGATGTGATCAAACCACACCAACAGGGACAGCAAGAATGCTCTGTGACTTTGAAGGGGACAGGTTTCTTTCTGAGCTCATATGCCTGACGTATGGTAGACTTGATCCAAGAGACCACAGTGGCCTTGGAAGCAGCTTGCCCTGCCCTGGGACCCTTAGGAATGACAAACAGAGAATCTGTCTTAGGAAAAGACTCTGTGCAGTGCACATAACACTTAAGGCACCAAACCAATCCAACAAGTGGAGATCCCTCTCCTCGTCAGACTTCGGGTCAGGACAAAAAGAAGGAATGGATCTATGTGTATAAATTGCACATTTTATGGAGTGGACTAAAATGGACTGACTTTGAATGTGAAAACTTGAGCACTATATAAAATATATATTTAGGACAAAAAGAAGGCACAACAATCTCCTGATTGATGCGGAACTCAGAGACCACCTTAGGAAGAAATTCCTGAGAGATTTGAAGCCTTGCCTTGTCCTTGTGAAAAACTAGGAAAGGCGGCTTGCAAGATAAAGCCTGCAACTCAGTGGACTGAGACCACTACCAGAAGGAAAGTCATCTTACCGACGCATAGGGATGGTAGCAAGGGACTCAAAGGGAGGCCTCTGCAGAACACCCAAGACCAAATTAAGGTCCCACAGAGGAGTGGGATCCTTGAAGTTCGGGAAAGCATGAGAGACCCAGTACAGGAATGCCTTGACATCAGGAATAGTGGCATTACGTCTCTGGAAATAGACAGAGAGAGCAGCTTTCTTAACCTTCAAGGAACTCAGAGAGTCCTTTGTTCACACCATCCTGGAGAAAAGATAACACCACAGGAAGGTCACAGTCCTGTGAACACAGGTCCCTTGTCCACACACCAGAAATGAAAAAAGACCAGAATCCGTGGTAGGCCTTGGAGGAGACAGGCTTCCTAGCCTGAATAACAGTAGAAATGACCGCAGTGGAGAATCCCTTCTTCCTCGGGATGTGGGCTTCAACAGCCATGCCATCAAAGCCAGCTTTTCCACATCCTCTTTCCAAAGGTAGCCCTGAAGGAGGAGGTCCAGTCTGGGAGTAATAGGAAGTGTATCCTGAATGGAAAGACTCACTAGGTCTGCAAACCATGCCCTCCAGGTCCAATAAGAAGTGACCAAAATCACGGCTGCGCAGTCCATCCTGATCTTACTGAGCACCTTGAGAATTAAATGAATTGGAGGAAAGACATAAGCGAGTTCCACGGAATTGACATCTTGTCCATGGCAAAGGCCAGAGGATCCCCCTCTCCAGGAGCAGGGGGCCAGAACCTTCCTGTTGCCCTTTGTGGCCATCAGGTATATCAATGGCAGTCACCACTGCAGCACAATCAGTTGAAATACTTCCAAATTGAGTTCCCACTCTGTTGGATCCATGTCTTGGTAACTGAGGAAGTCTGCTAGTACGTTTTCTACCCCTGGAATGTGAATGGTGGCGATGACTGGAAAGTGGGCTTCTACCCAACCCAGAATGTACCTCACATTGTACCAGGTGGTGGCGCTTCTATTCTCCCCCGATGGTTGATGTAAGACATGGCTCTGGTGTTGTCTGACTGGACTCATACTGGATGAACCTTCAATTGAAAGGTCCAGTACACAAAAGTGAGATGGGTCACCCTGAGCTCCAGGACATTAACGAACTGAAGAGACTCCTCCACAGTCCATCTGCCCTGAATCCCCAGGTCACCCAGAAATGCACTCCAGCAGCTCAGGCTGGCATCAGTGGTGACCAGAGTACATTCCGGAATCATGAAGTACTCCCCCCGTTCCAGGTTAAGCAGTTGCAACCACCACACTGAAGGTCCTTTCTGGCTTCCGGAGAGAGGGAGATCTGCAGATCCAGAAGAGCTCCCTGGTGTACACGTGAAAGTAAGGCACCTCCTCTAGTGTTGATACAAGCTTGCCCAGAACACTCATGTATCCCTGACCATGGCCAAGGGCCACTACAGGGGCCAAGACCCTTCCTGCATAATCTGCAGGATCTTGTCCTCTGGCAAAAAAACCTTCCCTAGGCGGATATCGAACCTCATGCCTAGGAACACCAGCTCCTAGGACAGTACTGGAGATGACTTAAGCATGTTCAGGATCCATCCATGATGGACCAGGAGTTGAGCATATTCTTGGATGTGCTGGGCCAAGAGTTCCTCTAAAGCAGCTTTGATCAAAAGGTCATCCAGATAAGGAGTCATAGAAATGCCCCGGGTGTAAATGAAGGCTGCTACAGCCCGCACAACTCATGAACACAAGAAGCTGAGGCCAAACCAAATGGCAGAGTGATGAACTGGTAATGCTCCGAGCATTAGGTAAAACGCAGATAGCGTTGGCTGTCCGGAAGGATCAGAATGTGCAGGTACGGATCCTGTAGGTCCAGAGACAGCAGATACTCCCCTGGGCACTTCGCTGCAATGACAGAATGTAAAGATTGAAGCATGCAGTCCTCACATACTTGTTGAGATGTATGAGGTCCAAAATGGGACCAAAAAGAGGTTGGAATAGAAACCTAAACCTTGCTCCTAGGGAGGTCCTAGAACCAGGAACCTTAATTTGGCCAGCACTGTTGAAACTCTGGACAAGTAGAAATGAACAGGAAGGGATCTGAAATTAATTCTGTACCCTTCTGAAATTACCCACAAAACACACTGGTCTGAGACTGAGGATTCCCAGGGATCCTGAAACAGTCAAAAATGCCCTCCCATGGGAAACTGCAGATGAGGATTCGGCAAGTCATGTGGAAATTGGCTTGACAGACTTAGCACTTTAATCTGTTTGCTTGGGCTGTCACTGCTGTCTGGGCTTGGCGGAGGATGCTAGTTGAAGACTTGAGAAGCTTGCGGCCTTTGTGCCTCTGTTTATCAGGGGAAAAAGACATGGTTTCCTCACCATAGTTGGATGTTTGGTGGGCATCTGAGGCAACAAAGTGCTCTTGCCCTCAGCAGCATAGCTAATAATCTGCTTTAGCTCAGGTCCAAACAGGGACTTGCCCTGAAAGAGTAAGGGTAAGGAAACCAGTGACTTCTTGGAAGTTTGGCCCACAGACCAAATCGTAAGTCACAAAGTGCATAACACAGTAACTGAGAAGGCTGAGGCTGAGGCTTTAGCAGACCACCACAAACAGAACCCCAGAAACATAAATGTTGGCCTTTTCATGCTGACATAAAGACCAACAGTTCCTCCTTGGAAGCATCTCCATGGACAGCTTCCACCATCTGTTCACTCCACGTGGCAACAGCCCTGTTAACCCAAGCAGGGACAAAAATAGGCCTCAACACAGACCCAGTGGCCACAAAATTAGCCCTGAGGATAGAATCAAGTTTTTTATCCAGCACATCCTTCAGTCCCGCTGCATGTGCCGAAGGCAGGGCAGTGGACTTGGCTAGCCTGGAGGATCCAGAGTAGTAGAGGCCCACTGCATCAAAGCTGCCTCAGAAAAGGGCTACTGTCTAGAAACATCTTGGTGATAGACAACTTCTTATCAGGGGGTCTTCCACTCATCCAGAAGTATCTGATTAAGAGTGGCTTAGGGGGTATATACAGTAGCAGATTTCCTACCTATCTGGAAGACATCAGCAGAGGAAGTCCCCTCATCAGGTGTGTCAGGGAGTCAGCCTCATAAGAATCCATATCCTCATATTTCCCTTTATCCTCCCCTCCCGAAATTTCCTCCTCAGAGAAGGCCCCTATGAGCACAGGCATACTCAGATCTAGGGGCCACATACTTGAATGTAGTTGGGGGCTTTCAGGAATGAAGAACCCCCTGTTCAGTGCTGGAGGGGCCAGGTGGAGTAGTAGGGGCCACAGCACAGGAGGGGCAGAGAGATCTAGAATACTCTCTAGGGCACCCAGTTTGACATGGGGAACAGTAAGCAAAGGGGGGCACTGGGACCCCTGAGTCCTTAATCTTAGATCTATCCACATGTCCCTTAGAATCTGACATCCTCACAGAAGTAGTGTCTCGAACTAGTATAAATAACTAGTAACAGTTCCCCAGACAAATAATTCACCAAGCAAGAACCAGGATGTACTTATCTGGCAGGCGAAGGGTTAATCTGGAGAAGGAGAGTCTGCCTCTGCATAGGATAAGCAAGAGAAGTAAAATAGCAAAACAGGCATCCAATCGGAAGAAGGCCGCAAAAAGGGCATTCTGTCAAATGTAGTCTTCTCTGTTGCCTAGCAATGCCGACAACTCTGTCAGCAGAATGCCATGGACCCCCAAGACACTCAGGATGTGAACCAGATGAAAGGGCATAAGGAGACAAGAAGAAAGAGCCTACACTGACTTCTGTATGTCAAACAGTTATAGAGAAATGTCCCACTGAAGACTGGCCATAGAAGACAATGGAGCAAAGATGGCGACAATAATTAGAGGTTTCCCAAAAATCCCCAATGAGCCCAGGGAGCACCCAAAAGACAGGCCCCTAAAGGGAAAATCTCAGGAAAAGTCCCCATCTTGGATAGAACAGCAGGGAAGGGGTTAACTATCCCAAATGCAGCCATCCTTACTCCATAACTCAGGGAAAGAATACATATAATAATATCCCCAACATGAGTGCAAGAGCCCAAGGGCTCAGAGAAAACCTCTGTGTGGAGAGGTACAAGGTAGGGACAATGGTGAGTAAACTTTTGAGTGCCTTAGTCCACAATCTTGATTTTCTTCAGGTTACCATTGTGAAGGGATCAAAGTCCCAAGGCACACACAAAAGGTAATGCATTTACAGATAGTAGCGCAAAGGTTGTCCTTTGCTTCCAGGCTGAGACGCAACCTTCATTCCCTTCCAGGGAAATTGAGATCCCAGTAGATCTCACAGCATTCTATGAGGCTGCACCAAAAGAGGAGAAAGACAAATGGCTTTCTGCATTTTGCTACCAGGACCCCGCTTGGTCCTGGTTCTTTAAACTGGAAGCCCAGTACTCCCCTCTTCATTGCTACCCTACATTGGCCACATGCATCATGGGACGACACGTGCACAAAAAGGGGACAATAGATACAATTTCAAAAGACTGGTATGAGCCTAATCTTGCAACACTCTTGTGAGCGTGGTCTAAATTGCCACCTAAACAATATTGGGAAACCAGTAAAGCCCCCTCGAGGAGCTCATCCTATGCCTGGGGTCCTTTTGTAAATATACAAGTGGATTTCATAGTACTATCCAATTTTCCCATTACAAATATGTAAGTGTTCTCTTGTGACCACAATGATGCCAGAACAGTTGCAAAACATCTTCTATAGGGAGTTTTTCCAAGGTTTGGCACACCTCTCACAATCAATAGTGACCAGGGCACTCACTTCACAGGTCAAATCACACAAGCTGTCAACAAAGCACTAGGGATTACCCAGAAATTTCACTGCCCACACCACCCACAGTCAGCAGGGGCAGTGGAAAGGTCCAAATGGTACCCTAAAATCCAAGCTGGCCAAAATATGTCAAGAGACAGGACTCAAATGGCCAGATACACGTCCCATAGCCCTCAAGAACATGCGCAGCGCACCTGCTAGGAAACACAAACTGTCACCTTATGAAATACTGATGGGGCAACCTATGACAACAGGGATAAGTAGTGAAGGACCAATGCATACAAAATGACACTATAGACAAGTATTGTCAGGGACTAATAAGAAGTGTGCAGTTGTTCCATTCACAGGTAAAAGCAGTACTGCCACCTACTCCAAGGAGACCAGGTCATCCAATTCGAGACAAAAATTGGATTGTTAAGTCCTTCAGCAGAAAAAACACTGTACAACTAAGGTGGCAGGGATCCTATCAATTGCTTTTCATTCACACTGCAGTGAAAGCTGCTGAAATAGACTCTTGGATCCATGCCTCTCAATGCAAACGTGTGCCGGCACCACCAGAAACTTTAAATGTTACATAACTTATAGCATTCTTTTTATTGATATATTTTGAAGTGTATATTCACAGATTATTTTTTCTCTCTTATGGGAAATGTACTAATAGAAACTGCTTGCTATAGAGTTGTGGGTCTACCTACGACTGAGGAGCACAGGGATAGATTGGCTGCTAGAACACCTCTTAATGGCACCAAGATAGTCCTGATATTGTGATCTTCTAGCTTATTTGGTATTCTCCTCTTTCTTATCAGGTGGTTCCTATAACTCTTGACTAATAGTGCTTTATAGCTCTTCTCTTTCTTATTTTTCTGTACAAATATATTTCTTTGGTGTATTACCCTTTTCCTAGGGGTAAAGGTAGAGAGAGTAAAGGATAACACTCATCTAATTTTGGTTCTTACTATACAAATCTGTATAGTCAAGATGATTGCTAGGAATGCGCTCACATGCCCCTTACGTCAAAACATAGTGTTACCTTTCTCTGAATATCATTGAAATTTGTGATGCCATAAGGTTAAGTGAGGGTAAAGTCAGGTATTCCCGAAGGGAGAAATTTCTTCATGGTTATAGATGCCTGCAGGGAACATAGCATTGCCCCAGGTAAAGGTTATCCCCGCACTTTAATATTGTATCTGCCTTAAAGCCTGATTCCTCTAATTTTACCTATCTCCATGGTGTACCCCATACAGGGAATATGTGTCTAGAGACGGATTGGGTATGTGGCCATAGGGCATACCCTAGACTACCAGATGTGTGGGTAGGATCCTGTTATTTGTCATACCTTATACCTGCCATCAGATATTATAAAACAATGTAATCTCCTTTATATTGGAGAAGAAAGTCTGTGCTTGGTGAAGCCATAGATAATGCCTTCAAGGTGGTAATTCCTTACTATGAGGTTATTTGCATTAAAACATAGAGTGGAGGCGTTGAAGAGGTTAATTGAAATAGTAGTAAATTATACCTCTGATAATCTACAGACTTTCTGCAGAAATACAAGCAATTAGAACTGTGGTTTTACAGAACAGGATGGCTTTGGATACTTTGCTGACAGAGAATAGAGGTGTGCCATGGTGGGATCTGAGTGCTGCACTTATATCCCAGATTGTGCACTTGAACTGATTCTGGTGTTCTCTTATCCAAGGTCTCATTCTCCGGAGTGTGTCTTTGGTCTCTGCATTTCTTATCAGGTCGGTCCCCAATGCATTTCCATCTCTACCTCCTACAGACACCATAACACTCATCAAGAGTCGATCAAGAATACATCTATGTGCTTCCACGTAAAGATAAGCCCGAGCCAAAGCCAGAATACATCTATGCGCTTGCCAACAGAGATGATGAGCACGTCTCACCTGAATTTTTGAATATGATATGGACTATGAGTCAATGACACTGGAATATGAATCCATAAACTCTGTCAAATATACTTTCCTTGAACTAGGCAGCTGGACTATTCCTAGTCACCATACCAAGCTAGAGAACTGGCTGAATGATGTGAAAATAGCAGGAAGCAGATGCAAGACATGGACTGGAAGCTGAATACAAATAATCTTTTAAGTACATTCACTTATTTATTGCTATCACAGAGGCTACTCTCAGGATGTTTTTGTGTTTTTCATCTCTCTTTTTATTGTCTCTGACATACTGAATAAAACTCATCTTTAACCCCTTGAATACCGGCTGTGGACTGTCTCTGCTGAAATTCTACCACAACCAGAATGTGGGCACAGTCTTGGACATAGTGAGCAAAGAGTTCCCCCTTAGGAGCCTTGATGAAGAAATCGTCCAGTGAATGAATGTGGCCAGGATCACCATGATCTTGGTGATTATTTGTGGTGCTGAAGCCTGGCCAAATGGCAGAGCCGTGAACTGGTAATAAATCGAACCAAGAGCAAAATGTAGGTATCTGTTACTGTCCGGGTGTATCGGGACATGTAAAAACACGTCCTGAAGATCCAGGGAGGCCAAATACTCCCCTGAGCACACTGCCGCAATGACAGCATGCAAAGATTCCATCTTGAAGTGTGTAGCAACCACATACTTGTTGAGGCATTTGACGTTGAATAGAGTGGCAGTCGCCATCCTTCTTGGGAACCATAAACAGGTTGGAATAGAAATCTGAAGGGGCCTTGGACTGGCACCAGCACCAGTTTTTCACATAGAGAGTCCACAGCCTCTTGGAAAAGTCTTGCTTTGTACAGATCCTTTTGAACCTTTGACAAAGGGAAAGACAAGGAGGAAGGGATTTGAAATCTATGAGGTACCCTTTCGCTACCACTAGCAAAACCCACTGGTCCATCATGGAGGGTGCCCAGAAGTCTCAAAACAGGCAGAGACAGCCCCCTACAGGTAATAATGGACCAGGATTCCACCAGTCTCAAGAATCCCCAAGACTCATACTCTTCAAATAGAGCTAGATGATATGCACCACTGTTCAGCAGTTGGGGCCACCATGCAAAGAGAAAAGTGACGGCAGAGAGACTATACCCTCACTGGAGCTGAAGGAAGGCTCCTCCGTGTCTGAGGTGGGGGAAGCTAAGCTACTTCAGACTTGAATAACTGACCTGTTGGAGGTCAGATGTGCAAATGGTTCTCCCACCTTTTCCATCGAGTAAAACTCTCTCAGCAAATACATTGCTGGGGCCCCCTGAACGCAACATTATGTATTTGCATATTCATTTACATTCCTCCTGTGTTCATTTGTACCCCACTACCTCTAAATTATAAGCTCTTCTGGGCAGAGACCGCACTACTTCTTGTTTTTTTTTTTGTCTCACCAATTGTTCTTCTCACTAATATACAGTGCTGCAGACAATGTGAATGCTCATTAACAATAACATTACCTGTACTTTAGAAAATAACGTCTGAGTTTTTGTAAAACAAAGACAGTATTATTTTAATTAATTTTATACATTGGTAGTTATATATAAAACATTTCATTAAAGATCTGGTTAGTCCTTACCTGTTTGTCCCAGGCCAGTTTCTTGAATTGCACCAATTCTTGAAGCCGAGCAAGCAGTTTTAATAAATCTTTATTTAATTTTTCAATATCACTGTTCAGACTGTTGCACCACTGATGAAAATCACCTGGAAAATATATATTCCTGTTGTTCATGTCTTGTGGTAAGCTCATCTGTTCATCTTCACGACTAGATTCCAAGACACTTTCCTAAAGAAAGGCATAATTAAAATCAGTGCATTGTTAAGCAAGACTACTTTTCAGTCTTTAAATACTCTCTCTTTCCACAGGCACAGTGCTACAAGATAGACATAAAGCCAGTATGGTGCTTTTATTTAAGAAGAAAACTAAAACAGATCCTGGGAATTATTGACATGCAAGTTTGACTTCGGTAGTGTGAAAACTGCTTGAAGGGATAAGAGGTTATATTTAGCATTACATAAAAACATGTATTAGAGGGAATCTGCGTGGTTTTATGAGGAATAGATCCTTCTAAACAAATGTTTTAAGCTTTGACAAATCTAGGTTTCCCAGGGCAGGAAAGAAGAAAGGACCTCTTATATGTTCCAATGATACCAGAGGTCCCTAGGACTATCCAGTATCTGAATAACCCTAGCAATAAGTGTCAACGGACACTTAACTTGCACAGCACACTAAATCAAGAGCCAATAGGGCTCAGATACCACTGAACAACAATTGGCAGAAGAAAATGTGCGGGTCCCTGAACAGGCAGAAATGTCTGCAGGACCTTCCAGCTAAAGTTGGCTTCATCCGAGGCCAAATTGTTGATGTGGTAGTGTTTGGTGAAAGAATGCAAGGAGCACCAAGCCGCAGCCTTGCACAGCTATTCAGCTGAGGTCCGAATCTTGTAGGGCCAAGAAGCACCCACAGATCTAGTAAAGTGTGCCGTGACCTTAAAGGGAACTGATTTCTGCCAGATATCATATGCTTGGCATATGGTAGCATTGAACCAAGAGGCCATGGTGACCTTGGAAGCAGCCTGACCATTTCTGGGCACTCTGGGATGACAGAGTCAGCCTTGCAAAAAGGCTTAGTACGATGCCCATAGAACTTAAGACAGCGCACCCTGTCAAACAAATGGAGATCTCTCTCCTTATCAGATATAGGGTCAAGACAAAAAGAAGATACAACAATCTCCTGATTGATATGAAACCCAGAAGAAACTCCAGAGAGGTACAACGTACCGTATTATCCTGGTTAAAAGCTAGAAAGGAGGTTTGCAAGACAAAGCTTGCAACTCAGGGACCCATCGCACTGAGACAACAGCCAAGAGGAAAGTCAGCTTGAGTGTCAGTTGGCACAGAGAGATGGAAGCACGAGGCTCGAATGCAGGCCTCTGCAAAACACCAAGAAGCAGGTTAAGGTTCGATGGAGGAGTGGAATCCTTGAAGGAAGGGAAGGCATGAGCCACCCCTTGAAGAAAAACCTTGATATGTGGGATGATGATGATGATGAAAGTGTTGATATCTGAACCTTAAGGGGGCTGAAGATTAGCCCCTTGTTCACACCATCTTGCAAAAAATCAGAACAAAGGGAAGGTCAAAAACCTGAGGGGAAATATTTTTGTCCATGCACCAAATGGACCCCACCCTTTGGTATGCCTTAGAAGAGGCTGGCTTCTTAGCCTGGATCATGGTGGATATGACCTCTGAGAAGAACCCCTTCAGCTTCAGGATTTTGGCTTCAAGAGCCATGCCATCTAAGCCAGTTTCTCCAAATCCTCATGCACAGGTGACCCTGAAGCAACAGATCTAGTCTTGGAGGTAACGGAACGGACCATGAGGTCTATTGCTGGCACACCTCACTGCTGGACAAGGTAAAACACTTCCAGATGGAGTTCCCAGTTTCCTGGATCTATGTCTTGTCGACTTAGAAAATCCACAAGGATGTTTTATATCCCCTGAATGTGAACAGCTGTGATGGGCGGACCATGGGCCTTTGCTCAACAGAGGAGATCCTTCACTTCCCTCCAAGTTACCTCACTCCGAGTTCTTCCCTGATGATTGATGCACACCAAGGGTATGGAGTTGTTCGATTGTGCCATCACTGGAAAAATGAGAGAACCGGAATCCAATGTAGGAGAGCTAGTCAAATCACCTGGAGTTCTAGAATGTTTAAGGGAGCAAAATCTTGTCCAAACCTGGTGACCCAGGATGGCTCTCCAGCCCCTCAGGTTGGAATCCATGGTGACCAGGGCACACTCTGGATTACAAAGGGCCTCCCCTGCTACAGGTTCAGGAGATGCAACCACCACCAGAGATCCTCCCTGACCTCCTGAGAGACGGACATCTGCTGAAGAAGATGCTTCAGATTCCTGGACCAATTCCTGAGAAAGACCCTCCGCAGTTCCCTTGCATGGAACTGAGAGTACAGAACTGCATCCAGGGCCAACACCAACACACTCATGAAGGCCTTGATAATGGCAGAGGACCACTCCAGTGCCCGAGTCATGTCCTGAGGCAGAAGCAGAATCTTCTCCTCCAGGAGGAAAGCCTTCACCTGACGGGTGTCGAACATCATACCCAGGAAAGCCATGACCTGGGAAAGAATTGGAGAGGATTTCTGCATCTTCAGAATCCACCCATGGTGGGATACAATGTGGGCCAAGAGCTCCTCTGAAGGGGCCTTGATGAGAAAATAGTCTAGATGTGGCATCAGCGAGATGCCCTGGGTGTGGATGAAAAGCTGATAGGGCCGTCATGATCTTTGTTAAAATGCATGACACTGAAGTCAGGTCAAATGGCAGAGCCATGAATTGGTAATGATTGTGGCCGGAAGCAAAGATTATGCAGCATTGGCTGCACTGGGACCTGCAAGTACACATCTGAAGATTAAGGGAGGCCAGATACTCTGCCGGGCACATCACTGTGATGATAGAACTCAAAGATTCCATCTTGAAGCTCGTACTTTATGAGGCATTTGAAGTCCAGAATGGGACGGTAGCTGCTGTCCTTGTTTGGGACCACAAACAGGTTGGAATAGAAACATGAAGAGTGCTCAGGGGCTGTGACTAGCACCAGCACCTGTTTTTCCAGCAGAGAGTCCACAGCCTCCTGGAACAGTCTTGCCTTGTCTGGATCTTTTTGCATGTTTGATAAAAAGAACCAATATGGAGGAAAGGATTTGAAATCTACACTGTACGCTTCTGAGATTACCTGCAAAATCCACACGTCCATTACCGAGGATGCCCAGGTGTCTCAAAAAAGGCAAAGACAGCCCCCTACAGGCAACAAAGAACCTGGATTCTGCGAGTCATACAGAATTTGTTTTGTCAGTCTTAGCCTTTGAAGCTGAGCACTTGGGCTGCCAGGCTTGTCTGGGTTTTGCGGCAGTGGAGAAACAGAAGAAAACAAGCGCACACCATCTGAGAGCAATCTTTACGAGTAATGTGGTAAAAAATAAATAATTTACTTACAAGATATATTCTTGTATGTGAATCACATAGAAATCACTTAGAGAACACTGGATGTCAGAGTTTGATAGAAGTCACAAGCAGATAGGATGCTGTAGATAACCAGAGGCTAGTAAGCCCAAAAGATGTTGATGGGGGTCTTTAATGCAAACACACAGAAATATACCATCAGATAAAAGCTTCAACCATAAACGTGTCTGAAGCCTGACCCGGCTTGGACTGTAATGATCAGCCAAGACGAATAAGTATTTCCAAAACTGTAAATACTTTATTATTAATTCCCTACACGTTTCGTAAGTTTTAGACTCACTTTGTCAGGGAATAGAAACAAATTTGCATTGTGGCTTCTATTTATACATATGTACATACCTTGCAATAACAGAGAATGTCTGGCCCACCAATCGTGACCCACAACGAGGTTAAGTGAGAAGATTCCGGAGCTCCGATACACTCTTCGCTCTGGATCTGCACTTCATTCCGGTCATTGCCACTGAGACCGGAACGATTTCTGATGAAATGGTGTAGCGGACTAAGTCTGACCTCTATCTTAGCTCATTAAATTTCAGTAGCTTAATATGTTCGGCATTGTGCAGTCCGCTATAGCACTACATCATCATGTTAAAATGCGCATATGTGGCAACATTCCACAACTATGTATTTAAAACATCAATAATAAGGAATTTTTAAATAAAATATCATATATGATATATGAACTGCATATATGTTTTACGTGATGTTAAATACACAAGCACAATATTTAGTGTTGTATATGATATTAAAAATATAAATATGTATATTTTCTAATACAGTGTAGAAACCACGTGGGTACATGTATACGACAGTACATTGTTCACTTGGGTACATATTAGCCACACAAGCTTGGTATAAAATATATAAAAGATATAATAATAATAATAATAATAATAATAATAATAGAGAGAAGGTTGAATTACAATAAATTTAAAAAGGAACATATGATAAAATAAATAAAATGAGATAAAATAAGTGAGAGAAAACGTGTAAGACCACTGATACATGTAGCCTAGCATATAGATACAAAATCTTATTAATCTTGAAGGAAATTACTAACTTCTAATTCCTCATTGAGGCCTTTTGGTGTTAATGTATCTAAAGTATATATCCAATATGCCTCTATTTGGCACAAAGTACAGAATCTACTAGTCAGATGAGGGGGCATGTTCAATGTCCGTAACTTTAAAATTATTTAGTCCTCCTTTATCACAGCTATTGAAATGCCTCGGAACTGTGTGGTCTTAAGACTTCTTGCTTATAACATATCTGTGTTCACGAGCACGATCTCTGAGAGCTCTAGTGGTCCTCCCCACATACTGCATTCCACATCCACAGCTCACAACATAGACAACAAAATTTGTCTCACAGGTAATCAGGTTCTTGATATTTTAGGTATTTTCATTTGAGTAACTCTGGACAGTTACAGTTCTATTTATTAGAAATTTGCAATTAGTGCATCTGCTGTGAAGACATCTGTAATTACCCACTGGGCACTAGAGTAAAAAATGCCCTTCTGTTCAGAATTACCATTCTTTTTTATATTTTTTGGTCGGCTTGTTGCTACATTACCACATATATTTGCCAGACACTTTATTAGGTTGAGACATAGTGTCAATGATTTAAAATGTTTCCCTTTTGAAGTAGTGAAAACATCACCGCGGGGTGGAGATAGAGAGATGAAACTCTCAAGGAGAGAGATGTATTGGATTTATACACTGAGATCCCGATCGCCGGAAGGTCTCAATGAACAATTCAGTTTAATTGATTATATTTGATTATTAACGTTCTGGCAAAGGATGGTAATATGCTAAGTATATGGTATGATTTTATCTGTGAGGTATTGTGATGAAGGATGAGAGATTGTGGGTTGGCGCCGGACTAGCGTTGGGGGTTGCTAAGGCAACTGCATAGCGCTGTTTCGGCGCCAAATCAAACAATAAGAGAGAGGCATACTAGGTAGGCTGTAATGCTGTATCCCTGAAGAAAGTCCGAGGATGGACTGAAACATCGGATGACAACCGACAGTATGCTGTTTTTAAATTTGATACAATAAAACATATTTTAAGTTTGGGAAGTGCTCGGTTTTGTGGATTGTGATATCACATATATTTTTAGCCATTTTATAGGTAATACTTGCTTTATTTGTGAGAATATTTTGTAATAGTGGGTCCTGTTTCAGGATGCCCCAGTGTTTTTGGACAATGCGGTGTATCACAGAAGATGCCGCATTATACTGTGTGATGAGAGCTGGCGGTCTCCTACTCATAATACTCTTATCATTCTAATTGAGGATATCTTCTCTCCTTAATTCCATGGCTCTTTTTTGTGCAGACTCTATGACTGAGATTTTATGTCCCCTTTCCAGAAGCTGTTTTTTGAAGTCTTTACTTTTTTCCATATAATCTTGGCTGTTACTACAGTCCCTTCTCAGCCTATGAAATTGACCAGCTGGTATATTTAATATCCATTTTGCCTGATGGCAATTGTCTGCCCTAAGGAACAGATTCCTAGAGACCTCTTTTTTTATAGCTGGTACTTAAAATCTTCTGAATTGGGATACCTACCAATTTGAGGTCCAAAAAATTGTACTGTATTAATTTTGGAAGTAAAGTGCAATCCCATATCATTGGTGTTAAAATTTTCGGTTGATGCCTGTCATTTCTCAAGAGAACCACCCCAAATGATGAGGATGTCATCTATATAACAGCCATAGTAGACCAGGTCCGCAACCCATCTCTCCCAGGGCCAAATGATAAGGTCCTACCATAGGCCCATGAAGAGGTTGGCATATGAGGGGGCGAACCTGGTCCCCATGGCCATACCCTTGATCTGTAGAAAGAAATCTTCTTGGAATGAAAAATAGTTACAGTTCAAAATAAAAGAGACACATCGGATGACGAACTCCATTTATTGTTGGGAAAATGTACTGTTTGCTTCAAAAAATACCTCACTGCCTATAGACCTAAGATATGGTCTTATACATGTGTACAAGGATGATACATCCATTGTTGCCCAGATATAACCTTCTTTCCATGTTATAGTAGATAGGGGATTAAAATATGTTGTGACTCCCTTATGTTTGAGGGCGAAGTCACAGCCAGTTTCTATAGAAAAGTCAATATAAGCGGATACATTTTAAGTAAAAGAACCAATACCGGAAATAATGGGCCTTCCTGGGGGATTTTGGCTGGTTTTTGGAGCTTGGGAATGTGGTAAAAAAGGTCTGTGTGTTCATGATAAATTTAAGGGAACTCTTGCTTGTTCAGTATTCCTTTTTCCATCCCTTCTTCCAGTAGATTTTTAAGCAGGTCATTGTATATCTTAGATGGATCTTAGGAAAGTTTTTGATAGAATTCTTTATCTGAAAGAAGTCTGCGTGCTTCTGCTAGATATGTGATGGTGTCTTGCATGACTACGGCCCCCCTTTATCCGCTTCCCGTATAGTGATAGATGAATCTGAGGAAAGGTTTTTCAATGCTCGCCGCTCCTTTTTATTCAAATTATCCTTGATGGAGAAATGTTTATTATCTTTTACTTTGGTTTGAAATTCCTTCATCACCATGACAAAAAGTGTGTCCACAAAGGGTCCCTTATATGGTTATGGAAAGAATTAGGACATTTTTTTAACAGGGGTATGCGATATACTAGGACTAATATCATCCAGATCTTCTGTCTTCAACTTTGTATTATTTTCCAAAAGTAGGGACTCCAAGATCTCCAGATGTTGGAGATCTGCTTCTTCTCATAAGTTGCCTTGACTTGTGGAGCATGTAGGTAATTCCTGTGTGGAGCACAGCAAAATATCTATCTAGAGATAACTCCCTCGTAAATCTTTTTAAATCTAAAAAGAATGAAAAGTAATCTGGCTTACATGCAGGTGCAAATTTCAGTCCCTTTTCCAATAACGTTTTTTTCATTTTTATTTAGCTATCTATTTGATAAGTTGAAGACAGAGTCTCCTAAAAGTATTGATGATTGCTGGAACTCTTTAAATCTCTTGTTGTCTTCCTCCTCCTCCTATGGACTCTCTTTTTCTTTGTGCACCTTGTGTTTTCCCCTTCTCTTTTTTCTTTCCCTTTGGCTTGTGGGCCAAGTACTAAAAAGAACCTTGGTGATTAATGATCTCTCTAGTAAATGTTCCTTCTTCTGATCATTTTTTTGTAGTATTTCGAAGGAGTTTTTTTAGTGGTAAGTAGTTATTTGAGGTGGAAGCTATTACTGTATTGATTTGTGAAATATTACTATTAGGCCAAACTACGTTGGTAGGATTAATAGGTGTGTGAGTCCCTTTTTTTGTTAACCTTATTTTGTGAAGTTGTTTTTTTGATATGTTCCTTGTTTTTGTGGAATACCCTGGTTTGCATTGTGTTCTGGACCACGGTTTAACTTGATTATTAGTGTAGTCATTTTTGTCTCTAGCCAGTTTTTTGGTTTTCCGTTCCTTTAATTCTTTTTCTAGGTTCTCTACCTTTTTCTGAGCCTTAAGATCTAATTCTCGAAATAATGAGTTGTTTACACATTTTTTTAATGTTTTATGAATACTATTGATTTCTTTTTCAATGATAGATAAACACTTCACTCTAAATTGTACAATATGTTTCATACGTTTAAAAGAACAGTCATCTAGAATTTTTTCCCACTCTATAGAAAACTGTCCGTCATTAAAACCACAGGTCTTGACGATTCTGAGACCCCTGGGTACTATTTTACTGCTTAAATATTGTTGAAGGGACAACAGGTTCCACCACTGTCTCAGCTCTTGACATAACAGATCCTCCAAACTGTGGAAGATCTTTTTTAGTTTGCTATTAGGATATTCTATGTGAGTACCACTATTGCTAAGAGAAGGTGGCTCTTTGAACATTTGTTTAAAATTTCTCTCTCTCTCTCTGCTCTGATGTTTTATACCAAGCTTGTGTTGCTAATATGTACTCATGTGAACCATGCTGTTTTTTGATACATGTACCTACGTGGGTTCTAAGTGTATTAGAAAATATACATATTTATATTTTTAATATCACATACAACACTAAATATTGTGCTGGTGTATTTAGCAAAATCGTGTAAAATGTATATACAGTTAATATATTATATTTTATTTAAAGATTATTATTCTTTTTTTTTTTATAATTTTTTATTTTTTTATCAAATACACACAAACACATGCAAAATTTTTGCATAATAGCAAAAAAAATAAACATACATTTACAAAATATACATTCAAATCCTAAAATCACCATCCATTCTCCACACCGCTACCACTCCTGACGTATA
This sequence comes from Rhinophrynus dorsalis, assembly GCA_037306005.1. Taxonomy (NCBI): domain Eukaryota; kingdom Metazoa; phylum Chordata; class Amphibia; order Anura; family Rhinophrynidae; genus Rhinophrynus; species Rhinophrynus dorsalis. Next base: position 37,802,319 of record CM074728.1, on the reverse strand, counting down.
CAAATGACCATTCATATAGCACGGGTCTTATTGGACAGTTCCCAAATGGGTTACTACTTCAGGCATTCCCAGAGGGACCAAATTGAATCATATAATTCAATGCTTGAATAAAGTGAATAGAAATATTTTTCCATCTGACCTTGGTGTGATATCGGCCTTACTATTTCTTCCCAGGAAGGGGGGGGGTCACGTTTCCTCCATGCCCTCGCCATACAGATCTTATCCGCCATCAGAATATTAATTGCCAAAAATATCTGAGCCCTATTGCCCAGCGGCATCTCAAAATGAAATAAAAAAGTCTGAGGGGCTAAGATCTAATCCTTCCCAAACAGCTTACTCAAGATCTCAGAAATCCTCCTACGCAATGGGGTTAGTTCCCTACACTCCCACCATATATGGTACATCGTTCCCTCATCCCTTTCACATCTCCAATACTCAAAACCGACCCCTTAAATAGACTGATCCGAGAAGGAACCATGTACCATCTATGCAACAATTTAAAAAATACCTCCTGAATATTTATACAATGTACAATCTTCTTAACTTTCCTCCAAGACCCCATCCATATCTCTATAGGAAATGAGTTCCCAATATCATGCTCCCATTTCTGCATTGCCACTGTAATTTCTATTTGGTTAAAATTAATCACCAATCCCATAATCCTCAAGATTATTCTAGTAGAAAAACCTTTACAAATAAACTCCTCAATTTGTGATACAGGAGCAACTGGATTCCCATGTAGAAACTCTCTTACTCTACCATATGTCAGTAAATCCTGTTTCAATTGGGGAAACCTTCCCTGAAACACTTGAAAAGATATTAAGGAGTCTCCTTCAAGAATATCTGCCAGGGACTTAATCCCATGTTTTCTCCAACGTGCCAAGTAATCATCCTGAGCATAAAACTGTAAAACTTCAATTGGAGTAAGAGAGGAGACACAGTCTACACACCCCAACTTTTTCCTCATAATTTCCACTGATTTAATTACATTAGTTACTATTACATGGTTTATACCTAAAGTCCTTAAAACATGTGGTTTAACCCAAAACAAATGAAACGGATTCCGAGAACCAACGGGTATATCTTCAAGATTGGACCAGGGTAAACCTAATAGACTAGTCTTATTCCAAGCTAAAAAGTGTGAGAACATTGCCACTTTTTGATATAGCAGTATGTCCGGCATACCCAGGCCTGCCCTATTCTCCGGCCTCATCAACAAAGAATTAGCAATTCTAGGTTTCCTGGAACGCCAGACATACTCCCTTATAAATTTTCCCAATCGCTTTAAAATCGGGAGGGGGACACGTAAAGGAATACAATGGAACAGATATAATATCTTTGGGAGTAAATATGCCTTAACAACATTAACACGTCCTAACCAGGACAATTCAATACCCCTCCAACTAACTACCTTCCCTGCTATATCCTCAATCAAGTTTGAATAATTTTGCCTAATGATATCCCCAATATCCTCTTTCAATTTTATACCCAAATAATCAATTTCTCTTAGCTTCCAGTTAAAATCAAACCTCACCTTTAACGTCTCAAGATCTAACTCCTGCATATTCATTCCAAACGACTGTGATTTGTTTAGATTCAATTTATAATTGGAGTATTTACCATACAATTCAATTAATTCTAGCACCCTAGATAATGATTCCAATGGGGAGGTCAGTGACAGAAGTACATCATCAGCAAATAAAGTAATTTTATATTCCCTATCCTCACAAATAATACCTTTTATAGATGCCAAATTCCTTACTAATACCGCTAAAGGCTCAATAGTCAAAACATATAACATAGGGGCTAAAGGACAACCCTGTCTTGTTTCATTGTATATTCTAAAATACCCTGAATTCAAGGCCTGACCTACCACTTTTGCTGTTGGATATTTGTATAAGGCCATTGTGCTATGTTTGAACCTACCATCAAAACCAAAAGCATCCATCATAGCAGAAAGAAAATCCCAACTAACCCTATCCAAAAGCCTTCTCGGCGTCTAACGCCAAAAAGACTGTAGGGACTTCCTGATAACTACCATGCAAAATCAAGTTGATTACTCTCCGTATATTCCCTTCTACTGATCGTCCACCAATAAAACCTGCTTGACCAATATGTATTAAATCATTCAAAACTCCTTTCATTCTTTCTGCCAAAATTTTGGAATAAAACTTAACATCCTGATTTATAAGTGATATTGGTCTATAATTTTCCCTATACTGAGGATCCTTTCCTTTCTTTAGGATAGGACAAATATTAACTTGAAGCATCTCCTTCAGAAAGAATCCTCCCATGGCCACCTCATTGAACACTCTAAGCAGCAATTGGGAAGCCAGTGGATCCAGAGCCTGATAAAAAATGGAGGTATATCCATCTGGACCCGGAGCCTTCCCCCCTTCTTTATCACATCCCTAACTTCCTGTTCCGAGAAGGGCCGATTCAGATATTCTATCTGATCCCGTGAGAGCCTAGAGAGATTAAGTTTCTCAAAAAATTCCTTCAACTGCTGACTTGAGATCTTACCAGACCCCACATTATATAGGGAACCATAGTATGCCATAAAAACTTTACCAATCTGCACTGGATCTAAATACGTTTTATTCCCCACCACTAACTTCTTTATCCTTGTTTTCTCATTCCTAGCTTTTAATTTATTCGTCAGGGCCTTCCCTACTCTATTACCTGTATAATACCATGTTTGTTTATACCTAAGAATATTCCTTCTGACTCTTTCATCCAAAACTGATTTTATCCTCTCTTGAAGTTCTTTTATCTGCCTTCCATAACTCTCCAATGGATTACACTTATTTACTGACTCTATCTTGGCCAATTCTATATATAATTCTGCCAAAGACTTCCCCATCCTTTTCCTCCTATGAGCTTGTTTCTCGATCAAATATCCTCTAATTACACACTTTAAGGCACACCATAAAGTAGTGTCCGAAACTATGCCATTGTCATTATGTACTAAATACTTTTGAACCTCCTCCCTTAACTCCAACTTAGAGCTCTCTGACAACAAATCCAACTCATCCAACCTCCAATCTGATCTCAACTTATAACAAGGATTATTTTTCAATCTATAAAAAACAGTAGCGTGATCCGATATGTTTCCTATATGAGATTCCTCACATTCATCCAAATTCGGGGCCCTCGTATAAATGGCATCAATTCTCGAATATGACTGATGCACCTCAGAGTAAAACGTAAAATCTCGATCCCTTGGGTGTTGTGTCCTCCATATATCAAAAAGCCTATATCTATTGATTGAACTCATAAATTTCTTAGCCATTTTATTAGTAACCAGACTCACACTCTTACCCTTTGTGACCCTTTTATCCAACTTTACCTCCTTCACACAATTAACATCTCCACCCACTAACAATATACCACTTGAAATTCTATCCACTTTATCCATAATCGAGTCAAAAAACACAACTGGCTGATCATTGGGGGCATATAGATTAACCAGGGTGTATCTCACCTCATTTAGATTACAAACCAAGACAATATATCTCCCATTTTCATCCACCTCCTCATGAATAAATTCATATTTCAACCATTTTGAAACTAAAATCGCCACCCCTCTTTTCTTCCTATCTCTCAGAGATGAGACACCCACCACCTGGAATCTATGATACCTCCAATAATCCAATCCCCCCTGGTCCCAGTGGGTTTCTTGTATGAAGCAAATGTCGACTCTCTCTTTTACCAAAGTATCATATAAATACGCCCTCTTTTGTGGAGAGTTCAACCCTTGCACATTCAAGGTAACCATATTAATTGTCATTTATAAAGAAGCAGACACCCATACTGTCCAAAGGTCCTCTCACAACAAATAATCATTACATTTCCGTGCTTCCCATACATATTTCCAACATACTTCCCAATCTTACCCACCCATTGATGCTCAAACTTCAGCATACCTGTCCAGAAACAATTGAGAATCCGAACAGAACGTGAGCCATTAAGAACATGAGAGCGTACGATGCACTGACCGCTTACAACTATCCTCACCGAGGTACTCTTCCCCCTTTATGGGAACACCCAGATATAAAAAAAACCACCCATGTATTACTCTAACTCTCCAATAAGTTTCTTATATATAACAAAAATCTACTCTCACTTATACCCATAAATCTTATAAGTAACACCCACTATTGCAGAGCATTCAGCTCTCACCCAATTAAAGTATCCATATTAATCATCATTTATATGGAGGACTATCCATACTTCCTCTCAGAAACACATATAACTTATATATCCATTAAGGTACCTCACGTGCTCCTTACATCATAATACAGTAACAAAAAAGATTTCCTAAACCAAAGTGACTATTCCCCCAATATTACTATAATAATCACCCAATGTGCCTATACCAACCTATAGATCCCTAATACATCCTTAAAGACTACATCCCCACTCTTATAATAATTAAACCTCATTAACCACCTTCTAACTATCACAGTACCCTATCTACCCTTCCCCTAACCCTCCCATACATTCTCAACCCCCCCCTTAAATACTTGTTTACTTTATCTAGCCTAACATCTGGGCGTCTCCATCCAATCCAAAAAATATTTAATCAAATCTAACTGAACCAATTTCTCCTTAGCCAGTTCCCAATTCGAGAAAACCAATTGTTTCCCCTCATGCATCACTATCAATTTTGCAGGGTAAACCCATCTGTAGGGGATCTTTTTCTCACTTAAACAGTTGGTTACACTGCTAAACTTCTTCCGCTCAATTCTAGTAGCCATAGAGAGATCAGGTGGGAGACTAATCTCTTTAAATCTATCTCCCCCTGATTTCAATCTATGCTCTTTCACAAATAAATCCTTCACATATAGGTTTTTAAAACAAACAATTATGTCCCTTGGTTTATCCTTCAGGTCTTCTCTCTGTGGTTTGGCGATTCTATGATTCCTTCAGATGGAAAATTGCCAATCCTATCAGCACTCAGATGGTAAACAAGCATTTCTATACAATAATTCACTAAATTGTCCTTGGCAATTTCCTCCGGAACCCCCCCTAATCCTCAGGTTCCTTCGCCTCGATCGATCCTCCAAATCCGCCAACTTTAAATTGGTTTTGTGTAAATCCTCAGCTAACTTCAGTTTACTTTGCTGTAATAGTTCAATTTCCTTCTTCATCTCTAGAATCTCCATCTTCTGAGCTGACACACATTCATAAATATGGTTAACATCTTGTTTTAACTCCTTAACCGTCATTTGTAAATCCGCCTTAATCCTCAAGTAAAAACCTTCCAACTCCTGAGATAAAATACCCTGAGTCACTTGGTCACTTGAATCACATTTCTCCAGGGAGTCACCCCTATTCTGATCACTTACTGAGCTCACTCCCTTCTCCATAGAGCCCAGCAAAGACTTCCGACCACTCTTTTCCACGGGTGAGGAATAATAGGCATTTATTGCTTTAACTTGAGGATTCCTTTCTTGGTTTTTATCCTTGTCCTTCTTTGGACCCATTTTTAACACACCAACAAACCCCTGCTATATTTCAGGGGCATATAAACCATACATAGTCCTGACCAAAGAGGAGTTGATTAAAAAAACAAACAAAGGCTGGACTTTCCCTTTTCTTCACTCTTAATTCCTAATCACCACTCCCTCATAGGGATTCAAAGTCCAAATAATGTTGTTAACCCACTGTGCAGCGGAGGATTGAGGTGGTCTCTATACTTCAATTCCAAATGTATCCACCTTTAACTTCACCTCCTCAATATCCAGATCGGCGGTCAATCCCATCAGGTATACCGCAAAGTAGAAAAAGATCACCCTAGTGTGTGATTCCCCAGTCGGCACGCCTGCTGCTGCTTTTCGCAACAAACGGACCCCTCAGCCTTCATCCGCTGCCCCAGATCAACAAGCAATCAGCAACGCCGATTTGTTAGCTGCTTCCTCCGCCCGCTCTCCATCTTCTTGCTGGCTCACACATTCACGCGTCGGAGCGTCCTACGTCATGACGCACCCCAGATTATTTATTATTCTTAATGTTTTAAATACATAGTTATGGACTGTTGGACATAAGCACATTTCAACATGATTATGTAGTGCTATAGCAGACTGCACAATGCCAAACATATTAAGCTACTGAAATTTAACGAGATAAGCTAGAGGTCAGACTCAGTTCACTGCACTATTTCATCAGAAAGTGTTTCGGTCTCCATGGCAACAACAGGAATGAGGTGAGGATCCAAAGAAAGGAGTGAATCAGAGCTCCGGTATCCTCTCACTTAACCTCGGTGTGGGTCACACTTGGTGGGCCAGATGTTCTCCGTTATTACAAGGTATGTGGATACTTGATACAATGTATGTACATATGTATAAATAGAAGCCACAAGGCAAATTTGTTTCTATCCCCTGATAAAGTGAGTCTATAACTTACAAAACGCGTAGGGAATTAATAATAAAGTATTTACACTTTTGTAAATACTTATTCATCTTGGCTGATCATTGCATTCCAAGCCAGGTCGGGTTTCAGACAAGTGTATGGCTCAAGCTTTTATCTGATGGCATATTTCTGTGTGTTTGCATTAAGGACTCCATCAACATCTTTTGGGCTCACTAGTGTCTGAATATAGCCTCTGGATATCTACATCATCCTATCTGCTGGTCACTTCTATCAAACTCTGCCGTTCAGTGATATCGAAGTGATTCATGGGTGCCTTTTCTGAAAAGGACATTATGGAACTGAAGAAAGTGCAGAGGAGGGCTACAAAACTAATAAGGGGAATGCAAAGTTTGAATTATGATGAAAGGCTGGAAAAGTTAAACTTGTATACACTAGAGAAACGGGGTCTTAGAGGGGATATGATAACATTATATAAATATGTTCAGGGCCCATACAAAGGGCTCTCCAAAAACCTGTTCATTAACAGAACAGTGCAAAGGACAAGGGGTCACCCTCTTAGAACTGAGGGAAGGAGATTTCATCTACAACAGCGGAAGGGATTCTTTAAGGTAAGGACAATAAAGGTATGGAATTCACTGCCTGAGGAGGTGGTACTATCAAATACATTAGATGCCTTTAAAAAAGGCCTGGATACTTTTCTAAAAGAGCAGAACATAGACGGCTATGTATGTTAGTATTGGGATTAATATTTAGTTAGTGCTTGTTGATACAAGGAGAAATCGGATTGCCATTTGGAATCAAAAAGGAACCCCCCCCCATTCAAAGCAGAATTTGAAATTGCTGTATTGAGGATTTTTTTGGCCTTCTTTTGGATCAGCAATGGTAAACAGGAATAAAAAAAGGGTTGAACTTGATGGACAAGTCTTTTCTCAACCTAAGTTACTAGGTAACTGTAATCTGGAGAAGGAGAGCAATAAGAGTAAGCCTCTGCTTAGGATAAGCAAGAAAGAAGTAAAATGGCCATCAGAAGAACGTCAGCCAATCGGAAGAAAGCCAGCGAAATGGGAATTCTGTGTACTGTAGTCTTCTCTGTTGCTTGTTGTCTAGCAATGCCTACAACTAACGTTGCAGGTTGCTGCAGGTCCCCTGGACACCCAGAAAGTGGACCGGATGATAGGGTATGAGGAGACAAGAAGACAGAAACCTCTCTGACAGTTGTAGCTCAAACAGTTACAGAGTGATGTCCCAAAGAATTTTACCCAAAGAAGTTAATGGAGCAAAGATGACCACTGGTGGGCTCCCATTATTAAAGGGGCCATGGCACTATAATCGATATAACACTAAAAGTTGTCAAAAGACCCAAAACCCCCAAGGAATGTCTGAGGGAGTAAAAAAAAAACAAATAGTGGAGATGTGAAAATAAAAGCCCCAAAAGCACAAAAAAAACAGTAAATAGTCACAACAGTGGAGAAATGAGTTAATTCAAAAAATACCAGCGGTGAAAGGGTTAACTACACATAGATATATTCAGAGGTATTAAATAACCATAATTGCAATCAGTAGCATAGAACAGGTTAATTGATCCTTACAATTATTATAATACAGTTGGCAGCAGTGTCTATGAATACCTCTACCCAGAAACTGTATAGACTATGCTAATTATGATGTAAGGGGTATTGTGAGATGAATTAAATAACTCCTCTAACAATTCCTTGTATCATATCTCAATAATAATCAAATTTAGGGATCAACTGGAATAGAATCCCAGATTTAAAGCACTATAATTCAATTATATACTGAATTCAAATATTGCTTACCTCTGAATAAAATATATAAATTGCAATTAATATAGTCAATCAAAGATTATACAAATAATCTACCTAAAATTAATCCAATAACATATGTCTAGTAAGTATACCAACTTCATGCAACATATATCATAATTTTGACTACAACAACATATATAAAACTTATAGGCACTCCAAGGGTTAATCCACTCGTTTAAAATAGGTGCCACATCCAGAAGTTTATTTTGTCTATTAGAAGTGAATACTTCCAATTTACAAAATATAAGCCTAGCACATACACAGAGAATTACAAAGAAAACACCACTAACAACAGACGAATAGTGGTTAAAGGGTTAATAACTGGATTCAAAGAATTTCCTATATCAAATATTAACTATTATAATCTTCCCAGAACCACAAAATATTACTCTAGGAATACCAAGACTTATATTAGCTAATATAGATAACACACGCTATATACTGTATTACACTGATTGGCAAAATATAACAATTTCCCAATAATTATATATAGATTCTATTAATTCCAGATATTTAGAGCTAAATATAGCATGTTATAATTGATCCTAAATGGTTGGCCAGTCCACTTAAGACAATTATAAGACTAATTAAGTTTCTTCAACAGAAGAAAAATTATGAAATTCTGGATTAAATGAATCTAAATGAATAAATGATATAGTTACCAATCAAAATTTCTTTGTCTTTCTCTGTGAGATGGCAGGATCAGGTGTTGTCAGGAATTTAATCAGCAAGCCAAGAGCCTTCTTTTGCCAGGAAAGTAAGAGCCTTGTTAGGAGTTTTCATCAGGCAGCCAAAAGGACCCAATTCATTCTATTTTTACCATTATATTAGGCAATTTTGCCTTATCAGTAATCCCCACCTCTTTCTAATGATTGGACAAAGATCAATCTCATTATACAGTGACATCACCAGTATGCCCTGATTGGATATTAATATATCCCTAATTATTCACGGAATGTGGATAATCCAGTCATGACGCTCTCAAAACTATAGAGGGCACTCTACCTTAAAATTCACACCTAAAATAATAACTTGGTGTATTATTTCTTAAACTCAGGAATTTAAGCTTTGACCTATGATATATAAATATGTCACGATTCAAAAGAGGAGCCTTTCTTTGTTTAAGGATTGCAGAGAGTCCTATAAGATAATCTTACTGCTTGGCACCATGGCTGTCTGGCATACTTTATTTATCACCATTACTGTCCGTTAGTTATTTTTCCCTCATAGAGGCCAATTAGTTTAACATAAGGTAATTTGAACACATTTTAAACTCAGAGTTTTCAGTTAATTTCTACTATTAGAGTTAACCCTCTATGCTCCACCAGGACAAAGTCTCTGACAATAAGCATAATGAGTGCCAGAACTTTCCAAGGCTCACATCAGCCCCTGTATGGAGAGGCAACACAGTTTGGGACATAAAGTAGACTCAAAGGGTTACTCAGTCTTCTGTCTTCAGGCTACCATCATAGAAGAAGGACATAATCTCAAGAGACACAGTCATGAGGGAAAACTTGGCAGCAAGATTCCTTCCACAGGGCAGAATGGGTCCATAAGGCACTTGTGAAATGGGCAATCCACTCCAGGGAATCCCAGGGATGGTAACCCGACTAATGATGTGTCCTTCCCTCCAGGAGGAGGGGTTCAACCCCCATGTTACCTGTGTTCCATACTAGACATGGACGTAAGTGAATATTATACATATGTGTATATATATATATATATATATATATATATATATATATATATATATATATTAGCAATGTGGGACGGCGTTGCCCGTCAGGATATATAGGGAATTATTGCGCACACACACGGATGCAAGACAAACACACACAGAAACACATACGCAAATGCACACGCATTCACTGAGATGCATAAAGATCAACACAGTCATACATACATACATACATGCAATGCACAACATGCAGACACATAGAGTGTGATACAGACATGCAACACACACAGTGAGGAACACACATGCACACACAGAGACACACATGCACACACAGAAGTGAGTCATAAGAGGGTGACTTATTTGTCATTGTAATGAGTTTGTGTTTGTACTTATGCCTCCACTGTGGCATTCATTCATATAGTTGAAATGCATGTGGTAATTGTGCATACTATGGTGGAAGGTGGATCGTGCTGGCTCCCGGGGTGTGAGTGAGTGTGAGTGACCGACATTCATTCATGTAGTTGAAATGCATGTGGGAATTGCAAATACTATGGTAGAAGGTGGATCGTGCTGGCTCCCGGGGTGTGAGTGCGAGAGTGAGTGATTGCATGAGTGTGTTAGTGAGTGTGTGTGATTGAGTGAGAGTGTGAGTGAGAGAGTGTGAGTGAGAGAGTGTGAGTGAGAGGGTGTATGAGTGTGAGTGAGAGAGTGTGAGTGAGTGTGTGAGTGAGTGTGTGAATTATTGTGTGTATGAGTGTGTTTGATTGAGTGTGCATGACTGAGTGTGTGAGAGTGTGTGAATTATTGAGTGTGTTTGAGTGTGTGAATTATTGAGTGTGTGTGAGAGTGTGAGTGTATGATTGAGTGTGTGTGAGAGTGTGAGTGTGTGATTGAGTGTGTGTGAGTGTGTGTTTTTTGTCTGATGTGTTTGTGTCTGTGGTGTAGGAGAAAGTGTCAGCCATTTTGTTTTTTCAGTTACTTGGATAGTGGTGGGCGGGCTGGATAGTGGGGGCAGGCCAACTCCCTGCATGATTTAAATCACTCCCCCATTGAATCACCCAATGGGAGCAGTAACTCCTCCTTTCTTAACCCTTTGAGTGCCAGAGGGGTACGCAACACATTGCTTTGCAATGCGTCATGTACCCCAGGGGCGTTGCTAGGGGTGGGCTAAGGGGGCTGAAGCCCCTAGTGTGTCAGTGGGCAGCCCCGAATGTCAGACAATCAGCAGACTCACTCCTCCTGCTGTTTATTCTGAGGCTGGCTGGCTGGCTGCTGCCCAGCAACTTGTGTGCATATATATAGCTTGGAACAGCAGGCTGCTGCCTTACTCTGTTCTCAGTTTCAGCACACAACCATCCACTTCACACTGGCTCTTCTAGCACTTCCTGGTGCTTTGCGGCGAGGTCATCAACATGCACCTGAAGTAACAGAGGAGGCAGTGTGGAGCCCATGGCTCTACACTGAAACAGAAAGCAGAATGGGGCAGAGCAGAAGAGAAGGTATGAGGGACAGTATAGATGGGGGAAATATATGGCTACCAGTGGCAGGTAAACAAGGCTGGTGGGTGTCACATTGTGTATGTAGAGAATTTGTGGGCTGGCTACCAGTGGGCAGGGGAACAAGGCTGGTGGGGTCACACAGTTTATGTAGGGAATCAGTGGCTACCAGTGGGTATTGGAATAAGGATGGTGGTGGTCATATAGTGTATGTGTAGAATCCGTGACTTTCAGTGGTCAGGATAATAAGGCTGGTGGGGTCCACAGTGTATGTGGGGAATCAGTGGCTACCAGTGGACAGGGTAATAAGGCTGGGGGAGGTCACATAGTGTATGTAAGGAATCTGTGGCTACCAGTGGGCAGGGGAGCAAGGCTAGGGGGGTTATATGGTGTATGTAGAGAATCTGTGGCTACCAGTGGTTAGGGGAATAACGTTGTTGGGGGGGTCACATAATGTATGTATGTAATCTGTGGCTATCAGTGGGCAGGGGTAAAATGCAGTTGGGAATCACATAGTGTATGTGAGGAATCTGTGGATACCAGTGGGCAGGGGGGCACACAGTGTATGTGGGAAATCTGTGGCTTCCAGTGGGCAGGAGAACAAGACTGGTGGGGATGCACAATGTATGAGGGGAATCTGTGGCGACCAGTAGGCAGTTGCAGAAGGCTGGTGGGGTAACACAGTGTATTTGGGGAATCTGGGCAGAGAAACATGGCTGGTGGGGGTCACACAGTGTATGTGGGGAATCTGTAGCTAACAGTGGGCAGGGGAACAAAGCTGGTAGGGGTCACATAGTGTATATGGGGAATCTGTGGCTACCAGTGGCCAGTGGAACAAGACTGCGGTATTATAAAGTTTATGTGTGTTGTTCTGTGGCTACCAGCGGCCAATGGAAAAATGCCAGCAATCAGACAGTGTATGATTGGCTACAGGTAACCAGTGGAACAATGATGGGGTATCACACAGTGTATGTGTGGTTCTATGGCTGCCAGTTGCCAGTAGAAGAAGACTGAGATATCAGTTCATGTGTGGGCCTGGTGCTACCGGTGGCAAACCACTGGAGTATCAGACAGTGGATGTGTGGCTAATAGGGGCTAGAAGCGCAAGGTTATCAGGCAGTGTATGAGGGGTTCTATGGCTACCAGTGGGCAATGGAACAATGCTGGGTATCAGCATACTTCCCAAGCGTCCCTCTTTAGAAGGGACAGTCCCTCTTTGAGCCCCAAATCCCTCTGTCCCATTCATTCATGTAGTTGAAATGCATGTGGTAATTGCACATGCTATGGTAGAAGGTGGATTGTACTGGCTCCTGGGGTGTGAGTGAGACTATGGTGGAAGGTGGATCGTGCTGGCTAGGGGTGTGAGTGAGTGTGAGTGATTGTGTGTGTGATTGAATGAGAGTGTGTGAGTGTGAGAGGGTGTATGAGAGAGTGAGAGTGTGAGTGAGAGAATGTGAGTGAGAGTGTGAGTGAGAGAGAGTAAGAGTGTGTGATTGAGTGAGTGTGTGTGTGTATATGAATTATTGTGTGTATGATTGAGTGTGTATGATTGAGTGAGAGTGTGTGACTGAGTGTGTGTGTGAGTGTGTGTGATTGAGTGTGTGTGTGTGTGTTTTTTGGCTGATGTGTTTGCTTCTGTGGTGTAGGAGCGAGTGGCAGCCATTTTGTTTTTTCAGTTACTTGGATAGTGGTGGGCGGGCTGGATAGTGGGGGCAGGCCAAATCCCTGCATGATTTAAATCACTCCCCCATTGAATAACCCAATGGAAGCAGTAACGCCTCCATACTTAACCCTTTGAGTGCCAGAGGGGTACGCAACGCGTTGCTTTGTAATGCGTTGCGTACCCCTCTGGCACTCAAAGGGTTAAGTTATGGTAACATAGCAATATAACACACGGTGGCTCTTCAGTTGAGGCAGTGTAGCAATATGCTGAGGGAACAAATAGATAGTGGTGTTTGAGGCTTGCCCTCTGTAACATACAGCAAAGCATCTCTCTCCCTTTAAGGAGAAAAGGTGGGAATCAGGAAGCAGGAAGTGGAGGAGTGACAGTTGAAAATAGACATTTAGTGAGGTGACTGAAGAGATGAACAGAGTTAAATAAAAGAGATGCTATTAAGTTTATCCCTGAGTTTGTATTTTATGGAAACATTACACCCTCGTACTGAAACAGTGTGTATGGAGGGTTACAGTTATCTGTGGGAGGTGACACAGTGTGTATGGAGGGTTACAATTATCTGTGGGAGGTGAAACAGTGTGTTTGTGGGGTCATGATCCTAAGTGAGAGTGTGTGTGTGGACCAGGAGAAGTTATTGATATCCCCTACTTCAGGAGCGAGTGGCAGCTATACTTTTTTTTTGTCAGTTGGATAGTGGTGGGCGGGCTGGAGGGGGCGGGCCAACTCCCTGTATGATAAACATACCCCCCATTGAATCACCCAATGGGAGCAGTAAAGTCCCCATTGAATCACCCAATGGGAGTTGTGTCTCCTAATGAGACATAAATTATGTAATGAGACATACTGTTCAATGCGAGTTTCTTTTCTGAGGAGACATAAATTATGTTCTGTGTGTGGGGTACCATAAATTATGCAATGAGGCTTATTCTTTTATATATATAGATATATATATATATTTTGCGGTTGAGGGCGCAAAGCTGACCTGAGAGTGGCATGAGTACCACCATTCCAGCCCTCTACTGTATACTCTGGATACATAGTGGCCTAGTTAATGATGTCAATCATTTTAACTTGTTACACTTGCGGGTTTTCACTACATGGGGTTGGTATTTATGTTTGGTGATTCACCTTGTACTGTGTTTGTCTTGAGGAAGGTGGCTGTTGCCACTGAAACGTCTAAATGTTTTGGTGGCTGCATCCGTCTCCTCAAAACAAACATTAAAATTAAGGCAAACGCACATAATTATACCCCCAAAACCCCCATCAAAGGCCTGCCAAAGAACATAAATTAAACTCATTGGTTTATTGTATTGCATTCTTGCCTGATTCTGCTTTTCAAAAAATCCAGTGTGTCTGATGATTATTTGGACTCTGGCTTGTTGAATTTTTCAGTGCTTAGCCCCCTTTCATAGAAACATAGAATCTGACGGCAGATAAGAACCATTCGGCGCATCTAGACTGCCCATTTTCCTACTGTAAAAAACCTCAAACCTTTTTTGGTCCTTGGTCTTTTATTACGTTAAGGACAGCCGTATGCCTATCCCATGCATGCTTAAATTCTGTCACTGTATTAACTTCTACCACTTCTGATGGTAGGCTATTCCACTTATCTACTACCCTCTCAGTGAAGTAAAACTTTCTTACATTACGTCTAACTCTGTGTCCATCTAGTTTTACACTATGGCCTCTTGTCCTAACATTTTTACTCCTTTGAAATGTACTTCCATCCTGCACTTTGTTGAATCTCCTTCTCTCCACCAAGCTATACATGTTCAAATCCTTTAGTCTGTCCTGATGTGTCTTTTCCTTAACACTAGTCACCATTTTAGTAGCCCTTCTCTGAATTTTCTCTAGAGTATCTATATTCTTCTGGAGATGGGGTTTCTAGTACTGTACACAATAGTCTAGGTGAGGTCTAACTAGAGATCTGTAGAGTGGCATCACCACTTCCCTTTTTTTGCTACTAATGCCTCTAGCTATCCAACCCAGCACCCTGCTTGCATTCCCCGCTGCTTTATTACATTGCCTGCCTACCTTTAAGTCATTAGAAATAATAATTCCCAAATTCCTTTCCTCTGTTGTGTCTAACAGCACAGTACCCTTAACAGTATATTTTTCCTTTGGATTTTTATTATTTTATTATTTATTATTTTACATTTATCAACATTAAACTGCAGCTGCCACACTCTTGTACATTCTCCTAATTTACCTAAATCATTTGTCATTTGCCTTATTCCCCCTGGAATGTCTACCCTATTGCAGATCTTTGTATCATCTGCAAAAATGCATACTTTACCTTGAAGACCTTTTGCAATATCACTAATAAAAATATTAAAAAGAATGGGCTCCAGTACAGAACCCTGAGGTACCCCACTAGTAACACTCCTTTCGTCCGAATATTCTCCATTGACTACCACCCTCTGTCTCCTGTCACTCAGCCATTGCCTTATCCATTTAACTATTTTTGCATCTAGATCCAAACACTACAATTTATTAATGAGTCTTCTATGAGGGACGGTGTCAAATGCTTTACTGAAATCTAGATAAACTAAATCTACTGCTCCCCCTTGGTCTATTTTAGTTATCCAGTCAAAAAAATCTATGAGGTTAGTTTGACAAGTTCTCCCTGCTGTAAACCCATGCTGTTTGGTATCTTGCAAGCCATTTAAATTCATATATTCATCAATTCTTTCCTTTCCCACTACTGATGTAAGACTTACTGGTCTGTAGTTACCAGACTCTTCCCTGCTACCTTTTTTGTGAAGCTGTACTACATTTGCTATCTTCTAATCTTCTGGAACTATAATTCTGTTAAAGGTTTTGCCAGAAAACACAAGTTACTTTAACAACTTTGGGTGTATCCCATCTGATCACACTGATTTATCAGTTTTTAACTTAGAAAGTTGAAGTAGAACTTCTTCCTCTGTAAACATGCATGTTTCCCATGTCTTGCCATTTCTTTTATCTAACAGACGTCCCTTCCTTTTATCTTCCTCTGAAAAAACTGAACACAAATATTCACTGAGACAGTCAGCTAGCCCTACATTTTTTGTTTTCAGTCTAACTATTCCTTGTTTCATTTTCCTCCTTTCACTTATATATCTAAAAAATGTTTTATCCCCCTTTTTTATTGACTCCAAAAAAGAGCGCAACACATTGCAAAGCACTTCGTTACACAGCTCTACATCAGTGAGTATTGGTGAGCATGAGTGCGTATGATTGTGTGTGTGAATGACCGAGAGCGTGTGTGTGAGTTGGCGCGTAAGTGTTCATTGCGTATTGCATTTTGCCTATTGCATATAGCATTTTGCCTATTGAGAATAGCATTTTGCATATGGCATTTTGAGTACTGTGTATAGCTTTAGCATATGGCTTATAGCATTTGGCATATAGCATTTGTTTTATAGCATTTTGCGTTTGTGTACTGCGTTGTGCATATATCATTTTGCATTTGACGTATTGCATATAGCATTTTCCCTATTGTGAGTAGCATTTTTCCTATTGCGTATAGTGTTTTGTGCATGGATTATAGCGTACAACTTTTTGCCTATTGCGTACAGTGTGTTATGTATATTGTTGTGCATTTAGTGTATAGCTTTTGGTGTTTTGAGTATAGCATTTTGTGTATTGTGTGTAGCTTGTCGTATTGCTTTTTGCCTATTGTGTGTGAGAAAGCTAAAGAAAGCATTTGACATTGCTGCAGACAGGACTGTGCTTGTCTGTAGGCCAGATGGACTGGAGTGAAGTAAATTTAATAGTTGTCTTAATAGGGGCCCAGTGACTGGGAGGTGCCTCGGGGGGCGGGAGTTTAAAAAGTCCTGTTAAAAAGAGTGTGACAATTGCTTAAAGAGGAACTTTCACATTGTATAATGTCGCTCTACAATAATTAAGCATATGGCGACTAGCTTCATAATCGTTCTATTACACCTCCGAAGTACCTGATTCTAAAGTAATCCTTAATCTTCGGAGACTGGCGGCCAGGTTATTGCTATCTGCTTGCCTGCACCGTCAGTCCCTTCCGGTTACCTTAAGGCAAGATGCAATGCCTCCTAGCGTAGACTGGGACTGACATGCAGGAGCGCAGACGTCTCTAAGACAAGATGTCTGTGCTGACGCCTGGCTTTCAGTCTCCAAAGATTAAGGATTACTTTAGAATCGGGTACTTCTGAGATGTAATAGGACTATTATGAAGCTAGTCGCCATATGATTAATTATTGGATGGCGACTTTATACAATGTGAAAGTGCTGCTTTAAGACAGTCTATGTGGGAACTGAAGGGCTAAGTGATGTTGTATACCGTTAGATAGGGCTTGATAGTAGCTGGGGACAATTTAAGAGACAAATGGCAGAAGGCTGAAAAGGCTAATATAGATGATACTGAATATGTGTGTGGCGGGAGATTATTTTATATGAATCTTTTAAATGAGGACCAAGCTTTGGAATAAGTAATACGTGTCTTTGGAGCTAAAGCTGAGCGCATTATTTCCTAAGCCTTGATGGTGAATGATGTCATCATTAGATTGATGAATGCTGGTGGGAAGATAGTGGATTTGCGCATTGATGGATATCGAAGGAGCTCTGCAAATGAAATCGAGAGAGACTGTCAGTTGCTGTATGGAGTCTACAGAGGAGATATGAACTGATGATGGTAAATTTATGATACAGGGACAGCCAGTTGTTCTTCCAGAGGAACAACGTGACCATGGGATAATTTGATCTTCCCTTTTGGATTATGTGTGAGGTGTTGCTGTTATCAGTGATAAACAATACAGCCTGGCCAGAGCAGAGGTGACCCCATAACACTGCAGAGGTGACTACTGGATATAGTTCAAAAAGGGGGGTTGTCGTGAGTAGGCTCAGAACTGAAGTAATGGTGTCTACTGGCTAAGGTTCTCAGAACCATTCTATCCCAAAACTTGCTACAAAGTCATGGGTGGGAGAGGAATCTGTATGAATCATAGGGGATGACGCGGAAGGGGGCAGGGGGGAACATGAAAGGAAATGCGAAGTTCCGCTCTTGCCGATTGATTTAAGGAAAAGTACTGGCCAGGGGCTGATGATGAAAGAAGGGAAAGAAGGTGAGAGATAAATGAGTGACCTTGTGGAATTATTTGCATACTGTAACTGAGATGATCTAGAAGAGACTGGATATCTTCTATGGAAAGCGTGTCTTGTTCTGACAGTTGCTTCATGACTGACTGAATACTAGAAAGTTTAACAGAAGAAAAGCTGAATTCGGATTTGACAGAATCCAGTATAATGCCCGAGAATTTGATTGATATATCAGGGCCCCATGTTTTATCTAAAGCCACGGAAATTGAAGAGATCCTGAAACAAGGACAGGAGTTTGGAAAGGCTTGAGGGCAGGCTGGAATTAGTAGAAAATTATCTAAGTAGTGTAGAACTGAAAAACATCTACTTTGATTAAGATCCAGCACAGGACCTCAACGAAAGAATCAAAAATGTCCGGACTACTTTTAGAACCAAATGTAGTAGTAGTATTGGCCTGCCCATTTGATACCCTGCATATGACATAATGAGGGGTGCACTGGTAGCAATTTAAAAGCGTCTTTGATGTCTGCTTTGGACAGCCAGCAATGTAGACCGGCCTAACAGTAATTGCATGATCTATGGTAGCGTATTTTAGGATATATATTCTTTGGAAGGTATCAGCGTGTTAATGCTGGGTGAGACTGATGAGTGTGTGGCTGAGAAATCAATTATTAGCCTCTTTTTTTGAGGAGTATTTTTATAAGTGACTAGACTAATGGGACTGACTTACCAAACTGGGAAAGGAGGCCTGGGATAGGTGCCTAACGAAACCTTTTTGACATTCAGTAGCTAAAAGTGATGAGACTATGTGAAGTTCTGCTATGGCGAATAGTAAATTAAAGCATTCCAAAAATGTGGAAGGGCATGCCACAATGCCTGTATGAAAGCCCTATGTAAGGCCTGAGATGATATGATGTGTGACTTGAGATTTAGGAAAAGATGATAATGATGACTGAATTAAGATGACATTTGTGATTCATATCATTTATTAGCCATAGCTCTGAGGCAGATGGCCCTGGAATGTGCCTTACGGCAAAGTGTACAAACATGTAACAGTCTGCAATTGCTGAAAAAGGGTTCACTTATAAAAGGTCGCACGAGAAAGAATGTGCAACCTTTTACCCCATTCACCAGGTCATAGTGCTCTAAAGAGCAAGATTCTCCGGTTGCGCTATGTAACATCGCAGGCAATGTGGAGAAGAATCTGGCCATGTCTGCTACTTCCTGACTCACAACCCGCTGCCCCAGCTCTTCCCCATTTTCATTTTGCATAGTATGACACGACAAGGAGCACGAGAGAGGGATGATATTCCGAACTCTTACAGAAAGTTTTTGTGAACATAAGGGAAATCTAATAAAAGGATCAGTAAATCAAAGCATAGGTAAACATTTTGGAAAGGTACATATGACTTTAAAGCATATATCATATGCCAAAGCCCTCCCAAACCAAGAGGAGGGGACAGATATTGATGCTAGCTCAGTGTGAAAGTTACTAAAAGTTTAATTTTCAAACCATGGCTCCTAGAGGACTCTACAAAGAAATATATCTGTGGAGATTCTAGTTCTAATCAGGCCATTTTGTTCAGTGAACTTTTAGGGGATATGCTTTTCTATTAATTTATTTATAGGATGCCATAATAATTTGTAATATTTTGTTTTAGTTAAATGCTGAAATAAAAAAAAACAGTTCCCAGAATAGATGGTAGATATCGATACCTGGTGCAAATCGTGGTGGTAGCTGGTACGTAGGAGACACGAAAATCTTGCGCTGTCATGAAGTGCGCGATTCTCATGTCGCCATTTTAACAGAGGCGACATGGAGAATGTGTTATAAGGTTGCACGCTCTTTTGAGTGCAACCTTTTAAAAGGATACCCTGAAAAATCACCCTTTAGTGTTAAAATTATTGCAAATGAGGACAGGCCCCAAGTAATGAATGGTGCTACCCAGCTTGTCTCTTGAGGGCAGAGCCATCGGTGGTGCCAGACTTTGGGTCTGTGGAGGTAATGGAACAGGTGGATGTGGAAGAAATAGAAGGGCACAGGTTAGGTGAGTGATAGATAGCCTAACATAAATTACATGCTGGAGCCTTAATGCCGGCAAAATGCCGGCAGAACAGTTCATTGTCCAGCATGTTCCAGTCTGTGTGAAAATTAAACTGGGTGAGGCTGGCTGCTGATTCGGCTGAAAAAGAACAGTGGTAGTCATAATAACCGTCACCGTACTTATAATACAAATCATCTATAGTGTACAGATTTAAATCTAGTCTGAGGTGGGGATAAGCCGAACATCTTTGTAAACAATGAAAGGACGAACTCTGTGATGGATAGTTTCCTAGAGAGTCTAGGATCCTTGTATTTCATTTTCACAGAGACATTGCCGCAATTGATCACCTTTTGTTCAGCCAAATCTTGAGATGCTATTAAAAGGGAGACCAAATTCAAGTCCTTTCCGTCAACGATATCCATCTGGATTTGAGGAGGTATCATCTGTGCCAGAGTGATACGGGGACAGTGTGAATAGGAAGTACCTGGCTGAATTGGACATGACGTTAAACCACTGGCTGTTATAAAGGAAGATGTGGCATTCTCCAAAACAGACAATCTAGCCTGTATGTCAGATAACAGAGATCCCATTTCTGACATTAGATGTGCGATCTGACTGAGATATGGGCCAGAAGGGGACAGTGAGGGTAAGGAATGGGGTGAGGAGGGGGGAACAACAGACAGAAAAGTTCCGCTTTCTAGCAGAAGCAGGATAAGGTATATGCTGACGGCTCAGTTCTGCCATCAACTTGGAGACTGTTCAGTCCTGCAGTGATGGGCTGTGTGGCCTGGGGAGTTGATGGAATATCATTCGCAGAGGCTTCAGTATCGAGAATTTGCTGATCTTCAGATTTCACGTTCATTCTTGAAGACAAAATTTTAACATGAATGGCTTATTTAGTGTTGGGTGTCATCCATGAGTTCACTGAATAAGTATGGGTACCTAGTCATCCGAATAATACAAATGCAGTACGGTGAACGAGTATAGGGAAAGGGGGAGTGAAGAGTAGTATACGAGGTAACCAGGCTAACTTCTATAATACCCACTACTTTGGAAACTTCTAAGCTTGCTCTAGGGATGAGGGGCCTGAATTTGAGGTAGGGTCCTTAGCTTTTGATAAGATTATTTTGTAAAGAATATCGCTTTGTAAAGACATACTGAACTAAGTATGGATTAAGCACTACAGAATGATGAATTGGGAAGTAGGATTTATCATTCCAATGACTAGTGATGATTAAGAAGTAAAATAGGAGCCAAGAAAAAGGGGATAGGGACCTATGACATCTGGATCGGAGGTAAGACTTAAACCTTCAGCCACTGTGAGGAAGCAAAGTATAGGAAGAACTATTAGCCTAGAGGAAATACAAGGTGTACACGACTGTCAGCCTTAGCGAATAGGTAATTGTCATGGAACCTTATGTTCCTCCTGAAGCGGTAAAGCCTCAATGGAACCTTCAGCCCATACGAAGGGATAAGGCCTGGGCGACACCGGCCTCTGCCAAGAGCTGAGGCCTGGGCGACGCCGTTGGCCTCTGCCAAGAGCTGAGGCCTGGGCGACTCCGTCAGCCTCTGCCAAGAGCTGAGGCCTGGGGGACTGTCTGCCTCTGCCAGGAGCTAAGGCCTGGGGGACCGTCTGCCTCTGCCAAGAGCCAAGGCTAGGGGACCCTTGCCCTCTGCCAAGAGCCAAGGCTAGGGGACAGTCAGCCGCTGCCAAGAGATAAAGCTAGGGGAACTTCAGCCTCTGATAAGAGGTAAAGCTAGAGGGGAAACTCAGGTCCCCTTGTTATTGTGAAAGGAGAAAAGTTTACTAGACCAACCTCCCAAAGGCCAGATCCAGAGAACTATCTGATTCTCATTTGGACCTTCAGTCTCTGAGAAAACATAGGAAAATTGCTTTGAAAGAGGACCAATATGTGAAAAGGTACAATAACAGGGTATGGGTGTAGAAAAGAAGGGGGTGTTTGCAGGGGTCACATTGGTTGTATGAGGCAAACCTGAAGTTTCTTAGGTAACGAAGGGCCTGTGGACCTCGCCTAGCAGTGTAAGGTAAGTTTTTTTGTCCATATAGCACTAGTATGAACAACTATGTTGAAGAGACAACAAGAGCTCAACCCCCTGTAAGAGGCCAAGAGTCTGTGTAGAAGCGATATCGTAGAAAGTATCGTGAGGGGCAAACAAAGTGTACTTAGGGTGATTAGGATGGTGAAGGTGTACATGAAGGATTTACGCTGTAAGTCCGGAGGCCAAAAGTCTGGACTTGATTATTAACAAGGTGCAAACCTGTGATAACCTGGGAAGTGATTTACCAGTTGGGCCGAGGCCTGGATGGTTACTGAAAATAAAAAGGAAAAGATACAATATAGAAAATAACATTGAAATGAAGGTGCTACGAAATATGATGCTTAACGTTCCAGAGAAGAGACTGTGATGCACGTAGAGGTAGGCAGACCTGGACGGGGTTTGCTTGATGTCAAGATTGGTATGCTAGTTGTGGGATATCTCTGGATCTAGAGGAGCCAGAGTATTGAATATCAGCTGTGGAGGGTATGGGGGGTGGAGGAAAGCTACTGGGAACCTTAGCCCCTGTGAAGAGGTAAAACTGGAGGGAAACAAAATGGTAAGGTACATAGTTTTAAAATAAAAGGGAAGGTGTGGAAAAGGGCAATAGTGTGGGATGGACTTAATTAAGGAATAGTGCCCAATTATAATACATAGGCAAGGCGCGCATTCATTGTGCAGTTGCTAATTAAAGAAACTAACCTATGATAGGCTGAACCTAGGAAGAGACTGAAAATAAGATAAGGAAAGGAACTAACATATCTATCAATTTACAGTATAAGAACACTAACATTGGTGTAGGAACATACCTGGAGTGTGCTATTATCTGTGCATGACCTGGCTTCCTCTGACGTCCCTTCTGGCTCCTGACTCCTGGATTGTTCCTGACATCGTTGAGCTCCGTATTCCTGACCCTGGCTTGGCTGATTACCTGTATTGGTTCTTGACCCCGGCTTGTCTTTTGTTTTACGCTTCTAGATCATGATTTTGCTTTGTTTGCTTTTGTTATTTTAATAAAGGTGTTTTGCACTTTACATTTTTGTGTCTGTCTGGTTCCTGGTCCCTAACAGTACACAAGGACAACGAACTCAGAAGGCGCAGGCAATCCACTGAATGTTTTATTCAGGCTGGATCAGGTAGACCAGTGCATGGACCAGTTTGCGTTAGCCCTCCAGACTTTGTTGCTCCGTACTGCGTATCTGGTTCCACCACCTCAGCAACTCCTGGAGCAGGCTGCCTCTATAGCTGCTGCCGCTCCCGCTCCGGCTGCCAATGGTGATTCCAATGTTGCTAGAGGCATGACTGGGTCTGCCCCGCTTCCCCAGTGTTATGGGGGTGAGCCTAACAAGTGCCGAGATTTCCTGAACCAGGTCGGTATCTACCTGGAGATGGTACCACAGTCCTTTCCGTCTGATAGGAGTAAGGTGGACCTTGTGATTTCCTTACTCTCTGAAAGGGCCTTGGCATGGGCTAATCCCCTTTGGGAGATACAGAAACCTATACTACTGTACAATTACCCTGAGTTTGCGGCATCCTTTAAAAGGGTATTTGATGTACCGGGATGCTCCACCTCGGCTGCCAAGCAACTAATGTCCATCCAGCAGGGTAGAAGGACGGTTTCAGATTATGCCATAGAGTTTCATACCATGGCAGCCGGGGTTGGTTGAAATAATGAGGGTTCTCGTGGCTGCTCTCTCTAATGGGCTTTCGGATACACTTAAAGATGAGATTGCAGCCTGGGACCTCCCCAGAGATTTAGAGGAGTTGGTCTCATACTGTCTCTTGATTGACTCCCGCATCCGTGAGAGACCTTCCTTTAGGGAGCGTCTGCAGAGGCATCCCATCCGTTTAGCCCCAACTTTTCGACCCCACCCGTTCCTCCCTCTCCTCCCGCGCCTCCTAGTTTCGAGACCTCAGGCAATGTGGAGCCCATGCAGCTTGGGTTCACTCACCTTTCGGTTGCTGAAAGGGCCTTTAGGAGGAGGGAGGGAGGCCCTGTGCCTTTACTGCAGACCTTAGGTGGCATCTCAGCGTCCCTGGCTATCCAGAAGGATAAACCTCTAGTTTCCGTTGGGCTCACTTGGGGAGAGTGTTCCATTATTAGAGGCACTTATTGACTCCAGTGCAGCGGGTCTGTTTATCAACACTGTCTTCTCCCAGAAGCACTCCATTCCATTGCAGCTCCGTATTAGTCCACTTGCCATTGAGGCAATTGATGGCAGACCCCTACTGCCACCGCAGGTCACCCACAAAACCACTCCTTTGTCTATGGTTGTAGGGCAGTGGATCTCAACTCCGGTCCTCGGGACCCACTAACGGGCCAGGATTTGATGATTTCCTTGTAAGAGCACAGGTGAGTTAATCAATGTGAATGAGTCTCTGATCACCACACCTGTGCTCTAGCAAAGAAATCCCTAAGTCCTGGCCTGTTAGTGGGTCCCGAGGACTGGAGTTGAGAACCACTGTTGTAAGGGCTCTCCATCACAAAACTTTCCAATTCCAGATGTTCCACTCTCCTCACTATTCTGTGGTCCTGGGTTATCCATGGTTGCGCAGACACAATCCCATGTTTAACTTGGTAAGGGCCGAAGTCATGGTATGGTCACCCAACTGTTCCAAGACATGCCTATCAAGATTGGTGAAGGTGCTAACCACATCCTAGGTCTCTACCTGAAGAGTACCAAGAGTTCAGGGATGTATTTTGATAAGGGCTGGGCTAGTAAGCTCCCGCCTCACCGCCCATACGAATGTACCATTGAATTGCAACCGGGTGCCATACCTCCTCGAGGTTGAGTCTACCTTCTTTCTGTCATGGAGAATAAGGCCATGGAGGAGTATGTTGCGGATGCGCTGTCCAGGGGGTTCATCTGCAAGTCCTCCTCTTCCACTGGGGCCGGATTCTTCTTCATGAAGAAAAAGAGTGGAGAACGGATACCGTGTATCGATTACAGGGGGCTCAATATCACAGTCAAAAACACATACCCAATTCCACTTACTACCGAGCTATTCTATCGATTAAAAGGGTCCAAGGTGTTCACTAAGCTCGTCCTGCAAGGGGTGTACAGTTTGATACGGATGAAAGAGGGCCATGAATGGAAAACCACGTTTTACACAAGAAGCGGGCATGACGAATACCTCGTAATGACCTTCGGTCTCTGCAATGCTCCCCTGGTTTTAAAGGAATTCTTAAATTAAGTGCTCTGGGACATGCTCCAACAATACGTGGTGGTATATATAGTCTACATTCTGATGTAGACCGAGTTCTGCAATAATTAAGAGAAAATAATCTATTTTGCAAATTAGAAAAGTGTGAGTTCCACAGCAAACAGGTCACGTTCATGGGGTAGGTAATTTCAGACGTTGGTTTCAGTATGGACCCTGAGAAACTCTTGGCTGTTCTCGAGTGGCCGCGACCCATAGGTCTCCGCTCCCTTCAACATTTCCTCAGGTCCACTAATTACTACAGGAGATTTATCCTCAATTCTTCCTTGATTGTAAAACCCCTCACTGATATGATCAAAAAAGATGGTAACTCCACACACTGGTCTCTGGAAGCCATCAAAGCATTTGAGGCATTAAAAGTCGCCTTTGCCGCAGCACCCATTTTGGCACACCCGCAACCCGAGCTGCCATTCATACTTGAGGTCGATGCATCTGAGACAGAAGTAGGTGCCCTCCTGTCTCAACGTCCTACTCCTGAGAGCCAGCTGCACCCATCTGGATATTTCTCGAAGAAGCTAAGTCCTGCGGAGTGCAACTATGAAACTGTCCATGAGTTGCTGGCAATAATACTCGCTCTTAAAGAATAGAGGCATTTGCTTGAGGGAACTTCAGTGCCAATCCTAATCTTCGTGAATAATACAAACCTCACATACCTGTCCGAAGCTAAGTGCTTGACAGCAAGACAGGGCACCAAAAATGTCCAGACAGTTCTCGGGGGCTAAGGAAGAGAACCCTCCTAGTCCTATTATCCCTCCGGACCGAGTACTGGCCACCATACATACAAGCATAACATCTCCACCTGGGGAGAGAATACGGGCCGTGCAAGTAGATGCACCTGCTTGTCACGATGGCCGATGGTCTCCTACCCGGTCCAGGCACCCACGGCGTCTGCAGAGTCGGCTGGCTTCCACGCTGGGATCAAGGTGGCCGCGGCGCTTCCGGGTTCTAAGCGCCGCGGTCTTTGCCTCTCGGCGCATGCGAGGTCGGCCGGCTATGCAACCTCTATCCTGGGTCTCTTCACCGCCCTCTGATGCCTCCAGTGGTTCCCCTCATGCGGGAGACATGTCAGCTGTGTCCACTGAGGCTAATGAATGAGCTGGTGGGCAGGCTTATGGTAGAGTAGGAGTGTCTTTTCCACTAGTGGTGCTCCCCAGGTCATGTGACTGTCTGTTCCCTTTTTAAGTCTGCTCTCTCCCTCCAGTCTTTGCTCAGTTGTTCTGTAGCCTTGCTGTGCTTACCTGTGTCTTACAGTCCTGTCTGATAGCCTGGTTCCTGATCCTGCTTCGTTTCCTGACTTCGCTTGTGTTGCCGCCTGCCCTGACCTTTGGCTCGTCTCTGACTTCGCTTGTGTTGCCGCCTGCCCTGACCTTTGGCTCGTCTCTGACTCCGCTTGTGTTGCCGCCTGCACTGACCTTTGGCTTGTCTCTGACTCTGCTTGTGCTGCCGCCTGCCCTGACCTCTGACCCATCTACAGTCCTGCCTCTGTCTTATCCTGCTGGTTTACTCCGGTGCCTCTACCCGCTGTCCGCTGCACCTGGGCTCCTGTTTTGCAAATACCCAAGGACCCTGCCGGGCCGTCACATAACAACTGAGCCCTATATATGGAGCCCGCAGAGATAGCGGAAGAGCTCACTGCGCTAACACACCAGGTGACCGTTCTTACGCAGTCTTTCCAAGAACTTCAGGCCAGTCATGCCACTATGCTCCATGAGAGACAAAGAGCGGAGACTGTACCCCTCCCACCATCACCTCCACCTGCAGCGTGCCCTCAGATGTTTCCGGCACCCGAACCAGCCATTCCCATGCCCGATAAGTTCACAGGCAAGAGATCTGACTTCAGGACATTCATCACCGCCTGTGAATTGCTCTTTTCCCTGAAGCCTCGTACTTATCCAAATGACTTCATCAGGGTCCAGACAGCCATCGCGCTGCTATCAGGGCCACCACAGGTCTGGGCACATCAGCTACTGCATTCCAACAGCTCTCAGTTAGACTCTTGGGTTCACTTTACCGATGCTATGCAAATCCTGTACGATGACCCCTTGAGGTCCTCCGCGGCCCGGACAGCTATACGCTCCCTGCATCAAGGGAGAAGACCTGTGGAGGATTACATTACAGAATACCGTGAACTCGCTCCCGATACTGGACTCAATGAGACCGGATTGATAGAACAATTTCACCTAGGACTCTCAGAACACCTCAAGGACGAGTTAGCCCGGGTGGGTATGCCTCCCTCTCTAGAAGAACTGATCCTACTAGTCACTCAACTTGATCGTAGGTTCCGCGAGAGGAGGCTGGAGAGGCTTCACACATCCAGCCGGTTTTCTGCCCCACCAGAGGCTGGTACCTCTTCTACTCCTGCTTCCCTGACTGACGAACCAATGCAGATAGGCCTCGTCCGACGCCCCCTTACCAAAGAAGAACGTATGAGACGTCGTTCCCAAGGCCTCTGTCTATACTGCGGAAAGCCCGGTCACATGCTGCGGACATGTCCAGTACGTCCTTCCACGCCTCTGGATAAGAAACCTGTTACACATCACGTCTGGAACATGGCCACCCCTACGCTCACAACTTACTTATCTGTTTCTCTTTCTCTGCAGTGGGACGATGAGCTCCACACCGCCTCAGCCGTCATCGACTCCGGAGCCAGCGGGTGTTTCTTGGACCAAGCCCTGGCCCAGAAATGGAACATTCCAACCCGAAAAAAGCCATACCCCTTGCTGTTATACCTAGTGGATGGCACACCGATAAAGACCGGTCCTATCCTTCATGAAACAGCTCCGGTTCGTCTCCTCATTGGTGACCGGCATGAAGAGGTGCTCTGTCTGGACCTGGTACCTTCTCCCCTCTTTCCACTTATTCTCGGTCTGCCCTGGCTCCGCACCCATAACCCCGCCATTGATTGGAGCAAGGGTACTCTCACATTCACTGCCTCCTCTGGGGTTCAGGTAACCCATTCAGTCCCTCATTTGTCCGTCACTTCTGTTCCTTCACTACCATCCAAGTACGAAGCCTTCAGGGATGTCTTTAACAAGAGAAATGCGGACAAACTACCTCCTAGACGTCCTTACGACTGCCCCATCGACCTACTCCCTGGGGCTCCGATTCCGTTTGGGCGTATATTCCCACTCGCAGAGTCTGAACTCAAGTACTTGAAAGAATACATCACTGACAACTTGGCCAAAGGCTTCATCAGGCCTTCTACTTCACCGGCCGGAGCGGGCATTTTCTTCGTTGGCAAGAAAGACGGGGGTCTACGCCCCTGCGTAGATTACAGAGCCCTTAACAACATAACCATCAAAAATCGATATCCACTCCCGTTGATCCCGGAATTGCTTGACAGGTTGAGAGGTGCCGCTATCTTCACTAAAATTGACCTTCGAGGAGCCTATAACTTGGTGCGCATCCGAGACGGGGATGAGTGGAAGACAGCCTTCAGGAGCCGGTATGGGCATTTTGAATATCTAGTCATGCCCTTTTTCAACACTTCTTGAACGACGTCTTCCGGGATATTCTTGACACCTTCATAGTGATCTATCTAGATGATATTCTGGTCTTCTCCGATTCCCCGGACCAACACACTTGTCATGTCAGCCAGGTCCTTCAGCGTCTTCGGGAGCACGGCCTATACGCCAAGCTTGAAAAATGCGTCTTTGATACTACCACCGTTGAATTCCTAGGTTATATACTTACGCCAGGCCACATTCAAATGGATCCCCGGAAGGTGAAGGCAGTCTTGGAGTGGTCTATCCCCAAAGATCGGAAAGCCGTCCAACACTTCATGGGGTTTGCAAACTTCTACCGAAAGTTCATACGGGACTTCTCCCGAGTCTGTGCTCCGATTACGTCACTCACTAAGACATGTGAAAAATTCTCCTGGACACTTCTGGCACAATCGGCCTTTGACAAACTTAAGGGTCTGTTTACCCAAGCCCCTATCTTGGTGCAACCAGACATTTCCAAAGCCTTTTACTTGGAAGTTGACGCCTCGGAATTGGCCCTGGGTGGGGTTTTGTCTCAAAGAGGTGATAAGGATGACCGCCTCCACCCGGTAGCATTCTATTCACGCAAACTATCATCAGCAGAAAAAAATTACGACATCGGAGAGAGGGAACTGCTCGCTATCAAATGTGCCCTAGGGGAGTGGCGCCATCTTCTGCAGGGGGCTTCTCTACCCGTTACAGTGTATACGGACCACCGTAACCTTGAATACTTGAAGTCCGCTAAACGACTTCGTCCTCGCCAGGCCAGGTGGTCTCTCTTTTTCTCCCGCTTTAATCTACTGATTACATATCGGCCTGGAACCAAGAACCAGAAGGCCGACGCCTTATCCCGAATGTATGAGGACTTGGCCCAGGATACAGATACAACCGACACCATCATACCTCTGCAACATTTTTTGACCACCCAAGTGTCACTGCTGGATCGAATACGCACCTCCATTAACCGTCCCCCACTCATGGAACCCCCACTAACGCTGCAGCAAGGCCTATGGCACCATGGAGCTCAGGTCTATGTCCCTCCGGCTATCCGCCCTGACGTTTTGAAATTGTTCCATGACACTCTGTCAGCAGGCCACGGCGGGATGACCAGTACTAGTGAGAATATCCGTCGCTATTTCTGGTGGCCAACCCTGACACAGGATACCAAGGATTATGTATCCACCTGTGAGGTTTGTGCCCGGGCCAAATCACCTAAAACCAGACCCGCAGGCCTCCTTCAACCCGACCCGGTTCCTTCCAGCCCATGGTCAGATATTGCAATGGACTTTATTGTGGAGCTACCACCATCACACAAACACGACACCCTCCTGGTGGTAGTGGACCGTCTCACCAAAATGGCACACTTTATCCCCACAATTGGGTTACCCTCTGCAGCCAAGACCGCCATGATTTTTCTGCAGGAGATCTACCGCCTCCATGGTCTACCCCGGTCAATAATCACTGACCGTGGTACTCAGTTTACTTCTCGATTCTGGACTCACTTCTGCCGGCAATTGAATATCCAACGTTGTTTGTCCTCAGCCTATCATCCCCAAACCAACAGGCAAACAGAACGGACCAACCAAACACTCGAACAATACCTCCGTTGCTATACCTCCTACCTCCAAGACAACTGGTTCTCATTGCTTCCCACTGCGGAATTCTCCTATAACAACCACATCCACAACTCCAGCAAACTCACCCCGTTTTACGCCAACTA
Organism: Rhinophrynus dorsalis; assembly: GCA_037306005.1. Lineage (NCBI taxonomy): Eukaryota > Metazoa > Chordata > Amphibia > Anura > Rhinophrynidae > Rhinophrynus > Rhinophrynus dorsalis. The sequence goes on along the minus strand of CM074728.1, from coordinate 37,771,690 downwards.
TGGTTACCACCCACTGGCCCTTCCGGATCTTCCCTGTCCTACTACAGTGCCTGATGTTGCCCAACGACTCAACACCCTATACCAGCTGAGACGTACCCTGCAGCACTCCCTAGTAGCAGCTCAACAACGCTACAAAGGACAAGCCGATAAAAAAAGATCTCAGGCACCGACCTATGTGCCAGGGGAGAAAGTCTGGCTGTCCACACAGTATCTGCGAACATCCTACCCTTCCAAGAAGCTAGGGCCTCGCTATATTGGCCCATTTCCCGTCTCCAAGGTTATTAATCCTGTGACAGTCCGCTTGGATCTTCCTCTTCATTATAGGCTGCATCCAGTATTCCATGTGTCTTTGCTTAAACCTTGGAGAGCCTCCCGTTTCGCTCAACAGGACACCGCTCCCCCTCCTGACCCGATCATGGTCAATGGGTCTGAGGAGTACGAAGTCCAAGAGATCTTAGACTCCAGGAGGCGTTACGGCAGGTTAGAATATCTGATACACTGGAAGGGTTACGGCCCAGAGGAACGGTCCTGGGAGCCGGCCAGGGACGTACACGCCCCTGCTAAAGTCAGGGCTTTTCACAGACGTCATCCTGGTCGTCCATCCCCGGGTCGCGCCCTGGGGTCGCGTCTGCAGCGGGGGCTCTGTCACGATGGCCGACGGTCTCCTACCCGGTCCAGGCACCCACGGCGTCTGCAGAGTCGGCTGGCTTCCACGCTGGGATCAAGGCGGCCGCGGCGCTTCCGGGTTCTAAGCGCCGCGGTCCTTGCCTCTCGGCGCATGCGCGGTCGGCCGGCTATGCAACCTCTATCCTGGGTCTCTTCACCGCCCTCTGATGCCTCCAGTGGTTCCCCTCATGCGGGAGACATGTCAGCTGTGTCCACTGAGGCTAATGAATGAGCTGGTGGGCAGGCTTATGGTAGAGTAGGAGTGTCTTTTCCACTAGTGGTGCTCCCCAGGTCATGTGACTGTCTGTTCCCTTTTTAAGTCTGCTCTCTCCCTCCAGTCTTTGCTCAGTTGTTCTGTAGCCTTACTGTGCTTACCTGTGTCTTACAGTCCTGTCTGATAGCCTGGTTCCTGATCCTGCTTCGTTTCCTGACTTCGCTTGTGTTGCCGCCTGCCCTGACCTTTGGCTCGTCTCTGACTTCGCTTGTGTTGCCGCCTGCCCTGACCTTTGGCTCGTCTCTGACTCCGCTTGTGTTGCCGCCTGCCCTGACCTTTGGCTTGTCTCTGACTCTGCTTGTGCTGCCGCCTGCCCTGACCTCTGACCCATCTACAGTCCTGCCTCTGTCTTATCCTGCTGGTTTACTCCGGTGCCTCTACCCGCTGTCCGCTGCACCTGGGCTCCTGTTTTGCAAATACCCAAGGACCCTGCCGGGCCGTCACACTGCTGAGACTCCTTCTGGGCGCTGTTTCGTACCTATTAACCTCCGTACCAAGGTACTTTCAACATACCATAATATGAAGTCAGCAGGGCATCCTGGTAAGAACCAGCTTCTTTGGTTGGTTTCCCATCTTTGCTGGTGGTCAGAACTTAAAAAAAATATTGCTGTCTTTGTCACTGCCTGTCCAGTCTGTGTGCAGACCAAATCACCCCATCACCTTCCAGTGGGCCTTCTCCAACGCATACCCAATGGGTAGAAGCCATGGTCACATCTTGCCATGGAATTCATAGTTGACCTCCCTTTGTCTAACGGTAACATAGAAAATCGGTCAAAGACCATGAGGATGACTGAGATTATTCCTTGCCTACCTTTCAAAAAGCTCCCATCCGCTAAAGAGTTGGCTACGGTCTTTGTCAAAGAAATGTATTGGCTACACAGGGTTCCCAAAGTCATAGTTTCTGACCGGGGTAGCCAGTCTGTCTCGAAATTCTGGAGGGCCTTCTGTGCGCAACTAGTTATCCAACTCTCCTCCTCGGCTTATCACTTGCAATCGAATGGGGCTAATCAGGCCTTGGAGCAATTCCTGCGGTGCTACATCTCAGACAATCAAAATAATTGGTTGGACCTGCTACCTTGGGTGGAGTTTGCTTATAACAGTGCTGTCTTGGCTTCTACCCGGCTCGCCCCCTTCATGGTGAATTATGGGTATCAACCATCCATGATTCCAGAATCTCTCTCTCCCCAGGGGATTCCGGCATTGGAGGATCATCTCCAGCTAATCTGTTCTACATGGCTGCAGGACCAAGAGTCGTTGCAATGCTCACAACAATCCCAGGAGCTCCAGGCCAATCGTAAACATCTACCCGCGTCCTCCTACCAGGTCGGGGAGAGGGTCTGGTTGTCCCTCCAGTAATCTCCACCTCAGAGTGCCCTCTCAGAAACTGGCTCCTCGCTTTGTGGGGCCTTTCCGTATCCTCCAATGTGTGAACCCTGTGGCCTATGCCCTAGAGCTCCCTCCCAATATGCGGATACACAATGTGTTCCATGTCTCGCTGCTAAAAGCCCTGGTATGCAATTGTTTCACTACTGTCACTCCTCGACCCCATTCGGTGCTCGTTGACAGCCATGATGAGTTTGAGGTCTGCTCCATAGTCTACTCGTGTAGGTTCTGAGGGAGGCTTCAATATTTGGTCCATTGGAAGGGGTAAGGTCCGGAAAAGCGCTCATGGGTTCCAGCCGCAGACGTGCTTGCCCCCCACCCATCTCCATGCTTTCCATGCACGCTTTCCCCATAAACCTGGTCCTGCCCTATATGTGTGTGTGTGTGTGTGGGGGGTTGTTGGGGGGGTACTGTCAAGGTTTGGCTGAGCTGCTCTAACTCTGCTGCTTGATTCTGCTGTCTGAGCTTATCTAGTGCTCTGCTATCCATTACTGCTTCCTTCCCTTTCCTGGATCAGGCTTAAAGGGATAGTAATACTTAATATGTTTTAAAAAATATATATTGTAGTTTAAAAAATGGGTACTCTCACTGCTGAAAGGTGTTGTACAGTGGCGCTGTTGTTACACCATCGTATGGACAGCTCTGGTCCGTAGACCATAAATCTCCATAGGATGGTGTAGCAACAGCTCAACTGTACAATTTCAGGCCACAGTGATATTGCACCTAAAAAAATTCAACTTTGAGCTGTAATAACTTTTGACTAAAACACCTTTCAGCAGTGGCAGTACCTTAATTTTACAACATATTTTTTTTTCATTTTAAGTATTACTATCCTTTTAATCAGCTGACCTCTCTGTGTTTCCTCAACTGACTGTTATTATCCAACCCTACCAGGGTATTTAAAGCAGCTCGGCTCATTTCCTGGTTGCCCTTGTGTCTGATTCTGGCTGCAAGAGCATTATCATGAGTTGCTGATCATCTGTGCATGACCTGGCTTCCTCTGATGCCCTTTCTGGCTCCTGACTCCTGGATTGCTCCTGACATTGTTGATCTCTGTATTCCTGACCCTGGCTGGCTGAGTACCTGTATTGGTTCCTGACCCCGGCTTGTCTTTTGGTTTAAGCTTCTGGATCACGATTTTGCTTTTGTTATTTTAATAAAGGTGTTCTGCACTTTACATGTTTGTGTCTGTCTGGTTCCTGGTCCCTAACAGATCTATAGTATAGCATTGCTAAAGTTAGCAGTAAATTATTGTGTAGTGGTGATTTAACTGACTAGTAAGGCCAACGAAAAATACCGTGGAGACTACCTGTAGAACAATGAAGTAAAACTGTTTTTATTAAATAAAATGAATGACAATTTAATAGAGGAATGGTGAAATATAATGTACTCATATCTATAGAAGATAGGAGGTGGTAAATTTAGGTCACTATTGTCAGTGGATGAGATTCCAGTGACTTGGGAGGCCTATAGGAACCATAGAGATTGATGGCATTACCAAGAAAAGGTTTACAAGGTGGCAGTATGAATATGGACTGTAAGGGATGGTTTTTGGTGATCTCCTCACAGTTAGTTGGGGGTTAATGCTCTGCAGTTGTGGCTAGCAACAGCAGAGGGGCAGGCAATGCCAGCTTACGTAGTGTTTATGAGAGACAGGTAGTGCCATCTCCAATTGTGCAATATTCAGTGTTATATAACCAAGCACATACGCATGTGTCATGTTAGACATACCTTGCATACCTATAAGGGCGTAGTCTGTATTTTACCCTTTAATCAACACAGTTTTGCTTAGAGCCATTTGGGACGAAAGAGAGTGTACCTGAATCTCATGTCTGTCTGTTCACCTGTGTAACGATACTACGGAGTTTCATGTGGAGGGCTCTCCCACACTGATGTACAGCTCCGGTAGCTAACTACCTTTCCTGTTTTCGTCTTTTTGTATTGCAGAGTCGTATGTCTTCCATACTGATGTAAACTCTGGCAATAGCTCTGATTTATTTTATCTCATTACATGTTTAATCATTGCATGTTTAATAAACTGTAGTTATAGTTTGCACTTCAGTGTGTCTTTATTCTGAAATTCCAGACCTCTATTGTAACACTTGGTACCAGAAGTGGGGTCAGAATTTCACTAATGATAAGGAGTGTGTGCAGACATGTTTAAAAAACTGAAGAAATTAACCCGTAAAGGGAGTAGGTGCGAGAGGGCACCAGTGTCAACATGGGCATAGACGGGACCGTGGTCCCCAACTGCCCAAGAATTGTATAAATATGTTGATGGGCACAAGCTGGCAGAGCCGCAGAAAGCTGCTCTCAGGTTGGATCTATCTCGGTATTCTGCTGCAGAACAGAAGGCGGCAGCACATACTGGTTGGCTTTTGTTTCAGGCTTTGCAAGATTTGCAGAGTATGATGGTCTGAAACGTGCCAATCAGGATTTAGAGGATAAATGTATTATGATGAAAGGTACTGTGCGGGAACAACAAAAAAGATTGGAAGAGATGGGGGACAGTTTTACTTCGTATGTGGTCAGTGCTGTGTCAAAGACGAGAAGGAGACGGAGAGGGAACAGGAAGGTGATGTCTCCTCAGAGCACTATCCACATTCGAACCTTAGTGGCAGAGGAAAAATGGGATGAATTGTACACATGGGATGGGTCATCTGATGAAGAAAGTAAATCAGATGATCAAACAGATGTTCCACAATACGGGGTACGACCTATTGTTACTAAGCGGCAGCGGAAAGACTTGACTAAACGTATGCAAACCTCTCAGCCCCAAGCAGCTGGAGAGGATGCGGTTGCTGCACAGCCCGCTGCTTCCACTGTCGCACAGGAACAATATACAGAGGAAACAAGGTCCTATTCAGCTACAGAGTTAGCAGAATTAGGAAAGGCATACAAACTATGCATGAAAATTTGTTGGCATGGCTTCTGTGTGCTTGGGACGCTGGTGGTGAATGTGTGACATTGACCAAGGATGAAGCAGTTGGGTTGGGTAACATTTGTTTAGATCCTTTGGTCAGATTGCAAATGTGAAGAGCTAGGGCCACGAATGAGCCTTTTACTTTGTTGCATTTGATGCGTGACTCTATAGCGCAGGTGCATGAACATCCGATTGAGTTAATAGATCTCACACCCTGGACTACTTTGGGGGATGGAATTCAGAGATTACGAGAGATGGCATGTGTGGTTGGGTGTCAGCGGATAATAGTGGAGCAAGGAAGTATTGGAGTGAAGAATGATTGGCAAGGTCCAGATGCGGAGCAGTTTGTACTGTTGATGTGTAACAAGTTGTTACAGTGTGCTCCTCCCAGGTATAAGGCTCCATTGTTCGCTTTACTGGGTGCTCATACCTTTGGTGCTACAGTGTACTCAGCTAGTGGTCTTATGGGACGTTTGAGTGCACTGGACCAGGGTCAGACACAGCCAGTGGCGAAGAATCGATCCGTTGACAATAAGGCAGGTGGAGGTGGGACCAGGGTGAATATCGATCATAAACAACTCTTTGTGGACTTGTTGGCGAGTGGGGTCCCCAAGGAGGAGATTGATGGAATACCTACAAATGCCTTATTGAAACAATGGCAGGAATTGAAACAAACAGGGAAGTTACAAACTGCCAGACCCAAAAAGGAGGAGGAGGGTGACGTAGTACCGACTGACGCACTACCCGTAACGCCTACAGCACCGCCCCCTCCAATGACTACCCCATACACGAAGCATTTGAGGCATTACATGAACACCAACGGACATGGACAGTCCTTAAACCATTATGAAGTGTTGGCCGGTCCCCGTCCCCAAGCTTTACTGTTTTCCATATAGCAGCACTGAAAGCAGGGGACCGCTGCCCATATGTACATGTGACTTTATATTGGGGACAACAGAAGAAACCACAGTATGTGCTGGCTTTGCTGGCCAGAAGTGTCCTTGTTTCACAGCAACACGAGGAATACAAAATACACTACAGGTAGTGTTACAGTTGAGGGGTTGGGAGGACGGAAAACACCTGTGTATCGAGTACAGTGTCGAATGCAGATAGGAAAGGGTCCTATTTTTCCAGCGGACATACTGGTCTCAGAGTTACCGGATAACATTTTGGGTGTGGACCTCTTAAAGGGACAGACAGTATACACAGAGACAGGTTGTTATACATTCGGCACTGCTATTCGTACTTTGTGTCTTTCAGCACTTAAGCCAATAGTCAGAGGGCATGCAAATTGGACCCCAGTGTACATTCCCCAGCCTCCACAGCCAGTGAAGTTGAAACAGTATCGAATACCAGGAGGCCATACAGAAGTAACATAGACTATACAAGGTCTGTTGCAAGCAGGTGTGCTGAGGCCTGCAATCAGTCCATACAATAGCCCAATATGGCCTCTGAAGAAACCAGATGGCAGTTGGCGCATGACTGTGGATTATAGAGGACTCAATAAAGTAGCGCCCCTGCTGTCTGCTACAGTACCAGATATGATTACCAGAAGGCTGGGGTATAAAGTAAGGAAATTGGGGCTAGGAGATAACCTTTGCAATTGGATACAAAACTGGTTGAAGGATAGGGAACAGTGTGTGGTTGTAAATGGAAAATTCTCCAATACAGTTATGGTGGAGAGTGGAGTACCTCAGGGTTCAGTATTAGGTCCGCTGCTTTTTAACATGTTTATAAATTATTTGGAAATAGATATAGAAAGCAAAATATCAATATTTGCAGAGGACACTAAATTATGCAGGGTAATTAATTCAGAACAGGATATTTTCTCTCTACAGAGGGATTTACATACAATGTCAGATTGGGCAAACAAATGGAATATGAAGTTTAATGTGGGGAAGTGTAATGTCATGCATTTGGGAGGAAATAATCCCAAGGCTGCTTATGAACTTAATGGAATCATTTTAGGGGGCTCATTGCTACAGAAAGACCTGGGTATCCTTGTCAACTACAAACTTGGAAACAGTGACCAGTGTCAAACAGCAGTAGCAAAGGCAAACAAAATCCTGTCTTGCATGAAAAAAGGTATTGAAGCAAGAGTGGATAACACTATTTTGCCATTATACAAATAATTGGTAAGAAATCACCTTGAGTATGCAGTGCAGTTTTGGGCACCAGTTCTGAAAAAGGATATACTAGAACTAGAAAGGGTACAGAGAAAAGCAACAAAATTAATTAAGGGAATGGAGGACTTGACATATGAGGAACGACTACACAAACTAGGTTTATTTACTCTAGAGAAAAGATGACTAAGAGGAGACCTTATCACATTGTACAAGTATATAAGAGGTCAATACAAAGATCTCTGCGGTGAGCTATTTATTCCAAGACCTGATCAGGTGACCTATCTTTCTCACCTTATAAATCCCTCTGCGACAATGAAGAGGTATCTAACTGACATACTGCTCTCTCATCCATCCATCTTGTATGTTTAAAACAGGTGAAGAACTCCTCTCTCTGTGACCTGGCCAAAGTCAGAATGAAAGGGTCCCATATTTTTACAAATTTTACCCCCAATACCTCCTTATTCTCCAAGGAGCTTTGTAAAGTGTAACAAACGTGATCGCCATTTGAGAAGTGTGTGTGTGTGTGGGGGGGGGGGGGGTCAGGCGTAAGCCAGTGAGTCAAAATCACCTTATGGGCAATCAAAATCGTATAATCTGGAGGCGTGGCTGGCTGTGACCTGAAATGGCTGCTTGATCTACATGTTGGACGCCAGCTTTTTATACGCTAAAGGACTACTATTACTGGGATGGTTCGAACCAAACGTCACCCTAAAGACCAGAGAACTCCTGGGGCTAGCAAAACACCCAAAGAACCCTCGATGACGGACTATTTTACCCCGACCACCGGATCTTCCCACTGCAACGACGGGTCCAATTTGGCGGCGTCACCTTCTCCCTCAAATTCCTCAGATGGTTCCTATGTCCCACTGTCGCCTGCCCCGGAGGATGCACAGAGGTCTGCAGTGCCGAAAGAACTCCTGGCCCTTGTGAACACAATCCCCACTAGAGAGACTTCGTCGCACTGGCAGCAGATATCAAGCAGGGGGTCCGCGAGGTTAGGGAAGATATTGCTGGGCTCCGGTCGGGTTTGGCTGCATTGGACTCTAGAGTGTTGGAGCTGGAGCAGCAGACTACTCAGGCTGAGAATGGAGTGCGAGACGTGTTGAGACGTGCTCCCACCGGCATGCATCTCAGATTCGGGACATCCGCTGCCTGTTGGAGGATCTGGACAGCAGGGGACAACGCAACAATCTCCGGGTGCGGGGACTTACTGAGGAGGTCAGCCCCGGGAGATCTGTTAGTGGCATTTACCTCTCTCTTCAACATGATCCTGGGCAGACAGGAGGAAAGGCTTACCGGCAGAGAGGCCCTGATTCAGGCCCTCCTCGGGATGTCGTCTGCTGCCTGTCCAGTTACCGATTGAAAGAGGAGATCATGGGGAAAGCGAGCAGCAGGAGGAGCTGGACTTTCCGTGGGAGTGAGGTGGCCTTATACCAGGACTTGGCTTGGCTTACCCTACAAAAGCAGAGGGCACTTCAACCTCTTACTTGAGCCCTGACAGCACAGGATATCCTATATAAGTGGGGTTTTCCCTTTAGCCTGATGGCCAGGATCGGTAATGTCTCCCATGTTATTAGGAGCTCTGTGGATATACCTGGCTTTACTAGGGCTGCCAATCTAACAGACTTTGCCATCCTGGATTGGGACGATCCTGAATATCCTTCCCAGGCAAGACAGAGGCAGGGGGGCCTATTGGTCCAAGGGGCATACACAGCCCATTGGAGCCGCGCATACCGAGGAGCGAGTGGATCCCTGAGGAGTATTCAAGCTCTATTTTGATGCCCCAGATGCCCCAATGTTTTGGCTGGTGTTTTTCTGGACCCTAACTGGAGTCTATGATTGCTCAGTGACTGCCATCGCCTCCTGCCTCACCTGAGCTGTCTTCCTTTCTGCAGGCCTGGATATCTATTGGGCTTCACATTATTCTGGTGACTGGACTGTGGAGTACAACCGTACCGGGTGATCTGACTGTGGTGGCTTGTTTTTAACCCGATGCACACCTGGAGTGCAGATCCCCTGTTCCTGGACTCCTCTATGTTGACTGAGAAGTGGTCACTGGATCTTCTATTCTTCGCTGGATTTCAAGCCTTACAGGTGTTCTGCTTCATTCGACCTTGACATTTAGCGGTGGGAGACGGCATTGAGACTTACTTGCCTTTTTACATGGGTTCTCTGGATGCCTTTTGGTCGCTGCTCTTTTGGGGAGGCTTGCTCCTCATGGCATACAGATGGGTTTGCTGCTCCTGTGGACTTACTATATTGAAACCCTGCACCTCCTATGGCTTGTGGTTGGGAAACCTATCCTTCCCAACGATGGGGACTTTAAAGTGGACAATAGGTGGCTGTGGCCCAAAGCTTTGATGAGTGGTACCTGGAGTTGACACTTTGGGGGCCTGGTTTGGGAGGGTTCCGGGGCACTGTTTAATATGCATATGCTCTTGCTTGGTGGAAGCGGGCCTTGTTGGTTGTGGGGTATAGAGTTGGGGGGATAATTTGCAAATGTATGTATCACGGTTCCCGTGATCTTTCTCTGTCACTGTTTGCTGTGGTGCGCTCCCATTGGCTGAGTTTGTTTGGCCCGCCGAGTATGGCCTTTCTATACTCGGCCTTTGGCACCTGTCAGATGCCCTTTCGTTGTGTTCCTGAGCCAGTGTTGCTGTGTAGCTGTGTTCCATTGTTCCTGCTTCCTGTGTACCGACTTGACCCGTCTGACTATGCTCCTTGGTTCCTGCTCAGTGATTTGACCCGGCTCGGCTGACGTTCCTGCTCTGTGATTTGACCCAGCTTGTCTGACGATCCTGCTCCGTGATTGTCCCAGCCTGGCTGACATTCCTGCTCCTTGACCTGACCCGGCTACGTTATTGACCCTGCCTGTGTTCCTGCTGTGTGCTGTTCCAGTGTCGCCTGGGCGACATTCTGACTTCCGCTGTGCTGGTGGCAGGGCTGACAGAGTTGTTGCCTCCTGTGTACTGGGCCTTTCCGTTTACTCTTGCTGAGCTCTGCTGCCTCCGTTACTCTGGGCCTCCGTTTACTCTTACAGAGCACTGAGCCTTCCGTTGCACTACAGAGCACTGTGCCTCCGTTCATTGAGCCTCCGTTAACACTTGCAGAGCAGTTGTCTCTGTTCACTGAGCCTCCGTTAACACTTGCAGAGCCGTTGTATCACGGTTCTGGTGATTACCTGTCACTCTCTGCGGTGGTGTGTTCCTATTGGCAGTACTTGTTATGCCCACTCAGTATGGCCTTCTTATACCAGGGCTCTGGCACCTGTCAGATGCCCTTTCGTGGTGTTCCAGTACCAGTGCTTCCGTTGCTGTGTTCCTGCGTACCGATTCGGCTTGTCTGACTATTCATCTGGTTCCTGCTCCGTGTATGACCCAGCCTGGCTGACGTTCCTGCTCCGTGATTGATCCGGCTTGTCTGACGTTCCTGCTCTGTGTATGACCCAGCCTGGCTGACACTCCCGCTCCGTGATTGATCCAGCTTGTCTGACGCTCCTTCTCCGTGTATGGCCTGGCCCGCTGACGTTCCTGCTTGGTATCCTGCTTCCTGAGCTTTGGTTTCAGTGTGGCTTCGTCTATGTCGCTTGGCGACATTGTGAACTGTCAGACTTGTGCTTCCTAAGCTGACCTTCAACTTGCTGAGCTTGTTGCCTCTGTTACCGAGCCTGTCCGCTTACACTTGCTGTGCTTGTTGTCTCAGATACTGGGCATCCGTTAACACTAGCTGAACTTGTTGCCTCCGTTACCGAGCCTGTCCGCTGACACTTGCTGTACTTGTTGCCTCCGTTTCTGGGCCATCCGTTATACTTGTTGCCCTTGTTGCCTCCGTTGCCAAGCCTGTCCATTAACCCCTGCAGAACTTGTTGCCTCAGTTACCAAGCCTCTCCATTACACTTGCTGAGCTCTCCACCTACATTACTGAGCCATCCGCTACATTTGCAGAGCAGTGGGTTTCCGTTTACATCTACCGTAGCTCTTGCAACATTCGCTTCATTGGCGCACCGAGGGGTGCTACTGGCTCTGGTCTTACTCTGCTCTAGCAGTATTGGGGTATCCATTGACACACCACGGGGTGCTACTGGCTCTGGTCCCTTTCAGCTCTGGCAGTGTGGTTATCCGTTGGCGCACCGAGGGGTGCTACTGGCTCAGTTTACATTTAGCTCACGCAGTGTCATTAACCCTTTCAGTACGGCAGAGTACCGTGGCTCCGGTCCCATTCAGCTCACGCAGTGTGCCTATTCCGTTACACAAGGCAGAGTGCCCTTGGCTCTGGTATTATCCAGCTCTAGCACCAGTGTTGGTCTTGCTTAATTACCAGCCTTTGAGGACTACTGGGCGTTGTCTTACACACCACAACAGAGACTGATCATTTGCATTGGACTTAACCCTAGCCCTAGTCCTATTGCTTGTATTCATTGCTCTCTATCAATACTGTGTCTGCTATATAACCATATTGCCTTCAGTTATGTGTAATTACCTATTTCTGCCCTTAGGGGGCCGTGTTCCTAATTTATTCTCAATAAAACTGTGTTTTATTTTTTTACCTCTGGTCTGAGAATCTGAATAACCATTTCAGTACGAAAGGGCCATGACCTCAGACAGTAAAGGTGAAGGTAATACACAAAACCTCCATTGGAGGATGGATATGCATGAGCAACGTTTGGACCAGTTGGCACTGGCTATGCAGACATTACTTGAACGAACGGTACACCTTGACAAACCAAACCTGAATCCGGTGGTCCACCCAGTTCTGACAACGGATAATCCTCCTGGGTTGTCTGCTGCTCCCCCTAGAGGTCTAACTGCGGCAGCGCCGTTACCATTAAGATACGATGGCGAACCTACCCTATGCAGGGGGTTGGAGGTAGGATGGAATAATGAAGCGCTAGTGGCAGCCTTTGCTCAGGGGTTGTCTGACACTATCAAAGATGAAATAGCTGCCAGAGATGTACCCAGTGATCTAGATGAATATATATCAATTATGTCATGCTTATTGACTCTCGTATCCGTGAAAGACGCCTGGCTAAAAGGGCAAGAGCCAGAGGTTATGGGCACGGCAGTCCTTTAAACCCACCCTCGCCTCCCATTCCTCCTGATCAAACACATGAACCAAGAGAACCTATGCAGCTCGGTTTCACTAGACTTACTAAGGAGGAATGCGCACACCATAAGAGGCAAGGGTTATGCTTATATTGTGGCAAGGCTGGGTACCTTTTACGCACTTGTCCGGTACGGCCGGGAAACGGGCGCACCTAGGGTACCTTGAGGGACAGGCTCTAGGTGGCGTACGACAGTCCCCAGACTCTGGTACACCGAGACCCATCATCCAGGTGGGCTTTTCTTGAGCTGATCAGGCTGTGGAGGTGTCTGCTCTGGTAGACTCTGGTGCAGCGGGATACTTTATGGATTAGTCGTTTGCCGAACTGCACAAGATTCCCTTGGTCAAGAGGGACACTCCACTAGCCACTGAAGCCATTGATGGGAGACCCCTGGAGCAGACATTTATCATGTTGGAAACAACTCCTATCAATATGTCCATTGGGGCTCTCCACAGGAAGGAAGTATGCTTTCAAATAATTCATTCACCCCATCATGCAGTCATTCTGGGGTTTCCATGGTTACTATTGCATAATCCCCAGTTTGACTGGCAGAGATGTGAGGTTAAATCTTGGTCTGAATATTGTACTAAACATTGTCTGTCGCAACCGGTCAAGATTTTGTGTACCTCTCCCTCAGTGCCAGCTGAATACAGGGAGTTCATTGACGTGTTCAGTAAGGGAGAGGCTAGTGCATTGCCGCAGCATAGACCGTATGATTGCGCTATTGATTGGCCTCCGGGCGTGGTGCCTCCCAGGGGTAGGACGTACCCCTTGTCTTGCGAGGAAAACAGGGCCATGGAGGAGTACATTGAGGATTCCCTCAGTAGGGGAATCATACGCAAGTCTACCTCACTGGCTGGTGCCGGTTTCTTTTTTGTAAAAAAGAAAAGTGGCGAGCTAAGACCATGTATTGATTACCGGGGGTTGAATAAACTCATATCTAAGAATGCCTACCCTATCCCACTCATTATGGAGCTATATGACAGCTTGAAGGGCTCCTCTATCTTTACCAAGCTTGATCTCCGGGCCGCATATAACCTGATAAGAATCAAGGCCAGAGATGAGTGGAAAACGGCATTCAATACTAGGTCTGGGCACTACGAGTATTTAGTTATGCCATTTGGGTTATGCAATGCTCCTGCCGTATTCCAGGAGCTTATCAATGACATCCTTCGTGATATGCTTCAGACTTGTGTGGTTGTATACCTCGATGACATATTAATTCACTCTACCAATTTGACCCAACACATTAAGGATGTGTCTGAAGTTTTACTCCATTTACGTAAGAATAAACTTTTTGTAAACTTGACAAATGTGAGTTTCACAGATCCCAAGTACCCTTTCTGGGGTTTGTAATTTCCAAAGACGGCATTGCGATGGACCAGGAGAAACTGGCAGCAGTCCTACAATGGCCACCTCCTAAAGGGTTAAAAGCTATCCAACAATTTTTGGGCTTTGCCAGTTATTATAGGAAATTTATCAAGAATTTCTCTACAATTGTGAAACCCCTGTCTGACCTTACACATAAAGGGTCTAATCCCTCTCAATGGTCAGTGGCAGTTGGTAAAGCTTTTGAGACCTTAAAGTCTGCTTTTGCATCCGCTCCTGTACTGTCCCACCCTAACCCTGCCCTTCTATTTACATTGGAGGTTGATGCTTCCGAAGTTGGGGTAGGGGCAGTACTTTCCCAACGCCCTGCGGGTGGTTGATCCCTGAGACCTTGTGGGTTATTTTCTAAGAAGCTCACTAATGCCCAAAGTCACTAAGAGATTGGCGACAGAGAACTCTTGGCCATTATCCTTGCATTAAAAGAATGGCGCCACCTATTGGAAGGCACTAGAACCCCGGTGTTAATCCTTACTGATCACAAAAATGTGATTTATCTCTCAGAGGCCAAAAGACTGTCCTCTCGCCAGGCTAGGTGGGCACTGTTCTTGTCTCGATTTAATTTCGTAGTGTCCTACCTGCCAGGCTCGAAGAACGTTCGAGCGGATGCTCTATCCAGACAATTCAGTCCTGACATTGAGAGGGATGAAGACCCTGTACCTATTATTCAGCCAGATCGCATCCTGGCTACTGTGCATACCAGTATCACTTCGCCGCTGGGAGAGGAGATTTTGGCATCCCAGGCTAGGGCACCTCCTGCGACCCCGTTGGGCAAGTGTTTTGTGGATGAGCCATTCCGTACCCGGCTCCTAGAAACGTACCACTCATCTAAAGCAGCTGGGCACATAGGGAGGGATCACTTAATATGGTCACTGTCTCAAGTCTTTTGGTGGCCCTCCCTTAGGGCCGATTGTTCCGCCTTCATGGCAGCCTGTGCCACCTGTGCCCGTGCCAAAACCCCCAGACACCTCCCAGTGGGCTTATTACAACCAGTGCCTAATAGGGAACGCCTATGGTCCCATATATCTATTGATTTCCTGGGAGAATTGCCGGTGTCCAGGGGGTATTCTTTTATCCTAATGGTGGTCGACAGGTTTTCTAAGATGGCTCATTTCGTGCCCCTCTCTGCTCTCCCAACGGCTCAGGAATTGACGGTGGTTTTCGCCAGAGAGTTATTTCGCTTGCACGGGGTTGCTAGAGTGGTGGTATCGGACCGAGGGAGCCAGTTTGTGCCTAGATTCTGGAGGGCATTCTGTTGCCAGATGGGCATTCAGTTGTCCTTTTCTTCTGCCTACCATCCCCAGACCAATGGGGCCGCTGAGCGTGCCAATCAGGGACTGAAACAGTTCCTGCGCTGTTTTGTAACCGATCATCATGACAATTGGGCCGACCTGTTGCAGTGGGCAGAGTTTGCCAGGAACTGTGCTGTTAATTCATCGTCCGGGAGCTCTCCGTTCCTCATTAACTATGGATTTCAGCCATGCCTGCTCCCGGAATCATTTCAGTCGCAGCAGATTCCAGTTCTGGACGAGCATTTGGAGCAGCTCCGCTCCACCTGGGCACAGGTTCAGAGGACCCTCAGCCAGTGATTTCAGTGACATCAGCAGCATGCCAACCATAGACGGCTCCCAGCGGTCTCGTTCCAGGTTGGGGATAGGGTATGGCTCTCCTCCAGGAATCTCAATTTACAAGTACCATCTAATAAGTTGGCTCCCCAGTTCATTGGTCCATTTAGGATCATCCGCAAGGTTAACCCTGTCTTGTACGCATTAGAGCTCCCAGCCTCTATGCGCATTCATAATGTGTTCCATGTGTCTCTGTTAAAGCCCTTGGTTTGCAACCGTTATACTACCACCCCGGTGGTTCCTGGGCCGGTGGATGTTCAAGGCTAGGAGGAATACGAGGTCCAGAGCATTATTGATTCCAGGAGATTTAGAGGGAAGTTGCAATATTTGGTCCATTGGAAGGGTTATGGCCCGGAGGAACGCTCTTGGGTCAACCATGCCCGAGATTATTGCACAATTTCCACTCTAAATATCCCCAGAAACCTAGACCCTCGACCAGGGGAGGGGGTCTTTGAGAGGGGGGTACTATCACGGTTCCCGTGATTACCTGTCACTCTCTGCAGTGGTGTGTTCCTATTGGCAGTACTTGTTATGCCCGCCCAGTATGGCCTTCTTATACCAGGCCTCTGGCACCTGTCAGGTGCCCTTTCGTGGTGTTCCAGTACCAGTGCTTCCGTTACTGTGTTTCTGCGTTCCTGTGTACCGATTCGGCTTGTCTGACTATTCTTCTGGTTCCTGCTCCGTGTATGACCCGGCCTGGCTGACGTTCCTGCTCCGTGATTGATCCGGCTTGTCTGACGTTCCTGCTTAGTGTATGACCCGGCCTGGCTGACGCTCCTGCTCTGTGATTGATCCGGCTTGTCTGACGCTCCTGCTCCGTGTATGACCCGGCCTGCTGACGTTCCTGCATGGTATCCTGCTTGCTGAGTTCCGGTTCCAGTGTGGCTTCGTCTATGTCGCTTGTCCGCTGGCACATGCTGTACTTGTTGCCTCCGTTTCTGGGCCATCCGTTACACTTGCTGAGCTTGTTGCCTCCGTTGACGAGCCTGTCCGTTAACCCCTGCAGAGCTTGTTGCCTCAGTTACTGAGCCTCTCCATTACACTTGTTGAGCTCTCCACCTTCATTACTGAGCCATCCGCTACATTTGCAGAGCAGTGGGTTTCCGTTTACATCTACCGTAGCTCTTGCAACATTCGCTTCATTGGCACACCGAGGGGTGATACTGGCTCTGGTCTTACTCTGCTCTAGCAGTATTGGGGTATCCGTTGACGCACCACGGGGTGCTACTGGCTCTGGTCCCTTTCAGCTCTGATAGTGTGGGTATCCGTTGGTGCACCGAGGGGTGCTACTGGCTCAGTTTCCATTTAGCTCACGCAGTGTCATTAACCCTTTCAGTACCGCAGAGTACCGTGGCTCCGGTCCCATTCAGCTCACGCAGTGTGCCTATTCTGCTACGCACGGCAGAGTGCCCTTGGCTCTGGTATTATCCAGCTCTAGCACCAGTGTTGGTCTTGCTTAATCGCCAGTCTTTGAGGAGTACTGGGTGTTGTCTTACACACAACAACAGAGACTGATCATTTGCATTGGACTTAACCTTAGCCTTACTCAGTCCTATTGCTTGTATGCATTGCTCTCTATCAGTACTGTGTCTGCTATATTACCATATTGCCTTCAGTTACGTGTAATTACCTATTTCTGCCCTTAGGGGGGCCGTGTTCCTAATTTATTCTCAATAAAACTGTGTTTTATTCTTTACCTCTGGTCTGAGAGTCTGAATAACCGTTACACGTTGCTTCCACTACCCTGAGCCTTCCGCTACACTTGCTGAGCCTTGGGTCTCTGTTACAGCGCCCGTGGGGGTGCCATTGGCTCTATACAGCTAAGCTCTTGCAGTGTAGTTGGTCTCCGTTACAGCGTCCAAGGGGGTGCCATTGGCTCCATACAGCTAAGCTCTTGCAGTGTAAGTGGTCTCCGTTACAACGCCCGTGGGGGCTATTGGCTCTATTATCTTCAGCTCTCGCAGTGTATTTGGTCTCCGTTTATGCACCGGGTGGGTGCTATTGGCTCTTTACATCTCAGCTCTTGCAGTGCACTTGCTCTCCGTTCATGCACCGGTTGGGTGCTAGTGGCTCTAGCTCGTTAAGCTCTTGCAGAGTATTTCGGCCTCAGTTCCCTGCTCAGCATAAGCAGTAGTCTCTGTTCTGTTCCAATTACTGGTGTTCTCACATCTAGCACCACTTACCGCTCCTTTACCAACTTATGGGCGTGTCAAACACACCACAACAGAGACTGATTTGATTTCTATGTACTTTAACCCTTGAGTACCCTGTATGCTAACTTATGCCTGTCCTGTGACAGTATATATTTATTTCTCTGTATACTGGGCCTGAGAGGGCATCTGTACTTTACTGTCTATTTCAGTTATTCTGTATTGCCTATAGAGGGCAGTCTTTTTGTCTTTAATAAAATTGTGTTTTATTCTACCTGCTGGTCTGAGTGTCCTAAAAAACCGTTACAGTATGTTTATGACTAGGCACTGTGTGTCATGCTTCCTGGTTGCGCATCTCGGGTACTACCGGGCTGCTGATGTTATCAATATGTTGGACAGCATTACGGCTTCTGGGGTGCTTTGGCTCTGGCTATATCCCTTGGTGGGGGCCGGTCGTGCCAGGATGGAACTCCGTGGCTACGCAGTGCTTGAGGGAGTTAGGGGTTGGGTTGCTGGGCTTTGGGGATAGCCTAGGGGGGCGTGGCCCGTGGCGCACAGGCCCGGGCTGTGGGTATACCCCGTGGCGTGGGTTTGGTGGGCCTTGGGCCCTTCCTCTTCGGGTGATGGGAGGGTAGGAGCTGAATGGCGTGTTTCCAGTTGTGCCATTTGGCTCCTATGTTTTTTGATTGTGCTATTAATGTGCTGTTTATCTGTTTCCTATGAGGTAGCTGGCCTCTGGGTACAGCTCCTATGTAGACTTTCATTTCCTTGCCCACTCCGTTGTGCACTGGCTGTACTGTAGAGTGTACGTGCAGCTCTCTGATCTTGGCTACCTGCTTGACTTCACGGGGTTTAGCATCTGATTTGACACACCAGGTCTTTGCCCTTTTCACAGGGACTCTGTTGCTTGATGAAGTGCCCCACTGAGTGTGGGTGGAGTGGTTTAGATTTAGTAGTTCTCTCTTTTTCTTTTCTTTCTTTTTCCTCTACTCTGTCCTTACTTATGTTTCTTTTTTTTTCTCTGTCCTATATCCTGACCCCTGCCCTTATTAGTGACCTTGCCCTACCCATTGACACATGGTGGCGACATGAGCTCTACTTCAGTGCCTTTGACTTTGTACTCTCTCAACACGAGGGGGCTTAATACCCCAGAGAAACACTCCAATCTGTTGAGGGACCTCAGGTCTCAACATGTGTCAATTGCTCTGTTACAAGAAACTAATTTTCTGGCAAATAAGCATTCTTCTCTTTCTAATAAATACTGTCCTCGGGTCTTTTACAGTAATAATGCCCGGTCGAAAGCTAGGGGGGTAGCCACTCTGATTTTGAGGGTTGTCCCGTTTACTGATGTGGAGACCTTAGCGGATGACTAGGGCCGATTTATTTTTGTGAAGGGAAAAATTCACGACAAGTATCATACCATAGCGAACGTCTATTTCCCTAACACATGACAATCAACTTTCCTTACCATGATGCTGATGCAACTTCAGGGATTTCGAGAGGGAGTGCTAACGCTAAGGGGGACTTTAATGTAGCCATCGACCCAGCATTGGACACATCAGGTGTTTCCAGCATGCCTGTTAGTCTCTTGCGGAGTATGCGGTCAACGCTGGCTAGACATCAGTTGATTGACAGTTGGAGGGTGGTCAACCCGACTGCACATGACTATACTTACTATTCCTCCCCCCACGACTCCTACGCTAGACTTGACTACATTTTTCTGTCTCACAGGGATTTGGACTCCTTGCTCTCTCTGTCAATATAGGTCCCCTGACATGGTTGGATCATTCACCAGTCAAATTGCAGCTGTCTTCTTCTATGTCACGGCCATGTCGCATGAATTGGAGACTTAATGAGTCGCTCTTGCTAGATCCGGTGCTTTCCTCCCGGACAGCGGAGGTTCTTAAGAATTATTTTTCTGAAAATCTGACTCCTGGCATATCTCTGCCTGTGGTGTGGGAGGCACACAAAAGTGGGATCTGTGGACATTTCATTGAGTTGGGTAGAGAAAAAGCATTGGGTTGAGAGAAAGCGGGAACAGACGCGGCAGATTACTGCTTTGTCTAATGACATACAGCGCTTGGAGCAGTTACATAAGCGCTCCCTAGCGCAGTCTGATTACCAATCTCTCTTATTAAAGAGGACTCAGCTTGCAGATCTTTTTGCCCATCAACGGTCCAAAAAGTTATTTTTTGAGGATAGTAATAAATGCGGTTGTTATTGGCGTGTATTCTCCACAGGAGCGTGCAACAGTCACACATACTTAGGATTCGGAATAACCATAATGCATTGGTTCATTTACCATCCCAGATTGCTGAGACATTCAGGGACTATTCCGATACTCTTTATAATATTGCCCCGTGCGGGGGTCAGCGGGACGTGGATCGCCGCCTGCATTCTATCCGGAGGTATTTGACTGAAAATGTTCGTTGTCAGCTGCCGCCCCTGGCAGCAGCATCTCTGGAGCATCCCTTCACCATGGAGGAACTGACTGGGGCTATTCAAAAGTCCCAGGTTGGTAAGGCTCCTGGGCCTGATGGGCTGTCTTTACGATCCTACAAAACTTTTCCTTTGGAGCTTTTGCACCCTATGAAGGATGTATTCAACTCGGTTCTTGGGGGGTCAGGCCTCCACGAGCAGACTCTTCAGGCGACTATTGCAGTACTGCCTAAGGAGGGCAAGGACAGAGAGTTATATTCCAGCTATCGCCCTATCTCGATCTTGAACACTGATGTGAAGGTAATGGCGAAGATGTTGGCCCTGCGGTTGGCGGCCCACTTGCCAGGACTAATCCATCAGGATCAGTCTGGTTTTGTTCCTGGTCAGGAGGCAAGGGATAACACTGTCAAGGCACTCAGCTTAATGGGGTATGCGCACGCTGGAGGCTCTGGCTTGTTGCTCTTGTCCAACAACGCCGAGAAGGCGTTTGACAGGGTGGATTGGTCCTTCCTGATGGTTACGTTGGAACATACGGGTCTGGGTCCGAATATGCGAGCTTGGATCTCAGCATTATATTCGGGACCGTTGGCATGTGTGAAGGTGAATGGGCTCCTTTCGGCGCCCTTTTCCATAAGGAACGGGACTCACCAGGGATGTCCCCTCTCGCCTCTTTTGTTTGTGTTGACATTGGAGCCTTTATTGAATGTGATCAGGAGCAACAATGATATTCACGGTGTTCGATTGGAGGAATCTCACTATACGATTGCCGCTTTTGCGGATGATATGGTGTTTCTAATTACTAGACCTCTTCTTTCCTTTCCCCCTCTCCAGCGTGAGCTTCTGGACTACAGAGCTTTATCCAACCTTAAGATTAACATGACTAAATCTGAGGTTATGGGGATTTCGATTCCGCAGTGTGTGCGGGATTCGATCCAGGAATCGTTCCCCTATAGGTGGTGTCCTCACTGACTCAAATACCTGGGGATATGGCTCGCACCAGACCCTAGATAGCTCTTTCAGGCCAACTTTGTACCGCTGTTATCCAAGGTTTGTTCAGACTTGACGTCCTGGGCTTTGCCTCATTTATCATGGACAGGGTGGATTAACGTTATAAAAATGAATCTTTTGTCGCACTTCTTGTATCTGTTTCAGATGTTGCCTATGTCACGGTTTGTTATGACTCTCAGACACAGAGTTAGGTAAAAACACAACTTTATTGAAAAGTTAAAGAAAACCCTATTGGGTAGCATACACATACAATATATATAGAGCGATTTACATAGTAGCATAGGACTGATACATGGAATGAGATACAGGCTCTACCGGCCATGCCAATACCGGGTAAGGCAACCTTAGTTGGCACAAGATGGTAACAGGTTCTACCGGCCTTACCAATATGCCGGTCAGGGCAGCCTGGAGACTAGTGCAATGAAGAAGAGGCTCTACCGGCCTTGCCAATATACCGGGCAAAGCAGCCTGGAGACAGGTACCACGAATAGTGAAGGCTCTACCGGCCTTGCCAATACACCGGGCAAGGCAGCCAAGAAACTGAGACTGTGAGTACTGAGGCTTTACCGGCCTTGCCAATACCGGGTAAGGCAACCCAAGGAGGAATGGAAACTATCAGGTTCTACCGGCCTTACCAATACCGGGCAAGGCAGCCTAGAGTGCTGGCAATGGTGGCAGCACAGGTGGCCGAGGTGACTAGCTAGGTGGAGACACCAGTCACCTAAGATGACAAGCAATGCCCACTGGATATACAGACGGAGAAGACTACCAGCCACACATGAATGGAACAAATACAAGCAGCGTACCACAGTCACAACCAGTGCTGTTAGATTTAAACAGGGAGCGAACCAGTACCCGCATACTGGTGGAAACCTTCAATCTGTCGGGCTGTCTAGGACTGAACAGCCTCCGGTAAGTGGAGCATACCAGTACCCGCGTACCGGGATAACCAAAGTCCCTACCGGTGCACAGCAGCAAGTATAGTGGAGCGAACCAGTACCCGAGTACCGGAATAACCAATGACTCTACCGGTGCATCAGCAGCCGGTTACAGTGGAGCGAACCAGTACCCGCGTACTGGAATAACCAATGACTCTACCGGTGCAACAGCAGCCGGTTACAGTGGAGCGAACCAGTACCCGCGTACTGGAATAACCAAAGACTCTACCGGTGCAACTGCAGCCGGTTACAGTGGAGCGAACCAGTACCCGCGTACTGGAGTAAGCAGTGACCCTACCTGTGCATCAGCAGCCGGTTACAGTGGAGCGAACCAGTACCCGGGTACTGGAGAAAGCAGTGACTCTACCGGTGCAACTGCAGCCGGTTACAGTGGCGCGAACCAGTACCCGTGTACTGGAATAACCAATGACTCTACCGGTGCATCAGCAGCCGGTTACAGTGGAGCGAACCAGTACCCGCGTACTGGGAAACCAGCAAGTGAATGAAAATGTCGCCCAGTCCACAGGATGAGACAGGCACCCAGTAGATGATACAGCAGGAACCCAGCCGAGGATGAAGAGGTACAACTCTGCAGACGGTCAACCGGATCTGGAACGGTAGCAGGAAACAGCAAATGGAATAACCAATGACTCTACCGGTGCATCAGCAGCCGGTTACAGTGGAGCGAACCAGTACCCGCGTACTGGAGTAAGCAGTGACCCTACCTCTGCATCAGCAGCCAGTTACAGTGGAGCGAACCAGTACCCGGGTACTGGAGAAAGCAGTGACTCTACCGGTGCAACTGCAGCTGGTTACAGTGGCGCGAACCAGTACCTGCGTACTGGAATAAACAATGACTCTAAAGGTGCATCAGCAGCCGGTTACAGTGGCGCGAACCAGTATCCGCGTACTGGAATAACCAATGACTCTACCGGTGCATCAGCAGCCGGTTACAGTGGAGCGAACCAGTACCCGCATACTGGGAAACCAGCAAGTGAATGAAAATGTCGCTCAGTCCACAAGATGAGACAGGCACCCGGTAGATGATACAGCAGGAACCCAGCGGAGGATGAAGAGGTACAACTCTGCAGATGGTCAACCGGATCTGGAACGGTAGCAGGAAACAGCAACAGGTACAGCAACTCCAACCAGATCAGGAATGGATGCAGGAACCAGGCGACTAGGAAGCAGGAACTGGATGACCACAGGCAAGCAGGAACAGCGACAAGGCCCAGGAACTCAATGCATGTGCAAACAGCATAGAGACAACACGAAAGGGCAACCAAAGGGTGCCCAAGCTCAGTCTAAATAGGCAATGCAGGGCGGGCTGAAGGCAAGCAGCCAATGGAGAGCCCCCTACAGGTAACTGACATGTAAAGGCAGCAATCACGGGAACCGTGATAGTACCCCCCTCTCAAAGAACCCCTCTCCTAGAAGTGGGTCTCGGTTTCTGAGGGTACTTGGAATGGAAAATTCGCAGTAATTTGGGAGCATGAAGGTCCTTACTATCTACCCATGATCTTTCTTCAGGACCATAACCCTTCCAATGCACCAAATACTGCAATTTTCCTCTAAGTCTGCAGGAATCAATGACACTCTGAACTTCATACTCCTCCTGACCTTCAACCTCTATAGGCCCTGGCACCACAGGGTTGGTAGTATAACGGTTGCAAACCAGAGGTTTGAGGAGAGAGACATGGAACACATTATGAACACGCATGGAGGCAGGAATGTCCAAAGTATACGAGACAGGGTTAATCTTGCGAATCACCCTATAAGGACCAATAAATTGCGGAGCCAATTTATTATACGGGACTTGAAGTTTAAGGTTTCTGGAAGAAAGCCATACTCTGTCCCCAACCTGAAAGGAAACCGCTGGCAATCGTCTGCGATTAGCATGGCGCTGGAAGGACTGACCAAGTGCCCTCTGAACCTGTGCCCATGTGGAGCGGAGCTAATCGATATGCTCATCCAGAGCTGGAATCTGCTGTGACTGAAATGAATCCGGGAGCAAACAAGGCTAGAACCCATAATTAATCAGAAACGGGGAGCTCCCGGATGAAGAGTTAACTGCACAGTTCCTGGCGAACCCTGCCCAGGGCAACAGGTCGGCCCCGTTATCATGATGGTCAGTAATAAAACAGCGCAATAACTGCTCCAATCCCTGATTGGCACGCTCAGTGGCCCCATTGGTCTGGGGATGGTAGGCGGAGGAAAAGGACAGTTGTATGCCCATCTGTTTGCAAAATGCCCTCCAAAATCTGGATACAAACTGGCTCCCCCAGTCGGACACCAGCACTCTGGGTACTCCATGCAACCGAAATACTTCTCTAGCGAAAACCACCGCTAATTCTTTAGCAGAGGGAAGGCCACGGAGGGGCACAAAATGAGCTATTTTAGAAAACCTGTCCACCACCATCAGTATAAAGGAATACCCTCTAGACACTGGCAATTATCCCATGAAATCAATGGAAACATGGGACCAGGGGTGTTCACCATTAGGTACCGGCTGGAGTAGGCCCACCGGAAGGTGTCTAGGGGTCTTGGCACGGGCACAGGTTGCACAGGCATTCGTAAAATCAGCACAGTCAGTTCTCATAGAAGGCCACCAGAAGACCTGTGAGAGGGACCATAACAATTGATCTCTGCCAATATGTCCTGCAGCTTTAGAGGAATTATATGTTTCAAGCAAACAAGTGCGGAATGGCTCATCAACAAAACATTTGCCCACTGGAGTTTCTGGGGGAGCTGATGCCTGTGAGGCCAAAATCTCTTCCCCTAGTGGTGAAGTGATACTAGTACGTAGTGTAGCCAATATCCGATCAGGCTGAATGATAGGTGCTGGCACCTCTTCTCTGTCAGTTTCGGGCTCAAATTGTCTTGACAGAGCGTCAGCTTTAACATTCTTGGACCCTGGCAAATAAGATACAATGAAGTTGAATTGAGAAAGGAACAGTGCCCACCAGGCCTGGCGTGATGACAATCTTTTAGCCTCAGAGAGGTAGATCAAGTTTTTGTGGTCGGTCAATATTAATACTGTTTTTTTTGTGCCCTCTAGTAGGTGGCCCCATTCCTTCAGGGCAAGGATAATGGCCAGTAGTTCTCTGTCACCTATTTCGTAATGACTTTGGGCCCTGGACAACTTTTTGGAGAAAACCCCACAAGGTCTGAGAGTTCCTCCTTTAACAGGTCATTGAGAAAGTACTGCCCCAACCCCAATCTCTGAGGCATCGACCTCCAATGTGAATGGGAGAGATGGGTTGGGGTGGGATAACACAGGAGCATTAACAAAAGCGGATTTCAATTTTTCAAAGGCCTCTTCCGCAGCCACTGACCATTGAGATGGTTTAGCACCCTTGTGCATAAGGTCAGACAAAGGTTTAACAATTGTAGAAAAATTCTTAATTAACTTTCTATAATAGTTAGCGAAACCCAGAAATCGCTGGATGGCTTTTAGACCCTTAGGCCGTGGCCATTGCAGAACAGCCGCTAGTTTCTCTTTATCCATGGCAATGCCTTCTTTGCCGATTACAAAACCCAAGAATGTCACACTGGTTTTGTGAAACTCGCACTTCTCCAGTTTACAATATAATTTGTTTTTGCGTAGACGGAGAAACACCTCAGACACGTCTTTAATGTGTTGACATATTTTCGGAATGAATGAGTATGTCGTCCAGGTAGACAACCACACCGGACTGCAACATATCCCTTAGGATATCATTGATTAATTCTTGAAATACTGCAGGTGCATTACAAAGACCAAATGGCATGACTAGACATTCGTAGTGCCCTGATCTAGTGTTAAAGGCAGTTTTCCACTCATCACCAGCTCTGATCCGGATCAAGTTATAAGCAGCTCGCAAGTCCAATTTAGTAAAGATTGAGGAGCCCTTTAACCTGTCAAATAGCTCGGTGGTGAGTGGTATCGGATAAGCATTCTTAGACATAAGCTTGTTTAGGCCACGGTAATCAATGCATGGTCTCAATTTGCCTTTTATTTTTTTTATTTTTTTTTTATTTATTTTTTTTTAAAAAGAATCCAGCCCCGGGGGGCGGAGCTGACCGGCAGTCAAGATGGCTGCAGCTTGAGTTTGCTCCGTGAACAGGAAGGGACTTTCATCGCTAATTACCCAAAATAGTGGAGATGGACGTTTAAAACTTGGGGGACTCGGTGTGTAAGACCTCCCCCATGTCGGCTAAGCGCTCTTCTAGGAGGCACACGCATCACGCCACTTGTCCGGAGCGAGGCCTTGAGGCGGCAGCTGGAGGTTTGGAAGCCTGCTCGACGCCATCTTTGGTGGCGTGGCGTCTTGGTAGTGGCTCACAATTGCCCGCCACGAGGCACAAGGCATCGCAGCGGTTTATGGCAACCCAGAGTACCATGACAGAGGAGGACTTTACTCCCTCTCTCCTCGATTTGCCGACCAGGGCTGATCTTAAGGAAATGTTTGCGGACCTAAAAGACACATTTCGGAAGGATCTTTCTGCAGTGAAACATGAGGTCTCCCACCTGGCTACTCGGGTTCAGTCCTTGGAGTCGAACGACGAATCCTGCCAAGATAAGCTGTACTCTTTAGAGCAACAGGTTCTGGAGCAACAGGACACCATATCGCAACTCCAGCTAAAACTGGACGACCTGGACAATCGAGGGCGGAGGTGTAACTTGCGGATTAGGAACCTAACTGAGGAGGTAACTGCTAAAGAACTCGAGCCCACACTACAAGCAATTTTTAGACAACTTCTTAAGAAACCTGAGGATTTCTCAGTACGCCTAGACCGGGTACACAGAGCACTCCGTGCCCGTGGCGGGGCTGACCAGCGGCCTAGAGATGTGATATGCCGGATCCATCACTACCCTGACACAGATCTGATTCTACGCAAAAGCCGTGAGGTGGAGCCTCTAATCCGCGATGGCATGAAACTTCAGTTTTATAATGACTTATCTCCCTTCACACTTCAGCAAAGGAGGGTGCTGAAGCCCCTCACTACTCACCTCCAACAATTGGGTGTCCGGTATAGGTGGGGATTCCCATTCCATCTGCAGGCGCGGAGGGGAGAGACTGTGGCCTACCTTTGGTCTATCGAGGAAGCTGAAACTTTTTGCCAGGCCTTGCAGATCTCCGCTCCAACGTTTGAACTGGAGGCGACTTTGGACGAACCTCCGGCGGGCTCCCGACGCCCTCGTGGTGGATCCCAGAAGCGGAGGCGTGGAGCTGCGGACACTGTCTCTAAAAAACCAGCTGCGGAGATTGCCGCGGGTTAGGCCGCAGAATAGACCGCTGGACCCACTTCACCCAGTGCTGCAAGCTATTCCGGACTGATGACCCTCAATATGTGAGATTTTGTGATCTGTACTGTACTGGTTGTTGTGGCTTGCCGTCCATCCGTGTTGCAGTTGTATGACACACTGATACATCTTTCAGGTGTTAGCCCCGGTTACTTTACTAAACTTCCCTTTATGGGAGACGAATATGAGGGCATGCGATCATGGATGGACGGCTTGCGGCTGATCAGATGGGGCTGGGGCTGGGGCGTTGCAAGTCCCCTCTGGGTGGGAGGAGGGACGGTTCCTGCTTGAGAACATGTCACCTGCCCCTACCTGAATTTGGTGCGGGGGTGGCCGAGATGGGTGACATGGGCGGGGTAGCTTTCTCTCGCGGTCCTGTTCTCTCACTCGGTGGGGTAAGGGACGTTTGAAACATGCTGTTGCGGTCTTTTGTGGGGGAGCAAGTTTTACCTTGAGGCAAATGCAGCTGTTGCTGGTAATGCCATGGGGCACACTCCCTTCTCTTTCACTGTTTTGAGCCGACTACGGCTGGTTCTTTTTGTTCCCTACGTTCATACTAGTTCCCTTGTTTTTATTACTATTGTAATGCTTCTTGTAGCTGTCCCTTCCTGCTTCTATGGCTTTTAGACCACTCTATTTCTCCTTTGTCTGGACAGTCCCCCTTGTCCATTCAAATCTTATATTGTCTATTTTCTGTTTGCTTTTTCTACTGTCTCCTTTCCTCTCTTTGAATTTTCTTCTCTTGGTTCTTCCCTCCCCCCCCCCCTTTTTTTTTCTTTTTTTTTTTTTTTTTTTTTTTGTCTGTGTTTGAGTGTATTTGGTGGTTGTGTGTGCCCGTTGTGACTGATCCGGGGAGTGGTGTTGGAGCTTGGGTGGACTGTGGTTAGTCATCATGGGAGACTCAGTAGCTTTTAGATGCTGCTCTCTTAACGCGAAGGGATTGAATATCCCCGAAAAAAGGAGTATGCTGTTGAGAGATGCGGTTCGGGAGGGGGTCCGGATCCTCTTTGTTCAGGAGACTCACTTTAAACGGGATCATCATCCTGTTCTTAGCCAGCGCCACTTTCCTCACCAGTGGTACTCGTCTACCTCTACTAAGTCCAAGGGGGTGGCAATCCTCATGCACAGGGATCTCCCCTGGGAGCACATTGATGCTCTTATTGACACAGGCGGCAGATACATTATGCTTAAAGGTAAGATACTTGGAACTGTGGTGACTCTTGTGAATGTGTACTTGCCCAATGATAATCAGATCTCGTTTATGTCTTCGCTTCTTGCCAGACTGGACGCTTTTCGTGAGGGTCTTTTGGTTCTGGGGGGCGACTTCAACTTTGCTCCTGACCCAATGATGGATTGCAGCCCACCACATACCTCTTACCCGAAATCGACCCTTTTGCGGTACTCTCGCTTAATGACCTCTTATCATCTTCTTGACCGTTGGCGCCTGGAACATCCGACAGGGAAAGATTTTACCTTCTTCTCGCCAGTACACACCAAATATTCTCGAATTGATTTGTTTTACTGTGATCAATTCTCGTTGTCATCTCTTGTTGATCCGGCCATTGGGACTATCACTTGGTCGGACCATAGCCCGATTTATGTTACTCTGCAGATCCGGGGGGAGAGGACTAGTGGCGGACCTTGGAGATTGAATGACCTTTTGCTTGATGACTCCGAGATTCGTGGTTCGATATCCTCAGCACTGACGGATTATTTTGCCTTGAATTCGTCCTGTGGGGTGCTACCGCCGGTTGTGTGGGAAGCACACAAAGCCACTATCCGGGGCGAATTGATTCGATGGGGCGCGAGACGTAAAAGGGAGAAACTATCAGAACTTAACTCGAAACTCTCTCGCTTGCGACAACTTGATAGCAGTCACAAGGCGTCTTTGTCGCCAGAACTCGGGAAGGAGTTGGCGGCATTGCGCCTTGACATTGCCGAAATATTGAAAGCTGCCTCCTTTAGATCGTACCAATGGTTTAAGTATAAAATGTATCTTCATGGTAACAAGTCGGGCAGACTTTTGGCAACCTTCATTAGACGCAGGCAGAGGGCCACGAGGGTTAGATGTATTGGAGACGAGAAATTAGCCCATTCACATAGATCTGATCATATTGCAAACTCCTTTCGGTCTTTTTATTCTGCCTTATATAATCAAATTCCCCATAGTAGCGCAATTTCGGACCATGATCATCATCAGCGTATCCTCGATTTTTTATCGAGCCACTTTCCAAATAGCCTTTCTGAGGAGATGTCTGTGGCTCTTGAGCAGGATTTCACTGAAGACAAACTGTTGCAATCAATTAAGTCACTTCCTTCTGGGAAGAGCCCGGGCCCTGATGGATACACTGTACGCTATTATAGGACTTTTAGCGACATCTTGGTCCCCCATTTGGTATGGTCTTTCAATTCTATTTCAGAGGGTCGGGCCTTTCCCGTTCAAGCTTTGCAGGCTCATATCACAGTTATCCCTAAAGACAAGAAAGATCCGTCGATTTGCTCTAACTATAGACCAATATCGTTATTGAACGTGGACCTTAAATTGTACGCCAAGCTTTTGGCTCGACGTTTACAACCTTTGTTGCCAGGATTGATACATATGGACCAGGTGGGATTCGTACAGGGTAGGCAGGCCAAAGACAACACAACAAAGCTTATCGCTCTTCTCCAGAGACTTCGTCTCTCGGGGACCTCATCACTCTTCTTGTCGCTTGACTCAGAAAAGGCATTCGATAGGGTGCAGTGGCCCTTTCTGAGAGCGCTACTTGAGTGACTTGGTATGGGCCCGAAATGCCTTCATTGTATATTAGCTCTCTATGACAATCCCACCGCCTGTGTCAGGGTTAATGGTGTTCTGTCTGAGCCATTTTCTATCTCTAACGGCACGAGGCAGGGATGTCCCTTGTCGCCACTCCTTTATGTGTTGACCTTGGAACCTCTGTTGAATGCAATTCGTTCACACCCTGATATCAAGGGGATCTCGGGTTCAGCTAGACATTTTATTGTTTCGGCTTTCGCTGACGACGTTTTGCTTACCTTAACGGACCCACTGAGTTCTCTGCCTGCTGTTATGTCCCTTTTGGAACAGTATGGAGAGTTGGCGGGTTCTAAAATAAATACCTCTAAATCGGAGGTTTTGGAGGTACTGGTTCCCCATTCGCTGAAAAAGAGGTTGCAGGCTCAATATCCATTTCAGTGGAAGAAATCTATTACCTACCTGGGTATCAAGTTGGTGCCTAGAGTTGAGGACTTGTTTCGTAGTAACTTTCCCTCGCTATTAGCCCAACTCCAGTCTGATCTGAAGTCGTGGTCTTTTCCGAAACTTTCATGGTTCGGGAGGCTAAATGTTGTTAAAATGATGTTCTTGCCGAGAGTCTTATATCTCTTCCAGACATTACCGGTCAAGGTGCCTCGATCTTTTTTACAGAAACTACACTCCACTGTATCTGCTTATGTTTGGAATGGAAAGAGGCCTAGATGTAATAAATCGATAATGTGCAGACGTAGGGGCTCTGGTGGTCTGGGTCTTCCAAATTTCTTCGATTACTATGAGGCAGCGGTTCTCACGCGTCTGTCAGATCTGGCTGCTTCTGTGGCTGAGGCCCATTGGCTCTGTGTTGAACTGATGGATCACAAGACTTTGAGCCCGAGACAGCTTTTGCTGGTTCGACCTTCCTTGTTGCCTCGGACGCTCCTTGCTTCACCTGTGCTGGGGCTAGTGCTGAAGACGTGGCATCGAAGAGCGGAGAGACACGGTTGGGCGCCCTTTCCGTCCCCATTGCTTTCTTTGTTGGGGAATATGGATTTTCCTCCTGGATTGGAAGGCGGCCCCTTTCGTTCTTGGAGAGATGCTGGGGTGTATTCTGTTAACTTGCTTATTACCGATGGTCGCCCAACAGATTTCTCTGCTTTGCAGACTGCTTTTAACCTCCCCGAATCGGAGTTCTGGAGGTACAGACAGGTGCATCACTATTTGCTACATCTACTTAAATTTGGCGATCCAACCAGACCCTTAACGCCATTGGAAGATTTTCTTCTTGCTCCTACGAATAGGGTCCGGTCTTTGTCGAAGATCTATAAATTTTTGACTGTTGAGACTTGTTCCGGACTCCCACCCTTTACGGAGGTGTGGGCTGCTGAGCTTCACGATGCCAGACTACAGGACCCTCAAATTTGGACGGCCATCTTTCGTTTGTCGATTCGCCTGCCTAAGGACACCCCGACGCAAGAGAATTATTTTAAACTTTTATCTAGGTGGTACCTTTCCCCAAGGCGTTTAGCACAGATGTTTGCAGATCGACAAGATACGTGCTGGAGATGTGACGAACCTGGGGGATCCTTGGCTCATGTGTGGTGGGACTGTACCTTGATTCAGTCATATTGGTCTCGCCTGTGTGGTATCATGTCTCAAGTGTTGAGCTGTTTAGTCCCGATTGACCCACTACTTTGCCTCTTCTCTTATCATGAAGTGCTGAGACCTACTAAGTTTGTTCTGCTCCATTTCATGCTGTCGGCGGCTAGGGTTAACATTGCGGCGCATTGGAATCGCGATATCGAACCACTGGTCTCTACCTGGGTGACTAGGGTTCGGACTTATAGGGACATGGAACGCCTCCATGCTAGGCGAATGCTGCAGTTGCATAGATTTCGGGAGCTGTGGTCCCATTGGGAGAAATCCTCGTATGCTACATGAGGGGGTGCCTGGGGGTGTTGGGTTGTGGTGCTGGTTGGGTGTGTTCTCCTGGGATACTGATCTGACCTCTTCTTCTGAACGCGTTCCCGAAAGTTTTGGTCTCTCACATAGTCCCCTAGGGTTTCCTCTCCCTCCCCTACATCTGGCCCTCGGTATGTAGTATTTGTCTGTGGCTGTGTTGTTGAGATGTTATTGTTTGATACTTATATATTTTTTTTTTTTTTTTCTCCTCCTCTCCCTCTGCCACTGTTTTCTTCCTTCTTCACTTTGCCCATTCTCTGTCTGCATACAGAAGCTTTGATGTTTCTTTGTTCGGCCACTGTTGGCTATTTAAGTGTTGATAATATAATACCAAGCGAATATTTCATCTTTATTGCTTTTATTCTGTACCAAAATTGCTTATTGTAAGGCTTTACACTGTGCTTTCTTTTTATCTCTTTGATGTTAGCGTTTCTGCTCATGGACTTGCATGTCCTCTTTGGGTTGACGCACATTTTATGCAATGTATCATTTATGTTTTTCTCAATAAAGCTCATTTAAAACAAAAAAAAAACAAAAACAAAAAAAAAAAACAAAAAAAAAAAAAAAAGAATCCAGCCCCTGCTGGAGAGGTGGATTTTCTTATAATCCCTCTCTTGAGGGCATCAAAAATATATTCATCCATAGCTTGGTTCTCATCAGAAGACAATGGATACGTGCGTCCCCTAGGAGGCACCACCCTTAGAGGCAAATCAATACTGCAGTCATAAGATCTGTGCTGGGGTAGGGTGCCAGCCTCTCCCTTACTGAATATGTCACTGAACTGTTGATACTCATCTGGAAGTGAAGGGGAGGTACACAAGATCTTAACCGGGTGGGATACGCAATGCAACATACAGTACCGAGACCAAGCTGAGATTTCACACTTTTGCCAATCAAACTGTGGATTATGAAGCTGCAACCAAGGAAAACCCAGAATGACTGCGTAGTGTGGAGAATTGATAAGATGGAACTGCTGTTCCTCCGTGTGAAGTGCCCCAATGGTCATAGATAATGCCATTGTTTCAAAGGTAACCTGTGCAGGTTCTAAGGGTCTGCCGTCAATGGCTTCAATAGCAAGAGGAGATTCTCTCTCAATATGTGGAGCCCCATGCAATTCAGCAAAGGTATTATCCATAAAGTATCCAGCTGCGCCGGAATCTACTATGGCCAAAACCTCCACTGAGCGTTTTGCCCAAGATAGTACCACCTGTATGGTGGGTTTCAATGTGTTCAAACCTGGGGATGATTCAACACCACCTAGAGCCTGTCCCCCAAGGTACCCTAGGTGTGTTCGTTTCCCGGCCGTACAGGACAGGATCTTAGCAGGTGCCCAACTCTTGCCACAGTATAAACATAATCCCTGCCTACTGCGATACGTTCTTTCTTCCCTGGTTAGTCTGGTGAAGCCCAGTTGCATAGGTTCACCAGATTCCCGTAACTGTTCAATAGGTTTAGATGCCGAGGGAGGGATGGGTGGGCAAACTGTACTGCTAGTACCATTATTTTTTTACCTTAGCCTTCGATCTTTTGCCGTCAGTCTTTCATGGATCCGGGTATCAATTAGGATAACATACTCAATATAATTGTCTAGATCCATAGGTAAGTCTTTAGCTGCAATTTCATCTTTAATCTGGTCACTCAGACCTTGGGCGAAGGCTGCCAACAACGCCTCATTGTTCCAACCTACCTCTGCTGCCAAGGTGTGGAATTCAATGGCATAGTCGCCAACCGTACGCCTGCCCTGCTGTATTTCCATAAGGCGTTTAGCAGCAGAGGTGGTTCTACCAGGAGGTTCAAACACTCTCTGAAAAGACTGCACAAATTCCTTGAAACTCTTTGTGCAAGGCTTTGCACTTTCCCATAAGGGATTGGCCCATGCCAGGGCTCTACCAGTCAGGAGGTATATCATAAACCCAACTTTGCTGCTGTCACTGGGAAAGGAATGCGCAGTCAGTTCCATAAATATTTCAAGTTGGTTGATAAACCCTCTGCACAGGTTCGGATCACCATCATATCTGAGTGGCAACGGGGCCGTAGCAGTTTAACCCCTTAACTGCAGCCCCTGAGGGCATGGTATCGTTCTCTGGTGTCTGACCTGGGGAGACCACCGGACTCGGAACAGATTTATCTGAGAGTACAGTGCATTCAAGAATAGTTTGGATCACTACCGCTAGCTGATCCAGGTGTTGCTCATGTACATCCATCCTCCAATGGATGTTCTGTGTATTACCATCGCTCTTACTATCTGAGGTCATGGCCCTTTCGTACTGTCACGGTTTGTTATGACTCTCAGACACAGAGTTAGGTAAAAACACAACTTTATTGAAAAGTTAAAGAAAACCCTATTGGGTAGCATACACATACAATATATATAGAGCAATTTACATAGTAGCATAGGACTGATACATGGAATGAGATACAGGCTCTACCGGCCCTGCCAATACCGGGTAAGGCAACCTTAGTTGGCACAAGATGGTAACAGGTTCTACCGGCCTTACCAATATGCCGGTCAGGGCAGCCTGGAGACTAGTGCAATGAAGAAGAGGCTCTACCGGCCTTGCCAATATACCGGGCAAAGCAGCCTGGAGACAGGTACCACGAATAGTGAAGGATCTACCGGCCTTGCCAATACACCGGGCAAGGCAGCCAAGAAACTGAGACTGCGAGTACTGAGGCTTTACCGGCCTTGCCAATACCGGGTAAGGCAACCCAAGGAGGAATGAAAACGATCAGGTTCTACCGGCCTTACCAATACCGGGCAAGGCAGCCTAGACTGCTGGCAATGGTGGCAGCACAGGTGGCCGAGGTGACTAGCTAGGTGGAGACACCAGTCACCTAAGATGACAAGCAAGGCCCACTGGATATACAGATGGAGTAGACTACCAGTCACACATGAATGGAACAAATACATGCAGCGTACCACAGTCACAACCAGTGCAATAGCTACCGGTTTAAGCAGGGAGCGAACCAGTACCCGCGTACTGGTGGAAACCTTCAATCCGATAAGTGGAGCATACCAGTACCCGAGTACCAGGATAACCAAAGTCCCTACCAGTGCACAGCAGCCGGTATAGTGGAGCGAACCAGTACCCGCATACCGGAATAACCAATGACTCTACCGGTGCAACAGCAGCAGGTTACAGTGGAGCAAATCAGTACCCGCGTACTGTAGTAAGCAGTGACTCTACCGGTGCATCAGCAGCCGGTTACAGTGGAGCGAACCAGTACCCGCGTACCGGAATAACCAATAACTCTACTGGTGCAACAGCAGCCGGTTACAGTGGAGCGAACCAGTACCCGCGTACCGGAATAACCAATGACTCTACCGGTGCAACAGCAGCCGGATACAGTGAAGCGAACAAGTACCCGCGTACTGGAGTAAGCAGTGACCCTACCTGTGCATCAGCAGCCGGTTACAGTGGAGCGAACCAGTACCCGTGTACTGGAGAAAGCAGTGACTCTACCGGTGAATCAGCAGTCGGTTACAGTGGAGCGAACCAGTACCCGGGTACTGGAGAAAGCAGTGACTCTACCGGTGCAACAGCGGCTGGTTACAGTGGAGCGAACCAGTACCCGCATACTGGAATAACCAATGACTCTACCGGTGCATCAGCAGCCGGTTACAGTGGAGCGAACCAGTACCCGCGTACTGGGAAACCAGCAAGTGAATGAAAATGTCGCCCAGTCCACAGGATGAGACAGGCACCCGGTAGATGATACAGCAGGAACCCAGCCGAGGATGAAGAGGTACAACTCTGCAGACGGTCAACCGGATCTGGAACGGTAGCAGGAAACAGCAACAGGTACAGCAACTCCAACCGGATCAGGAACAGATGCAGGAACCAGGGGACTAGGAAGCAGGAACTGGATGACCACAGGCAAGCAGGAACAGCGATAAGGCCCAGGAAGCTCAGGAACTCAATGCAGGTGCAAACAGCATAGAGACAACACGAAAGGGCAATCAAAGGGTGCACAAGCTCAGTCTAAATAGGCAATGCAGGGCGGGCTGACGGCAAACAGCCAATGGAGAGCCCCCTACAGGTAACTGACATGTAAAGGCAGCAATCACGGGCACTGTGATAGCCTCTCTCTTTGCTGCGGTTGTTCTCATCTCTTAGGTCTGCTATTCTGCGCTATGTCTGGCGCAGTGGGAAACCAAGGTTGCGCGTGGTACAGTTGTTCTTGCCTAAGCAATTGGGGGGCTTGGCCCTCCCTGACTTTAAACTTTACTACTACGCCTGTCATCTTCTCCGGGTAGTGGAGTGGGAAGCGTCTGTGAAGTGTAGGCAATGGGTCAGCATAGACCGATTTTGGACCAGAGGGTCCATTCAAACGGCGATGTGGTCGCGTCCTGATAAACGGGACCCGGCATTGATGATGTGCCCTTTTATTGCTGTGACCCTGACTGTGTGGAACTTGACCGTGACTAAGCATGCCTTGTCCACTTTTCCGCACCTTTGATTCCCTTAATTCATAATCCTGAAGTAGTGTGTTTCTTCAAACACAGGTGCCCTATACACACTTATTTCAGGTTATGGAGGCTGGCAACCTATTGCCAATTCGAGACGTGCTGGTTGACCGCCCACCAACCTTTCTGGACACGTTTAGATACCACCGCCTAAGTCGTTATGTTTCATCCATTGTACAGCGGCATCAACTATCCAGACCCTTCACGATATTTGAGAAGGAGTGCACACAGACTACTCCACTTCGGCATGGGCTGTCCCATTTGTACTTGATTCTGCTTGCTGGTGGTGAACCTGCGACTCCGTTGCTAGTAGGGAGCTGGAAAACGGACTTGGGAATAACTCTATCCCCAAGACAGTGGGAGCAGATTATGTGTGCTGCACATCAAGTCTCTGTCTCCACGAAATACCAAGAATCCACTTATAAATTATTATCGAGATGGTATTTGACCCCAGTAGCATTGCAGAATATAGATTCTAGCCAGGATGACAGCTGCTGGAGATGTGGGGGGGAACCTGGTGAACTCCTTCATCTTTGGTGGGGGTGTCCTGTGAGCATACCTTATTGGAAAGCGATTCATGGGATTATTTGTCACCTAATTTCAGACAATTTCAGACTGGAACATCTTCTTTTACATCACACTTCTCTACCTCTTTCTAAGTATAAGAAAACTTTGACCCCACACTTGTTGGTGGCAGCGAACAGCCTGGTCTCGCTGAATTGGAGGAAGCCTGGCCCCCCTGAGACTTTTTACCTGGGTGGAGAGAGTGGAGAAGCTTAGGGTGATGGCGGAGCTGGCTTCTTCCTCTCCGGCTGAGATCAACAGACATAATGAGATATGGCTGGTTTTGAAGAGTCCCGCTTTTCTAACACTGGTGACATGAGATTCCCTCGGCCTGTTTTGTTACATTGTCACTTTCCCTAGTGCCTCACTCCCGTCTCTCAGTGGATGCGTGGGAAGCCTTGAGTCGGGGATCTACACTGTAAGGAGATGCCAATACTTAGGCCGCATTGTGTATATATGTGTTTTTTTCTGGGTTTCTGTGCTATATTGATGCATTATTTATTGTATTCATTGTAACGCTCGTATTTGATCTTTTAATGTTTTGCACTGGATAGGCTGTGCCATTGCATGTATTGTTGTGGAAACCTGCAGTGTGTCTCGTGTTTTCCCTCCCCCTCCCTTCCCATTTCTCTCCTTTTCTTTCTCTTTCTTACTCTCTTTTTCTTTTATTTTCTTTGTATTTTCTGTACTTATTCATGTTTTTCTCTGTAAAAATGCCTTCTTGAAAATTAATAAAATTCAATTGACACTAAAATCGTATAATCTAATGTCATCTGCGCTGAGGTCAGGGAGACAGAAGTCTCATACATACCCAACAAGAAAGGAGGAGTAGAAAATTCCACCGAAAAGCCCATTTTGTCTGTTATGAATGCAAAAATCTTGATCCAGAAAGAAAAGATAGGTGGGCAGGAATAAAAGGCGTGCAGCAAAGTGGCTCGGGGTTCAGTACGAGGATAAGTTGGGGAAGTGGCTAATCCGATCTTGTGAGCCAGTTGAGGGGTGACAGAGATCCTACATAAAAGTCTATAGGAGATTTCATGGAAATAAGATGCAGGGGAATGTTGAAGACGGCTTCTGAAACCCCGGTAGATGACGTCCGTCGACAAAGACGGAATGTCTATTATTTATTTAGCTATATGGGAGTGATTTAAGCGAGCTGAACTGGTGGACAATAAAAGACTATATGCCCTAGAGATCATCAAGGGGAGGGGAAATGAGGCCTGCAGCAAGCAATCAAGCGGGTTGTCTGAGAGTTGTGTGTGGAGCATGGGCAGGAGTGTTTGGGCATAATGCTTGGCTTGAACGTAGGTGAATAAGTGGCTTGACAGAAAGTTGTGTTTTGATTGGAAGTCTGGGAAAGATTAGGGTTTCCCTGTGGTCAGATCAAGGAGCACCCCTACAAGAAAGATTTTCTTTTCTTCCCAAGCATAAAATCTGCTATCTGGAAAGCCAAGCTGAAACATAGGATTCAGGAGAGAAGGGAGAAAAACCTGAAACATTTTTAGTTTTATATAATAAATGGTGGGAGTGTTGTCATGCTT
Organism: Rhinophrynus dorsalis; assembly: GCA_037306005.1. NCBI lineage: Eukaryota > Metazoa > Chordata > Amphibia > Anura > Rhinophrynidae > Rhinophrynus > Rhinophrynus dorsalis. The sequence continues at coordinate 37,733,097 of CM074728.1, read as the reverse complement.
TGATTGTTGAGTTGAGTAGTGGATTTTCTAAACAATGTGGGAATGTGGTGCATGCAGAAGGTAGCTAATATTGGCTCGTGGAGTAAAGGCCTGATCCCATATAGGATTTGTATAAGTATTAGTGTGGTTAATCCAATCTTTGGCAATATGCAGGAGACATGCAACGTTGTAAAGCCTAATATTAGGGAGGTCCAGACCCCTCTTCTCCCTCTTCTTCTGTAACCTGGTTAGACTAATCTTGGGCCACTTTCCCTGCCAAATAAAACCCTGAAATTTCCTGTTAAGGAATTGCACATCTGAATTGGGCAAGTATATAGGCATTGTCTATAGTTTATACAATCATTTAGGAAAAACCACCATTTTAATCAACTGAGCCCTCCCAATGAATGAGAGCGGAAGATTTGAGGCTATTTGGCCAAGCAGTGGCAGAATGATCATCTGTACAATAGGAACAATTTGCCACAGAAAATCAATACCCAAAAATTTTAATACAGTCTGGGACAATACAAAACATGCATATAGGGGCTGTAGAGAAAGGGTTTTTTTACAGTAAGGTCTGTTAAATTGTGGAATTCCTTGCCCAAGAAGGTGGTTATGGCAGATACAATGAATACATTTAAGAGAAGATTAGATACATTTCTTTGAAATGGGAACGTACAGAGTAGTAGGCAGATCAGGAAGGCCCGATAAAGACTAAATTATTTGGTAGCAGGAAAGCTATAAAATTCTCAGTCACTGGGGTAGGAGGAGAAGATTGAACTTGATGGACCTATTCAACCTAATTTACTATGTTACATAGAACTTAAGGCAACGCACCACATCCAGCAAAGTAAAGATCCCTTTCCTTGTCAGAAGTAGGGTCAGGACAGAAGGAGGGCACAACGATTTCCTGATTGATGTGGAAATCCAAGACCACCTTCAGGAGAAATTCCTGAGAAGTGCAAAGAACTGCCGTGTCCTTGTGAAAAACCAAAGAAAGGTGGTTTACAGGACAAGGTGTGCAACTCAGCAACTCTGCGAACAGACACTATCGCTAGGAGAAAGGCCATCCTCCAAGTCAGCAGACAGAGAGGAAAAGCAGCCAAAAATTCAAAGGGAGGGCGATGAAGGACGCCCAAAACCAACGTTAAGATCCCACTCGGTAGAGAGTTTCTTAAAGACAGGGCGAGCATGAGAAACGCCCTGAAAGAAAACCTTAAAGTGATAGTAATACATGAACTTACATACATTTAATTCTGTAGATATTTAAAAAATAAATTATATGTGCCATTTCCGATCTCCCAAACATTTGGATGATATCAGTCTGCAAAGTTTCCCCTTCCCTCCCCTTGTGCTGATGTCAGCTTTCTAACTTAGAGACGGAGATCCCAGTCCATAGACTGTCCTGCGGCTCTTTAGCAGAGCCATGATCACGGTAGTTACAAATAAATACTTCATTTGAACTGTCTACAACTTGTGCCTGGTTTGCAGGCACAAGTTGCAGACCATTCAAATGAAGTATTTCTTTGTAACTACCGCGATCACGGCTCTGCTGAAGAGCCGCAGGACAGTCTATGGACTGGGATCTCTGTCTCTAAGTTAGAAAGCTGACATCAGCACAAGGGGAGGGAAGGGGGAACTTTGCAGACTGATATCTCCCAAACCATAAAGGTTTGGGAGATTGGAAACGGCACAATTAATTTATTTTTTAAATATCTACCAAATTAAATGTATGTAATTCCATGTATTACTATCACTTTAACGTCTGGAATAATGGCAATGCGTCTCTGAAAGCAAACAGAGAGTGCGCAAGCGTGAACCTTTAAGGAACTCAGGCTGAGTCCCTTATCTACCCCATTCTGCAAAAAGGACAGGACCGTACAAAGGTCAAAGTCTTGGGAGAGAAGATCCTTATCAGCACACCAAGAGAGACAGGTAGACCAGACTCTGTGGTATGCCTTAGAGGAAACAGGTTTCTGAGCACTAAGCAAAATAGCCCCTATGCTGGAGAGAAACCCTTCCTCATTTATTGAGGATTCAATCACCATGCCGTCAAATCCAGATGGTCCACATCCTCCTTCCACAGATAACCCTGTAGAAGAAGATCCAGCCTGCGGGGAAGCTGAAAAAGGGCTCTGCTACTGAGAGGTCCAGGAGCTCTGGAAACCATGCCTGATGAGGCCAATACGGAGTGAACAGAATTACTGGAGAGCCCTCCAGATGCAGTTTTCTCAACACCCTGTGAAGCATGGGAATGGGAGGAAAGATGTACGCTAGAGGAAAGCACCATGGTATCGACATGGCATCCACTGACAGAGCCAGCGAGTCCCTCCACAGGGAGCAGAACAGTGGAACGTTCCGGTTGTGCCTGGTCGCAATCAGGTTGACGCAAGGAAGTCCCCATTACTGGACAATGGGTTCGAACACATGGAGTTCCCACTCTCCTCTGTCCACTGTGTGTCGACTTAGGAAGTCTGCTAGAACGTTGTCTACTCCAGGAATATGAATGGCGGATATGGCAGGAACATGTTCTTCCGCCCAAATTAAGATAGCTTTGACCTCTAACCAAGCTGTGAGACTTCTTGGTCCACCTTGCTCATTGATGTAAGCCACGGCTGTGGCATTGTCAGACCGAACTCGAACAGGGCATCCTTCCACACTGAAAGTCCAGTACCGCACCCCAGCCAGAGAGGCTGGCATCTGTTGACACCGTTGTCCAGAAGGATACCAGGAAGGGCCTGCCCTCCAGGAGATTGGAGAGGTCTAGCCACCACGAAAGAATTAGGTGCATAGGAAGAGGTAGAGAAACTGACATCTTCAGGAGATCCGTCTTGCCCTTGCAGACCTGGATCATGAACCTCTGAAGTTCTCTCATGTGAGCCATTTCAAACGGAAACGCCTCCATGTCAGATATGAACCTCCCCACTAGAGAGGTTAACTTCATGCAGGGACTAGATCGCAAGCCAGAACTGCAGACACCTTGTGGGTGATCTGGTGAGCCACTTCTTCCGTGAGAAACACCATGCCCTGCAGGGGGTCGAATAGAAGACCCAGAAAAAACAAACGTTGAGATGGAACCAAATCGGACTTGTCCCTGTTCAGAATCCACCCATGATGGACTTGCTGATGGAGTTCTGGAGAGGGGGCCCTCAAGAACAAGTCGCACATGTATGGAATAACACTGATGCTGTCCCTGTACAGGACGGAAACCAAAAGGAAGCGCAGAAATCTGGAATTGCCCTTGGTCACAAGCAAACCTGAGGTACTGCCGGATCTCCGGATGGTTGGCTATATGCAGATAGGCATCTTGAAGGTCCAGAGAAGCGAGAAATTCCCCAGGACACATGGCCGAAATCACTGTCCTTAGAGACTCCTGGTGATAATGAGTTTGACCACAAAGTAATTGAGATCCTTGAGGTCTGAGATGGAACGGCACCCGTTGTCCTTCTTGAAAACCACAAACAGGTTGGAATAGAAACCCAAACCAGTTTCCAGCTTAGGAACCAGTTCCAGGACCTCAACCTGAGGAAGAGAGGTGAAGGGAATCCTGTACCCCTCTGAGACAACCTGTAAAACCAACGGATACTCCACGATGTCGGTCCAGACACTTAGGAAATGGCGCAGACGGCCACCCACTGTCGCGAGGGGTATGGGGTTCGGTGAGTCATGCCGAAGAAGGTTGGAGGTCTTGGGCTAGGTGGAGGACTGCTTGGGCCTCCATTGTTGTTTGGGCTTGGAGGAGGAACGCGAAGCCTGGGGTACCGCCTAGGTTGTGGCACTTGCCTCAGCTTGAAAGGGATGAAAAAGCCTATTCCGTCTGACCTGAGGCTTCCTTTTGGAACCTAAGGGAAAGAGGATGCTCTTGACCCCAGTGGCCTCAATAATGAGGCCCTTAAGCTCCGGCCCAAATAAGGACGTTCTCAAAAAGGACAACAAAAGAAAAGGATTTCTTAGAGATGGTATCCGCGGACCAGATCTTAAGCCAGAGAGCGCATCTGACGACCACAGACATGGTAGAAATCCTAGCTACCAAACGGATAGCATCAAATATAGCTGCAGAGACATAATGCTGAGCTTCAGAAATGTTAGCTAGAAGCCGCAACAAGTCAGCAGTGGGAGCACCCTGATGTACAGCTACAATCAGCTGTTCTGTCCAGACAGCAATAGCCCTATTCACTCAAACAGCGGCGAATTAGGGATGTAAGGATGTGCCTGAAGTAGCAAAGATGGCTGTTAGAAAAGCCTCAAGTATTCTATCAGTCCAGTCCTTAAACACAGAATTGTCTGCCACAGGCAGAGCTGTGGATATCGAAAGTCTAGAAGTTGGGGCATCCACCTTAGGGAGTTGAGCCCACTGAGCTAGGGCCACTTCTGAGAAGGGATATAACTTAGCAAACTTTCTAGGCAGAGTAGACTTCGTCAGGATTTTTCTACTCATCAAGAGTTTGCTTAGGTGGGAGAAAGGTACACTGCTTCTTAGGTATGTGAAACACACAACAGAAGGGTCCTTAGGAACTGCAGAAATGAGAGGAATGTTCAGAGTATTGAGGACTGCCAGGATTAGGCCCTCAGCTGAGGGTTCAGGGTCAGCCTGAAATGGGTCTCAAAGAATTGGGAGGAAACTTCCTCAGGACATTCACTCATCTGAGTCCCCAAACAATTCACCCTCAGAGGAATCTGACACATCAGGTACACCCTGGTTTGGGAACTGAAGACCTGAATGCAGTAGGGGGCTGTCAAGTCTGGAAGATCCCCTGCAAATGTGTGGGAAGGAGTTGCAAAGTAGACCTTAACTCTTTAGAAGTAGCCTTAAACTCCTGCATCCACAGTGGCTCTAGTACATGGCTGGAGGTCCCTGGCGGAGAGGCAGGGGAAGCAGTGCATGAAGGGCACAAATGACCTGAGTATTCTCTAGGAAGCCCTGATTGACATGAGGAGAAATGCGCAATGGGGGTCACAGACACCCCAGTATCCTTAGTCTTATGTCTAGCCCCAAGTCTAACAGGGTATAAACGTCTGAAAAGTATTTGGTAAAACCCAAATACAGTGTCTTAGATTACATTTTCACCCCAGAAATAGCGAAAATACACTTATCTGGCAGGCGAAGGGTTAATATGCTGAAGAGAGAAGGAGAGTCCAAGCCCTGCATAGGATACTAGTGAAGGGAAAGGAGAAAATGCCGTCCGTGAAGACAGACAATCAGAAACGAGCGAGCGAAACGGGTGCTCATGGGAAATGTAGTTTCCCTTCAAGTACCCCAAAAACAGTGACCGAAGCCCCCCCAAGCCCTCCAAAAGACTCAGAACATTAACCGGATGACAGGACAAGGGTAGACAAACAGAATGAGCCATCTCTGAAGTCGCTACGATGAGTGGATGTAGAGATATGTCCCAGAGTGTAAAGTTCCATAGAGGTGAATGGAGCATGGCGTCTATGCGGAAAAGCGCACAACTCAAATAATGCTAAATAAGCAAAGTGAGTCTAAAAGTAGAAAAACACATAAGAAACACCAGAATAAGAGTAAACAACACTTAACCCAATAGGGAAGGTGTAATAAACGCCATAAAGTGATCAACATGGCAAACAAAGGGTAAATTTACCTCAGAATCCCCAGTGCTCCAAACCCCAATAGACATACATATAAACCCAAACAGTGCAGAACTATGTAGTAGGAACTCCAAAGAAGACCCCTGTGCAGAGGGGAAGCGTGGGACAAGTGGACCTCAGCACTCAAAGGGTTGCTCACATTTTTAGCAGGTCTTCTGTCTTCAGATTACCACTTGTAAAGAAGAAGCCTCAGGGGGCTTCTCCTAGGGAAAAAACATGCTAGACAAGATTTTCCCCTCAGGGCTGGAAGGTCCACAACAGCACCTGGAAACTGAGCACTCCACCATTGAGACGTCTGTAATGGTAATCCGCCTAATGGTGGGTATTCCATGTCTAACAGAAAACAATAAATATAACTAAAAACTCTAGCAAAACTGTTCTCTTGCTTTGCTTGATCAAGGCACAAATCTTACTGGATGGGGATTGGCTGGTGCACAGCTAAAGAGGGAAGGAAGGCTCCACCCTGCACTTCTTTTCAAGAATTGTTCCTGCCTACTTAAAGGGGTGGTTGCCTTCCCAAAGATACCTGTAATCTATATTGGATGACAGAGAAAGTGCTATATCCAGTCAAGCTCCAAGTGGGTAAAATACCAAAAGAAAGTTGAATATTTCCAGGATAAACATCCCATCTGCACTAAAGCCAACTGTCAATTCTCAATATCATTCTGAGCTAGAAAAGGTATCCAACATACGTACAGTATCTACAAACACAGCTTACTTAGTCAAATAATTCCACATTAATGCCCTTACAGTAAAATATCTGCCTTTGCTTTAGTCCCAAATACCTTTCCTACAGTTTTAATGGATGACCTCTTATTTTATACTCTGAGTAAATAGTTCCCCCAGAGACTTATTGGCCTTTAATATATTTGCAATGATAATCCAATCACCCATTAGACATCTTGTCTCCAATGTAAATAAATCCAGTGTAGCTAGTCTCTCTTTATAATTCAGATCCTCCAATCTCTTTATCAGTTTTGTTGCATTTCTCTGCACATTTTCCACTTCAGTAATGTATTTTTTAACCCCTTACCGACCAGCGAGCGCACGCGCGTCCAGCACTTGGTGGCCACGGGGCTTTTTTTTTTATCATCATCACTTCCGGTTCAGGGCTTCCGGAGCGGCGGGGTTAAGAAAGGTTGCCCCAAACTCTACTCCATATTTTAGACACGGCCTTACCAAGTAATTTTAAAGTGGTAGAATTATATTCCCATCCCATGCATGTATATCCCTGTTTATACATGATTGTAGAGAACCATGAAGCACTCCACTTAAAACTTTAGACATACTTGAATAAGTTTAATGTATAACAACTCTTCATTCAATCATTTAATTGTAGCATGAATCTTGACCTAGGTAAAAATATTTCACTACACGATTTACTGACTAAACATGGGGTTCTTATCCCTTTGAGTTCCAGAGAGGTGAGCAATGCATTGCTTTAAAATGTACTGGCAGGCCCCTGAGGCACTCAAATTGTTATTTTTATCATTGTTCTGGTGTACTGTGGATTCAGAAAAATGTAAGGTGCACAAAGAACACAGTATCCAAACTTTATAAGTGTAGGTTATTTCACAAAGTGCAGGAAGAGTAGTGTATCGGACGCAGTGCTCTTGGATTGTATATTCACGAAAAAACATCATAGGTTCCCTTTAGGTTTTTATGGATCATCAAGTGTTTTCCCCTGACAAGCATACAACGAAAAGTTAAGATATTGGCGTGCAGGTTATTTTTCCACCCTTGAATCCCACTTTATGCATACCATGTTTGAATAGGCCTGTGATTCCATTAACATCAATGAGATACATAAACAGGTATAGGTATAGTTTACATACATACATACATAGCCTACTCAGCTGGAATAGTTTTTATCAAATCCTATATAATAATTCCCTAGGATGTTTGTCAGAAGCCATCATGAGCAGTATAATCCGTGCGCATTGCAGTCATATGCGCAGTACAGACTAATGCCTTAACACAGCTGATACAGAGCAGGGAGCTCCGAATTCAGACCGGATTCCTCTCTGCGCACCTTCCTGGGACCGATTGGTGAGCAGAGAGGCTCTGGGCACCATCTGAGGTTACTGGGTGGCACTGTGGCCCGTGTAGACAGGCTTTTAAACTAGTAGGGAATATAAATAAACTGATAAATATCTGTCTGACATTCTTCCTATGTTAAATGTCAACCTTAAGCATGGACTCTTTTAAGCAAGTCATGGAGGTAGAATGTTTTCAAGGGACAGGTGAAAACAAAATTATATTTCAAAAACACATTTTTCTGTTAACCATATACAGAACTCCAAAGAACATCACTAATGACACACTTTTTCTTCTCCTGTTACATAGTTTAAAGGGATTGAAAACGTCAGTTGTAAATCTAGTCCAACCTTTGTCAGTCTAGTACTAAGCCATCCAAGTCACTTTAATGTTTTAACGGGCCATGTTGCTCAGGTACCATGAATTATGCAGATTTCAGGAATTTGCCTGTATGCACACATTTAAATTAGTTGATTGTTCTTGTAGATAATTTATTTCTCTTGTGCTCAGGCAGGCGCGTTCTTTAAAACCCACACTGTCAGTGGTACCTGAGGACACTGGACTGCTGTAAAGGAGACACACCATACCAAACAAATGTGCAGAGGACAGCGGTTCAAGTAAAGACATAATGAAAACTGGCTTGCTTGAATAAATATGAAAACAAAATTGACTATGTACTTAGAAACAAAAAAGATGTGCCCTTACCATCCACTGCCAGTATACAGACTCCAGATTTTTCCATTCCAGGTAGGCTCCTAAGTGAGAATTCTGAAATTCCAGCAACTACAAAAAGAAAGGAAGCCATTTGAATTGTCATCTCATTCGTGAATGAACAAATAATAATAATCAACTGTGTGTGGTACAACTCGGGCAGCAACAGAAATGTATCTGTATGGTATTCTCAGGCCAATCCAACCATGACAAATTCACGTCATTTCATATAAACTTAGGCGTATGTATAAAGAAATAGACTAGAAATTCTTGCCAAAAACAAATGCAAAATATTTATACGTTTAAACACTTGGGTGCTAAAGAAGTCTACACATTGCTTCACAATGTGTTGGTGACCTCCTTAGTATCCAAGGAGATAAAATCGCCACTTCAATAATTTGGGCTTTTTGTTAAAGAAAGTGCAGTTGTTTTTCCCCCACATTTGTTGCACATCTGCCTTTATGCGTATGCCCCACTGATGCCAAAGCTAAAACTGTAGCACAGGAAACCATTGCATTGGAAGGACCTTTTTTTTCATACATTTCAGCAAACTTGCATGTTACAAATTCACTTTTTGCTAAAGAAAGCACTGAAAAATTTTGTTTAACCCCTTAACGACCAGAAAAATGAGTTGGATTTCACTTAAGGACCTGAGCAATTTTGACTTTTTTTTACTATATTTTCTCTTTAATTCCTTTTGTACACCCATACAAATCATATACTGTTTTTTAAGCAGAAGTAGGGCTTTCTTTTGATACCACAACTATATGAATACCTCATCGTTTAACTTGATTAAAACAGAAAAAAAAGAGGAAAAAAAAAAAAAAAAAAACATTTTGCTTACATTTTCCTCTCAGGATTTGCATACTATTAGTTCATTACAAAAAATTCCCCTAAATATATTCATTTGATTCTCCTGAATATAAGAGTACCCCATATGCCTAGTATTTCAATCCCTTTCTCACATTTACAAGGTAAATATTATAAGATGGACACCATTATTTCCAACCAGTAATTTTTCAACACTTGGATTTTTCACAGCTTGCGTCACTGGTGCCATGTCTCATTTGGGGCTGTGTAACAGTGCTCCACTTTAAAATTTCCTCCCAAAAGTGTATATTTTTGGAAAGTGGACACACCAGGCTTTCATTTTTGCATGTTTTCAAATTTTTTATGCAGCCATTTTACCACCATTCCCTTGTAAAACTTGATGTAAGTAAAAAATTCAGTGTTTTTCACACTTAGGTTTCAATGTTGATGTGAATTTCAAGCAAAAGATAGGTGAAGAATTTTAAAAATGCATTGTTTAGTGTTCAGCTCCTCCTTCTGAGTACGGCAATGCCCCATATGCCTAGGTTTCTCATGGTTTGGGGGAGATACGGGACACAATTTTGAATAAATATTGCATTTTCACATCTTGCTTAACTGGTGCAATGTCTCAATTGGGGCTGTGTAACAGTGCTCCACTTTAAGATATCCCCCCAAACGTGTATATTTTTGAAAAGTAGACACACCAGGCTTTCATTTTAGGTGTGTTTTCAAATTTTTTACACGGCCATTTTACCGCCAATCCCTCGTAAAACGTGATGTAAGTAAAAAATTCAGCATTTTTCACACTTTGACTTCAATGTTGATGTGAATTTCAAGTACCTGATAGGTGAAGTTTTTTAAAAATGCATTGTTTAGTGTTCAACTCCTTCTTCTGAGTATGGCAATACCCCATATATACATAGGTTTCTCATGGTTTGGGGGAGATACGGGGCGACCTGAACTTTGCTCCGGTTCAACTGCCTGACCCTTGTATTCAAAAGAAACAACGTCTTTTGGCCTTGCCGAAACCGCCGCTGCGCTGGAAAGAGATGCCGGTGAAGAGGAAGTTAGTCAGGCCATCAGCTGAAGCTTCTCCCGCTAAGACTTTCGCTGTTGAGGACTAAGGAGCAGCCTCCTGATGAGTATTTGTGTATTTTTTAGTTGGACTTTACTATATGATGCTTTTGCTTTCCATGTTTAGGTGCCTATCGTGGGAATTATGGGCCTTACCTGTGAGTTGTGACGCTAAGTGTGTTTATATTGTTCATTATGGGTTGATGTGCTGGGCTGTGGCTTCCCGCTGGTTCCGGCAGCGCCGGGCCCCGCGGGGAGTCGCTGCTCTGGCATGGGTTGTTCTTCAGTTTGATATCATGTTGCTATTACTTGTTGACCCTATGGGCTTCCAGACGCAATACCCCACTGTTGGTTGGGTTGCTCTATGCTGCCTATTGGTCGCGGTGGTTGCGGCCTCTTTTGTGGCACTCGGGGCCTTTTGATCTCGTGTGCCGCAGGGTCCTTGGCTAGAGTGAGCAGTACATTGCCTTTTATTGGGATTTCCCTATATATGTGTTTGGCAGTTTTTATATTGTCTTTGACGTGAGGCTGAGTCTATTCCTAACTACTAATACCCCTCATGATCTGTTTTCTTATTATTACGAGTGTATTATGTTGGATTCCTGTAATTTCCGCCTGTTGTTGCCGACCTGAGTGTGTGGGGGGATATTCTTAGATGGGGACCCTCTTTGACTCCCCCTAGGTACCCCCCCCCCACAGGTTGGGATCCGGTGCACGGGGTGGAATCCCCTCAACTGCTGTGCTTTGATGCGTGTTTTTTGTTATCTTTTATACAATTGTTACTTATGGGACAGTACATTGCTCACGGGGGGGACCGGCTAGTGGCCGCTTGGTTTTTACATACACAGCTTAGATACTCTGCGGTGTGCTGTCGCTGGTCGATCTCCCCTCTGACAATACTCTCCGGGATCATTGGGCCACTGTGTGTTATGATGGTCTTCGCTTTTTGTGGTGACCTCTTCACTTCACACTGGCTTCCGTCCCCTGGAGCCGTCCGCATTGTACGGTTGCTCTGTTACTCTATATTCTATTCCACTTTATTGCGGCTTTTTGTTTTCTGCTCCTCCATGGTTGTTGGCCTGGTGGGTGCCGGAGGTTTGCGTGGCATGCGGCTGCTAGATCGGGGAGCCCAGCGGTGGTTTGGGTTCCTTGTGTGCCAGATCTGGCTGCGGTCTGCTATGCTCCTCTGGGTCCTCCAGGTGACATCTCCCTTCCCTTCCTTCCCTTCTGTCTCTTGTCATTTGTCTTTTTCCCTCCCTGCTAGTCTCTTTCTCTTCTCATCTCTCTGTCTTTTCTACCATCCCTTGGTGACTGTGACAATTCTGGCATTGGTTTCCTCTTCCCAACAGGCTACTGATGGGTGATATGCACCTATCGTGTGTCTCCATGAACGTGAAGGGTCTTAATTCCCCTTTCAAAAGGAATATGCTCCTTCAGGACTGCAGGAGGATGGAATATATTAGATAGATAATATTATAATATATTATAATAGAATATTAGGCTCTACCGGCCTTGCCAATACCGGGTAAGGCAACCTGCAGATGGGATAGCATAACGGTTCTACCGGCCTTACCAAATTACCGGGCAAGGCAGCCCCAATAAGTACACAGTGTAGGCTCTACCGGCCCTGCCAATACCGGGTAAGGCAACCTCAGATGGAATGTGGCAAAAGGTTCTACTGGCCTTACCAATACCGGGCAGGGCAGCCCAGAGATAGTAGCAGCAGTCAGATGATAATGGCAAATTGACAGGATCGTAAGCAACCCAGTGTACGCACACTGAGACCAACAGGGGAATCGTATAGCCGCGAGGCTTTAGGAGCAAACCAATGTCCTCACACAGGAGTAACAAGTGAATCATAAAGCCGCAAGGCTTTGGAGCAAACCAGCGTCCGCACGCTGGGACCAACACTGAATCGTATAGCCGATAGGCTTTGGAGCAAACCAGTGTCCGCACACTGGAGTAACAAGCGAATTGTATAGCCGCAAGGCTTTGGAGCAAACCAGCGTCCGCACGCTGGGACTAACACTGAATCGTATAGCCGATAGGCTTTGGAGCAAACCAGTGTCCGCACACTGGGGTAACAAGTAAAACATATAGCCGCAAGGCTTTGGAGCAAACCAGCATCCGCACGCTGGGACCAACACTGAATCGTATAGCCGATGGGCTTTGGAGCAAACCAGCGTCCGCACGCTGGGACCAACACTGAATCGTATAGCCGATAGGCTTTGGAGCAAACCAGTGTCCGCACACTGGAGTAACAAGCGAATCATATAGCCACAAGGCTTTGGAGCAAACCAGCGTCCGCACGCTGGGACCAACACTGAATCGCATAGCCAATGGGCTTTGGAGCAAACCAGCGTCCGCACGCTGGGACCAACACTGAATCGTATAGCCAATAAGTTTTGGAGCAAACCAGTGTCCGCACACTGGAGTAACAAGCGAATTGTATAGCCGCAAGGCTTTGGAGCAAACCAGCGTCCGCACGCTGGGACCAACACTGAATCGTATAGCCGATAGGCTTTGGAGCAAACCAGCGTCCGCACGCTGGGACTAACAAGCAATGTTGCCGACGCGACCAGGCAGAAGGTTGCCAGGATACAGGAGACAGGCGATGAGATGACAGGAACCGGCAACGATCAGTCAGGTCAGGAAACAGCAGAGAAGAAGTTCAGCAGGAACTGCATCACCAGAGACTAGGCCGGAACCAGGACTGGAACAATTCAGCATGCAGGAGACACTGGAACAGTAACAATCAGGAACTCAGGAACACTGGAACAGAGGCCCAGCTATCATTGGACATAGTGATAGCAAAAAGGTCAGAAACAACACGAAAGGGCACTCAAAGGGTGCCCAATCCAGGTTTAAATAGGCAATATGAGGCGGGCTATATGCAGACAGCCAATAGAAGCCCCCTACTGGTGACAGACAAGGAAATGAAGCAATCACTGGCACCGTGATAGTACCCCCCTTTCAAAGACCCCCTCTCCTAGAATAGGGTCTAGGTTTCTGTGGGTATTTGGCATGAAAGACCCTAGTTAGCCTAGGTGCATGAAGGTCCTTACTATCCACCCATGATCGATCCTCAGGACCGTATCCTTTCCAATGTACCAGGTACTGTACCCTTCCTCTAAGCCTACGGGAATCAATAATGCTCTGAACCTCGTACTCCTCCTGACCCTCGACCTCAACAGGTCCTGGCACCACAGGTGTGGTAGTATAGCGATTGCAAACCAGAGGCTTAAGAAGGGACACATGGAACACATTATGGATACGCATGGATGCAGGTATGTCTAGTGCATAGGAGACAGGGTTAATTTTACGAATAACTCTGTATGGACCAATAAACTGGGGAGCCAACTTATTAGACGGAACCTGCAGCTTGAGATTTCTGGAGGAAAGCCATACTCTATCCCCAACCTGAAAAGAAACCGCTGGAAGCCTTCTACGATTAGCATGGCACTGATGACGCTGAAATGACTGACCAAGTGCCCTCTGAACTTGTGCCCATGTGGAACGGAGTTGCTCGATATGCTCATCCAGAGCTGGAATCTGTTGCGTCTCAAATGAATCTGGAAGCAAACAGGGCTGAAACCCGTAATTAATCAGAAACGGGGAGCTCCCAGATGAAGAATTGACCGCACAGTTCCTGGCGAACTCTGCCCAAGGCAACAAGTCGGACCAATTATCATGATGGTCAGTAACGAAACAACGGAGAAATTGTTCCAAGCCCTGATTAGCTCGTTCAGCGGCTCCATTGGTCTGGGGATGGTAGGCAGAGGAGAAGGACAGCTGTATGCCCATCTGTTGGCAAAATGCCCTCCAAAATCTAGACACAAACTGGCTCCCCCTGTCAGACACCAGTACCCTGGGCACTCCATGCAACCGGAATACTTCTCTGGCGAACACCATTGCCAATTCCTTAGCTGAAGGAAGGCCACGGAGGGGCACGAAATGAGCCATTTTAGAAAACCTGTCCACCACCATGAATATAAAGGAATACCCCTTAGACATAGGCAATTCTCCCATAAAATCAATGGAAACATGAGACCAGGGGCGTTCGCCATTAAGCACCGGTTGAAGCAAGCCCACTGGGAGATGTCTCGGGGTCTTAGCGCGGGCGCAGGTGGCACAGGCATTCGTAAATTCGGCACAATCGTTTCTCATGGAAGGCCACCAAAATAACTGCGAAAGGGACCATAACAATTGGTCTCTACCGATATGTCCCGCAGCCTTAGAGGAATGGTAGGTTTCGAGCAACCTAGTACGAAATGATTCAGCGACAAAACATTTGCCCACTGGGGTTTCAAGGGGAGCGGACCCCTGAGAGGCCAGGATCTCCTCCCCCAAAGGAGAAGTGATACTTGTGCGTATAGTAGCCAGTATTCTATCGGGTTGGATGATAGGTGCTGGTGCTTCCACTCTGTCACTGTCGGCCTCAAATTGTCTTGACAGTGCATCAGCCCTGATATTCTTCGATCCCAGTAAATATGATACAATGAAATTAAATCGGGACAGGAACAGTGCCCATCTGGCCTGACGAGAGGACAATCTCTTGGCCTCCGAGAGATAAGTCAGATTTTTATGATCTGTTAGGATTAAGACAGGATTCTTAGTACCTTCAAGCAAATGACGCCATTCCTTAAGAGCGAGGATAATGGCCAATAATTCTCTGTCACCTATCTCATAGTGGCTTTGAGTGACAGTCAACTTTTTAGAGAAAAACCCACAAGGTCTGAGTGTTCCACCTTTATCGTGTCATTGCGAAAGTACTGCCCCGACCCCAATATCTGCCGGCCAACAAGAAGGATTAGCACCCTTGTGCGTAAGATCGGACAGAGGTTTGACAATGGAAGAAAAGTTCTTAATATTATCCTACCTCTGTATAAATCCTTGGTTAGGCCTCATCTAGAATATGGAGTACAATTTTGGGCACCTGTTCTAAAAAAAGACATTACTGAACTGGAAAAGGTGCAGAGACGTGCAACAAAACTGATAAAGGGATTGGAGGATCTGAGTTACAAAGAGAGACTAGCCAAACTGGGTTTGTTTACATTAGAAAAGAGACGTCTAAGGGGTGATATGATTACCATTTACAAATACCTTCAAGGTCAATACAGAGAACTATCCAATGAATTATTTATGCAAAGAGCTGAGCTAAGAACAAGAGGTCATCCATTAAGACTTGAGGAAAGGCGCTTTCGACTAAAACACAGGCAGGGATTCTTTACAGTAAGGGCGGTAAGGCTATGGAATTCTTTGCCTCGGGATGCTGTGCTTGCAGATAATGTAACTGCATTCAAAAAAGCAATGGATGCCTATCTAGCACAGAACAATATTGACAGTTATGACAGATGGCTTCAAAGCAAATAGGATATTGAGCCGGGGAACTATATGACACACACACACACCTACACTGGAAATTGCTCCAGAGGGCTTTTTTGTTGCCTTCCTCTGGATCAACAGGGGTGTTATTGGCACGGGCTGGACTTGATGGACGCATGTCTTTTTTCAGCCTTATCTACTATGTTACTATGTAATAAACCTCCTATAATAATTAGCGAAACCCAGGAAACGCTGTATGGCTTTAAGACCCTTGGGTTTTGGCCATTGTAGGACAGCTGACAACTTTTCTTTGTCCATAGCAATGCCATCATTGCCAATTATGAACCCCAAGAATGGCACGCTGGTTCTATGAAACTCACATTTTTCCAATTTACAAAATAATTTGTTCTCACGGAGTCGTAGCAATACTGCGGATACATCTTTGATGTGCTGTGACATGTTTTGGGAGTAAATCAGTATATAGTCAAGGTACACCACAACACATGTCTGTAACATATCTCTCAGAACATCGCTTATCAGTTCCTGAAAAACTGCGGGTGCATTACACAGCCCAGATGGCATCACTAGATACTCGTAGTGCCCAGCTCGAGTATTAAAGGCAGTTTTCCACTCATCACCTGCTCGAATGCGAACCAGATTGTAAGTGGCCCGTAGGTCCAATTTGGTAAAAATCGAAGCGCCCTTAAGCCTATCAAAAAGCTCGGTGATGAGTGGTATTGGGTATGCGTTTTTTGCCATTAGTTTATTCAAGCCCCGGTAGTCAATGCATGGTCTTAATTCGCCATTTTTCTTTTTTATGGAAAAAGAACCCAGCCCCAGCTGGAGAGGTAGATTTTCGTATGATCCCTCTAGCAAGGGTATCAGAAATGTAATCTTCCATAGCATTATTTTCCTCACAAGATAATGGATAAGTGCGTCCCTTTGGAGGTACTGCTCCAGGCTGCAATTCAATGCAACAATCATAAGGTCTATGCTGGGGTACCATACTTGCCTCTCCTTTGCTAAAAACATCGCCAAACTGTTGGTACACTTCCGGTATAGCAGAGGAGGTGCACAGGACCTTAATAGGCTGGATGACGCACTTGTCCATACAAAACGGGGACCAAGCAGCAATTTCACACTTTTTCCAATCAAATTGTGGGTTATGTAACTGTAACCACGGAAATCCCAATATTACCGCATGGTGCGGAGAATTAATCAGTTGGAACTGCTGCTCTTCTCTGTGAAGTGCCCCAATAGTCATAGACAGTGGCATAGTTTCAAATATAACCTGAGGCGGTTCTAAGGGTCTGCCATCAATCGCTTCAATAGCCAAAGGGTTTTCTCTTTCAATGCGTGGAACTCCGTGCAATTCAGCAAAGGTATTATCCATAAAATACCCTGCTGCACCAGAGTCAACCAGGGCCAAAACCTCCACAGAGCATTGTGCCCAAGACAATACCACCTGTATGGTGGGTTTCATTATGCCCGACACTGGGGACGATTGTACACCACCTAGGGCCTGTCCCCCAAGGTACCCTAGGTGTGTGCGTTTCCCGGACGTACCGGACAGGAATTTAGCAAGTGCCCTTTTTTACGGCAGTATAAACACAACCCTTGTTTCTTGCGATATAGTCTCTCTGCCTTGGTTAGTCTAGTGAAACCTATTTGCATAGGTTCACTTGTTTCCCGTACTGGTTCACTAGACTTCAATGCCAGGGGAGGGATGAGTGGGCAAAACATGCTACTAGGCTCATTATTTTTTGACCGTATCTTACGATCTCTGGCAGTTGATCTCTCACGTATTCTGGAGTCAATTAGCATAACATACTCAATGTAATCATCTAGGTCAATAGGTAGATCTTTAGCAGCGATTTCGTCTTTAATGTGGTCATTCAGGCCTTGAGCAAAAGCTGCCAATAATGCCTCGTTATTCCAACCTACCTCTGCTGCCAATGTGCGGAATTCGATGGCGTAGTCGCCCACTGTACGCCTGCCCTGTTGTATCTCCATAAGGCGTTTGGCAGCAGAGGTGGTTCTACCAGGAGGCTCAAACACTCTTCAAAAGGATTGCACAAATTCTCTAAAGTTCTTAGTGCAAGGTTTAGCATTCTCCCACAAGGGGTTAGCCCAAGCCAATGCTCTGCCAGTGAGCAGCGATATCGTGAACCCCACTTTACTACGATCATTGGGGAATGCGTGTGCCGTCAATTCCATAAAAATGTCAAGTTGGTTGATGAACCCTCTGCAGAGACTAGGGTCACCATCATATCTTAGCGGCAAGGGTGCAGACGCCGTTAACCCTTTAACAGTACCCCCTAGGGGCCTGGTATCACTTTCCGGTGTCTGACTTGGCGAGACCACCGGGCTAGAGCTAGATTTGTCAGCGAGTACCGTGCGTTCAAGGATCGTTTGAATTGCAACCGCCAACTGATCCAAACGTTGCTCGTGCATATCCATCCTCCAATGGATATTCTGTGCGTTACCTTCACATTTGCTGTCTGAGGTCATGGCCCTTTCGTACTGTCACGGTTTATTATGACTCTCAGACACAAGTTTTAGGTAAAAATCAATTTTATTGAAATAATAAATTGATAACTTAGGATGGCAATCACATACATATATATATCATGAATAATAGCAAAGACAGAAGGCAGACTCTACCGGTCCTGTCAATATACCGGACAGGACAGTCTGAGGTAATAGAATATTAGGCTCTACCGGCCTTGCCAATACCGGGTAAGGCAACCTGCAGGTGGGATAGCATAACAGTTCTACCGGCCTTACCAAATTACCGGGCAAGGCAGCCCCAATAAGTACACAGTGTAGGCTCTACCGGCCCTGCCAATACCGGGTAAGGCAACCTCAGATGGAATGTGGCAAAAGGTTCTACCGGCGTTACCAATACCGGGCAGGGCAGCCCAGAGATAGTAGCAGCAGTCAGATGATAATGGCAAATTGACAGGATCGTAAGCAACCCAGTGTACGCACACTGAGACCAACAGGGGAATCGTAGTGCCGCGAGGATTTAGGAGCAAACCAATGTCCTCACACAGGAGTAACAAGTAAATCATAAAGCCGCAAGGCTTTGGAGCAAACCAGCGTCCGCACGCTGGGACTAACACTGAATCGTATAGCCGATAGGCTTTGGAGCAAACCAGTGTCCGCACACTGGGGTAACAAGTAAAACATATAGCCGCTAGGCTTTGGAGCAAACCAGCGTCCGCACGCTGGGACCAACACTGAATCGTATAGCCGATGGGCTTTGGAGCAAACCAGCGTCCGCACGCTGGGACCAACACTGAATCATATAGCCGATAGGCTTTGGAGCAAACCAGTGTCCGCACACTGGAGTAACAAGCGAATCGTATAGCCACAAGGCTTTGGAGCAAACCAGCGTCCGCACGCTGGGACCAACACTGAATCGTATAGCCGATAGGCTTTGGAGCAAACCAGTGTCCACACACTGGAGTAACAAGCGAATTGTATAGCCGCAAGGCTTTGGAGCAAACCAGCGTCCACACGCTGGGACCAACACTGAATCATATAGCCGCAAGGCTTTGGAGCAAACCAGCGTCCGCACGCTGGGACTAACAAGCAATGTCGCCGACGCGACCAGGCAGAAGGTCGCCAGGATACAGGAGACAGGCGATGAGATGACAGGAACCGGCAACGATCAGTCAGGTCAGGAAACAGCAGAGAAGAAGTTCAGCAGGAACTGCATCACCAGAGACTAGGCCGGAACCAGGACTGGAACAATTCAGCATGCAGGAGACACTGGAACAGTAACAATCAGGAACTCAGGAACACTGGAACAGAGGCCCAGCTATCACTGGACATAGTGATAGCAAAAAGGTCAGAAACAACACGAAAGGGCACTCAAAGGGTGCCCAGTCCAGGTTTAAATAGGCAATATGAGGCGGGCTATATGCAGACAGCCAATAGAAGCCCCCTACTGGTGACAGACAAGGAAATGCAGCAATCACGGGCACCGTGATTCTTTGTCCTAGATGACAGTCTTGTAGATTCGGAGGGCAGATTTCTATTCGTCCGGGGTTGCGTGGGTGACCTGGCTTTAATCCTCGCTATTTTATACTCCCCTAATGAGCGGCAAGCTATGTTTTTGACAAGATCTCTTTCTCGTCTCTCTGACTTTGCCAGGGGTTTGATCATACTAGGCTGTGACTTTAATGTACCCCTGATTCCTGCAGAGGACTGCTCCACTGGCCGTTCATCGCTCTCTCGCTCTGCTATCGTGTCTATTCAAGACTCGCTTCACCAGTTGCACCTTATTGATGTCTAGCGTCTTCAGCATCCATCTTCTCGGAACTAGTTACTAGTTATTTGTAAACAACTTTGTGTCATTTTGAAAAAATCTTTTATATACTGACACAATTGTATCATTTCAGATTTTTTGGTGGTGATGCATATAATACTCATGCACAACCCCCCCCCTCCTTTGGCATCTATGTATCAAACAATTTTTGGGAAGTAATAATGTACTAATTATTATAGTAATGTACTTTTCTATTTTTATTCTTTTTCTTTTTATAGGTTTATGCTTGATACCTTGATCTTTGGATTTGATGAAAGTAACACATTCATGACTTTGTCTTTGAATCAGCGATTATTATGGAATGGACGTCTGTTTGATGTGTCTTCTTCCTATTTTATGCTCTGCTTCAGATGATACCTTCTTCTGTTGCATATGCTCCGTAAGAAGTGAAGTGTTTTTTGAGTACAATGAAAATTATCCATATGTATATGTTTTTTCTGTCTGGCTCAATGGGAAATTTACATGGCGATTTTTCATTTTTATCATTCATTCTTATAATCCTCTCAGGAGTGATTCACTACTATATACTATACAGAGATATTTCATCCCTTTGGGGGTGGTATCTTCAGGTAATACTAGCCATAGTTATTACTTAGGACAAATAGGTGGGCATATGGGATCCTTAGCTATTGATTAATAAAATTATTTAACATTGGCTCTCTTCCTTTTTTTGTCTCTATGGATATATCTATATACATGTATATTGAATATATAATGTTAAATGGTATTAATATATATGTATTTTATAATAACTTTTACATAATCAAGTGAACTTTTTTCAATATGTTGAGTGAGTATGAGTATGTATTTGCCTGAATATATCTAACGATTATGGTATATACTGGGTGGACCCCTTTTTTTGAATGAACTTTTGGTTTGTGTCATGTGATATTCAGTTCATGTAAGAGGCGATCTTTTTACTTCCTGTATGTGAGAGGTCAGTTGTTTGAGCGCCGATAAAGCGAGTCGTTTATGCGACGGTTAAATATACGTAATATGCCACTCATGTGACTGATAATCATGTGACTCATTTTGCCATTCCCATTGAGCCACACAGAATTTAAATTCTTGCCAACTGCTATACCCAATTATCCCCTGGCGAAGCCGATTAAGGGCGATACGCGTTAGGATCGGGTAGCGGCAGAGTGAAAATTTTTTTGATCAAGTGACCTTCTTGTTTGTGGATAAGTATCATATGGTTGTTGCCTCTTTGATATTCTTTGCTTATTTACATATGTTTGGCTACATCTTTTCCATGCCCTTCCATATTTTTGGAAGGATTTCAACTATTATTATATCTATTTATTAGAGGGCACATATGGGTATTGTATACTATCATATACATATGAGAGGTTTCATTACCTTTATGTTTATTGTGGTTAAGGATTAGATCTGGAGTGGTTTATACCTCTCTTTGTGTCTTATATATATTGTATAAGAATCACTCTGCTTTGTGTTTGTTTGTTTTTTAATTGATTTTAGATTGTTTGTCCAGTCTTATATATTTTTGCACTAATAAAGACATATGTATATTTTCACATTTTTGTGTTTATTAGTTTCTTATTTTTCTGACCTGAGTGCCTCTTATCTTAAGGGACTAACTTTTTTAGGAGTTGGTTTTCTTTTTCCTTCTCCTATTGAGTATTTAATCTTCTCGGAACTACACTTTCTTTTCCCATCCTGCTAAGTCCTACTCAAGGCTAGATTATCTCTTTCTTTCTCAGGCTCATTTACCTTGGCGGACTCTGAGATACTTCCCATGACATGGTCTGACCACTCACCTGTCCATGTAGATTTGCTTATCCCTCTCTCTCTTCCCCCCCGTTCCTCTTGGGAACTGGATCCATCCCTGTTGATGGATGACCTTTTCTCCAAAGAGTTGGAAGGTCATATAGTAGGCTTTCTTGCTGTCAGTGAGCTCTCTGTGTATTCTTCCTTGACAGTTTGGCAAGCTTTGAAATGTTATTTGAGGGGAATCTTTATTAAACGGACAGCTTTCCTGGAGCGAGCGAAGACCAGAGACATTGACAAATTGTTACTTGAGATCTCCGCTTTGGAGTCTCATCACAAAGCTTCCTTAGATCCGGAGGAATTCCGATCTTTGTCTCGACTCAGGTCGCAACTCTCTGATCTCCTTCGCTCCAATAGACTGGATTCTATTCAACGCACACAGGCGGAGAATTATGAATTTAGTAATAAATGTGGTCGCATTCTTTCCTTACAAACCCGACCTCACAATCCTCCTCCTTTTCTTACTCAGATAGAAACAGCACCAGGGATTATCTCTCGATATTTTCCGTCTATTTATGAGGCTTTTAAAAGATTTTACTCTGATCTCTATCATCTTCCCCCTACAGAGGTCCCTGAGGATTTCACCTCCCATGCTTATGTGGCTCAGTCCCACATGCCCAAACTTACGACAGCACAATCGGAGGCCCTGGAGGCAGATCTAACTGCGGAGGACCTCTCGAAGGCTCTACGTTCAATGCCCTCCGGTAAGGCTCCTGGGCCAGATGGTTTCCCTGTGTCTTTCTATAAAAAATGTCCATGCTTTCTATTTCCTCTCTTGACTCGGGTGTTCAATGATCTTCTGGACTTGATCTCCGACCACACTGATTTTATGGAGGCCCACATCACACTAATCTTAAAAGAGGGTAAAGATCCAAAACTACCTGAGAGTTACCGCCCTCTCTCTCTCTGCTAAACATCGATGCTAAATTATACTCTAAGATTCTGGCAAACAAAATTATCCCCTCTTCTGCCATCACTCGTGGATCCGGATCAGGTGGGGTTTGTGGCCGGACGAGAGGCCAGGGATAGTACGATTAAATTGATTCCACTTATAGATCTTGCCCGCTCTCAGAACACCCCTATGATGCTTTTATCTATCAATGCTGAAAAAGCATTCGACAGTGTGTCCTGGACTTTTATTTTTTGATGTTTGTCCCATATTGGTCTTGGCCCTAAATTTCTTGACTACATCCGGGCTCTCTATAGCTGTCCTACCGCTGGTGTTCGGATTAATGGTGGTCTTTCTAACCCTTTCCCTCTTTATAATGGCACGCGTCAGGGTTGCCTCCTCTCACCTCTTATCTTTGTGTTGACCATCAAGGTGCTGGCCAATGCAATTCGAAACAACCCCTCGATAGCGGGTGTTCAGTCTGGCTCTCGGGAACACAAATTGGCATTGTTTGCTGATTACCTCATTCTTGTTCTTTCCAACCCTGAGACATCCCTTTCGGCGGTAGAATGTGAGCTTACACATTTTGGCTGGGCCTCCAATTTTAAGCCTAATTTGGCCAAGTCAGAAATTTTGAATGTATCGATCCCGCACATTCGCTGGCGAAGACTGGTACATTCCTCTCCTTTTCGTGTTGTATCTGACAGCTTGAAGTACTGTGGAATACGTCTGACCCCCAACCCTTCTGATTTATATTCCGCTAACTACCTTCCTTTCATTGCGTCTCTCCGTGCTGATTTTCATCGTTGGTCTAAATTATTTGTTTCTTGGGTAGGGCGGATCAATTTAGTGAAGATGATTGTTTTACCCAAATTACTGTACCTGTTTCATACGGTGCCAATTGGGCTACCTATCTCCTTCTTGAAGTCAGTTCAAGGGGTGATTGGTAAATTTGTGTGGCAGTCTAAACCTGAGCAGATTAAGATGTCCACTCTCGCTCGTAGTAGACAGTGGGGGGGTCTTGCACTGCCTCTAATTAGCCTCTACTATTCGGCCTCTCAACTGTCTTTGCTGGGGTGGTGGTTTCACCCCAGTGTAGACAAACATTTGCTCAGTATTATGTCTGATATGTCATCTCCATTCCCCCTCTCTTGTTTGCCTTGGTACCCATGCTCCGTGAGACCTCCTTTTCCTACACCTAACCTTATTGGCCAATCAATTCTTCGCTCCTTGGATCTGCTACTTCGCCGCTTTCTGTCTTGCTCATCCAGGCCGTCTCCCCTGACTTCATTACTCAGCAACCCAGACTTCTCTCCAGGTCTTTCATATACTGCTATGAATGACTGGAGCTCCGATGGTACTTTCTTAATTGCACGCCTTATAAACAGGGGGACCCTTCTCCCCTTTGGTGATCTCCAGGACCGCATGCACTTACCTTCTGGTGAGTTTTGGAGGTATCGTCAGATATATAGTTATGTGTCCTCCCCCAGCTGTAGGGAGAAGGTTCTTCAATCACTTACTGCGCTTGAACAGCTCTTACTAGAACGCTCTCCCAAACGTCATTCCACCTCTATGATCTATCGTTGCTTGCTTTCCCTACAGGCTTCCCCTTCCCCTTCCCCTGATCTTCGCCAGATTTGGGAAAAGACTCTGGGGTGTGCTCTGTCTCCGGAGCGTTGGAGGGGGATCCTCCATTCAGTTGCTTTTAGTTCACGTAATGTACAAACTATAGAAATGAACTTCAAAGTGCTCAATCACTGGTATCGCACCCCAGAGATTTTACATCGCATTTTTCCCCCAGTATCCCCTTTATGTTGGAGATGTCAGGGTGCTGTGGGGTCTTTGGAACATATCTGGTGGTTGTGCCCCCTGATACGGCCATATTGGCAGGGAGTGTGTCAACATATTTCTGCTTGTTTATCTACTGATATTGATCTGACCGCGGAGCATGTTTTTCTGTGCAGTGTTCCTGCTGCTCTGAAATGTCCATCTGCTCATTCCTTATTGTTTCCTCACATGTTGAATTCAGCAAAACTTTGTATCCCGGTGCTGTGGAAGTCTTCAGTTTCCCCATCCCCCCAACAGTGGATCTCCCGCCTCTCTGCAGTCTTGATTTTGGAAAAAGTGACACAGCCGAAGGGTCGGACTGCTACCCTGTTCAAGCAAGTAAATGGCTTCTTAGGCTCCTGAAATACATCAGAAGGAACCTCCTGCACTAATGGAATGTTTAGAGTATTTAAAACAGCCCTGATCAGGCCCTCAGCCAAGGGCTCAGGATCAGCCTCAAAAGGGTCCCCAAAAAACTGAGAGGAGCCCACCGCAGAACATTCCTCAACATCTGAATCCACCAGCAGTTCCTCCTCAGAGGAATCTGATACATCAGGTACACCCTGAGGTTTTGGCAGGGAAGACTTGACGGATGAGGGGGTCTGCCAAGAATGAAAGACCCCCTGTAATTGGGATGGAAAGAGTTGCAATGTGGACCTAAGGTCCCTAGTAGCAGCCTTGAACTCTTGCACCCAAACTGGCTCTAGTGCATGGCTGGAGGTCCCTGGAAGACTCTCAGGGACATCAGAACATGCTGTGCATAAAGGACCTGAGAATTCTCTAGGTAACCCTGAATGACAGAAAGAGCAATGAGCAATAGGGGATACAGAGACCACAGCATCCTTAGTCTTAGGTCTGGCCCCAAGCTCCAATGGTATAGACGTGTAAAGTAACCTTACTGTATAAGAAAATCACCCAATTACAGTGTGTAGGATTAAAGTTTCACCTCAGAAATCGCTAAAATAAACTTATCTGGCAGGCGAAGAGTTAATCAGCAGAGGAGGGAAGGAGAGTCCAAGCCCTGTGTAGGATACTCGTTCTGGAAATAGCACAAATGGCTGCTGCGGAGGGAGCCAATCAGAAATGAGGGCTCAAAGCAAGTGCTCGTGGGAAATGTAGTTTTCACAGAAAAGTACCACAAACAGTGCCCGAAGCACCCTGAGCCCCCCAACACACTAGAAACATTAACCAGATGATAGAGCAAGGGCAGACAAGTAAAATGAGCCATCTCTGAAGTCGCTAAGTTAAACAGTTGCAGACATATGTCCCAAACTGTACAATCCCATAGGAGTGAATGGAGCAATGGTGCCTATGCGGAATGCGCGCCTTAAAGAAGCGGAACTCAAATTTTACAAAATTGAAAAAGTAAAATTAAAAGACATGAAACATCACTAGAACATGTTAGGATACCCAAAAAACATTGAACCAGTAAGAAGAGTGTTAGAAAAACCCCCAAATGAATGCAAAACCAGCAGCTAAAGAGATAAGTACCATATAAACCTGCTCCAAACACTCAAAAGGCATACTGTCAGGTTGCTTAGAGTTACCTTTCTGTCTCTTGGCCATTCTGTCTTCCTTGCTTCTTTCTTATCGGAGGTTGGAGGTTTATAGTTTTGTCTGCCCTCTTCTCGGGGCTTGATTATTTGGGCTTAGTCTGTTCCTAGTCAATTGTTGCTGTTCCTGGCATTTGTCCTCTGCTTATGTTTGACTTGTTACTGGATGTTGTGAAGGCTTCTGATTCCCGACTGCCTGGCTTGTCTGACCGTTCTCCACCCATCCTCCGTGGTTCCCGGTGCTCCCGGTAAGTGTTGGCCAGCCTCTGTTTTTTTGCCGTTCTCTCCCTCTCTGGCGTCCCTGGTTACCCTCGGTCCTTTGGCCCGCTCGACTACCCGCGATGCTCCGGCGTCTGTTAGTGTCTTATGCTGCCTCCGTGATTAGCTGTTACGGGTGCCACTTTGCTGGTTGGGCACTCCCTGCTACCGTGCCTCGGAGCTTCTGGTAGGAGCTCCGTCCTTGTCTGGCCCTTATACTGCTACGACTCCGCCTCCTCCTCTCTGTATCAGGCAGTGCTCCGGGTCCCCACGGCTCCTGGTGGCCTAACCCGCAGTAGCTGGCAGGTTACTTCCCGCTAGGGGTTGGTGGGCCTGGCGTTCTGGTCGGGGTGCCTGGCTTGTGGTGGTCTGCTGGTCTGGGCGGTCCCCAGCAGGCAGAGGCTCCCTCTGGTGCCACTCTTAGGAGAGGTGGGTGCCTGGTTTCAGCAGGTGTGGGTTGTGGTCTCTTCTCCTACTGCCGCGGTCTCTTCCCAGTTTAGTTCTGGCTCTGTCCTCCCCGGTTGGTGAGCACCCGTTCGGCTCCCTTTCTTCTTCCACGGGTGGTCTCTGTTGATAACCTTCCCCTTGGTCTGGCAGGAGGGAGCCCTTGGGTCTTCCTGGTGGTCGTCAGAGAAGGGGGGGGGGATAGGTTAGTACGGACCCATTCTGGTCTCCGGTGGAGATTATCCCTTGTGTTGCCTAGTACCCATTCTGTGGGTACCTAGTAGGGTGGCTGAGTCTCTGGTTGTTCCAGCCAGGTTGCGGATTATCGGTCCTTGTTCTGATAGTACCATTCGTGACCAGTGCCTGGAGCTATCTTTAGCAGGTCTGTTCTAGCTAGGTTTTCCGGCTTCTACCCTCCAGAGTCCATTTCCTTGGGGTAGTTCCTGTTCCTGGGTTCCTTCTGGTCGCAGCTTCTGCTTAGGGCTCCTGTCGTCCAGGTAGGACCAGGTCTCCGTACAGCCCCTCCTGGTCTTCATCATGGTCAGGGTCCCGGCTCAACTGGGATCGGACATCTGGCTTTGCGGCCAACACCTTTAACTCGGCTACGGCCGCAGCAAGGAGACCAGGGGGACTGTCACCGAACCCGAGCATCGCTCCCTAGCATTGCACCCCAGCTTCTGACCTAGTCCTTTCCTCTCATTGGTTCCAGACACATACAGATAGACCCAATGAGTGCAGAAGTGTGCATTAGGAACTCCAATTGAAAACCCCTGTGAGGAGGGGCACTGTGGGACATGTGGACCTGCAGCACTCAAAGGGTTGCTCACCTTTCCTGCAGATCTTCTGTCTTCAGATTACCATGTTTAAAGAAGAAGCCTCAGTGGGTGTAACAGTTTTTTAAGACACTCAGACTAGCTGGTTAGAATAAAACTCAGTTTTATTAAATGAAAATTAAGTATACAGTATCAGAGTTATCACATATACGGTCTCAGGACAGGCACACAGTAGTGAAACAAATCTCTGTTGTGGTGTTTGGCATGCCCAAGATGGTGATGAAGCAGCTATAGGTGTAGATGGTGCAACACCTAAAGTTCTAAAGGCTGGGAAGCTGCTTAGCAGTACTTGACTAGAGGTAGAATCAGCAGAAAAGTTGCACAGAGTAGCCCCCACAGACGTAGCAACGGATACAACTTAATCTGCAAGTGCGTGAGTCGGTAGCCCCCACGGCCGTAGCAACGGATACAACTTAATCTGCAAGTGTGAGAGTCGGTAGCCCCCACGGGCGTAACAACTGTAGTAGCTTGCACTGCAAGAGCTTGCAAATAGCCCCCATGGGCGTAATAACGGAGACCAACTGCACAGGAATAGTTTGAGCCAATAGCCCCCACGGGCGTATACCGGAGACAACCTGCAAGAGCTTGAGCCAGTAGCCCCCACGGGCGTAACAACGGAGATCACAATGCACTGTAAGAGACTAAGCCAATAGCCTCCCACGGGCGTATACCGGAGACCACCCTTTGCTGCAATAGCTTGAGCCAATAGCCCCCATGGGCGTAAACCGGAGAAACCACCATTTGAGTAAGAGCCAATAGCGCCTCTACCGGGTGCGTTACCGAACTCGACTACTCTGCGGTTGACAGGGTGAGCCGCCGACCAGACCAGGCATATACGCGGCTGGCTCAGCAAAAGTAGCGAAATATTGAGTAGGCTCTGTACAGGTATGAGAAGGCTCAGCTAAGGAGACGGCAACACGGCAAGGGTTAAATTGCAGCTTTAAGGATCAAAGGCTCAGTACTAGAGGAATAGCTCTGCAAGTACAAAGGAGGGCTCAGTAACGGAAGCACAGCTCTGCAAGTGAGCACGGAGACTCAGCACTGGAGACTAGGCACAGCAAGTGTTAAGGAGGTTACACGATCAGCCCGGTAGGCAGGCACAGCGGAAGTCAGAATGTCGCTACAGCGACAACAGGAGCAGGTAGCAGGAACAAAGCAGGTCACTGGAACAAGCCAGTTCAATTCACGGAGCAGGAAGTCAGCCAGGCCGGGTCGGATCACGGAGGTGGTTCTCAGACAAACCGGGACAATCACGAGCAGGAACGTCAGCCAAGCCGGGTCAGATCACGGAGGTGGTTCTCAGACAAGCCGAGTCAATCACGAGCAGGAACACAGGAGCGTAGTCAAAACAGGCCAAATCGGTACACAGGAATCAGGAACACAGCAACAGCAACACCGGCTCTGAAACACCACGAAAGGGCACCTGACAGGTGTCACCGGCCAGGCATAAAAAGGTCACCAGGGGCGGGCCAAACCGAGCCAGCAAATCAGAGCACACCACAAGCGAGAGTGACAGAGGAGGATCACATGCACTGTGATAGTACCCCCCTCTCAAAGACCCCCCTCTCCCTGCAGGAGGTCTTGGTTTCTGGGGATATTTAGAGTGGAAGTTGCGAAAAAGTCTAGGCGCATAGAGGTCCTTCTGATCCACCCAAGAACGTTCCTCAGGGCCATAACCCTTCCAATGGACCAAATATTGCAACTTCCCTCTAAGTCTCCTAGAATCAATGATGCTCTGGACCTCATACTCCTCTTGGCCCTGAACGTCCACCGGCCCAGGAATCACTGGAGTGGTAGTGTAACGGTTGCAAACAAAGGGTTTCAAAAGAGATACATGGAACACATTATGAATATGCATAGAGGCTGGGAGTTCCAATGAATAAGTGACAGGATTAACCTTGCAGATGATTTTAAATGGACCAATGAACCGGTGAGCCAACTTATTGGAGGGTACCTGCAGACTGAGGTTTCTGGAGAGAGAGCCATACTCTGTCCCCAACCTGGAATGAGACCGCTGGCAGCCGTCTACGATTGGCATGCTGCTGATGTCGCTGGAATGACTGACTGAGGGCCCTCTGAACCTGTGCCCAAGTGGAGCGAAGTTGCTCTATATGCTCATCCAGGGCAGGAATCTGTTGTGACTGAAATCAGTCCGGGAGCAGGCACGGCTAGAACCCGTAGTTAATTAAAAAACGGAGAGCTCCTGGATGAAGAATTAACTGCACAATTCCTGGCAAACTCTGCCCATGGCAACAGGTCGGCCCAATTGTCATGATGATCGGTTACAAAGCAGCGCAGGAACTGCGGCAGTCCCTGATTGGCACGCTCAGCGGCTCTGTTGGTCTGGGGATGGTAGGCGGAGGAGAAGGACAATTGGATGCCCATCTGGCCACAAAATGCCTTCCAAAACCTGGACACGAACTGGATCCCACGATCAGAGACTACCACTCTGGGTACCCCGTGCAAGCGAAACACTTCTTTAGCAAAGACTACAGCCAATTCTGAGCCGATGGAAGACCAGAGAGAGGCACAAAATGAGCCATCTTAGAGAACCTATCGACCACCATGAGGATAAACGTATACCCCCTAGAAGCTGGCAGTTCTTCCAAAAAGTCGATGGATATATGAGACCATGGACGTTCGCCATTAGGCACCGGTTGGAGTAGGCCCACTGGGAGATGTCTGGGGGTCTTGGCACGAGCACAGGTGGCACAGGCGGCAGTAAAAGTGGAGCAATCGGCTCTAAGGGAGGGCCACCAGAATAACTGTGAAAGAGACCATATTAGTTGATCCCTCCTGATATGCCCAGCCGCTTTAGATAAATGGTATGTCTCCAATAGACGGGTATGGAATGGCTCATCCACAAAACACTTGCCAACTGGGGTTTCTGGCGGAGCCCTTGTTTGAGAGGCCAAAATTTCTTCCCCCAGTGACGAAGTTATGCTAGTACGAATAGTAGCCAGGATACGATCTGGCTGAATAATAGGTACTGGTTCTTCCTCCCTCTCAAGGTCCAACGCAAACTGTCTGGACAGAGCGTCAGACCTAAAATTCTTAGAGCCCGGAAGGTAGGACACTACAAAATTAAACCGGGACAAAAAGAGTGCCCACCTAGCTTGTCGTGAGGACAGTCTCTGAGCTTCAGAGAGATATGTCAAATTCTTGTGATCAGTAAGGATTAATACTGGGGTCCTGGTACCTAACAATAGGTGGCGCCATTATTTAAGTGCCAGAATAATAGCCAGGAGCTCCCTGTCGCCAATCTCATAGTGGCTCTGTGCACTGGAAAGTTTCTTAGAAAAGAACCCACAAGGTCTCAAGGCGCCACCTCCCACAGGATGTTGGCAGAGCACTGCCCCAACCCCAACCTCCAAGGCGTCAACTTCCAGGGTAAATGGCAGGGATGGATCGGGGTGGGACAGAACTGGGGCAGACGCAAAGGCAGATTTCAAGGTCTCAAACGCATTTTCAGCTGCCTCGGACCACTGAGTGGGAGTAGCGCCCTTATGTGTCAAGTCAGACGGATGTTTCACAATAGTAGAAAAGTTCTGGATAAACTTCCTATAATAGTTGGCAAAGCCCAAAAAACGCTGAATAGCTTTTAACCCCTTGGGGCGAGGCCACTGAAGGACTGCTGCCAATTTATCTTGGTCCATAGCAATGCCATCTCTAGAAATTACGAACCCCAAAAATGGTACTTGAGACTTATGAAATTTGCACTTTTCTAGTTTACAGAACAGTTTATTTTTGCATAGTCGAAGCAAAACCTCAGAGACATCCTTAACATGCTGGGTGAGGTTGGCAGAGTGAATCAATATATCATCTAGATATACCACCACACAGGACTGAAGCATGTCGCGCAGGATGTCATTAATAAATTCCTGGAACACCGCAGGTGCATTGCATAGGCCAAATGGCATTACCAGATATTCGTAGTGCCCTGTTCTGGTATTAAACGCCGTCTTCCACTCATCTCCAGCCTTAATTCTGATCAGGTTATATGCAGCCTGCAAATCAAGTTTAGTGAAGATGGAAGAGCCCTTTAACCTGTCAAATAATTCAGTAATGAGTAGAATAGGGTAGGCATTCTTAGGCATCAGCTTATTCAACCCCCGGTAATCAATACATGGTCTAAGTTCGCCATTTTTCTTCTTTACAAAGAAGAACCTGGCACCAGCCGGAGAGGTAGACTTGCGAATAATCCCTCTCTTGAATTATTTGGAAATGTACTTCCTCCTTGTGGAGAGCCCCAACCGACATAGTGATAGGAATCGTTTCCATGGTAATAAATGCAGGTTCCAAGGGTCTTCCATCAATGGCTTCAATAGCCAAGGGAGATTCTCTTTTACTTAACGGAATCCAGTGCAATTCGGCAAAGGATTGGTCCATAAAGTACCCAGCTGCACCGGAGTCCACCAGTGCCATGACCTCCACGAACAAGTCTGCCCAAGACAATACCACCTGGATGGTGGGTCTCATTGTACTTGAATCTAGGGACTGCTGCACACCACCTAGGGCCTGTCCGCCAAGGTACCCTAGGTGCGTCCGTTTCCCGGCCGTACAGGACATGTGCGTAAAAGGTGCCCAGGTTTACCACAGTATAAGCATAGGCCTTGCTTCCTACGGTACACCCTCTCCTCCTTAGTAAGTCTGGTGAACCCAAGCTGCATTGGCTCTCCAGACTCGGGTGAACGTTCAGGAGGAATGGGTGGTGAGGGTGGGTTTAAAAGACTGCCATGACCATAGTTTCTGGATTTCGGCCTTTTTGCCAACCGTCTCTCAGGAATGCTGGGGTCCATAAGCACGACATAGTCAATGTACTCATCGAGATCACTAGGTACATCTCGGGCAGCTATTTCATCCTTAATGGATTCGGACAGACCCTGAGCAAAGGCTGCAACTAATGCCTCATTGTTCACCCCACCTCTGCTGCCAAGGTCCGAAATTCAATGGCATAGTCGCCCAGAGTACGATCACCCTGCTGTATCTCCATTAACCTTTTGGCAGCAGAGGCAGCCCTGCCAGGAACCTCAAACACTCTGCGGAACTTCCTTACAAACTCATTAAAGTTCAGAGTGCAGGGTTTGGCATTCTCCCACAGGGGATTCGCCCATGCCAGTGCCTTGCCCGTCAGTAGCGATATCATAAACCCGAAGTAAGGTTTGTAATGTCAGTGCCAACTGGTCTAGGAGCTGCTCTTGAACATCCATTCTCCAGTGGATGTTTTGTGTGTTACTTTCACCTTTACTGTCTGAGGTCATGGCCCTTTCGTACTGTAACGTTTTTTTAAGACACTCAGACTAACTGGTTAGAATAAAACTCAGTTTTATTAAATGAAAATGAAGTTGAGAGATTGCCCTCTACAGGCAACACAAAATAATAGCGATATATTGACAGATATGCCCCCTCAGGCCCAGTATACAGTACCAGAGTTATCACATATACTGTCTCAGGACAGGCACACAGTAGTGAAATAAATCAAGGGTTAAATGCAATAATTAGTCAGTCTCTGTTGTGGTGTTTTGCACGCCCAAGATGGTGATGAAGCAGCTATAGGTGTAGATGGTGCAACACCTAAAGTTCTAAAGGCTGGGAAGCTGCCTGGCAGTACTTGACTAGAGGTACAATCAGCAGAAAAGTTGCACAGAATAGCCCCCACGGGCGTAGCAACGGATACAACTTAATCTGCAAGTGCATGAGTCGGTAGCCCCCACGGGCGTAACAACTGTAGTAGCTTGCACTGCAAGAGCTTGCAAATAGCCCCCATGGGCGTAATAACGGAGACCAACTGCACAGGAATAGTTTGAGCCAATAGCCCCCACGGGCGTATACCGGAGACAACCTGCAAGAGCTTGAGCCAGTAGCCCCCACGGGCGTAACAACGGAGACCACAATGCACTGCAAGAGATGAAGCCAATAGCCTCCCACGGGCGTATACCGGAGACCACCCTTTGCTGCAATAGCTTGAGCCAATAGCCCCCACGGGCGTAAACCGGAGAAACCACCATTTGAGTTAGAGCCAATAGCGCCTCTACCAGGTGCGTTAACGAACTCGACTACTCTGCGGTTGTCAGGGTGAGCCGCTGACCAGACCAGGCATATACGCGGCTGGCTCAGCAGAAGTAGTGAAATACTAGCGTAGGCTCTGTACAGGTGTGAGAAGGCTCAGCTAAGGAGACGGCAGCACGGCAAGGGTTAAATTGCAGCTTTAAGGATCGAAGGCTCAGTACTAGAGGAATAGCTCTGCAAGTACAAAGGAGGGCTCAGTAACGGAAGCACAGCTCTGCAAGTGAGCACTGAGACTCAGCACTGGAGACTAGGCACAGCAAGTGTTAAGGAGGTTACACGATCAGCCCGGTAGGCAGGCACAGCGGAAGTCAGAATGTCGCTACCGCGACAACAGGAGCAGGTAGCAGGAACAAAGCAGGTCACTGGAACAAGCCGGTTCAATTCACGGAGCAGGAAGTCAGCCAGGCCGGGTCGGATCACGGAGGTGGTTCTCAGACAAGCCGGGTCAATCACGAGCAGGAACGTCAGCCAAGCCGGGTCAGATCACGGAGGTGGTTCTCAGACAAGCAGGGTCAATCACGAGCAGGAACACAGGAGCGTAGTCAAAACAGGCCAAATCGGTACACAGGAATCAGGAACACAGCAACACCGGCTCTGAAACACCACGAAAGGGCACCTGACAGGTGTTACGGCCAGGCATAAAAAGGTCACCAGGGGCGGGCCAAACCGACTCAGCAAATCAGAGCACACCACAAGCAAGAGTGACAGGGGAGGATCACAAGCACTGTGATAGTGGGCAACTCCTGAAGAAAGAACTTGTAGCCAAGATTTTCCCCCCAGGGCTGAAGGTCCACAAAAAGCACCTGGTCACTCAGCTAGCCACATCTAAGGGCATTGTCAGTTATGGTAATCCGCCCAATGGTGGTATTCCATTTCTTTTTTTTTCTCATCAAAAAGCTTTATTGAAGAAAAGTCAGATACAAAAGTGCTTAAAGAAAACAAATATCAGTACAGCATCTGAAGCATCAAAAGGCAGAATAGACAAAACAAACAAGCTGAATGCTAATGAAAACAAGATGGGCAATTGCATCCCACAGTGGACATAACAAGCGGCCAAAGAAGGTCTGTCTGCAGACGTGTGTTGCACTCAAAAGAGCAAGGAGAAGAGAAGAGAGTAGAGGAGAAACAGACAGAAAAAGGGAAAGAGAGAAAAAGAAGAGGAACTCACTCCCCCAGGGCCCGCCAGCCCACACCATGACCCGGTCAGCCCCACACTCCAACCCACAGCCAACCAGACAGCCAGCGCCACCGCCTCGACCTCCCCATCACCCTCCACCACCGCTCAATCCACATGGGTCTATGAATACACAGATCTGTCTCAGTGCATCCAAGTAGAGGGCCAGCTTATTCATGCGAAAGGCATGTAACCTTTCCATATCCCTATATGTGTTCATCCAAGTAACCCAGCTGGCCAAGTTAGGGGGATCAGGTAGCTTCCATGAGGAGGAAATACACAAACATGCAGCAGTTAGCATTAAGTGCAGGAGAGGGGTAAGCTGGGAATGCTGAGAGAAGAGACATCGAAGAGGGTCTAGTGCAATTGGGAACTTCAACACATTTTTTATAGCTAAGCTAACACAAGACCAGTATTTCTGAATAACCTCACAGGTCCACCACGTGTCCGATAGAACCCCTCCCCGAGTTACACCTCCAGCAGGATGATGCATGATATGGCGCAAATTTAGAAAGTTGTATGGGAGTGACAGACCAACGAGTCAGAATCTTATAGCTGTTCTCCCACGAAGCAACATCCCCGAGCAAGTATTTGCGGGCGCTGAAGATCTTGCTCCATAGCTGCCCGTGCAGGAGCTCCAGCTGTCCCAGGTCATCTGACCATTCCGTAGAAAACCGTGGTAAAGATGAGGAATCCCCCACACGCAACATACTATATAGTTTAGAGAGCATCTTTAACTTATTCACTGGTGAGGAGATGAAAGATTCAAATGCAGTCAGCTCGCGAGAGAGGGTCCCCCGTCTATTCACAGTGAATACATAGTGACGCACCTGTAAGAAATGCCACTCTTCCCCCAAGGGGAGCCCACGACTCCAAACAAGGTCTTGTATAGACTGCAGGGAACCAGAGGCACCCAAGTCAGGGAAGGAACTATCACGGTGCCCGTGTATTTTGGCGACATTTTGACACTAGATGCCTGATGCTTTCTTATTGGCTAAGTGTTATGGCTCCACCCAGTGGTAGCGTTTAAGTACTGTGCTCTGTCACTCATACAGGGCCCTTTCGTGGTGTTCCGTTGATTAGTGCCTTGCTGCCTTTATCGTGTGATTTCCAGTGTATGATACGGACTACCTGACTACTCTCTCTCTGACCCTGTTCCTGCTCCGTGTACCGACCCGGCCTGGCTGACATTCCTGCTCCGTGAATCGACTTGGATTGGCTGATGTTCCTGCTCTGTGTACCGACCTGGCCTGGCTGATGTTCCTGCTCCGTGAATCGACTTGGATTGGCTGACGTTCCTGCTCCGTGTACCGACCCGGCCTGGCTGACTTTCCTGTCTGTGCTTTGACCATAGTGGCGTCCGTTCCTGCTCCTGTGCCTCCAGTCCGTTGTACTACCGTGTCCCGTAGTGAGTTTCTACTGTGCTCTGCCTCGAGTGTACTAGCCCAGTTGGTTGCCTTGTATGCTGCATTACTGTTCCGTGACTGTGACCCATTAGTGCCTTGCTGACTCCTTACTCCATACCCAGGGTTTACGCTCAGCTTGTTGCACCCTATATGCTTGGCTTGTTATCAGTTGTCACTGTCTCCCGGGCGCCTCAGTTAGTCTTCGCTCCTGTTCTGTCGTTAAACAAGCCAAGCACCCGTTACCAGGGCCTTCCGGTACTCACCCGGGTAGGAGCTTTACTATTGGCACTATTAACGCTGGCTTGTCAATTCACCATAATCTAGGTTGGTCTCGTGGGCGCCTCAGTCGGCTCTGTCACCCGGCAGTTGCCATCAAGCCTGGAGTTTCAACATCATTGTCCAGTACCGTTACCGTGGGTCGCAGTTTGTGTATCTACAGGGTGTTCCGTGTTCCCCCGGTTGCAGTACTACTATAGTCTGTGTTCCCTCCAGGGCCTCGCTCAACCTTCCTGGGCTAGTCTCTATTTTTGCACTTATCAGCATTTGAGTGCTTCCTGGGCCTCGCTATTAGGGCCTCCCAGTCTCCTGGCCTAATAGCATTAACCATTTGTGTCTCACTGTATCACACGAACTATTCCCGACCTGTGTCAGTATATTTACTACTTGTGATATAAGTATACTGGACCCGTGTGGGCTATTGTAATTTAGTAACCTGTCCTGTGTCAGTTCTGTTTGTTCTATTACTGGACCCACAAGGGTTACTTTGTTTTCCTAATTCAATAAAACTGTGTTTTACCAAATTGCCAGTCTCTGAGTTTACTGAAAACCGTTACAGGAACAGAGACCACTAGAGGTCCAGGCCCTAAACTCCCTTTTATCTAAGCCCAGACGAAACTCCGGGTTGCCCACTATTTCCAGCAAAGGCGAGGGATATGGCGTCCATTTCTCCCGTCCTCCAAGGCGCCTCCACAGATATATGAGAGCCCAAAATAGGAGATGCTCGCAAAGGTGCGGGTATAGCAGCGTCAGACGCTAGTAATAATTGGATGGAGGAGATAGAATTAAAAGGGAAAAGGTCAATGCGAATCCAGTCCATGATAGGGGCAGGGCTAGTCATGTCTGCCAATTTGGCCAATACCGCCGACGCGTAATATTTGCGAATATCAGGGAGGCCAAGACCCCCATGCTGCTTATCGCGCATCAAAAGTTGACACCAACATCTGGGACGTCCCCCCCCCAAATGAACGTCCAAATGGATCTCTGGAGGCGAGAGATCCATCCCGCTCAACCACAACTGACTATTCCTATCCAGATGTACAGGAAGAGCTTCAGACTTAGCTACATTGATCTTAGAGCCGGAAAGAGCTCCAAAGTCATCTAATAGTGTTAGTAGCGGCAGAACCGAGCTCTCAGGATCCGAAATCGAAAGCGGCACGTCGTCAGCGCATCCAGAGACTTTGTACTCTGCATCAGCAAGACCTATTCCCCGAATCTCAGAGTGAGATCTAATAGCATTTAGTAAGGGTTCCAAAACCAACACCAAGTAGTGGAGAAAGGGGACACCCCTGACAAGTCCCATTAGAAATGGGGAAGGAGTCTGACAGGGTGTCATTCACTCGAACTCTCGCCATGGGATGTCCATATAATGCCTCAATCCGCTGGTGACATCGAGGGCCTAACCCCACTGCATCTAAGACACAAAAAGAAAGTCCCAGCGCACCCTGTCGAACGCCTTTTCGTAGTCCAGTGATAGAAATATCGAGGGTGCCCACAGGGATGACGCCTTATGCATAAGAGCAATTACCTTACCTGTGTTGTCCCTCGCTTGGCGGCCCTCCACAAACCTCACCTGATCCGTATGCATCAAGCCAGGGATCCAGGGCCGTAGCCTCAGCGCTAAGGTTTTAGAATAAAGTTTCAAATCTACATTAAGAAGAGATATTGGTCTATAATTAGCGAAGAGGCCCAGATCTTTATCTCCCTTGGGCAAAACCACCACATGTGCCTCCAATGATTAATCCAGGAAACCTGTATGTGCAGATATTGTATTAAAGACTTTAAAGGGATAGTAATGTTTCATAATAAATGTAGCTCTAATTAATCATCATAGTATTTGGACTTTGGAGAGTGTTATTTCAATTCTGTCAGAGTTGTAGTTCAGGAGTAATTCATTGACAAAGTATCCCCCTCCCACCCCTTTTACTGATTTAACATTGTTCAGCCAGATCAGAAGGGAGGTGCCCAGGTAGACTGCAGAGAGGGACAATCTTCAAATAAGATAAGGGAAAAACCTGACAAACTTGTCAAGGGGGGCAGGGCTTTCATTGTTTTCATTGAAAGAAGATTGTCCCCTTCAGTTATCTGTCTGGTCTTACAACCAGATTCCACATCTGAGAAGAGATGGCTTACACTAGGTAAAAGGGCCGAGAATGGAAACTTTGCTTGTGCATATCTCTCAAACCATAATGGTTTGAGAGATAAGACGTATATCGTTCTTCATGTTTTTTTAATGCCTACAAAATAAAATAAAGATAAAATGAAGTATTACTATCCATTTAAGCAATTCTGGCAAGAGGGTGGTCACAAACTTTTTGTAATAGGAGGACTGCAAGTCGTCAGGGCCAGGATTCTTACCCAATGGGAGTCCTCTAAGCACTCCATCTATCTTCTCCTCAGTAAAATCTGTCTCTAATGAGGTAGCAGCCTCTAGGGGTAGGCGAGTCCGCATATGCGTCTCTAAGAACTGTTGAATGCGAGTCGAACAAGTTTCAGTATCCACAAACTCCGCCGTCCCATGGACATTATATAGCTCCCTATAGAAGTCTCGAAAGACAGCAGATATACGGTTGTGAGTAATATGTGAGTGGCCCACCCTGTCTCGAATGGACTTAACATGAGTTGTGGCTCTACCCTTTTTAACCAGTCTAGCTAGTAAGCAACCCGACTTATTCCCTTGAAGATAAGCCTGATACTTGTACCACATGAACGACTTAAAAGACGGTGTCTTCAGATGCAGGGAGATGTTAGAGCGCAGCATAGATAGTTCCTGACCTTCAGACAGGGATAGTGAGGATTTATGACGAGCCTCAAGGAGCTTCAGGTGTATCAGCATGTCATGTAGCTGCTTAAAGGGATAGTAACACTTCGTTTTAACTTTATTTTATTTTGTAGGCATTAAAAAAACATGAAGAATGATATAAGTCTTATCTCTCAAACCTTTATGGTTTATGAGATATTCACAAGCAAAGTTCCCCTCCCCGCCCCTTTTTCCTAGTGTAAGCCATCTCTTCTCAGATGTGGATCAGGTTGTATGACAGTACAGATAACAGAAGGGGACAATTTTCTTTGTATGAAAACAATGAAAGCCCTTCCCCCCTTGAAAAGTTTTTCAGCTTTTTCCATTATCTTAATTGAAGATTGTCCCTCTCTGCAGTCTACCTGGGCATCTCCCTTCTTATCTGGTTGAACAGGGGGGGGATACTTTGTTTGTGAATATCTCTTAAACCATAAAGGTTTCAGAGATAAGACTTATATCATTCTTCATGTTTTTTTAATGCCTACAAAATAAAATAAAGTTAAAATGAAGTATTACTATCCCTTTAAGACGGAGGTGTTTTTTATGGGCACCTGTGCGAATGAAGACCCCTCTAATGGTAGCCTTGTGAACCTCCCAAACCATAGGGGCCAATGTTTCACCATTGTGATTCACTGCAAAGAATTCATGCAGGTGAACACGGATCTCCTCCACTAGCTCTGTGTCCTCCAAAAGGAGTTTGTTTAAGCACCACGACTGGCGGCAACCA
Source organism: Rhinophrynus dorsalis (assembly GCA_037306005.1). Classification (NCBI taxonomy): domain Eukaryota; kingdom Metazoa; phylum Chordata; class Amphibia; order Anura; family Rhinophrynidae; genus Rhinophrynus; species Rhinophrynus dorsalis. Next base: position 37,693,171 of record CM074728.1, on the reverse strand, counting down.
GGAGCCCCCTTGACCCATAAGTCCACGAAGGTAGGCGCATGGTCGGACCATTTAATGCTGCCAATATCCGTGCGGCAAACCCGGGTCAAGGTGTATTGGTCACAAAGAAACAGATAGATCCGCGAATATTTATTGTGGGGGTGTAAGAAAAAGGAATAATCTCGATCTCTTGGATGTTCAAAGCGCCAAACATCAAAAAGATTATGAGCTGAGAGAACAGAGTTAAATTTTTTGGTAGTGGATTTGAGGGAAGAGGATAGAGGAGGCATACAGTCCAGTTGAGGGTCAAGAACAAAATTCAGATCCCCACCCAGAAGTAAAAACCCCTCCCCAAAAGACTCCAATTTTTCCAGCAGAGAATGAAGAAAAGGGAGCTGACCCAAACTGGGAAAATAAACATTGACCAGCGTGGTTAGGGATGAAAATAATTTGCCCTTAATAAATAGAAACCTACCATCTGGATCGACTAAACTGTCAATATGTTCCTATTGAACAGACCTATGTTTCAAGGTAGCTACCCCCTTACGTTTAGTGTTTGAGGATGAGTACCATTGTAATGGAAAATGATGAGCAGGTATGCGCGTGGGACCAGATTTCACAAAGTGCGTCTCCTGACTGAAGAGCACTCCCACCCGATCCTTAATGGCATCTCGGATGAGCATACTCCGCTTCTCAGGTGTATACAACCCTCGCACATTCAGGGAGCAGCAGTGCACAGCCCCAGAGTCAGCCATAATCGGAGAGGGAGGTCGACCGGATGGCCGGGCCAGGCACACGGACCCCAGGGGGAGAAGCAAAGAGAGAGACGAAGGGGAGAAGTAGAAGAGAAAAATAGTAAGGCAGAGAGTAGAAGAAGGGGAGGGGGAAAGAAAAGAAAGAGTAACGAAAGAAGGTAGAGGAGTGCAAGAGTCAATATCAAGAACGTCCACAAAGGTATATACCCGCTAAACACTGTAACATTAATACTTGTGGTATTCAGGACTGTATGGGTCAGGGGGAAGACCCAGACAGTACCGAAAGAGGGGAAAAATCTCCCTAATACAGAAAACACATTGGTAAATTAACCAAAATGATAATGTAGGGAAAGGCAGCAGAGAAAATACAATAGATAGAATGTAGTACCGGAAGGGTTAACATGGAGTGCGAGCCGACTGCCGGGGGCAAGACTCGGGGCATAGCCCCCAAGCCAACCACCAGCAGCCCGCCACCTCCCCCACTGAACCTCCCACTCTCCAAAAATCACCCTTATATTAGGGACAGGCTGATCCCCAGGGTCCCATCCCGTCAGCAGCTCCATGTGAGGCCAACGCACTCAGCTTAACACCGACCGACACCGACAATCACCCGGGGCTCCTCGGTCATAGATCAGCCCAGCACCAACTAAGACGTGTGATAGAGGGACCAATATCTCCATAGAGCCCAATGGGGATCAATCCAGAAGTCTGGGATCACTAAGCAAGAGATCCCTCCCCAGAACCTACCCCGCCGATCACCATCACCAAAAGCTTGAAACAATGAGGGCCCCCTCGCGCAGGCCGCATAAGAAGCCAAGGGGACCGACAGGGCCCCCCACACTGACCGCCACGAGCAAGGGCCACCCAGTACCCCAACCCAGACTAACACATAAAGGAAGCATACATCAGAGGTGTAGGGCAGGCACCCATCAGGGCAGTTGGAGCAGAGGCCCCGGTATGGGCATCCGTTCCAAGGTCCGGGAGGCAGGAACAGTAGGAAGCGGGAAAGAGGGTAGGTGCAGCAGTAAACGGATATGAATGTGAAACAACCACTATGCACCCAAGTAATGTCTCAAGGGGAAAAGTACCTTAAACCCCACACAGCCAGAACGTCTCAACCTCAAGTCTGCATCGGAACCCAGAATACATCAGGGGCGGAAATCCAGCCTCGAAGGAAGACTCTCAAGGTGTCCCCGGGGGAGCCGCTCAAGACCTTTTAACAGGAGGGTAAACCCCTTTCCTTCCTCGGCGACCTCCAGGCACTTAGAAGTTGGTAGCAGCCCTATCATCCGATGACTCCTCAGGAAGTTGTACAGATGGAATCTGTAGGGCAAGGCAAAACGTCTCCGCTTCCTCCAGGGTCCTGAGATACGCTGTAGTGTCATTGTGATGGGCCTGTAGGTTGAAGGGGAAACCCCAGAGATATCTAATGTTAAGTTTGGAAAGATGCTCCGTCAGGGGCTTCAGAGCCCTATGTTGCTGCAGCGTAGAGGGGGACAAATCATTGTAGATCTGATACTCCTTACTCCTCATAAAGCAAAGGGCTTAGGTCCCGGCTCCTGTGTAGAATAGCTTCCTTTTCCCTAAAGTGGTGTACACGGCAAATAACATCTCTAGGCTGCTGGCCAGGGTTCTCCAGCGCTCGTAATGCTCTGTGCACCCTGTCTAGTTTGACTACACAAGTAGCCGGTTTATCCAAGAGGCCCCTAAAGATGGCTTGTAAGGTGTCTTCCAGGGCCTGGTTGGTGACTTCTTCCGACAGGTTTTTGATAAGCAAGTTGTTGCGTCGGCCTCTATTATCAAGATCGTCAATTCTATATAACAGATTAGAAATAGTCTCTTGTTGGTCTGCAACGACTTGTTCAAGGGATTGCAAACGATCATGTCTGTCTTCCCCATCATTCCCCAGCGACAGCACTCGCCGACCCAGCTGGGAAACCTCTGTTTTAAGGTCCCCCAAATCTTTTTTAAAGGTGTCCTGAAACATCTCTCTGAGATCGGCTTTAGTTGAAGCAATCACCAATGCAGAGGCCAGGTTTGGAAGGGCAATCAGGACAATAAGTGGTGGTGTCTGTCCATATTTCCTTGAGGTAGCAAACCCTGCAGAGCTTCTCTGGTTTGTTCTTTTGGGGAGTTGGGGGGGATTTTAGAAATAAAGTGTGCTACCCTGGGTCTTGATGGAATGATTTCTGGCGCACCGTGAAACAAAAATAGGGAAATTAGTTGTAGCTGATACTGTAAAAAAACTACATTTTGGATTGGGGTTTGCTAGTTTGAAAAGTAAAAATGAACTGTGTAACTATCACAGTTCCCGTGCTATTCGGTGACATTCTGTCAGTTTCCCCTCCTGCCTAACGCCTATTGGCTGCACTGTGATTGTCCCGCCCAGTATTGTACCGACCCGGCTTGGCTGACGTTCCTGCTCCGTGTACCGACTTGGATTGGTTGTTGTTCCTGCTCCGTGTACCGACTGGGATTGGCTGAAGTTCCTGCTCCATGTACCGACTTGGACTGTTCTACGTTCTGTGCTGTATGGATCCCACCCGGTTGGGCTGCTGCCTCCTCTGCACGCTCTGACCTGTCTCCAGTTAAGGGTAGTGCTTGTCTCTCGCTGTCTCTGGACAGCTCTGCAGATTGGTCTCGGTTGCCTCCGTGTTACCACAGCGACATTCCTAATGCTCTGCCTTACAAGCCGTCCAAGGGTTGGTGCCTCTCAGGGCGAGTTGCTCAGTTTTCCGTTTCTGCTACGGCAGTGCCCACGCTGACCAGATTCCGTTACTGCTACGGCAGTGCACAAGCTGCTCACGTCTCCATTACCGCTATGGCAGTATCCAGTTGCCTAGTCTCCGTTACTGCTACAGCATGCTCAAGTGGCTCAGTCTCCGCTACTGCTACGGCAGCGCTCCTATTGCTCAGTCTCCTTTACCACTATGGCAGCACTTCAGTTGCTCAGTCTCCGTTCATGCTACGGCAGTGTCCAGTTGCCTAGTCTCCGTTACTGCTACAGCAGTGCACACGTGGCTCAGTTTCCGTTACTGCTACGGCAGTGCTCAAGTTGCTTGGTGTCCGTTACTGCTACGGCAGTGTTTAAGTCACTCAGTCTCCGTTACTGCTATGGCAGTGTTCAAGTTGCTTAGTCTCCGTTACTGCTACGGCGGTGCTCAAGTTGCTCAGTCTCCGCTACTGTTACGGCAGTTCACAATTGTCTGGTATACATTCTCTTGGGCGTTACTCGAATTAAAGCTCTCACCTCTGTTTGAGCTTCTTAAAAGGCTTTGCTACACTAGGGCCTGTCAACATTCGCTGCCTACTATTAACCCATGCAGTACTGATAAACTGGGACTCGCACAACATCTGCCTGATCTGTGTCAGTATATTGTTCTATGTACTCTCTACTTATACTGGACCTGTGTGGGTATCACGGTGCTTTCCTTCTGTGTCAATTACCTTTAGGGACTCTCCATTGGCTGTTTGCTGTTAGCCTGCTCTGCACTGCCTATAGAGACTGAGTCTGGGCACCCTTTGGTTGCCCTTTCGTGTAGTCTCTTTGTTGCTAGCATCTATGGCACGTTCCTAAGCTTCCTGGGCCCTTAGCTGTGTTCCTGCTGACAGAATTGTCCGGTTCCTATAGTCACCTGTCCATTAGTTCCTGCTTCAGATCCAGATCTGGTTTGAGTTGCTGTCTGATCTCCGCTTCCTGCTGCCAGTCTTTGCTGCTGCTGCTGATCCGGTTGACCGATTGTGTGCTGGTTCCTGTCTTCACCTGCTGGTTCCCATCCAGTCTCCCTGTAGCCGCTGTTGTTCCTGAGTCGCCTTGGCGACATTTCTATTCCCTGCTGAATATCCAGTCGCAGGTACCGGTTCGCTCCACCAGCCAACCGGCTGTCTTTGCAAGTTACAACTAGCTTTCCACGTACAGGGTACTGGTTCGCTCTATAATCCACCCGGCTGTTATGCAGGTTACGATAGCGTTCCACGTACAGGGTACTGGTTCGCTCCATAAGCCAACCGGCTGTTATGCAGGTTACGATAGCATTCCACATACAGGGTACTGGTTCGCTCCATAAGCCATCCAGCTGTCTATGCAAGTTTGATTAGCGTTCCACGTACAGGGTACTGGTTCGCTCCATAAACCATCCGGCTGTCTATGCTAGTTTGATTAGCGTTCCACGTACAGGGTACTGGTTCGCCCCATAGCCATCTGGCTGTCTATGCAAGTTTGATTAGCGTTCCACGTACAGGGTACTGGTTCGCTCCATTAGCCATCCGGCTGTTTATGCTAGTTACAAATAGCGTTCCACGTACAGGGTACTGGTTCGCCCCATAAGCCATCCGGCTGTATATGCAAGTTACGATTAGCGTTCCACGTACAGGGTACTGGTTCGCTCCATAAGCCATACGGCTGTTTATGCAAGTTACGATTAGCGTTCCACGTACAGGGTACTGGTTCGCTCCATAGCCATCTGGCTGTCTACGCTAGTTGCGACTGACGTTCCACGTACTGGGTACTGGTTCGCTCCTTAGCTATCGGCTGTTTAGCAGTTACAGCTAGCGCTTCCAGTGAGTGGGCACTGGTTCGCTCCATAGCCTTCCGCTGCTAGTCCATGTAGCTACTACGCCTCCCGTGTTAGACATTGGTTCGCTCCTTAGCTTCTGGCTGCAGTTGCAACTTGTTGACTTTCTCCCAGTACTAGGTACTGGTTCGCTTCATCATTCCTTTTCCATTATCGCACTGTGTATTACTGTCTTCCCAGTACACAGGTCAAGTGGTACTTCGGAGTTATATGGTCTGCCACTTGATCAACATAGCCTCTTATGTCATCACTAGTGGCTGCGGTGCCACCTTTGCAGTCACTGAGGCTTTTTGTTGCCATTTACTCCTTACCAGGCTGCCCTGCCCAGTATATTGGTAAGGCCGGTAGAACCTATACCATTATCATCTTGGGTTGCCTTACCTGGTATTGGCAGGGCCGGTAGAGCCTGTATTCCACCGTTGGTCTACTGGCTGCCTTGCCCGGTATATTGGCAAGGCCGGTAGAGTCTGTTTCCTCCTGTACCAGTCCCTGGCTGCCTTGCCCGGTATTTTGGAAAGGCTGGTAGAGCCTGTCTGTTCCTGTACCAGTCCCTGGCTGCCTTGCCCGGTATTTTGGCAAGGCCGGTAGAGCCTGTCTGTTCCTGTACCAGCTTCCTGGCTGCCTTGCCCGGTATATTGGCAAGGCCGGTAAAGCCTATCCATATTTGTGCCAACGTCCTGGCTGCCTTGCCTGGTATATTGGCAAGGCCGGTAGAGCCTGTATCAATATTGTTATTACTACCTTTTCTGTCAATAAAGATATATGTATGAATGTGTATGTTACCCTAAGGGGTGGTCTTAAACTTTTCAATAAAGTTGTGATTTTACCTAACTTTGTGTCTGAGAGTCTTAACAAACCGTGACAGTGGGCTTACCTCTGTATAACCTGTCTAGTGGCTGTACTATATTATGCATATATTACAGGACCTGTGAGGGTTATTGTGATCTTTATTGTTTAATAAAATTGTGTTTTATCCAAACCTACTGTGTCTGTGTGTCGAACAAACCGTTACAGTACGAAAGGGCCATGACCTCAGACAGTAAAGGTGAATGAAATGCACAAAACATCCATTGGAGGATGGACTTGCATGAGCAGCGTTTGGACCAGTTAGCACTGGCTATACAAACTATTCTTGAGCGCACGGCTCACCTCGATAAACCAGCTCAGAGTCCGGTGGTCCGTTTCGACACCGGAGACTCAATCCATGACGCATGTGGCTGCGGTTAAAGGGTTACCGCCTCAGCTCCGTTACCGCTCAAATATGATGGTGAACCCACACTGTGCGGGGGGTTTATTAAACAGTTGGAGATTTTTCTGCCGTTAACCCCCCATGCCTTTCCTAATGACCGCAGCAAGGTGGGGTTCATGATATCATTATTGACGGGCAGAGCCCTGGTATGGGCCAACCCCCTGTGGGAGACTGTTAAACCCTGCACTAGGAACTTCAGGGAGTTTGTGCGCACCCGTTGTATTCCAAGAATGTATTAATGATATCCTCCGTGATATGCTACAGTCCTGCGTAGTAGACTACTTAGATGATATACTCATACACTCGTCTAGCCTGTCTCAACACATCAAGGATGTGTTCGAAGTCTCAGATTACACAAGAATAAACTCATCTGTAAGATTGAAAAATGCGAGTTTCACAAGTCCACGGTGCCTTTTTTGGGCTTTGTGATTTCTAGAGATGGTATTGCTATGGATCAGGAGAAGCTCGCAGCTGTATTACAATGGCCACTACCCAAAGGGTTAAAAGCAATTCAGCACTTTTTTGGGTTTGCGAATTATTATAGGAAGTTTATTCGGAACTTTCCCACTTTTGTTAAACCTCTGTCTGACCTCACGCACCAAGGTGCCAACCCGTCCCATTGGTCTGAGGCAGCTGATCATGCTTTTGAGATGCTTAAGTCCGCTTTCGCATCTGCTCCTGTACTGTCCCACCCCAAACCTTCCATTTACATTGGAGGTTGATGCCTCCGAAAATGGGGTAGTGGCAGTACTGTCACAGCGTCCGGTAGCTGGGAGTACTCTGAGACCCTGTGGGTTCTTCTCTAAAAAGCTGTCTAGTGCCCAGAGTCACTATGAAATTGGGGACAGAGAACTCCTGGCTATTATTCTCGCTCTGAAAGAATGGCATCAATTGCTTGAAGGTACGAGAACTCCTGTATTAATCCTGACAGACCACAAAAATCTGACATATCTCTCGGAAGCTAAGAGATTGTCTTCACGTCAAGCCAGATGGGCCTTGTTTTTGTCCCGCTTTAACTTTATGGTATCTTACTTGCCTGGCTCCAAGAATGTTAGGGCCGATGCCCTGTCCAGGCAATTTGGGCCAGAGATGGATAAGGATAAGGTTCCCGTACCCATCATCCAGCCTGATCGCATCTTGGCTACTTTACGTACTAGCATCAATTCGCCACTGGGGGAGGAAATTCTGGCTACCCAGGCTGTGTCTCCTCCAGATACCCCAGTAGGCAAGTGTTTTGTAGATGAGCCATTTCATACCCACTTGCTTGAAACCTACCATTCATCTCGGGCTGCTGGGCATATTGGGAGGGATCAATTAATTTGATATTTGTTACATACTTTGTTGGCGTTCCCTACGTGCCGACTGCTCCGCATTCACTGCAGCCTGTACCACCTGTGCTCATGCCAAATCCCCTAGACACCTCCCAGTGGGCTTACTCCAACCAGTACCTAATGGCGAGCGTCCTTGGTCCCACGTATCCATAGATTTCCTGGGAGAACTGCCAGTGTCTAGGGGTCACTCTTTCATCCTTATGGTGGTTGATAGATTCTCTAAAATGGCCCATTTCGTGCCCCTTCCTGGCCTTCCCTCGGCCCAGGAGCTGGCGGTGGTCTTTGCTAAAGAGGTGTTCCGGTTGCATGGGGTACCTAGAGTACTGGTGTCGGACCGTGGGAGTCAATCTGTGTCCAGGTTTTGAAGAGCATTTTGTAACCAGATGGGCATTCAGCTGTCCTTTTCGTCTGCCTACCATCTCCAGACCAATGGAGCCGCTGAGCATGCCAATCAAGGGTTGGAGAAATTCTTGTGCTGTTTCGTGTCCGATCATCATGATAATTGGGCAGACCTGTTGCCATGGGCAGAGTTTGCCAGGAACTGTGCGGTTAATTCATCATCCGGGAGCTCCCAGTTTCTCATCAACTACGGGTTTCAGCCATGTTTGCTCCTGGACTCATTCCAGTCGCAGCAGATTCCACCTCTGGATGAGCATATCGAGCAACTTCGCTCCACCTGGGCACAGGTTCAGAGGGCCCTCAGTAATTCGTTCCAGTGTTATCAGCGCCACGCTAATCTCAGACGGCTGCCAGTGGTCTCCTTCCAGGATGGGGACAGGGTATGGCTTTCCTCCAGAAACTTAAACTTGCAAGTTCCATGTAGTAAGTTGGCTCCCCGGTTTATTGGTCCTTTCAAGGTGATCCACAAAGTTAACCCTGTTTCATATGCCCTGGACCTTCCAGCATCCATGCGAATTCACAATGTGTCCCAATCACGGTGCCCGTGATCCCCTGTCAGTCACACTGATGGTACCTGTGCATTGGAGCAGGCTGATTGACCCGCCCAGGATGTTCCTTTATATACTGGGCCTATGACATCTGCCTGATGCCCTTTTGTGGTGTTCCTGAGGTTAAGCCTTCTCGCTGTGTTTTTGCATTCCTGTGTACCGACTCGGCTCGTCTGACCATTCTCCGTTCCTGCTCTATGATTGGACCCTGCTCTGGCTGACGTTCCTGTTCCGTTTATCAACCCGGTTTGCCTGACGTTCCTGCTCCGTGATTGACCCGGTTTTGGCTGACGCTCCTGCTCCGTGACTGACCCGGCTTTGGCTGACGTTCCTGCTCCGTGATCGACCCGGCTTTGGCTGACGCTCCTGCTCCGTGACTGACCCGGCTTTGGCTGACGTTCCTGCTCCGTGATCGACCCGGCTTTGGCTGACTTTCCTGCTCCGTGTATCGACCCGGCTCACCTGACGTTCCTGATCCGTGATTGTCCTTGTCCCGGTTGATGCTTCCTGTTCATCATTGGCTTCCTGAGTTCCGGTGTATCCTGGTCACCTGCCGGCGACATTCTGAACTGTATCTAGTGGTGCGCTGTTCAATCACTCTCAGTTGAGCTGTGCTGTGGCCTCCGTTTACCGAGCTGTTGTAGCCTTGCTGAGCGGCTTCTCCATGTCCGAAAAGAAAAGAACTGTTGGCTACAAAGAACAGCATAAGGGAAACCGTGTGCAACTTGTGGTCACTTACCACCTTCAAGTTGAAGCTCTGCGCAAAATATCAAGAGAACTTCAAGCAACCTCACATACAGATGTAATACTTAAGAACATATTCACACAGCCTCCCTTACTCTCCTTCAGACAGCCTCCCAATTTAATACAGCTGAAGGTAAAGAGTGCCCTGAACAAAAATAAAAAAAATGGCACATTACCCTGCCTACAAAGTAGATGTGAAACCTGTACACACATTTACACCACAGACAAGACACACACACCGAACACCCAGTTACACCATAAGATCAATGGTAATTTCAGCTGCAAATCATCCAATGTAATATACCTCATCATGTGTGCAAAATGCCCAACAGCTCTTTATGTGGGTGAAACTGGACAGCCATTACATAAGAGGTTTAATTCCCACAGATCCAGCATTAACAACAAAAAGACAGAAACCCCAGTGGGAAAACATTTTTGCCAAAGTGGACACAGTGTCAGGGACATTAGACTGACTGTACTGATGGGACCATTTCACACTCAGAGGGACAGAAAATTATGGGAGGTAAAATTAATGCAACAATTTGATTCTGTGACTTATGGGCTGAATAGAGAGAGAGTTTCTGTCACATTATCGCACTGTAAATTAACCTTTACGACAGTCCCTCTGGGATCTAAATACCTGGACTCCTCAGAGGAAGAATGCAATTTAAATCAAATCCTCTACCATTGACTGATCAAAGAATCAGTATCTGGACTAACTTTCTTATCCGATTTCCATTATAAACAATGTAATGTGTACTTGTATTTAAGAGAGAAGTTTTCTGTATAACATGCCTGAGGAAGAGACCTAAGAAGTCTTTGAAAGCTTGCATTTTAAATCTGTTTAGTTAGCCAATAAAGGTATCAACTTTACAAAACATTTTTGCCTCCTAAATGAATAGTTGATACACAGAGTGTGTAAAATAGCTTAACATGGGACAAAAGGATTTTAGTTTTAACTGTTAAATCCTTTTCTCTTAGCCCATATTACTCACAGGTACCATGGGGAGGCGACAGCTCCTCCCAGTGGGCTGGAACAATTCTATAGACATGCAGGGGTGGAGCTTCCCCCTCCTCCATATCAGGCTCCCTAGCCAATTCCTGCCCAGATAGGCTTATGAATAGCATGCTTACTAGGATAGCAAGAAGGAAGAGAGGACAACTCCTGTGAGCAATGAACCCAAAAGGAATCCCACGTCCAGCCATAGGAGACGCAGCATGGACCCTTTCCCTGGGTGGGAGTCCTGTGAGTTATATGGACTAAGAGAAAATGATTTAAAGTGATAGTAATGTTTCAAAATAAAAGGAGCTCCAATTAATCTTCATAGTATTTGGGCCATAGAGAGTGTTATTTCAATACTATCAGAGTTGTAGCTCAAGAGTAACTGAATGAAAAAGTATCCCCCTCCAGCCCTTTTCAATGATATAACACTGCTCGCCTCAGAACAGAAAGGTGGTGTTCAGATGGCTTGCAGAGAGGGACAATCTTCAGTTAGCATAAGGAAAAAATATGTCAAGGGGGACAGGGTTTTCCTTATGCTCACAATAATAAGATTGTCCCTTGCTGTGAGCCGTCTGGCCTTAAAACCAGATTCCACATTTGAGGGGAGGTGACTTACACTAGGTAAAAGGGGCGGGAGGGGGACACTATCATTCAATTACTCTTGAATTACAACTCTGACAGTATTGAAATAACACTCTCCATAGCCCAAATACTATGAAGATTAATTGGAGATGCTGTGATTTTGAAACATTAGTCTTCCCTGTTAAAAGGATAGTAAAATCCTCTTTTCTCTGTAGACCAATATAACTCACAGGTACCATAGTGATGTACCAATATTGAACTCCCAGGGTAGGAAGAAGGAGGAAAGGACCAAGCACCGGTCCCCATGATACCAAAGTTCCCATGGACTATCCAGGACACAGAACAGCCCAAACTAACAAAGTGTCAACAGACACTGAAACAATATACAGCACACAAGAACAAGAGCCAACAGGGTTCAAACAGTTAAAGAGTTATAAGGCACAAAAGGAGAAGCGTACTAGACAGACAAAGCTGCCTCCAGGGCTTTCCTGCCAAAGCTGGCTTCAGCCAAAGCCAGAACATGTTAGTGTTTGACAAAGGTGTGCATAGAAGACCAAGTGGCTGTCTTGCACAGCTGTTCATCAGAAGCCTGATTCTTGTAGGCCCAGGAGGCCCAAACAGACCTGATGGTGTGTACTGTAATTCAAATGGGAACAGGTTTCCCTCTGAGCTTGTAAGCCTTGTGGATGGTAGACTTAATCCAGGATGCAATAGCCACATTGTACGCAGCCAAACCAGCCCTGGGACCCTCAGGGATGACAAAGAGAGTCTTCTGGGAAGATTCAGTATGGTACACATAAAACTTCAGGCAGCATACCACATCCAACAAATGGAGATCCATCTCCTTGTAAGATTTAAGGTCAGGATAAAATGAAGGCACATCAATCTCCTGAATGATGTGGAACTCAGAAACGACCTTAAGTAGAAATTCTTGGAAGGCAGAGAGAACAGCCTTATCCTTGTGAAACACCAGGAAAGGCAGTTTGCAAGACAAGCAACTCTGCGGACAGAGACCACAGCCAAAGGAAAAGCCATCTTCCCTGTCAGAAGACGTAGAGGAATGATAGCCAAAGACTCAAAGGGAGGCCATTGCAAAACTCCCAAAATCAAGTTAAGGTCCAACTGTGGAGTGGGAGCCGTACAGGCAGGGAAAGCATGAGCGACACCCTGAAAGAAGACTTTGACATTCGGCAAAATGGCAATGCATCTCTGGTAAAAGACAGAGAGAGCGTAGTTCTGCACCTTCAAGGAACTTAGGCTGAGGCCCTTATTCACACCATCCTGCAAAAAAGACAAGATGGCTGGGAGATCAAGCTTTTGAGAGGACAGATCCATGTCCACACACCAACAATGGAAGGTAGAAAAAACCTTATGGTAGGGTAGGCCTTGGAAGAGACCGGTTTCCTGGCTTGGATCATGGTGGAGACCACCTCAGGAGAAAAGCCCTTCCTCCTTAGAATGGAGACTTCAACAGCCATGCAGTCATAGCCAGACTCTCCACAGGTAACCCTGGAGGAGGAGATCCAGTATGCATGGCAGAGGAAACGGATCCTGAGCAGACAACTCCAACAATTCTAGAAATCAAGGTTGCCTGGTCCAATAGGGGCGATCAAGATGACCGCTGCACAGTCCATTCAAATTTTCCTCAACACCATGCGGATTAGAGGAACAGGAGGAAAAATGTAGGCTATATGAAAGCTCCAAAGAATGGACAAGGAGTCCCCCGAAAACGCCAGACGATCCACCAATGAGAACAATTGGAACCTTCCATTGGACCATCAGGTCTTTCCAGGGAAGGCCCCATTTTTGCACCAACAGGTCGAAGACCTCCAGATAGAGCTCCCACTCCCCGGGGTCCACTGTCTGGTGACTGAGGTAGTCCGCTAGAACGTTCTCTATGCCTGGAATGTGCATGGGTGAGATGGCAGGAACATGTTCTTCTGCCTGGGCCAAAATAGACTTGACCTCTGACCAAGCAGAAGCGCTTCATGTGCCTCCTTGTTAGCTGATCTAAGTCATTGACTGGACAGACCCTCAGCAGAGAGGACCAGTACATCAGAGCATGAAGAATCGCCCTGAGCTCCAGGATGTTGATGGGCTGGAGGGTCTCCTCCTCAGTCCATCGACACTGAATCCCCAGGTGACCCAGGAGAGCTCCCCAGCCATAAAGGCTGAAGTCCATCGTCACCAAGATCCAGTACTGGACAACAAAGGGTTTCCCCTTCTCCAGGTTGGAACTATTCAACCACTAGAGGTGGTCTTGTCTCACTTCCTGGGGAAGAGAGAGACCAGACGATCCAAAAGATCCGGATTCCGCCATCAAGCCCTAATGATGAACCTCTGAGGCTCCCTGGTGTGAGCCATGGAGTACGGAACCACCTCCATGGTGGATATCATGCGGCCCACCAGAGAAGAGAATTTGCGTACTGGAGCTGAGGTCCACCCCAGAGCCTGAGACACCTTGCCCATGAGCTGTTGAACAGAGTCTTCTGTCAGGAAGACCATTCCCTGGCAGGTGTCGAACCGGAGATCGAGGAAAACCAGGTTCTGAGAAGGAACTGGAGAAGAGTTATTTATTTAGAAAATGTTTTACCAGGAAGAATACATTGAGATTTCTCTCGTCATCTACATCAAAATGTCATCTACAGTTGTATATTGTTTTTAGATATGAATAAGCTGTTATTTTTAAGGATTTTAGACTGGAAGAAGATCTGATTTTTTCATGTAGGTTATTGTAGACTTTCGAAGCTCTGAAGCAGTAGGCAGATCGACCGGCTTCATTCTTGAAATGTGGGATACTCAGTGAGTTGTTAGCAGTGGAGTGGCTATAGTTAGTATGGAGAGCTGGAGTGAGAATACTGCTCAGGTAATCTGGTAGTTTTCTAGAGAAGTGGTTATGAACCATGTGAGAGAGGTGAAGGGCACGTCTAGATTAGAGTGTTAGCCAATTTAGTTCTTCATTTATATCACAATGATGGGTTGTGTAATTACAGCATAATGAGTTATACAGAGTGTCAATTTTAGCAAGATGGATTTGTAGAGCAGGAGTATATACTACATCCACATAGACTAGGATTGGCATTATCCGTTGTACAATACATCTTCTTACCAGGAGATTTAAACAGGATTTGTTTCTAAACAGAGCACCTATTTTGGGATAAAGTTTGGACGTTAATTTATCAATATAAAGACCAAAAGTGAGGTTGGAGTTAAGCCACATACCAAGATATTTGTATGAGTCCACTATGGTCAGTTTATGATTAGGCTCTGTTACAAAGGATAGTTTGGTATTGCAGAGATTACACAGTTTATGCTTTGTACCAAATAACATTGTGACCATTTTGTCAGTGTTTAGGAATAGTTTGTTTTTGCTATCCATTTTTCAACTTCAAAGAAATCATGCTGTAATACGCCCTCCAGTTGTGATACGTTTGAATTTTTTGCATATATGATAGTGTCATCTGCATACTTGTGTACAGAAAATGCTTTTCAAACCATGGGCAGATCATTTATAAACAGAGAAAATAGAAGAGGGCCAAGGATGGAGCTTTGGGGTACCCCACTTGCAACTTTGAGCGGAAGGGAGGTATTGTCAGCAATCGACACATATTGCATTCTGTCTGATAAATAGGATCAGAACCAGTTTAGAGAATGATTACCCAATCCTGAACTTTGTAGTTTACTTATCAGAATACTATGGTCTACTGTATCAAAGGCGTTTGCAAAATCTAGGAAAATAAGTGATGTCACCATTCTCCATACCAGTATGGATATCATTGGTTACTTTAAGAGGGCAGTGATTGTAGAGAGATTTGAATGAAAGCCTGATTGAAGGTGGGTGAAAAAACTGGTCAACTGGTAATACTTATATAGTTGTACATTGACACATTTCTCTAGGAAGTGGGAAGTAGGGATATTGGTCTGTAATTTGATACTACATTTTTATCCCCACTTTTGTGGATAGGCACAACTCTAGCTACTTTCCAGGCTTTGGGCATATACCCAGATGCCAGGGAGGCATTAATTAGAGTTGTAATAGGGTGGGCAGTGACAGAGGCACTGAGCTTTAATAACATTGCTGGTAGTTGGTCAGGTCCAGATTGTGATTTCATTTTTGGGTTAAGGAGGTGGTCATACATTTCACTCATTTATCTGCATGAAATTAAATTCATTAGCATCACTGGACCAGGTAGCAGATGACATAAGCTGATCTGTGCATGTTTCTACTTCAGAATTACTTTTGTTTTGTGTAATCAGAGTGGTGGCACATCCAACAAAGTAGTTATTAAATGCATTAGCTATGGCTAAGGGGCAATGTATCATTTCTTTGCCTATGGTTTTAGTTGATGGGTAAGAGTGGTTTGGAGGGTTGTCACTATTGTTACTCTGCAGAGGTAGGAACCTACATAGACCTGGCCCTGGAACAGCTGCTGGAGTGCGATGTTTGTGCACGATGCTTGGGTTCGGTGACGGCGTTCCAGGGACTCCCTTGCTGCAGCCGAAGCTGTGTAAAGATTCTGGTTGCGAAACCAGATTGTTCCACCCCATCTGAGCCGGGGTGCAACTGACTCAACTGGGAACAGTATATGACCAGGTCCAGGGAATGCTGAAATAGAACTAGACCGAGAATGGGAAAATGGGAACAGACCATGCCGTAGTCAGGAGGATTGCCGGGTCAGTAGCCAGAAGTTCAGGACAGTGCCGTAGTCAGGTGGATTGCAGGGTCAGTAGCCAGGAGTTCAAGATACAGAATCGGGATGAAGCACGAGGGCAACAATGCTGGGAAGCTCGTGGAACGGGCACCCATAGACTGGGGTAGCCCATTTAAATATGTTGGCCAACCAATGAGGAGAGAGCCAGTAAGGGGGCTCGACTGGGAGCTGATCCTGATTGGCAGTGTCTGTTGCCCAATGCAGAGCAACTCAGGAAGTGTGAGTACACCAAGGAAGGAGACAACAGACCGGCACATGCACACTGCTGGACCGGGAAACAGGGAACATTCATCTCCCACCTAGAAATTATTTACACACGAGGCAACTCCCCCAAGTAATACCTAGCCCCTTTCCAAGTGAAAGGACTTCCAGAAAGGCTTCAGATCTCTTAGTGACTCACCTGTTATTGCAAGTCAGCGGGACCCGGAGAGTAGGAGGGGGTGATGCTATGGCTGCACGGCACGGTGCTCTTAGTTGGTCACTTGTCGCAATGTTGAAGCCAGCACCTTCTGGGTGGAGACACCTCACAGCAATCCTGTTCAGGACACATCATGCACTGTTGTGCACTCATACTAGGGATCCCAAATGTTTAGACTCATTTCGTACAGGGGGCACCCTCCTGTATTTGTAAAACCTCTCTAGCAAATCTGGGACGGTAGACCTATTTACTCAAGTCTTGACTTTAGGTGGGCGATAAACAATATAAAATAGGCATAATGTTTCACTATCACATAATTCACGTCACTGAAGCAGCCAGCAGGCATCGCCACTGAGTGAGCATAGGGCTGCCCGGCTGCTGACAGTCACACTGATGGGATGGGACACCCTGCAACACAGAAATGGCGGAAGAGCACAAAATAAACATGGTATGGAACGGTAAATTGCCGTCCCTGTCAAAGTGCCGTCTGGGTCCATGGACCCACTGGGACCCATGTAAGGGCCGGCCCTGTATTAGAACAAATACCTAATATTTTTTTATATTTTGCACAGGAACAAATATTACTTGCTCTTGCAGTGGCAATAACTGGAACTAATGCTGGCTGCCTACCTATGCCTAGCCTAATGCTACCTGCCTGCCTACACAACAACTGTACACTCTCTAATCTCTTCTTTCTCTGAGCTCCAACAACCCAATGAGGAAATGCAGGCTGTCTGTCTGTGTGACTGTGTCATTAGTCCAACCCCCATCATGAAACGAAGAAGGCTATTCGAATACAGACAAAAGAGGGAAGTAGTGCATGAAACGGAGAATGGATTTGGACTAGAGACATGGAGGGAAAATTATGGAGGGAAAGTAATTGAGCGCGCACAGGAAGTACAAAAAAGTCCTGGTCAAAAGTAGTCAAAACTTTTGGAAATGTGTCGATTGCCGAAACTTCCGAAAGTTTCGACGAATTTCGGACCTGGGCTGTTCGGAGTCGGATCATTTTTTCCGAATGACCCTTGAGTTTCGGATTGGCCGAATGTCTCCGAATGACCCCATTTTCGACGAAATCCGAATGTCTCCAAATGAATTCGCACATGTCTAGTAACCTTACTTGTCCACGTCTGTACAGGTGTAGTCCTGTGGCGCTGTAGCCCTCTCTGGAACCTTGTCAGTACAGGTGCAGACCTGCAGTAGTTCCTCAGGTGCGGACCTGAGGCGGCTTATCTCTAGCCTACCTTCTGGAGCTCAGTTCGATACCACCACAGCAGTACTAACCTTCCTGAAGTCTTCTGTATTGTGTTGTGTATTTGAGGTTGCTGTTATTCTGTACGTGTAGAGCCTAATAAAGATTGTTACCTATAGTACTGGTCCAGTTCTTGTTCTTGAGTCTGTGACAATAATGCATCTCTGAAACTGTATAAATCAACAGGTCAGCAGAGACCCAGGGTAGGTAGGCATGGGTATTATAGACCTGTAAGAATTCTGAGTCCGAAAAGTCTATTGCTGAGTCTAGATCAGGTATAAGGTATATTCTACACCATGGGCAATTTTTTAAGTAATTTAAGAAAGACTGGCAATTACATTTTTTAAATGATCTAATAATTATGACTTTTGGACACAATTTGATTGTTTTTATTTTGTGAACAGAGCAGACTATGGAGTGATCACTAAACATATTTGCTAGTACACCTGAATCTTGTTTTCTACTTGGGCAGGATAAAAGGATCCAGTCTAGCAAAGTATGGTTGGATATTTTAACATTTATGCAAGTAAGGGAGGAGATTAGCTGTGATACGTTTGATGTCTTAAGCAATTAACAGAATTTTTCATTCCTGGAGTCAAGCCAATTGATATTAAAGTCTACAAGAATTAACAGTTCACTTTTCTTATTATGGGTGGCAATCTCATTGAGGTGGTGAGTTTTGTCTGTAAGCGACTGTGTTGGTGTATTTGGAGGCCTGTAGATGCCAACAATTATGATTTGTTTAGAGAAGGGAAAAATAATTTTTCCTGCAATGTATTCATATGAATCAGTTATAAGAGTAATTTAAAAAGGTAAAGTTTATAGACTATTAGACGTATATGATTATGCCTCCTCCATGCCTTCCTAAACATGGGTATCCTTCAATTGCAACAGCAGTATTTTAGGGCTTAGCCAGGATTCAATGACTATGAGGATTTTTGGCTTGTACACATGACACAATGCTTTTAGTTCATCTATTTTGGGTAGTATGCCGAGTATGTTGCAGTGCACAAAAGAGAGACTTTTTTTTAAAGGTGAAGTTACCATGTACTGCTGTGTGAGGATCAGGGATGGTTTCTATGTTATTTGCCAAGGGAACTAGTAGAATGCATACAAATTTGGATAGTTGTTTGTGGTGAGCATATAGTCAAATTGTGCGTTTTTTGCTATAGAAACTGGGGCTGGGTGAGCTTGTTTTTCACTGTCGTCCAATACAGGTCACTGGTACAATGGGAGGCGATCCGCCCCTTTAATAGGCAGGAACATTCATTCAAATGTATGCAGGGGGTGGAGCCTCCCCTCCTACTTAAGCTGCCTTCAGGCCAGAGCCAAGCCAGATTGATTTGTTCCTGTGTGCTGTGCACACCAGGTGGAGAACATCTCTCATTCAACTTTAGTTTTTTATTGTTTTCTTTCAAATATGGAATACCACCATTAGGCGGGTGACCGTGGCTGTGAATTGCCCTCTCCAAAGTGGCTAGTGCAGCTTCCAGGGATTTTCTGGTGGACCTTATGCCCTGAAGAGGGAACAGCTTGAGTCAAGTAGCTTCCCTGCTGGGGGATTTTCCTCTGGTTAATCTCCTTTTAACATGGTTACCTGAAGACAGAAGTCCTGCAGAAAGGTGAGCCACCCTTTGAGTGCTGAAGGTCCACATGTCCCCACAGTGTCCCTTCTCTGGGCTTGTATTTGGGAGTTTGCTTTCTGCACTCCAGCACTCATAGGGTGTTTTTATTCATATTCTTTGTATTTATGCAATCTCTGTGGTATTCCCTGGGTTTTGGAGCTTTGGGTCCTTATTCTCTCATGTTTTCCATGTGTTAGAAGTGTGTTTGGTGTACTTTTTACCTTTAGTATACTTTATTTATATTTAGTGTTCCGCGCCTTTAAGCGCGCTTTTTCCCGCATAGACGCCATTGCTCCTTTACTCTCTATGGGATTTCACAGTGTGGGACGTTTCTCTGGAACCGCTTGTCACAGCAACTTCAGAGAGGGCTCATTTTGTTGGTCTTCCCCTGCTCTATCATCCGGTAGCTAGATTCAGTATGTTGGGAGTTTGGGGGGGCTTTGGGCGCTGTTTAGGGGTACTTCTGAGGAAAACTACATTTCCCATGAGTGCCTGTTTCGCGCTCGTTTTCTGATTGGCTACCGTTGCGGCAGCCATTTTGTGGTGTTTTTCTCAGCGAGTATACTACGCAGGGAAGGAGCCTTCTCTCCTCTCAGCAGATTAACCCTTTGCTGGCCAGATAAGTCCGATTTTAGGCATTTCTGGGGTGAAACTTTAATCTTTAACACTTTTACTGGGTGGTTTTTATTAAGTGGTGTATATTTGACGCTGTGAGCATGTCTACTCCACTGGAGTCAGGGGCTAGACCCAAGACCAAAGAGGCTGGGGTGACCATTTCCCCCATTGTGTTTTGTTCCTCTTGTCACTCTGGGCTGCCTAGAGAATTTTCAGGTCATTTATGCCCAAAATGTGCAGATACTCAGGATAGCAACCCTGGGCTTCTCAGCCATGCTATTGCGTCAACTTGGGTAAAAGAGTTTAAAGCTGCCACTAGGGATCTCAGATCCGCTCTTCAACTCTTTCCCTCTCAGGTTCAGGGGGCTCTGCAAGTCTGGCAGACCCCCTCCTCAATCAGGACCTCCCTGCCTAAGCCACAGGGGGCTCCTGATGTGTCTGATTCTTCTGAAGAAGAACTTTTGCAGGATTCTGATGCTGAGGAAGGCACTGTTATTGAATCTCATAGGTCCATTGGTGACCCTTATGAATGTGACCCTGAAGTTTCGGCTGAGGGTTTGATCAGAGCTGTACTTACTACGCTCAACCTTCCTCTGACTCAGGAATCTACTCATGATCCAACTGATGTTTTCCAAAAACCATCAAAGGCTGTGGTTTGTTTTCCTACTAACCCTACCCTTGCCCGTTTAGTCTCAGACGCATGGAGGAACCCTGAAAAATCCTTTTCTGTATCCAAAAAGTTTGCTAAACTTTATCCATTCCCTGAGACTGAACTGGCAAAATGGGTTCATCCTCCTAAAGTGGATGCTCCTATTTCTAGGTTATCCAAATCTACTGCCTTAGCTGTGTCTGATGCTTCGGCCCTGCAGGATTGGATGGACAAAAAGTTAGAGATTTGCCTTAAATCCATTTTTGCCTCTGTTGGCACTGTCATGCGTCCAACTTTTGCAGTGGCGTGGGTTAATAGGGCCATTGCGGCCTGGACTGAGCAATTGGCTGAGGCGGTTCGCCAGGATGCTCCAGTGTCTGAGCAGTTGCAGCTTCTGGCTAATATGTTAGAAGCTCAAAATTATGTTGTTGATGCTGCTTTTGATGCTGTGCGCATGATGGCGAGGGCCTCTACCTCCTCCATAGTAGCTAGACGTGCTCTTTGGTTGAAGATTTGGTCTGCTGACACTGCATCTAAGAAAGCCTTGCTTTCTTTGCCCTTTCAGGGGTCCTTACTGTTTGGATCTGAACTTAGGGAGATGATTAGTGAGGCCACTGGTGGCAAAAGTACTCTTCTGCCATCGGTGTTCAAGAAAAAGTTTCCAGCCAAACGCAATCGGTCCTTTCGTTCTTTCCAAACTGAGACACGCTCCACGCCCCAGACAGGTCCATCTTCCATGTGCTCCTCCTCCAAGCCCAAACAGTCCTGGAAGCCCAAAGTTGCCCCTAAGGCCAAGACCTCCAAGACTGCTTCGGCATGACTCGCCGAACCCGGGTCCGCATCCGGCTGTAGGTGGACGTCTCCACATCTTTCGCCGGGTTTGGGAGGAGTCGGTGGCGGACCCTTGGGTTGTTCGGGTGGTATCAGAGGGGTACAGGATCCCTTTCTCTTCCCTTCCTCCTTTCAGGTTCCATTTTACTCGTCCTTCTCAGGAACCTACAAAAAGACGTCTGTTCGACGACGCTATTCAGGATCTTTTGGACAAAGAGGTCCTGGAATTGGTTCCACCAGGCTGTGTTTTTTGGCCTGATCCAATGTATTTACCTCCCCTTGTCTGTTTGGTATCAACTATTTCTCACATGACTTGTGGGATAAGTTATAAAGGGAATATTTTTTCCAAGTAATCACTTTAGTAATGCAGGCTCATAAGGGTTCTGCACCAGGTAAGTCCCTCATTTACACCTTTTTCATGTTTTTTTATGTTATTGTATGTCTGTTTTTAATTGCATTACACAAAGGCCCAATGACACGTTTCAAAATAACATCTTTTAACTTAATTTAGATAGTAATTTAGATAGTTTTTGTAGGTGTATTAGAGTAGGACTTACCATAAAGTGAGATACCGTGACGTGGTTGGTAAGCTTACACATGGATTGGCCAATTTGTGGGACGAAACTCTCACTTATTTTATTTATATTTATTTAGGATTATTAAATATGCACATTATAGGGCACACATTATTCACAGCATGTAGAGGAGCGCAGAATTGTTTTTTGTATGTGTTTTCACAATTGGGTTTAGGCCCAATATTAGGGGGTTTGGAGAGTCCTCTTTTTTCTTGCTGCTATCTATTTCTTGCTGTTTATACATTTTACATATTTATATTTAATTTACATTTGCTATATGGATATTTTATGAGTTAGCGCTGTGAGCTTTTTTTCTTTTTCGGTTGTCCACCAGAGGACACAGGTTCAGGATTCAATTCCAACCTGTTCGTTGTGGCCAAAAAGGACGGATGTGCACGCCCTATTCTGGATCTCAAGGATCTCAATTTCCTTTGTTGTGAGTTCCCACTTTCGTCAGGAATCTCTGCGTTCTGTGATAGCAGCAATGTCTCCAGGGGAGTTTCTTGCCTCCCTGGATCTTCAGGATGCTTATCTTCACATCCCTATTCATCCAGAGAGCAGACGGTATCTCAGATTTGCCTGTCACAAAGGCCACTTTCAGTTTTCAGCTCTTCCCTTTGGTCTGACTTCAGCTCCTCAGGTCTTTCAGAGGGTATTGGGAGCTTTGATAGCTGTGCTTCATCGGGATGGAGTCAGGGTGACTCCTTACATGGACGATCTGCTCCTGAAAGCCTCATCTGCGGAGATCCTTCACCAGCAGCTGCAATTGTGCATACAAACACTCAATCGCCATGGATGGATTGTGAATCTGGACAAGTGAGACTTGGTTCCATCTCAACAGCTCCTCTTCCTGGGTCTCCTGTTCGCACTCAGCAGTGCATGGTGTTTTTGCCGGAGGAAGTGACTCATCAGATTGCTGTCCGGGTGGCCAGGATCCTGGAAATGGACAGGGTTCTAGTACCAAAGTTGTCTTCTCTGGTGGGGAAGTTTATTTCCACTATAGAGGCGGTGCCTTTTGCCATGGCACACACCAGGGAACTTCAGAGGTTTGTGATTCAGACTTGCAGATCTCATCCAGATCACCAGCATCTCTCTGTATCGTTGCCCCCTCATGTAGAGCTGAGCCTGGAGTGGTGGCTGGACCTGTCTCATCTCCTGAAAGGGAGATCCTTTCGGGTTCCCTATTGGAACACGGTCACGACGGATGCCAGCATCCGGGGTTGGGGGGCAGTGTTGGGTCATTTCAGTGCTCAGGGGAAATGGGGTCTGGAAGAATCTCTTCTCTCCATCAATGTTCTGGAACTTCGTGCCATCTTTCTTGCCCTGAGGCACTGGGAATCTCAGCTGGAAGGTTGTCCAGTCAGAGTGGAGTCCGACAACGCCACCGCAGTGGCCTACATCAACAGACAAGGCGGCACAAAAAGTCTCACCTCTTGGTTAGAGGTCAAGGCCATCTTATCTTGGGCAGAAGCTCATGTGCCCGTCATCTCAGCAGTACACATTCCAGGCGTAGACAATGTCATGGCAGACTTTCTCAGTCGTCATACAGTCGACAGCGGAGAATGGGCGCTTCATCCAGAAGTGTTTCACCTTCTCACCCAGATGTGGGGGGTGCCAGTAGTGGATCTGATGGCAACCAGACACAACAGGAAGGTGCCAGTGTTTTGCTCCCGATGGAGGGACCCTCTTGCCCTAGCAGTGGATGCCTTGTCAATCCCCTGGACATTTCCTCTGGCTTACATCTTCCCTCCTCTTCCTCTGTTGATCCGAGTCATCCAGAAGCTGAAGGTGGAGCGTTGTCCTGTCATCCTGATCACTCCAAATTGGCCTCGTCAGTCCTGGTATCCGGAACTGTTAGCCATGTCTGTGACGGATCCTGTTCCGCTTCCTGCACGTCCAGATCTACTTCTTCAGGGATATCTGTGGAAGGAGGATGTTCAACATCTCCATTTGATGGCTTGGAGGTTGAATCCTCAATTCTAAAGAAGAAAGGGTTTTCCTCTTCAGTGGTGTCCACGATGCTTAGA
Organism: Rhinophrynus dorsalis; assembly: GCA_037306005.1. NCBI lineage: Eukaryota > Metazoa > Chordata > Amphibia > Anura > Rhinophrynidae > Rhinophrynus > Rhinophrynus dorsalis. Next base: position 37,669,303 of record CM074728.1, on the reverse strand, counting down.
GCTCGCAAGCCTGTGTCTTCCAAGATCTATCATCGCATATGGTCCACCTTTGTAACATGGTGTACTGATAAGGATCTGTCTCTAGATTTCCATCTTCCCACAGTCCTAGCCTTTTTACAGGATGGGGTTGAGAAAGGACTCAGCCTGAGTTCTCTCAAGGTTCAGACTTCTGCTCTGTCTGTGTTTTTCCAGGAAAGAATTGCTATTCTTCCTGATGTTAAGGTTTTCTTCCAAGGCGTGTCTCATGTTCGGCCTGCCTTCAAGAGTCCTACTCCCCAGTGGGACCTCAATTTGGTGCTGGGGGTTCTCCAGAGACCCCCGTTTGAATCCTTGGCTTCTATTCCTTGCTTCTCTTGACCTGGAAGATGGCTTTTCTTTTGGCCATTGTCTCAGTTCGCCGGGTAGCAGAGTTACAAGCTCTGTCTTGTAAACCTCCTTACTTGGTGTTTCACAAGGATAAGGCAGTGCTTCGCACTTCCAAGGAGTTTTTACCCAAGGTTGTCTCCGAATTTCACATCAATCAGGAGATTGTGGTTCCCTCTTTCTGCCCTAACCCTTCCTCTGACAAGGAAAGAGATCTCCATTTGTTGGATGTCGTGCGTTGTCTTAAATTTTATGTTCATCGCACTGAGTCTATCAGGAAGTCTGACGCCTTGTTCGTCATTCCTGAAAGGCCTAGGGCAGGGAGACCGGCATCCAAGGTAACTATTGCCTCTTGGATTAAATCTACCATCCGTGAAGCCTACAAATTGCGGAATAAGCACGTTCCCTTCAGGGTTACTGCTCATTCCACCAGATCTATTGGGGCCTCTTGGGCCTACAAGAATCAGGCATCTGCTGATCAACTGTGCAGAGCGGCCACTTGGTCCTCTGTGCACACATTCTCGAAGCACTATCGAGTTGATGTACTGGCCTCGGCTGATGCCAGCTTTGGAAGGAAGGTCCTGGAGGCAGTTTTGCCTGTTTAGGACTTCTATTCTGTGATCCCTAGTGCTTCTTTACTGTTGAGCCCTGTTGGCTCTAGTTCAGTGTGCTGTGTTAGTTTGGGGGTTGTTTTCCCCCCCTGGTTGGTGTCCGTTGACACTTCTGTTACTGGGCTATATGATCAATTGGTTCATAGAAGATTTAGTGACTTGGGCCTTGCGCCTGGTCCTTGCCTTACTTCCCGCCTCAGGGACAGCTCAATGTTTGTACATCCCATTGTACCAGTGACCTGTATTGGACGACAATGAAAATAGGATTTTAGTCTTACCTTTTAAATCCTTTTCACTTAGTCCATACAGGTCACTGGTATCCCACCCTGTCAAGGGACCATGCTTGGCTCTCCTGTGGCATTCAGTGGGAGACCTTTGGGGCATGCTCACAGAAGTCTTCCTTTTCCTTCTTCCTCTGGTCAGTTTAGTGTCTCAAATCAATCTGGCTTGGCTCTGGCCTGAAGGCAGCTTAAGTAGGAGGGGAGGCTCCACCCCCTACATACATTTGAATGAATGTTCCTGCCTATTAAAGGGGCAGATCGCCTCCCATTGTACCAGTGACCTGTATGGACTAAGTGAAAAGGATTTAACAGGTAAGACTAAAATCCTATTTTAGTACTCTCCACCAGCACTCAGTGGGTAGAGCACATGTATGAAGAAGTCCATGATGGATTATTATGTTATGGTGCAAGTGAGGAGCAGGATTGTGGGGATATGAGGAGAACTGTTTTAATAGTGGCAGAGTTAGAAAAGATAATAGTAATATGTTCATTTTGTTATGCATGTCAAAAAGATAGCAGGGGGGAAGGAGAAACAGTTAGGCAGAAAATAGGTGAACTATAATATTTATCTAAGATTGTTTAGTTAGACAACTTAACATTTTTAACATTTATTTTAATAATTTCCCTTCTATCTCATTACATCCCATTATTGTTTACTTGACTGTTGTGTTTAAGTACTTGTGCTGCAGCTGTCTCCCTCCTGTCCAACTATCTTGTCTAACTCTCCACACTGCGATAAGGTGTACTTAGATAAGGTGGCAATACCCCTGGCAAATGCCACCCCTAATGGGCCTTGAATTTATACTAGCTGAAGTCCCTAAGACGAATTGACTGAGGGATTCCAAATTCCAATTTTTTTTTTGCACTGGGAGTGCAATCAGGTGTGACACCATTAAAATATCTGATAAGAAACAGACACAGAGATATAGGAGAGGAATGGGCGGAGGTAAGCAATAAGGAGACTGGAACAGGGAATGGCTAATTGTTAGTACATACCACAAGCGGTTAAATTGTAGAGGGTGACTGCATGAGATTTGAAGTTCCAAATAAAAGGACTGGTTAGTACATACCACAAGGGGTTAAAACTGTAGAGGGAGACTGCATGAGATTTGAAGTTCCAAATAACAGGACTAGATAGTACATACCACAAGGGGTTAAATTGCAGAGGGAGACTGCATGAGATTTGAAGTTCCAAATAACAGGACTGGTTAGTACCAGTAAGGAACAAGAGAACCTCGTTAGGTGAAAGTCTTCGTAGAACACAGCATACTGGATACATATTACCATATTTTCTCTCTTGTCTAACTCTCCATACTTTGATAAGGTGTACATAGATAAAGTGGCAATACCCCTGGCAAATGCCACCCCAAAATAATGCCACCCCTAATGGGCCCTGAATTTATACTAGATGGAGTCCCTAAGAAGATTGACTGTCTATGTTCAGAATCCATGCATGATGGAGGAGGATCCGAGCGCATTCCTGGACCTGACAGTTCAGATGATCCCTAGAAGAAGCCTTCAGCAGAAGGTTGTCCATGTACGGAGACACTGTAATCCGCTTGGTGTGTGGAAAGGCAATCAATGCCCCTAAGACCCGTGCAAACACCTGAGGAGCAGTGGGGAGCCCAAAGGGCAGAGCAGTGAACTGGAAGTGCCCCAAGGTGCAAAGGAACCCGAGGTACTTCTGACTGTCCGGATGAATTGGAACATGCAGGTAAGCATCCTGCAGATCGAGAGAGACCAGAAATTCCCATTGACACATCGCTGCAATGACAGTGCGCGAAGACTCCAATTTGTAGTGAGTATGGACCACAAAAGAGTCAAGGTCTTTGATGTCCAGAATATGGCAACTGCCGCCATCCTTCTTGTGAACTACAGAGAGGATTGACTAGAAACCTAAACCTCTCTCTTGGAGAGGTACCGGAGCCGGTACTCCCTTGTCAAAGAGAGCCTGGATTGCCCCGTTGAAAAGACGGAGCTTTTCTTGGCCCAGATGGGATAGAGAAAGGAAGAATCTGAAGGTAGGCAGGGATATGAAGTAAATCCTGTAGCCTCCTGAAACCACTTGTAAGACACATTGATCCGCAACAGAGCCTGCTCAAATGCTTGAAAAATGCTGCAGGCGAACACCCACAGGGAGATGCGGATCAGGGTTCGGCGAGTCATGCAGAAGGAGGTTTGGTGGATTTGGGTTTGGCGGAGGAGCGTTTGGACCTCCACTGCTGCCTGGGCATGGGAGTGGAGTGCGGGGTGCTGGTCTTTGCGTTTCACTTTGGCGGGGACAAAAAAAGACACTGATTCCACGCCAGATTAGGACATTTGGGGACATGAGGCAACAGAGTGATCTTGCCCCCAGTGGCCTCACTGAAGGCCCACAAAAACGTACCAAATCTTAAGCCACAGAATTAGTCTAGCAGCAACAGAAAAGGCAGAAGCCTTAGCCTCAAGCCTGACAGTGTCAAAGAGGGCATCAGTCACACAGTTTTGAGCCAGTGATATGATGGCCAAAAGGTCCTCCCTTAGAGGCACCTTTGCAAACAGCATCAGTAAGCTGTTCAGTCAAAACAGTAAAGGCTCTAGTAACCCACACCGAAGCCAAGGTAGGCCTCAAGGAAGCACCTATGGCAGTGAAAGCAGACTTCAGGATAGCTTCAAGCTTCCTATCAGTTAAGTCCTTAAGCGCCATGGCATCAGCCAAAGGTAAAGCAGTGGATTTAGACAGTCTGGACATAAGGGATCAACCTGAGGAGGTGTAGCCCACGGAGCCAAGGCCGCGTCAGAAAAGGGATACAGCTTAAAGAATCTCTTGGACAGAGAAAGACAATTGTCTGGAGTCTTCCACTCATCCACGATAACCTGGTCTAGAGTGGGATTAGGCAGAAACATAGTACAGGACTTTTTGCGCTTCTGAAAAACGCCAGAAGTAGACTGGGCATACAGGTACCATGGGGATGTAACAACATTGAGCTCCCTAGCGTGGGAAGGAGGAGGAAAGGACCAAGCACCAGTCCCCATGATACCAGAGTTCCCATGGACTATCCAGGACACAGAACAGCCCAAACTGACAAAGTGTCAACAGACACTGAAACAATACACAGCACTCAAGAAGAAGAGCCAACAGGGCTCAAACAGTTAAAGAGCTATAAGGCACAGGTATGACATAGTCCTAGATAGGCAAACTGCCTCCAGGACTTTCTTGCCAAAGCTGACTTCAGCCGAAGCCACAAGATCCACACAGTAATGTTTGGCAAAGGTGTGCACAGAAGACCAAAGGCCTCCCTGCACAGCTGTTCAGCAGTGGCCTGATTCTTGCAGGCCCAGGAAGCCCCAAAAGACCTGGTGGAATGTGCTGTAATGCGGAAGGGAACAGGTTTTCCTCCATACTCATAAACCTTGAGGATGGTAGACTTAATCCAGGATGCAAAAGTCACCTTGGACGCAGCCAAACCAGTCAAGGGACCCTCAGGGATGACAAGTAATGCATCAGTGTTACGGAAAGACTCAGTACGGTGCACACAGAACTTAAGGAAGTGTACCACATCTAACAAGTAGATCTCTCTCCTTGTCAGATTTATGGTCAGGACAAAATCTCCTGATTGATGTGGAACTCATAGACCACCTTAGGAAGAAATTCCTGGGAGGTATGGAGAACAGCCTTATTCTTGTGAAACGCCAGGAAAGGTGGTTTGCAGGACAAGGCCTGCAACTCATCAACTCTGTGAACAGAGACCATGGCCAAAAGAAAAGCCATCTTCCACATCAGAAAATGTAGAGGAATGGTTGCCATGGACTCAAAGGGAGGCAGCTGCAATATACCCAAGACTAGATTAAGGTCCCACTGAGGAGTGGGAACCTAGTAAGTAGGGAAAGCATGAGAGACACCATGAAAGAAAACCTTGACATCCGGCAAAATGGCAATGCGTCTCTGGTAAAAGACCGAGAGAGCAGAGGTCTAGACCTTCAAGGAACTAAGGCAAGGCTTCACACCATCCTGCAAAAAGGATAAGATGGGCGGAAGGTCAAACTCCTGTGAGTACAGATCCCTGTCCACACACCAAGAATGAAAGGTAGACCAAACTGGCTTCCTAGCTTGAATCACGGTGAAGACCATCTCAGAAGTAAAGCCCTTCCTCCTCAAGATGGAGGCTTCAACAGCCATGTCATCAAAGCCAGACTGTCCACGTCCTCCCTCCAGAGGTAACCCTGGAGAAGGAAGTCTGGTCTGCGTGGCAGAGGAAACGGATCCTGAGCAGACAACACCAAGACTTCTGGAAACAAAGGTTGCCTGGTCCAATAAGGAGCAATCAGAACGACCGATGCACCTTCCATCCAAATCTTTCTCAACACCCTGGGGATGAGAGGAAGAGTAGAAAAAATGTAGGCTCGATGAAAGCACCAAGGAATGGACAAGGCGCCCATTGCAAAACCAGAGGATCCCCCCAGCGAAAGTAAACCATTGGAACCTTCCTGTTGTCCATGGTAGCCATCAGGTCTATCCAAGTATGCCCCCATTTCAGGACCAGCAGATCAAAGACCCACCTGGAATGTGCACGGCAGAGATGGCAGGAATGTGTTCTTCTGCCCAGGCCTAAATAGCCTTGACCTCTAACCAAGCAGAAGAGCTTCTTGTGCCTCCTTGCTTGTTGATATAAGCCACTGCCGTGGCATTTTCTGACTGGATGCAGACTAGATAGTCCCTCAGTGGAGAGGACCAGTACACTAGAGCATGGAGAATACAGACTGTTGATGGGTAGGAGGGTCTCCTCCGCAGTTCATCGTCCCTGAATCCCCAGGTGATCGAAGACAGCTCCCCAGCAGTAAAGGCTGGTGTGTGTCATGAACAACAAAGGGTTTCCCTTTCCTCAGGTTGGAGCTGTCCAACCACCAGAGGAGTTCCTGCCACACTTCTAGGGGAAGAGAGACTAGAAGATCTAAGAGTTCCAGATTCTCCTGGTAAGCCCTGATAGTGAACTTCTGAAGCGCTCTCGTGTGTGCCATGGAGTAAGGAAGTGCTTCCATGGGAGATATCATCTTGCCCACAAGGGATGAGAACTTGCGAACCGGGGCTGAGGTCCACTCCAGAGCACCGGACACCTTGTTCCTTATCTGCTGAACAGAGTCCTCTGTCAAATAGACCATGCCCTGACAGGTGTCAAACCAGAGGCCCAGGAAACAAGATTCTGAGAAGGAACTGGAGCAGACCTGTCCATGTTCAGAATCCATCCATGCTGGAGGAGGATCTGGGCACAATTCCGGACCTGGCGGTCCAGGAGGTCTCTGGAAGGAGCCTTCAGCAGAAGGTCATCCATGTACAGAGTCACCTGGATCCCTTTGTAGTGCAGAAATGCAATAAAAGCTCCCAAGACACTTCTGACTGTCCGGAAGAATTGGAATATGTAGGTAAGCATCCTGCAAATTCAGAGAGGCCAGAAATTCCCCTGCAATGACAGAGCTCAAAGACTCCATCCTGTAGTGAGTATTGACCACAAAAGAGTTGAAGTCCAGGATAGGGTGACTGTCGCCATCCTTCTTGGGAACCACAAAGAGGTTTGAATAGAAACCTAAACCTCTCTCTTGCAGAGGAACTGGAGGGAGCATGCACCTCCCCATTGAAAAGACAACTTTTCTTGACGCAGGGGGAAACCAGAAAGGAAGATTCTGAAGAGAGGTAGGGATGTGAAGGGAATTCTGTAGCCTCCTGAAACCACTTGTAATACCCACTGATCCACAACAGAGGCTGCCCAAATGTTTGAAAACTGTTGCAGGTGACCACCCACAGAGAGAGGAGGACCAAAGTTGGGTGAGTCATGCCAAAGGAGGTTTGGTGGAGGAGTGCTTGGACCTCCACTGCTGCCTGAGCTTGGGGGTGGAGTGCTGGCCTGAGAACTACCTGGATTCAGCCTTTGCACTTCACTTTGGCAGTGATGAAAAAGGCTTTGCTTCCTTGCCATATTAGAGCGTTTAGGAACCTGAGGCAACAAGGTGCTCTTACCCCCAGTGGCCTCTCTGATGTTCTTCAGTTCAGGCCCAAAAAGAGACATACCCTGAAAGGGGAGAGAAATTAGTGACTTTTTAGAGGATAAGTCAGCAGACCAAATCTTAAGCCACAGAATTCTTCTAGCAGCAACAGAAAAAGCAGAAGCCTTAGCCTCAAGCCTGACAGAGTAAAAGAGGGCATCAGTCACACAGTTCTGACCCTCAGACATGTTGGCCAGAATTGCCAAAAGGTCCTTCTTAGGAGCACCTTTGTGGACAGAGTCAGTAAGCTATTCAGTCCAAAGAACATATACAGAAGCCAAGGTAGGCCTCAAAGAGGAACCTATGGCAGCAAAGGTAGACTTCGGGATAGCTTCCTATCGGTTAAATCCTTATGTGCTGTGGCGTCCTTCAAAGGCAATGCAGTGGATTTAGACAGTCTGGAAATAGGAGGATCCACCTGAGGAGGTGTAGCCCACTGATCCAAGGCTGCATCTCAAAAGGGATACAGCTTAGAGAATCTCTTAGAGTAAGACACTTGTCTGGAGTCTTCCACTCGTCCAGGATAACCTGATCAAGTGTAGGTTAGGCGGAAAAATCACGTAGGACTTCTTGCGCCTTTGAAAGACGTCAGAAGTAGACTGTGACTCTACAGGGTTAATAGGAATGCATAGGGTAGTCAAAACTGCCTTGATGAGACCCTCAGCAGAGGGTTCAGGGTCAGCATCAAAGGGGTAACCATAGGTACCCAAATACTGTCACCAAGATTTTATTAATCCCCCAGAAAGCCAAAAATGTACTTATCTGGCAGGTAAAGGGTTAACCTGAGAAGGAGAGTAAAGGAATCCAAGACCCTACGTAGGATACTCCGCTTAGGAGAGAAAAAAAATGGGGTCTGAAATCAGAGCCTATCAGAGAAAAGCCAACTAAATGTGCATTAAAGGCTCGGAATTCAAATAAAGTGAAAAAAAAGTAAAAGGTGACTAAAAAGTCCTAAAACACATATAGAACACCTAATAAGCATTAAAAAACAAATTAATCAAAAAGGAAAGTGAGAAACAAGTCCCTCGACCCAAATAAGCATGGCAGGGAAGGGGTTAATTACCTCAGAACAGCCCAAAATGCTCCAAAGAGCCAGAACACAGACAGTCATTACCCAACATGTGCAGGAGTTACAAGGAACTCCATAAAGACCCCTGTGCAGAGGGGAGCTGTAGGACAAGTGGACCATAGCACTCAAAGGGTTGCTCACCTTTATTAGCAGGTCTTCTTTCTTCAGATTACCATAGGGAAGAAAGAAGCCTTAGAGAGACTCCTTTTTGGAGAGAGAGACATGGGTTGCATGATTCTCTCCCAGGGCTGCAAGGGTCCATAAACAGCACCTGTTAAATGGGTGGTCTTCCAGGGGAAGCAAGTAATGGTAATCTGCCTAATGGAGGAATTTGGACACCCCATATCTAAGAAAAAAATAATAAAATAACTAAACACAAAGCAGAACTGTTCTCAGCCTTCTAACCAGGTTCTTGGAACAAATCTATCTGGCGAGGAGGGGCTAAGGAAGCCTGATATGGAGGAAGGGAATCTTCACCCCTGCATTTCTTTCAGAATTGTTCGAGCCCACTGGGAGGAGCTGTCGCCTTCCCCACAGTACCTCCTGTATGTCATATTGGACAACAGAGAAAAGAATTAGAATCAGAGGCTACAGAGTCACTAAAGGTCCCCAAACACTATGCTAAGCCCCACAGCAGATGTGGCGTGGTCCCCCTCGAAAGAAGCAGAAACCCCTGCATCTAGAGTGGGGGAACAGTGGGGGACAGAGTGACCCAGGAAGAACTCAGGGGCCACCTTAAAAGAGGAAGGGAATGTATTTATGGAAGAAATAAGGGTTGTAAACCATACAGGCCTCTGTTCAGGGAAGAGGGAGCCCAGGAGTAGATGCATAGGGGCCACAAAACAAAACAGACATAAAACAGCAGAAAAGTCCCTTAAAGTGGATGTGCACCTATGGACAACATCTCTTAAATAGTTATGCTATATCTCAAATAATACAAAAAAGGTACTGATTTTTTTATTTGAAGTTTTGATTTTGTTTAAATTTAACTTACAAAGTCTGGGCTGCAGCTACTTCCGCATAGACTGCAACCCAATGCTCTGCCTCTGCTCTCCTCCCTCCTCCGATGACGGAGGCTTCTGTCTGTAAGCAGGAGAGGTCTCATTGGCAGAGATCGATATCTAGCCAATGAGATCTCTCCAACTTTCCAGACAGAAGCCTCTGTCATCGGAGGAGGGAGGCAAGCCGAGACAGAGCGTCGGACTGCAGTTACAGAAAAGGTAACCGCAGTCAACTGCAGTGTATGTGGACGTAGCTGGGGTACAGACTTTGTAAGTTAAATTTAGACAAAACCTAAACTTTAAATAAAAAATTAATACCGTTTTCGTATTATTTGATATATAGCATAACTATTTAAGCAACGTTGTCCATAGGTGACACATCCACTTTAAATATAAAATGAGAAACAAATGTTTAATAGAGAAACCTCAGACACTCTGGCAGTCTAAGACCTGTCCATATCTCCCAGATGCACAGATATAGCCAGGAGACTCCTACAAAAAGAATACATGTAATATAGAGAGAGAGTGTGAGAGAGACAGTGTGAGAGAGAGTGTGAGAGAGTGTCAGAATTCCAAGATGGAGAACTCAAACTCATGTGACTCACACTGCTGAAAGAGAAGAAGCAGTATAAGAAAAATATAAAACAGCACTGTGGTTCTCCATCCCATTGTGTTTTACCCCTTAACGACTAGCGGTCGCGGGGTGTGTGGTCCATTAAGGACCCGATAGGGAATTTCCGCGTGCCACCCCACGTGACTGATCACGTGGGGCGGCACGCCGAACTGAGGGACTGAAAGAGATCGCTCCGGTCTTGGAACGATAAAATTCAGTCCCCGGTATTACTCACCGCGCTCCTGCAGGTGCGCGGTGAGTAATAGTACGTGACGTACCAGGACCGTCACTGGTCCTTAACTGCCAGACCAGCATGACGGTCCGGGTACGTCACCGGACGCGAAGGGGTTAACTTCTTCCAAGCAGAGTGGGGTAGTAACCAAGAGGCACCCACTAACTGTAGTAAAAAAAAAAAAAAGTGCAGAAGACTTGGCCTAATAGGAATCTATGCAGTGCAGCAGAAATCACAACTTTACTGTCTATGCCCCATCCAATTTGGCCAATGCATGTGCCCTTTTTCTTAAAGAAACCACAGAGCTATAATGAAGACTTACAAAAATGAGGTAAAACTTAGACAAAAAGGTAGAGTAGAGTGCAGAATTAGTGATTTGAACACAGACAATGGGAATGTGGTTGCAGATAGAGAAGAAAACACTCACAGGACCTGTGCACTCTGAACACTGGAGACACTAGTATCCTCTTCAGTCTTCAGGCCATTACATGCATAAATAAGTCCTGCTCAGGTAAGTCAAGCAGAAATGAGAGGAGATAGCGCAAGTCATCCTCTTGCAGATCCTGTAAGTCTAAACTCAGGCTGCCCTGAGTTTGCATTCTGGTTCATACCAACAAGGAGGCCAGATATAATGGTAGTTTACACAGCCCAATCATACAAAAAAAGTGTCAGGCTAACTAAGAGGGAATCTTTTCAAACTCAGCTACACTGGTCCAGGGTAAAGTGAAGCAGAGAGGGGTCTCCATCTCTAAAGTGCCTTTTAAGACAAGTGCCCTGTTCTTCAGGCTGGAAGATACTTTACCCCATTGTTCCTGTGTTCCACATTGCACAAGAGTAAGAAAAAAAAAAAAAAACCCTACCAACCTACCACCACAACTAGCTTGGCCGGTTGTCTGAGCCAGTGTGGGGAAATAAAATAACAGGGAAAGGCTTTTAAATGGCCAATCCCTGTTCAAGATTTTCCAATGTTCCTATTGACTGGGAGGTTGGGTAAATGAAGGAGTCTCAGAGGAGGCAATGGTAGCAGTGGATTTTATTCTGCAGCTCTGGAAGAAGATGCAGAGTAGGACCAGGGCATTGAGGACACTGCTGGACCTCCAACATCAAGGTAAGTGCTACACGTGGGGAGGAGAAATGGGATCTAACCTGTTAGTGTCAGATTTAATAAGTGGGGAAAGTATGTAATTGTTAGTGTTGGGACTAATAGTGTTGGGACTATTTTTTAAGTGCTGGTAGTGGGTAGGTGGGGGCTTAAGGGACTTTTATTTTTTAGTTATTTTATGTATTTTTTTAGGGAAGGTACACCTTGTGATTTGGATTTCTTAAAAAGGGGCCTTTGGTCCTATTTTAATTAATGTACTTGTTTCTGGCATAGAAATACCAAATTTCACATGCAAGTTTTTGATGCTATTCTTTTGTACCTCAATGGTTTTTAACATGCATTGGGGAGTTTTCTCCTGGGTTTTGTAGGCTCAGAATTACAGGCAGAAAATATTTCCCTTTAACGTGTGTTAACACTTACTGCATACAACAGAATAGCAAATGTATTTCCTTACAGTTTAGTGTCACCAGTAAAGTCTGAGAGACTACTTTCAATACCCATTTTATATTATATATTCATGAACAAGTTAATAAACAAACGGCTATCAGATATCATGTTTTCATTATCTTGACCATGCTGCACTAGTGGGTATGCTCTCTTTCCCTATTTGTTCTCTTGTGTAGAGAGTCAGGATATCACCTGGTCAGGGGATTGTAGCTACAATTGTAAAGATCAACACTCTGAAGGATTTATGTTGACACCATTAAGTGATAGTGTCTTTATCATTTTGTTCATTATCTTGTTGTTCTCTTAAGGTTTCATGTGTAGAAAGTACTAATTTCTCTAATTACTCTTGCATATTTTCTAGTAAGGAAAATATGCAAGATCATAGATACATAATACAAATATTTTGTGAATGAACAAATGCAATAGGTATTCTGCTCACAATTAAATACCATAATGTTGAATAGTATTTCCACTCACTTCATTGTCCATATAAACCTCAATGTACGGGTTATATTTATGCATTAAATATTTCACCAACTAATTTAATATAATTTGTTAATTACCTTGGTATGATTTTCAGGATACCGAACACGGTCAGTTTCCATGATAGAAAAATGGTTGATTCTTTGGTCAACATGACAACCCTGAGTGTATGAGTGAATCTGAAATGAGTAACAAATGAATTAGTTCAAGGAAAGAACTTTTATTATACGATGGCTATTCAAGTATTCTCAGTCACGTACAATCAAATCCTTAATTCATAGATTTCATACAAAAACATTCTCGCTTATCTTTTTTCCAAAAAAACTCATGAAAGACTGATTTATGTAAATGAATTATATTTAAGATACTATTTTATGATTTTTGCTTCAGAATGGTTTGTGAGTTTGACCTCTATAGTGGGAAAACTGCTAGAAGGGATAATAAGGGATTATATTCAGGATTACACTGCAAAAAAAAAAAGATTATTAGCAGGAATCAACATGGTTTTACGAGGAACAGATCATGTCAAACTATTTTTTTCAGCTTCTATGAAGAAGTAAGTAGCAGCCTAGATAATGGTAATGTGGTTAAAAGTGGACAATTCTCCAATACAGTTCAAGTTAAGAGTTGAGTACCTCAGGGCTCAGTACTTGGTCCACTGCTTTTTAATATGTTTTTTAATGACCTTGAAATAGATATAGTAAGTAAAAATAGGATTTTAGTCTTGCCTGTTAAACCCTTTTCTCTTAGTCCATATAGCTTACATGTACCATGGGGAGGTGACCGCATGGTTTAGGGAAATGTCATTTATGTATTATCTCAGGCAATATGTTTCCAGTTGTTGTACTCATCTGCCTGGGACCTGGTGTGCGTAGGTCCAGGGATGTGGCTGTCGCCTCCAGGTCTCATGTCCTGGCCTCTCTTGAGGCCCTTAATTTATCTTTAGTTTGCCTTTAGTGTTTTACTACTGCTTGATGAAGCATGATCACGGCATTTCACCCTCCGTTTTGTCATTTACTGGCTATATGTGATTGCTCCCCCCCCCTTCCTGCCCTTGTTCACCCATTTCCCCCTGGGCTGGAGCGGACATGCCCTTCTCTTGCTCCCATTCCTCCCTCTTTCCCTACTCCCATTTCCCATCTCCTTTCGGGTCATCTTTCATGGTTAGTGTTAATGTTCTTTGGTTTACTTAAACAATTATTACATTTGTACATGTTTCAAATGGGCTATTCCCACTAAGAGCTCATGGAGGGGAGACGGGGGGACCGATGGGTGCGTTTGTCACATAGTATGAGTTTCCACGTCTTCGCTGTTGAGACCCCTCGGCTCAATTATGTCATTGTGATTTGGGACATGGGCTACTCTGTCTTTTGCTCTGGATTAGCTCATCTCCCTGACATTCGTGCGGTTCATCAGGGCTTGTCCTGTTATGTTTAATTATTTCTACATAGGCATTGGATATGCCTTTCCATATTTGTATGTTTCTTCTGTACTCTCTCTTCCCTGAGTTTTTTTCTCTTCCTTTCCTGCTGTGCTTTCCCTTTTTCTTGGATCTCCTCCTGGTACTTTTTCTCGGGCCTTCCGTTCCTAACCCTAGGGATGAATCACTCTCCTCCTCAGGCAGTTGCTACCCACTTCCCAGATCATGGCACGTGATGCGACTATGCCCTCCAGACAGTCTCCATTAACACTAATCGGCTTAATACCCCAAAGAAGCGTTCTAGACTGTTTCGAGAGTTGAGAGCTTGTAGGGCAGATATTGGATTGATCCAGGAAACACATTTCCGCAGGGATCATGCCCCCTCTTGTGTTAATACCTACTACCCACATAGCTTCTACTCTCACTCACCCTTCAAGAAAACCAAGGGTGTAGCTATCTTCTTGTTCAGGTCATTGCCTCTGGTGATACAGGACACTTGGTCGGACCATGATGGCCGGGCACTCTTTCTGAAGGGCTCCATTGGTCAGGAAAAGATCACAGTTGCTAATATCTAATGCGCCGAATAAGGATCAACATTTGTTCCTCTGTTCTGTCCTGAGACACCTTGAGTCCTTTGCGGAGGGTATTGTTGTGCTTGGGGGAGACTTCAATTTGATATTGGATTCCACAACTGGGGCATCAACTGTCAGTTATTCCAAAATAAAGAGGGCCGAACTTGGCACTACACCAGGCTCAGTTGACTGACATTTGGAGAGCTCATCACCCATCAGTCAAGGACTACATGTTTTTCTCCCCACCTCATAAATACTCGAAATTAGATTATATGTTTCTCTCACATAGGCATTTACATCTAGTTCAATCTGTAAAAATTGGGACTGCCACTTGGAGCGACCATGCTCCTGTATCCTAATGATTGTTAATTCCCTCTTTTACGCACCGTCAGGCTTTCTGGAAGCTTAATGAGACCCTCCTGAAGGACCCTTCTGACTGTGCTAAACTGCGAAAAACCTTAGAAAGCTACTTCGCGGAAAATGCTTCTCAGGATACCTTGCCTCAAAATCTACCATTGAAACCACTCATAAATTGACTCTCTTGACAAAATTATTATTGTTATTATAAAACTGACACTTCTAAAGGCCGAATTGGCCTCCCTGTACAACAATCAATTACATTGTGAATGCCAGTTAATACGGAGTTCATACTATGTACATGGGAACAAACCTGGTTGGGAGCTGGCGTGGGCTCTCAGGGCCAAGCAGGTCCAAACTCAGATCCGGCTCCAACACATTGCTGCATCACACTGACAAGAGAGCCAAATCTTTTCATTTATACAATCAATCCCTGTATAATATAGGACAGTCCTCGTCAGTTTCAACTCCTTGTGACGAAACTCTGGCCATCTCTTCCTATCATGTGAAACATATGTCTGTGCAACTTCCTCATCAGGTAGCATTCTCCATGGACCTGCCTATAACTCAGGAGGAGCTGCAGTTGGCTGTTGTAGTCCCCTACAGGGAAAAGCCCTGGCCCGGACGGGCTCACATTAACTTAATATAAAACCTTTTAGAATGTTTTGTTTCTGCAGTTCATACATACCTTCAATTCTCTGTGTCCTGGAACCACTCTCACGAAAACATTCGTTGGATGCGGATATCACAGTCATACCAAAACAGGGGAGGGAACCAGAGCAATGAGCTAGTTATCGTCCTATATTGTTACTAAACGTGGATATTAAATTGCTTGCTAAAATCCAGTCTCCGTTTGAGACAATAGGATTTTAGTCTTACCTGTTAAATCCTTTTCACTTAGTCCATACAGGTCACTGGTACTCTGGGAGGCGTAAGTCCCCTTTAATAGGCAGGAACAACTATGCAAATGATTTGCAAGGGGCGGAGCCTCCCCTCTTACTTAAGCCACCTTCTGGCCAGAGCCACTTAGATTGATTTGAGACCCTAAAACTGACCTCAGGTAAGCAAAAAGAAAGACTCCTGTGAGCATGCCCGAACGGTCTCCCACTGGATGCCACAGGAGAGCCAAGACTGGTCCCTTGACAGGGTGGGAGACCAGTAACAGGTAAGACTAAAATCCTATTTTCACTGTCGTCCGATACAGGTCACTGGTACTCTGGGATGTACAAACATTGAGCTGATCCAGAGGCGGGAAGTAAGGCAAGGACCAGGCGCGAGGCCCAAGACACTAGAACTGCTATGACCCAGTTAATAACATAGCCCAAACTGTAAGTGTCAACGGACACCAACCAAGGGAACAATCCCTGAACTAACACAGCACACGGAACCAGAGCCAACCGGGCTCAACAGTAAGGAAGCACTAAGGATCACAGAGCGGAAGACCTACACAGGCAAGACTGCCTCCAGGACCTTCCTTCCAAAACTGGCATCAGCCGAAGCCAGTACATCAACTCGATAGTGCTTAGAAAAAGTGTGCACAGAGGACCAAGTGGCCGCTCTGCACAGTTGATCAGCAGAAGCTTGATTCTTGTAGGCCCAAGAGGCCCCAATAGATCTGGTGGAATGGGCAGTCACCCGGAGGGAACATGCTTATTCCTCAACTTATAGGCTTCACGGATAGTAGCCTTAATCCAAGAGGCAATGGTAACTTTGGAAGCCGGTCTCCCTGCCCTAGGCCCCTCAGGAATGACGAATAGAGCGTCAGACTTCCTGATAGACTCGGTGCGATGAACATAAAACTTGAGGCAACGCACCACATCCAACAGATGGAGATCTCTTTCCTTGTCAGATGAAGGATTAGGGCAGAAAGAGGGAACCACAATCTCCTGATTGATGTGAAACTCGGACACAACCTTGGGTAAGAATTCCTTGGTAGTGCGAAGCACAGCCTTATCCTTGTGGAACACCAGGTAAGGAGGTTTACAAGACAAGGCCTGTAACTCTGCTACCCGGCGAACTGAAACAATAGCCAAAAGGAAGGCCATCTTCCAAGTCAAGAGACGTAATGGAATGGAAGCCAAGGATTCAAACGGTGGTCGCTGGCGAACTCCCAGCACCAAGTTGAGGTCCCACTGGGGAGCAGGACTCTTGAAGGCAGGTCGAACATGAGTCACACCTTGGAAGAAAACTTTCACATCAGGAAGGATAGCAATCCTTTCCTGGAAAAACACAGACAAGGCAGAAGTCTGAACTTTGAGGGAACTCAGACTGAGCCCCTTATCCACACTGTCCTGCAAGAAGGCCAGGACAGTGGGAAGATGGAATTCAAGGGATAACTTCTTATCAGAGCACCATGTCACAAAAGTTGACCATATGCGATGATAGATCTTGGAAGACACAGGCTTACGAGCACTGAGCATAGTCGACACCACAGAAGGAGAAAATCCTTTCTTTGCTAGAATCGAGGATTCAACCGCCATGCCATCAAATGGAGAGAGTGAACATCCTCCTTCCAGAGATATCCCTGAAGAAGTAGGTCCGGACGGGCAGGAAGCGGGATCGGATCCGTCACTGACATGGCCATCAACTCCGGATACCAGGACTGGCGAGGCCAGTTTGGAGCAATCAGGATGACAGGACAACGCTCCCTCTTCAACTTCTGGATAACTCTGATCAATAGAGGAAGAGGAGGGAAGATGTAAGCCAGGGAGAAGTCCCAAGGGATCGACAAGGCATCCACTGCTAGAGCAAGGGAGTCCCTCAACCGGGAGCAAAACACCGGAACCTTCCTGTTGTGTCTGGTAGCCATCAGGTCCACCACAGGCATCCCCCACCGCTGAGTGAGCATGTGAAACACCTCTGGATGAAGAGCCCATTCTCCGCTGTCGACGGTGTGACGACTGAGGAAGTCTGCCATGACATTGTCCACGCCTGGAATACGAACTGCAGAGATGACAGGCACGTGATCTTCTGCCCAAGACAAAATATCCTTGACCTCCCACCAGGCGGAACCGCTTCTTGTGCCGCCTTGCCTGTTGATGTAAGCCACCGCCGTGGCATTGTCGGACTCCACTCTGATCGGAAGACCGGTCAGTTGAGACTCCCAGTGCCTCAGGGCAAGCCGGACAGCTCGAAGTTCCAGAACATTGATGGAGAGCAGGGATTCCTCCAGACCCCATTTCCCCTGAGCACTGAAGCGACCCCAGACTGCACCCCAGCCCCGAAGGCTGGCATCCGTTGTGACTGTGGTCCAATGAGGAACTAGAAAGGATCTCCCTTTCAGGAGATGAGAGAGACCTAACCACCAGTGCAGACTCGACTCGACATGAGGAGGAAGAGAAACAGACAGATGCTGATGATCTGGATGATTCTTGCACGTCTGGATCACAAATCTCTGAAGTTCCCTGGAGTGGGCCATGGCAAATGGGACTGCTTCGATCGTGGAAATGAACTTCCCCACTAAAGACAACAACTTCGGTACTGGAATTTCGTCCATGTCCAGAATCCCAGCCACTCTGACGGCTATCTGGTGAGCCACGTCCTCTGGAAGAAACACCATGCATTGGCGAGTGTCGAACAGGAGACCCAGGAACAGAAGCCTCTGAGATGGAATCAAGTCCGACTTGTCCAGATTCAGGATCCAGCCATGACGGTTCAGGGTGTGCATGCACTTCTGTAATTGCTGACGGAGAAGCTCAGCTGAGGAGGCCTTCAGTAGGAGATCGTCCATGTAGGGGGTCACTCTGATCCCATCCTGATGGAGCACCGCTATCAAGGAGCCTAACACCCTCTGGAAGACCTGAGGGGCTGAAGTCAGCCCAAAGGGGAGCGCTGCAAACTGAAAGTGTCCCCTGTGGCAGGCAATCCTGAGATACCGCCTGCTCTCTGGATGAATAGGGATGTGAAGATAAGCATCCTGAAGGTCCAGGGAGGCAAGAAACTCCCCTGGAGACATTGCTGCAATCACAGAACGCAGAGATTCCTGGCGGAAGTGGGAAGTCACCACATAGGCATTGAGATCTTTGAGATCCAAAATGGGACGAGCTCCTCCGTCCTTTTTGGCTACCACAAACAGGTTGGAATAGAATCCTGAACCTGTGTCCCCTTGAGGAACCACCTCCAGGACCTCTTTGTCCAAGAGATCCTGAATAGCGTCGTCGAACAGACGCCTTTTTGTGGGTTCCTGAGAAGGACGAGTAAAATGGAACCGAAAAGGAGGAAGGGAAGAGAAAGGGATCCTGTATCCCTCTGACACCACCTGAAGAACCCATGGGTCCGCCACTGACTCCTCCCAAGTCCGGCGAAAGATGCGGAGACGACCGCCTACAGCCGGATGCGGACCCGGGTTCGGCGAGTCATGCCGAAGCAGTCTTGGAGGTCTTGGCCTTGGGGGCAACTTTGGGCTTCCAGGACTGTTTGGGCTTGGAGGAGGAGCGCGTAGCGGGAGGACCCGTCTGGGCCGAGGAGCGTGTCTCAGTCTGAAAGGAACGAAAGGACCAATTGCGTTTGGCTGGAAACTTTTTCTTAAAGACTGAGGGTAGAAGAGTACTTTTACCGCCAGTAGCCTCACTGATCATTTCTTTGAGTTCAGACCCAAAAAGCAAATTCCCCTGAAAGGGCAAGGAAAGCAAGGCTTTCTTAGAGGCTGTATCAGCAGACCAAATTTTCAGCCAAAGAGCGCGTCTAGCCACCACAGAAGAAGTGGAGGCCCTCGCCATCATGCGCACAGCATCAAAAGCAGCGTCAGCAACATAGTTCTGAGCTTCAGTGATATTAGCAAGGAGCTGCAACTGTTCAGATACTGGCGCATCCTGGCGAACTGCTTCAGTCAGTCGCTCAGTCCAGGCCGCAATGGCTCTATTAACCCAAGCCACAGCAAAGGTTGGGCGCATGGCAGTGCCAATGGAGGCAAAAATAGATTTAAGAGAAAGCTCTAGCTTTTTATCCGTCCAATCCTGCAGGGCAGAGGCATCAGAGACAGCCAAGGCGGTAGACTTGGATAGTCTAGAAACAGGAGCATCCACCTTGGGAGGATGAACCCATTTTGCCAACTCAGCCTCAGGAAAAGGGTAAAGTTTAGCAAACTTTTTAGAGACAGAGGAAGATCTATCAGGATTCTTCCATGCCTCAGAGACCAGACGGGCAAGAGTAGGGTTAGTTGGAAAACAAACAACTGGTTTAGATGGCTTTTTCTGAAAAACATCAGTAGGATCATAAGTGGATTCCTGAGTCAGAGGAAGGTTGAGCGTATTCAGAACCGCTCTGATCAGACCCTCAGCCGAGACTTCAGGGTCACACTCATAGGGGTCCCCAATGGACCTGTTAGATTCAATAACAGTACGTTCCTCAGCATCAGAATCCTGTAAGAGTTCTTCTTCAGAAGAATCAGTGACATCAAGAGCTCCCTGTGGCTTAGGCAGGGAGGTCCTGATGGTAGAGGGGGTCTGCCAGACCTGGAGAGCCCCCTGTATCTGAGAGGGAAAGAGTTGAAGCGTGGATCTGAGATCCCTAGTGGCAGCTTTAAACTCCCTCACCCAAGATGGCTCAATAGCGTGGCTGGAAAGCCCAGGGTTGCTATCTTGACCAGTACAATTAGGGCATAGATCCCCCACATTATCGGTAGACAGCCCAATGTGGCAAGAGGAGCAAAACGCCATGGGGGTAGCAGACCCCCCATCCTCCTTAGACTTGGGTCTAGCCCCTAGCTCCAGTGAAGTAGACATGCTCACAGCGTCAATATACCCCACTAATAACACTATCACCCAGAAGAAGTGTAAATGATTAAAGTTTCACCCCAGAAATGTCTAAATTCGGACTTATCTGGCCAGCGAAGGGTTAATCTGTTGAGGAGAGAGAAGGCTCGGTCCCTGCGTAGTGTACTCGCTTAGGAAAAGTACCACAAAATGGCGGCCGTCATGATAGCCAATCAGAAACGAGCGCGAACCAGGTGCTCATGGGAAATGTAGTTTTCCCTTACAAGTACCCCAAACAGTGCCTGAAGCCCCCCTGAACACCCCACATACATAAAACACATTCTGGATGATAGAGCAGGAGCCTAGCATTAAAATGAGCCCTCTCTGAAGTTGCTGTGACAAGCGGTTCCAGAGATACGTCCAACACTGTGAATTCTGATAGAGAGTAAAGGAGCCCTTGCGTCTGAGCGGGAAAAAGCCGCGCTTAAAGGCGCGGAACACCATTTTTAACAAAGTTTGAGAAAACATTAAAAAATGCCCAAACAAGTATGAAACACATAAGAAACATGAGTAAACGAATATCAAAAGCTCCAAAACCCAGAGAATACCACAGAAATTGCATAAAACAGTAATAATGCAATAAAAACACCCTATGAGTGCTGGAGTGTATTGAAACTCCCAAATACAAGCCCATCAAAGGGACACTGTGGGGACAAGTGGACCTTCAGCACTCAATGGGTGACTCACCTTTCTTGCAGGACTTCTGTCTTCAGGTGACCATGATAAGGTGGGAAAGAACCAGAGGTAAATTCCCCAGTAGGGGAGCTGCTTAACACAAGCTGTCCCCTCTTCAGGGCATAAGGTCCACAGAAAATCCCTGGAAGCTGCACCAGCCACTTTAAAGAGGGCAATTCACAGCCATGGTCACCCTCCTAATGGTGGTATTCCATATTTGAATAAAAAAATAATAAAACACTAAGATGCATAGATGTTCTCTACCTGGTGTGCAAAGCACTCCAGGAACAAATCAATCTAAGTGGCTCTGGCCAGAAGGTGGCTTAAGTAAGAGGGGAGGCTCCGCCCCTTGCAAATCATTTGCATAGTTGTTCCTGTCTATTAAAGGGGACTTACGCCTCCCAGAGTACCAGTGACCTGTATTGGACGACAGTGAAAGAGAATTCCTGCTCTGGTCCATAAGGATCAGGTAGGTTTTATCCCGGGCCGTGAAGCTAGGGATAACACCATTAAGGTTATCAACCCGATACATTTTGCCAGATCCCGAGATATCCCTGCCTTGCTCCTGTCCACAGATGTGGAGAAGGCATTTGATAAAGTGAGCTAGCCCTTTCTCGGTCAGGTCCTTAGGCGTATTGGATTGTGGGACCAGATGTTCCATTGGTTAGCCTATTTATATCACTCCCCAGTGGCCCGTATTACAGTAAACTGTGTTCTCTCGGACCTGCTCACCTTGTTGAATGGTACTAGACAGGGTTATCCCCTGTCTCCACTCCTTTTTGTTTTGGCGTTGGAGCTGCTGTCCAGTGTAATCCATCGATTTATGGCATCGAGGTGGCTAACCACCCGTATCAGATAGAAGCGTTTGCACATTATTTATTGCTTACTATCACCAACCCTTGGTGTCCTTACCAAACCTCCTACAGGAGCTCAGGGAATATGGATGCTTATCCTATTTTAAGATTAATATAGACAAATCAGAGGCCAAAGAATCAGGACGGGCAGTAAGGAAAATACCCAGGTATTTTATCCGTTCAGTTGTCCATCGGAAAGGAAACGTATCCTGCAGGAGCTCTCGCATCTGGGTGGTCAAAGAGACTAAACGTCTCTTTGGCCACCCAGATGCGAGAGTTCCTCCGGGATACGTTTCCTTTCCGATGGACAACCGAATGGATAAAATACCTGGGTATTTTCCTTACTGCACATCCTGATTCTTTGGTTGAACATAACTATGCCCCTCTCCGTTCTGCCCTGAAGGCTGATCTAGACAGATGGGCCAAACTTCCTCTTTCATGGTTCGGGCGGATGACGGTTCCCCAGATTTTGTATGTAGTGCTAACTCTACCTATCTTTGTTCCAAGGCCCTTTTTCTTGTTATTAGACGGTTAATTTCTACTTTCATTTGGGCCTCTGGAAGTCAGAGATTGGGGTATTCTTACCTTGTTAGGCGTAGGTAGTTGGGTGGTGT
The DNA here is from genome assembly GCA_037306005.1 of Rhinophrynus dorsalis. Classification (NCBI taxonomy): domain Eukaryota; kingdom Metazoa; phylum Chordata; class Amphibia; order Anura; family Rhinophrynidae; genus Rhinophrynus; species Rhinophrynus dorsalis. The sequence continues at coordinate 37,646,838 of CM074728.1, read as the reverse complement.
GGTCCTTCCAGACGTGGAGACATACTATAATGCAATTATTTTGGCTAGAGTGGTTGAGTGGATGATTCCCTCTGATAAACTATGGGTAACAGTTGAGCAGGGATCCCTTTTGGTCCCATCTCCTGTGACGGCGTGGGTAGATTCTGGCCAAAAACTGTGCTCTGACCCCTTTCATCCAACAATCCCGGCTAGTCTTCATATTTAGAGAAGACCTTCTTCTTTACTGGGTTTACTTTGCACTCGGTCACCTCTCTTATCACTTATCCACAACTTGGGCTTCATGCCTGGTTACTCTAGTGGTTCTTTCAGGAGGTTACTTCCAGGGGTGGTTCGCTACCCCAAACTAAGATGTTGCGAGTGGCTCCGGACTTCAGCCTTTATCAGACATTCTGGATGGCAGGGAAAGCCACCCATCTTTGTCATACCTTCTATGGTCAACTACTCCACTTTTTCCAGTCCATACCTGTTACTCCGTCGGAGGCCCTCCCGCGTACTCCACTGGAAGATCTATGTCTGTCAGATGACTGGCCCTGTAAATGAATCTCCAATCTGCATAGACTCTTGCTCTCTCTTACCCTCAAGCACTAAACAGCACTTTATCAGGAGCTGGGAAGCAGATTGTGGTCAATGGTCAACGATCTCTCTCTCTCTTAACTCATAAAAGCTCCATGTCCACCAATATTCAGGAAAATTCTTACAAAATACTGTCTAGATGGTACAGGGTCCCGGCTCTTCATCACAGGTTATATCCCGCTGTCCCAGACAAGTGTTGGAGATGCAAACTGCAAACTGGGGACTTCCTCCAAGTGTGGTGGTTGTGCCCGATACTACAGCCGTTTTGGACGGCTGTGGTTGACACGATCAGAGAAGTGGCAGACCCTAACATCCCCAGGAAACCCATGGCCCTTCTCCTACACCATACAACCTATCCCGTTCACAAATATACCCACTTACAGTCCGTTTGATTAATGCAGCTAAGGTGTTGATTTCAAGGCTTTGGAAAAACTCCTGTGCCCCCACATGTCGGGCTTGGTTACGCTCCGATGAGGACTTATTTTACGCAGCAGAGGGTAGGGGTTTGGAACACGCTACCACATGGTTTCAGTGAGCTGAATATCTTGAGGGTGAGGCCTTCCGTCTGAGATTGGAGCAACACGCGGTGTAGTTGTGATTCGTCCCTGGAGGCGTGCACCTGGGCGAGGTCCTTCTCTACTCTTTTCTTTGTTTTCCCTTTTGCTCCCTCTCTTCCTTCCCCTCTCATTTTCCTAGCATCTTTCATTCTTCCATCCTCACTTTTCTTCTACCCTCCCCTCTTCCGACCTCTTCTTCGTGATACTTCCTGTATTCCTACCATCTGCATCTCTGATGTCTCCAAGCTTTGATTTTCAATTTCTAATTTTCATCTTAATATACATTTTTACTGTGACAGAGGGATGTACTTCCTCTTGGATTGGGGCTATTCTACCGTTATGATGGCTCTTGCAGCTCGGTTTATTTTCATTGATTGTGTGGTATTCATGACATGTTAGATTTTAGTCCATTTTGGAGCCTCGCGGACCCACATAACGATCTTTGTAACATGTCCTTAAAGCTACTAGAGGTACTTGGGTAGTGACTAAACATGACACTGCAAATGTATTCCGATTTGTCTTTTCTATTTTGCTTGCCTCTACTACTCTGTATTTTGTAGAAGAAGAAGAGGAAAACTCCTGTGACCATGGACCCAATAGGACTCCCACGTCCAGCCACAGAAGACCAAGTATGGTACCTCTCACTGGGTGAGAGACCTGTAAGCTATATGGCTAAGAGAAAAGGATTTAACAGGTAACACTAAAATCATCTTTTCTCTGTTGTCCAATATAGCATACAGGTATCATGGGGATTGAGTTACCAGGGTGGAGAAATGAAGGAAAGGACCAAGCGCCGGTCCCATGATACCAGAGCTCCCATGGACTATCCAGACATGGAACAGCCCAAACAAAGTGTCAACGGACACTGGAATAACTGTAACAGCACACAGAACAAGAGCCAACAGGGCTCAAAAAGAACTATAAAGCACAGGAAGGTAAAGTCCTAGATAGGCAAAACTGCCTCCAAGACATTCCTGCCAAAGCCAGAACATCAACACGGTAGTGTTTGGCAAATGTGTGCGCAGAAGACCAAGTGGCTGCCTTGCACAACTGATCAGCAGAGGCCTGATTCTTGTAGGCCCAGGAGGACCCAACAGACCTAGTGGAATGTGTTGTGATGCGAAAGGGAACAGGTTTCTTCCTGAGTTCATAAACCTTGCGAATAGTAGACTTGATCCAAGATGCAATACTCACCATAGATGCTGCCTTACCAGACCTGGGACCCTCAGGGATGACGAAAAGTGCATCAGTCTGATGGACCGACAGTGCAGTGCACATAAAACTTAAGGCAGCGTACCACATCTAACAAGTGGAGATCACTCTCCTTGTCAGATTTAGGGTCAGGACAAAAGGAATGCACAACAATCTCCTGATTGATGTGGAACTCAGAGACTACCTTAGGAAGAAATTCCTCGGAGGTACAGAGAACAGCATTATCCTTGTGAAACACCAGGAAAGGTGGTTTGCCGGACAGAGCCTGGAACTCAGCTACTCTGTGGATAGAGACTACAGGTAAAAGAAAAGTCATCTTCCAATTCAAAAGAAGCAAGGGAATGGTAGCCAAGGACTCAAAAGGAGGCCCCTGCAAAACTCCCAAATCAAGGTTAAGGTCCCACTGAGAGCAGGGAGAGCATGAGCGACACCCTGAAAGAAGACCTTGACATCCGGTAAGGTGGAAATGCATCTCTGAAAAAAGGCAGAGAGAGCAGAGGTCTGAACCTTCAAGGAACTAAGGCTTAGGCCCTTGTTCACACCATCCTGTAAAAAGGACAGAATAGCTGGAAGATCAAAGTCCTGTGAGGACAGATCCCTGTCCACACACCAAGCATGGAAGATACACCTAAACCTATGACAGACTTTAGAAGAAACTGGTTTCCTAGCCTTAATCATAGTGGATACCACCTCTCGAGAGTAGCCTTTCTTCATCAAGATGGAGGCCTCAACAGCCATGCTGTCAAAGCTAGATGGACCACATCCTCCTTCCACAGGTACCCCTGGCAAAGGAGATCTGGTCTGCATGGCAGTGGAAATGATGCCTGGACAGACAGAGCTGGTAGTTCTGGAATCCAAAGCTGTCTGGTCCAATATGGAGCAATCAGGATGGTGGGAGTACCGTCCAGCTGAATCTTCCACAATACCCTGGGTAGGAGAGGAAGAAGAGGAAAGATTCATTCCAGAAGAAAGGCACATGGAATTGACAGAGCATCCACAGCAAACGCTAGGGGATCCCACCAGCATGAGCAAAACATCTGAACTTTACAGCTGTCCCTGTTAGCCATCAGGTCTATTATGGGGAGACTCCACATCTGCACCAGAAGATCGAACACTACTACATGAAGCTCCCACTCGCCCGGATCTACAGTGTGTCGATAGCAGGTACATGATCTTCTGCCCAGGTTAAAATACATAGTAACATACATAGTACCTTTGACTTCTGACCAAAATACCTTTGACTTCTGACCAAGCAGCAGGACTTCTGGTACTTCCTTGCTTGTTTATGTAAGCCACGGCCATAGCGTTGTCGGACTGGACTCGATCTGGACACCCATTAGATGAGAGGTCCAGTAAGTCAGAGTATGGGAAATCGCCCTGAGCTCCGAGATACTGATGGGAAGAAGAGTCTCCTCCTCAGACCATTGGCCCTGAACACTCAGGTGACCCAAGACTGCTCCCCAACCATGCAGGCTGGCATCTGTCATCACTGTGGTCCAGTATGTGTTCCAGACCTTGAGAAACCTATGCATATGGGGTATTGCCATACTCAGAAGAAGGAGCTGAACACTAAACAATGCATTTTTAAAAATCTTCACCTATCATGTACTTGAAATTCACATCAACATTAAAGTAAAAAACACTTTTTTTAACATACGTCAAGATTTACTAGTGATGAGTGGTAAAATGGCTGCGTAAAAAATTTGAAAACATACATAAAATGAAAGCATGGGGTGTCTTCTTTCTAAAAATATACACTTTTGGGGGGAAATCTTTGAGAGGAGCACTGTTACACAGCCCCAAATGAGACATGGCACCAGTGATGCAAGCTGTGAAAATTCAAAGTGTGAAACTGGAAACGCACATGTTCCAATGTGGACCCCGTAGCTTCCCCAAACCTTGAGAAACCTATGCATATGGGGTATTGCCATACTCAGAAGAAGGAGCTGAACACTAAACAACGGATTTTTTTTTATTTTCAACTATCCTGTGCTTGATATCAACAGTAATATTGAAATGTAAGTGTGAAAACTGCAAAAAAAACAAAATATTACCACAATTTTGAAAAATATTTTTGGAAAAATAGCTGCATAAAAAACTCAAAAATTCTCCTGATTATTTACCTTATGTTGTCTAGTTTTCAGAAACATATACCTTTGTGGGACATTTTTGGTTCTGGCACCTTCAACTAAGCTATGATGCTCACATGCCAATTGTTGAAAAATTACAAGTTGGAAATAATGGCAGCCATTTTGTAATATTTACCTTGTAAATGTGAGGAAGGGATTGAAATACTAGGCATATGGGGTACTCGTATATTCAGGAGAAGCAAATTAATATATTTAGGGGTATTTTGTGTCATGAACTAATTGTATGCAAATCCTGACAGGAAAATATAAGCAAAATGTTGATTTTTTTTTGCTCTTTTTTTCTATTCTAACCCGTTCAGTGCCAGAGGCTTGGGCCATTTCTTGTACCCTGCAGGGCAGACACTTTTTCAGCATTTTTGCTATCCTTCCGTTTAGGCTACATTTACTCTGGTGACATTTTCAACTTTATAAACTAATACGCACATTCTAGGGTTTTTGTGGTAAAACTACCCTAAAAAAGTGAAATAACTATAAAAAAAACTATATATTTCTGAAAAGTAGACAACCTGCCGCATCTAATGAGGGGTAACTTGCCTTCTTGCCCCAAGCCTGTTGTTCCCTAATGCTTCCAGAAGGTGGCACCAAAAAAAAATGCATTTTCTTACATTTCTGCCCCTTCAACTGTACTCAAATCTATGAAAACCATGGAATTTCCAACTGTATTCATTAGCTAGTGCTCTTAGGAGAAAAATTACACATCAATGGTGTGAGTTCCCATACCATAGGGGGCGCTACAAGTACCAAACTACACCTATTGCAACCTCTAAATTTTCTAACATTTTCTCAAACATTACTTGTCTATACAAAAATGGTTATAACAACTAGAGAAGTGAAGAAAGGCTACACAAACCATACCATTCTGGAAAGAAGGCAACATGCTGCATCTAACGAGGGGTGAATTGCCTTCTTACCCCAAGCCTGTTGTGCCCAAATGCTTCCCGAAGGTGGCACTATAGGAAAACAAAACGGCATTTTCTTACATTTCTGCCCCTTCATCTGTACGGAAATCTGTGAAAATCATGGAATTTCCAACTGTATTCATTAGCTAGTGCTCTTAGGAGAAAAATTATACCTCAATGGCATGAGTTCACCTACCTTAGGGGGGCGCTGCAAGTACCAAACTACACCTATTGTAACCTCTAATTTTGCTAACATTTTCTCAAACATTACTTGTCTGCATAAAAATGGTTATAACAACTAAAGAAGTGAAGAAAGGCTACACAATCCATACCATTTTGGAAAGAAGACAACCTGTGCATCAAATGAGGGGTGAATTGCCTTCTTACCCCAAGTCTGTTGTGCCCAAATGCTTCCAGAAGGTGGCACTATAGGAAAAAATGACATTTCTTACATTTCTGCCCCTTCATCTGTATGGAAATCTGAGAAAACCATGGAATTTCCAACTGTATTCATTAGCTAGTGCTCTTAGGACAAAATGACACCCCATTGGAATGAGTCGACCTACCTTAAGGGTGCCAGAAGCACATAACTACACCTACCTGTTTGCTTCTTCAAAAATGGCTGCTTGTACTAAAATGTTCATAACTGTTACAGACATGAAGGAAAGGTATAAAAGGTATACCATTTTGGAAAGTAGACATTCTCCCGCATCAAGTGAGGGGTCACTTGCCTTTCTACCCCCTGGGCTGAAGTGCACAAATATTTCCAAAAGGTGGTGCTATGGGAATAAATACATTTTTTTTACATTTCCACCACTTCAAAGATACTAAAATCTTTGAAAACCATAACATTTCCTGCTGTATTCAGTACCTGCTACCAACATGAGAAAAATGGTAGTCCATTTGTGTGGGGTAACATACAATATGTGGGTGCTAGGAACACGTACGTAAACCTGACACTTTGTTTTTTTTTAATTATCTGCTTGCACTAAAATGGTTATAACCAGGGCCGGCGCTACCATAAGGCAGCTTAGGCAGCCGCCTTAGGGCGCCCCGCAGCGGAGGGGCGCCGAAACGGGAATCCCTGAGAAGTGAAAGAGGCTGAGCGCTAGCGATCACAACCCGTGTTATCCGGGACCCAGTGGCACACACTGAGCAGTGACGTCGCGCATGCTGGTAGTTTTCTTCATCTTTCTGGGCGCTACTTTCAAACTTGTCCTGAATCAGAGCAAGTTTGAAAGTAGCGCCCAGAAAGATGAAGCAAACTACCTGCATCACGTCTGCGTCGCTAGCTCACTGCGTGTGTCACATGGTCTGGTCCTGGCTGGCAGCGGCTGGCTTCAGAGGCTGCAGTGCAGAGAAGAGGAAACAGGGCTTCACCTGCTGCACCAGCACAGCTCCGGGCTCCCTCAGAATTAAGTAAAGGCAAGGGGGAACTTGAGACAAAGGGGGGGGGGATTCAAAAGAGGGGATAAAGAGGCAAAATGGGGGATCAAGTGTCAAGGGGTGAAAGGCAAAAAAGGGGGGTCAAGAGGTGAGGGGGAGAAATGCAAAAAGGGGGGATCAAAAGGTGAGTGGGAGAGAGTCAAACTGGGTGCATCAGGAGGTGAGGAAGAGAAAGAGGCAAAATGGGGGGGGGATCAGGAGGTGAGGGGGAGAAAGAGGCAAAATGGGGGGGATCAGGAGGTGAGGGGGAGAAAGAGGCAAAATGGGGGGGATCAGGAGGTGAGGGGGAGAAAGGGGCAAAATGGGGGGGATCAGGAGGTGAGGGGGAGAAAGGGGCAAAATGGGGGGGATCAGGAGGTGAGGGGGAGAAAGAGGCAAAATGGGGGGCATCAGGAGGTGAGCGGGAGAAAGAGGCAAAATGGGGGATAAAGATGGAATAGGAGGATCAAGAGGCAAGGGGGCAAAAGATGCTAGAGCAGGGATCAAGAGGGGGAGAAAGAGACTCTTTTCTCTCCCTTACTTTTTTCTCTTTATTCCATTCTTAACTCTTTCTCCCTCTTGCCTCTTTATCTTTCTCCATCACTTTTCTCTCTCCCCCTTGCCTTTCTCTCCATTCTGCCTCTCTCTCTTTAGTCCAGTCTTGTCTCGTTCTCCCTCTTGCCCTTCTTTATCCCCCTCTTGCCCCTCTTTCTCTCCCCTTTCCTCTTTCTCTCCCCTTTTCTCTTTATCCCTTTTTGTCTCTCTCACTTTTGCCACTCACTCCCCATCTTGTCTCTTTATCCCCTCTTGCCTCCCCCTCTTGCTTCTTTATCCCACCTCGTGCCTCAGTGGTAAGCTCTGTAATATCTGTGTAGCTTCATTTAAAATATAAGATATGTGGTATCATAGTGTAGCACAATTACACTTTTTTTAATGAACGACATGGAGGCAAGAGCCATCTAATGGAGACTTCTCTAAAATCCAAGGGGTTAATACAGAGAAGTGTAATATTTTTGGTTTACCTCTTGAGGACCAAAAGTGGGTATAATGCATTGATTGACAATCGTACGGAGCAGTGGAAAGGGTGGGAATGGCTGCTCCCTCAGAGCATATGTAGGACAGTATTTTAGATTGCAGAGAAAAATGGAGAAATGTTTCAGTCTAGCATGACGTCCAGGATACTTAAGTGTATATGACCCCAGACATGTTCATTTATAAAAAGAGTGCCAGGGCCATTTTTAGGGTAGGGCACAAGGGGCAGGGGATTGTGGCAAGGTCGAGGGAAGGGGGATTGTGGCCGGGTCAGTGGGAGGTCAGTGGATTGGAGGGGGGGGGATCAAAATGCACCTTCGCCTGTGTAGACAAAAATTCTTGCACCAGCCCTGGTTATAACCATAACAGATATGCAGGAAAGGTTGAGAAACAATGCCATTTTGGAAAGAAAACAACCTGCCGCATCTAATGAGGGGTCACTTGCCTTCATACCCAAAGGCTGGTATGCACAAATGCTTCCAGGAGGTGGCGCTAATGAAAAAAAGGCATTTTCTTACATTTCTGCCTCTTCAAATGTACGGAGCTCTGTGAAAACCATGGAATTTTCAACTGCATTCGTTAGCTAGTGCTCTTAGGAGTCAAACGACGCCCCATTGGTATGAGTTGACCTACCTTAGCGGGTGCTATAAGTAGAAAACTACACCTACTACAACCTCTGATGTTTCTAACATTTTATCAAATGTGACTTGCCTGTACAAAAATGGCTATAACACCTTCAGAAATGAAGAAAAGGTAGATAAACCATACCATTTTGGAAAGAAGACAACATGCTGCATCTAATGAGGGGTCACTTGACCTCTTACCCCAATACTGGTGTGCATAAATGTTTCCAGAAGGAGGCGATATAGGAAAATTTTTTTATTTTTTTACATTTCAACCTGCCGCATCTAATGAGGGGTCACTTGCCTTCATACCCAAAGGCTGGTATGCACAAATGCTTCCAGGAGGTGGCGCTAATGAAAAAAAGGCATTTTCTTACATTTCTGCCTCTTCAAATGTACGGAGCTCTGTGAAAACCATGGAATTTTCAACTGCATTCGTTAGCTAGTGCTCTTAGGAGTCAAACGACGCCCCATTGGTATGAGTTGACCTACCTTAGCGGGTGCTATAAGTAGAAAACTACACCTACTACAACCTCTGATGTTTCTAACATTTTATCAAATGTGACTTGCCTGTACAAAAATGGCTATAACACCTTCAGAAATGAAGAAAAGGTAGATAAACCATACCATTTGGGAAAGAAGACAACATGCTGCATCTAATGAGGGGTCACTTGACCTCTTACCCCAATACTGGTGTGCATAAATGTTTCCAGAAGGAGGCGATATAGGAAAATTTTTTTATTTTTTTACATTTCTGCCCCTTCAAATGTATGGAGCTCTGTGAAAACCATGGGATTTTCAACTGCATTCGTTAGCTAGTGCTCTTAGGAGTCAAACGACACCCCATTGGTATGAGTTGAACTACCTTAGGGGGTGCTAGAAGTAGAAAACTATACCTACTACAAACTCTGATGTTTCTAACATTTTCTCAAACCTGACTTGCCTGTACGAAAATGGCTATAACACCTTCAGAAGTGAAGAAAAGGTAGATAAACCGTACCATTTTGGAAAGAAGATAATCTGCCGCACTGAATGAGGGGTCACTTGCCTTTTTACCCCTAAGTTAGCTGGCACAACTATTTCCAGAATGTGGTACTACAGGGAAAAAAAAAACATTTTTTTACACATCAGTCACTTCAAAGATACTAAAATGGTTCAACGGCTTGGGATTTCCTAGGTGGACTTCTTGCCAGCCTAAGAAAAATGGTATCCCACTGCTGTGGGTTGACATACCAATTGGGTGACAGGAGCGTAGCTACCAGTGAAACAGGAATGGGAAAGCAAACAGTGTATGTGTGATTTTATGGCTAACAGATGAAAGAAGCTAGGGCGTCAGCCGGTGTACGTGCGGACCTGTGACTACCAGTGTAACAATGTGGGAGGGTGAGGGATTAGGCAGTGTGTGTGGGTATGAGCTGAGGAGCAAGGATGGTGCTGATGGTGGGGCAGTGTTTGATAGTGTGTATGGGGGATCTGTGACTACCAGTGTGCACTGTATGTCCCCCTCATACAAAGTTTGATTCTCAGCCGGAATCTAGTGCATACTGGTACTTTGAGTCTACCAGTAGGCAGTGGAAACAGGCTGGGGGTCAGGCTGGGGAATGGGACTGCAAGTTGGCTGTGGAACCAGGCAGGGGGATACGGTACGTGGGAGGGGATTGGAGGCATTTTTTGTGCATGCCACAGGGGTATCCAATGCACTGCAAAGCAATGTGTTGGACCCCCTGTTGCACACAAAGAGTTTTTTTTTTAATTATTATTTTGTATTCATACCTCGTTGGGGAGGCGGTATCAGGAACATTCCTGGTGTCCCCCATCAAGGTCTAAAAACAGAATAATGAAAAAAGAAAAGTGTGTGTGTGTGTGTCACAGGGGGTCCAACGCATTGCAAAGCACTGCATTGGACACCCCCTGGGGCACATGCATTTTTGGGGCTTTTTCCCCCAATATTTTTGTGTAGACCTCATTGGGGGCATCAGAACCCATACAATGAGGTCTAAATAAAAAATAAAAGGGGGAAAAAAAATAATCCTGTGTGTGCCACAGGGGTGTCCAGTGGATTGCAAAGCAATGCACTGGGCCCCTGTGGCACACAAAGGGTTAATTTTTTTTAGCATTACTTTGTATTCAGATGGCCACCAAACAAGCTCTGATCACAAAGTAATGATGAAAAGTCCTGTGTATGCCACAGGAAGGGGGTCTGCTTTGAAACCTCCTCCCAGTGGCACATACAGGGCTATTTTTTTTTATTATATACCTCATTGAGGGGCATCAGGACCCCCCTGATCCCCCCAATGAGGTCTTAGTAAAAAAAAAAATATATATATGTCCACAAAAGAAGTGACCCTGTGAGTGCCACAGGGGTCTCCAGCGCATTGCGAAGCAATGCATTGGATCCTTGTGGCACTCAGAGGGTTACATTTTTTTATAGACCTCATTGAGGGGTATCAAGACCCCCCTGATCCCCCCAATGAGGTCTTACAAAAAAAAAAAAGTAATCAAAATAAGTGTCCCTGTGAGTGCCACAGGGGCCTCCAGCGCACTGCAAAGCAATGCATTGGACCCTTGTGGCACTCAAAGGGTTAAAAAAAATTTTATCATTACTTTGTAATCAGAGCTTGTTGGGGGGGCCATCAGGACCAATCCTGATGCACCCCCAGCAATCTCTGGCAACAAAGTAATGATAAAAGCCCTGTGTGTGCCACAGGACCACCCTGTAATGTAACCCTGTGTGTGCATTGGACCACCCTGTGGCACACACAGGGTTACATTTTTTTTTTTTTTTAATTATAGACCTCATTGAGGGGCATCAGGACCCCCCCCCGATCCCCCCAATGAGGTCTTAAAAAAAAAAAAATCCCCCCCAAAAGAAGTGACCCTGTGAGTGCCACAGGGGTCTCCAGCACATTGCAAAGCAATGTTCTGGGACCCCTGCAGCACTCACAGGGTTACTTAGCCATTTATTTTTTTTTTAATCATTTCAGACCTCGTGGGGGACATCAGGACCCCTCTCCTGGTTTCCCCACAGCCGATCAGCTGGGAGATCAATAAGGCGACCGCAGGAGAGTAGGAGTGAACGGGACCGGGGAAACTTCCCTAACGTCATCGGTGACCATGTCACCGATGACGTTGGGAGGCTTCCCCCCGTCCCGCCCACTCCTACCCGGAAGTTCAGGTAGGAGGGGAAACTCCGTTTCTCCTTTGCACTTATTGATCTCCCAACACAATCGGCTGGGAGACCAATAACTGGAGAGGCATGAGGAGTGATCCTCATGCCTCCCCAAGGATGCCAGGCAATTTTTTTTTTTTAAATGCGGCCACTGCATGCCGGTTATACAGCAGTTACAGCTGTGTCCACTCGTACGCTGTAAGTAGCTGGCACTCTAGTTTTTTTAGGGTGTGTGATGTTATTTTTCTCATATTCTCACAAATATAGTTTGGCATAAGCAGTGGCAATGTTGGATCCCATACCTCTAGAATTCCCTAGAGTACCTTTCCAGACATGAATGCCAAACAGCACCCACACCGCCCTCACGTGGGATGACTGTGTATAGGCTGTCAACGTCCATTGTAGTCAAAAGGTCTGTGTGTTCGTAGGTGACGAAAGAGGAGATGGACTTGTTGAAGTCAGTGGTGTCATGAATATGGGACGGCATTAGTTGGACAATGGGTTGAAGTCTAGAAAAGTTGCTACTGGGTGGTCCACATCCTCCTTCCACAGGTACCCCTGGTGAAGGCGATCCAGTATGCATGGCAGTGGAAACGGTGCCTAGACAGATAGAGCTACTTGTTCTGGAAACCAAGGCTATCTGGACCAATGTGGAGCAATCAGGATGGTGGGAGTTCCATCCATCCAAATTTTCCGCAACATCCTGAGTAGGAGATGAAGAGGAGGAAAGATGCATGCCTGATGAAATCCCCATGGAATTGACAGAGCATCCACCACAAACTCTAGGGGATCCCTCCAGCATAAGCAAAACATCTGAACCTTCTAGTTGTCCCTGGTACCCATCAGGTCTATCACGGGAAGACCCTGCATCTGTACCATGAGATCGAACAATTCTGGATGAAGCTCCCACACACCCTGATCTACCGTGTGCCAACTGAGGAAGTCTGCAAGGACGTTTTCTACTCCTGGAATGTGTACCACTGAGATAGCAGGTATGCACTTTGACTTCTAACCAAGCAGCAGGACTTCTGGTGCCTCTGTGCTTGTTGATGTAAGCAATGTCCTTGGCGTTGTTGGACTGGACTCGAACTGGACACCCCATCAGATGGGAGGTCCAATAAATCAGAGCATGTAAAATTGTCCCTGAGCTCTAGGATGTTGACTGGAAGAAGAGTGTCCTTCTCTGACCATTGGCCCTGGACGACTAGGTGACCCAATACTGCTCCCAAAGGTGGAGGCTGGCATTCGTCGTCACTGTGGTCCAGTAAGGAATCACAAACTGGCCTCCCTTTCACCAGATTGGAAAAGTTCAAACCACCAGTGAAGGCTCTGAGCTACCTCTGAAGGAAGGTAGACAGGTTGATTCAGGAGGTCTGTGTTCCCTCTGCAAACATGGATCACAAACATTTGAAGATCGCTGGCATGAGCCATGGCAAACAGGACTGCTTCCATGGCGGAGATCATCTTCCCCAACAGGGTGGAGAACTTCCTCGCTGGAGCACACATCAAAGACAGGACTGAAGACATCTTGGAAGTGAGCTGTTGAATTGAGTCCTCCGTCAGGTAGACAATACTCTACTGAGTATCGAAGCGGAGACCGAGGAACATGAGGTCCTGTGTGGTCACCGGGGTCGACTTGTTCATTTTCAGAATCCAACCGTGTTGGAGGAGGATCTGCTCGCAGTCCTGGACCTGGAGGTCCCCGGAGGGTGCCTTGAGGAGAAGGTCGTCCATGTAAGGTGTTACCTGAATCCCCTTGGTGTGCAGGAAGGCAATCAATGCATCCAGAACTTGACTGAACACTTGAGGGGCTGTAGTGAGCCCGAAGGGGACAGCAATGAACTGGTAGTGACCCAGTTTGCAGGCAAACCTGACTTTCCAGATGCACAGGGATGTGCAGATAGGCATCTTGAAGACCCAAGGATGCCAGAAATTCACCTGGACACATCACTGTGATGACTGAGCGCAAGGACTCTTGTAGTAGGTCTTGACCACAAACTTGTTGAGGGCCTTGAGGTCCAGGATCGGGTGGCATCCAACAACCTTCTTGGGAACAACAGAGTGGTTGGAATAAAAGACAAAACCTCTCCTGTTGGGGGACTGGTGCCACAACTCCCTTGTCCAAGAGAGACTGGACCGCCCCCACTAAAAAGCCGTGGCTTTTCCTGTCCCTGAGAGCAGTGAGAACGGAAGAACCCGAGAGGGGGCAGGGATTTGAAGGGAATCCTGTAACCTTCTGAAAGCACCTGCAAAACCCACTGATCCACAACAGAGCCTGTCCAAACACTCAAAAAGTTATACAGGTGATCCCCACTGGTTGCAGACCAGGGTTTGGCGAGTCAAGCTGAAGAAGGTTTGTGGGATTGGTGGAGGGATTGTGATAGTGTAGGAGTAATTTATGTGCTTAAGTGTCCTTGTGATCTATTATATATAGGAAGAAATAAAAGAGTTTTTAAAAGAAGACTTTATGAACATAAAAGAAATATTGAGAAAAGAGTCACTACCCATTCTGTGTCACGTCACTTTCTTGAAGTACATGAGAGTGATCCTAAATTGTTAATGGGGTTTGCGTTAGGGAGTGTAAGGCAGGATTTTAGAAAAGGTAGTTGGGTTAATTTATTGAATAAATGAGAAGCAACATGGATATTCAAGTTAAATACCTTATACCTGAATGGGTTAAATGAAAATATTGAACTTGTTGCTTTTTTATGAATGGGAATAGTATAAATATTTTATATTGTTCTCTTCTTATGAATGTAGGTATGAATATCTCAATCATTGCTCGAATTGTCTTTGTTTAATAAAGTTTAGGATGATTTGATATAGGTTAATTTGGTGGTTGAGGGGTTAACTCTGGATCTATCTATAGAACTTTTTGATAGATTGTATCTTTGAGGCATCCGTAGTTGGGAGCATTTGTGTTGGCCAATTACCTTGTCCCAAAGAAAGGGTTTAAATAGCCGATCATGCGATAAGTAGATCTACTTTATTTTTGCTTGATAAAGAACCGCCATAGGTGTGAAACGCGTTGCAAAGATGGTGGTTCTAATTGTATCATTTCCCGGCCGGGTGTATGCTTTTAACTACTCATTGCAATATCGGCTACCCATGTAAGTGTTTGGATCGATTCAGTGTATATCGCCTGTCTTTGTTTTATGTTGTGTCTAGTGTTAAGTTAGCTTCAGGCTGGTTTGGTTTTCAGACGTGCGGATAGATACTTTGTAGCCTCCGCTAGTTTGCAACATTAACAGCCTAATGCTCCATAATTTTTGAGGCTATATGAGATTTTTTATTTACTATTGTGTTCAAGGGTAATATAAGAGCCGAGTGTAGAACACAGTTGGTATTCACATGCTACAGCCTTTTTTTCTGAGATTCGGATTATAACCATCGTCCTGAGCATGTGATCCTATCTGTGGCCATTCTGAATCGGTTATTTAACCCTTTGATTTTTGAGCTATTTTTATTCTTTTTATTTTATTTACATGTTATTGTTTATTATCATAGATATTTTTATAGCTCTATTTACGTCCATTAGACGGATCTCTCTATTTTTGAAGATTAGATTTGTTATGCCTATATATGTTTTTTGAATTAAAAAGGAAACATTTTTAGATTGAGATACTGTGTGTTGATCTGATTTCTTTATAGGGCTATTGAGAGTTCGCAAGCGCCAGACTCGAATCTTCAAGTGTAAATTGGTGGAGGTGTGTTTTGACCTCCACTGCTGTTTGGGCATGGAACACAGGGCCTGAGACGCCACCAGGTTCGCCCAAAACGTTTTGCCTTGTTTTGGATGAAAAAGACCATGTTTTTTCACCTGAGGAGTACGTTTAGGAGCTTGAGGCAGTAAAGTGCTCTTACCCCCAGTGGCCTCACTGATGACGGTCTTTAATTCAGAACCAAAAAGAGAAGAACACTTAAATGGAAGAGAAATCAGTGATTTCTTAGAGATCTGGCCTGCTAACTTGATCTTCAGTCATAGCATGTTCCTAGCAGTCACAGAAAAAGCAGATGCTTTGGCTTCAACCCGAAGAACATCAGTAACATAATGCTGAGCTTCAGAAATGTTGGCCAAAAGTGATAGCAGATCAGCTTTAGGGGCACCTTTGTGTACAGCAGTAGTCAGCTGTTCAGTTCAAACTTCAACAGCCCTATTGACCCATGCAGGAGCCAAGATGGGCCGCATGGATGCACCTATGGCAGTGAAGTTAGCCTTCAGAACAGCGTCAAGTTTTCTTTCAGTCACGTCTTTCAGAGAAGAAGCATCTGCCACAGCTAAGACTGTGGACTTAGAAAGCCTAGAAATGGGGGAATCAACCTGAGGAGGAGTAGACCATTGCGTCAAGGCAGCTTCAGAAAAGGGATAAAGTTTTGAGAACCTTTTTGACAGAGAAAGACGCTTATCAGGAGTCTTCCACGCATCCAGAATAATCTGATTCAGAGTATGATTAAGTGGAAAGAGTGCAGGACTTCTTAAGCTTTTGAAATACATCAGAAATAGCCTGTTGCTCTACACGAGTAGAGGAAATATTTAAAGTGGTCAATACTGCCTTAATGAGACCCTCAGCAGAGGGTTCAGGATCAGCTTCAAAGGGGTCACCATAGAAGTATGAAGTAGAAGCCCCTTCAGAACACACACCATCATCAGAGTCCCCATCTGATTCCTCAAAGGAAGAATCAGATAAATCAGGAATACCAGGAGCCTTAGGAAGGCGGTAGGGGGTCTCTATGACTGAAGAACCCCTTGAATAGAGAGAGGAAACTGTGCCATAGAGGACTTCAAAGGGATAGTAATGTTTCATAATAAAAGCAGCTCTAATTAATCATCATAGTATTTGGACTTTGGAGAGTTATTTCAGTTCTGTCAGAGTTGTAGTTCAAGAGTAATTCAATGACAAAGTATCCCCCTCCCGCCCCTTTTACTGATGTAACACTGTTCAGCCAGATCGCAAGGGAGGTGCCCAGCTATACTGCAGAGAGGGACAATCTTCAATTAAGATAAGGGAAAAACTTGTCAAGGGGAGGCAGGGATTTCATTGTTCTCATAGGAAGAAGATTGTCTCCTTCTGTTATCTGTCTGGTCTTACAATCAGATTCCACATCTGAGAAAAGATGGCTTACACTAGGTAAAAGGGGCGGGAGGGGAAACTTTGCTTGTGAATATCTCTCAAACCATAAAGGTCTGAGAGATAAGACATATCGTTCTTCATGTTTTTTTAATGCCTACAAAATAAAATAAAGATAAAACAAAGTATTACTATCCCTTTAAGTCCTTGACCCAATGTGGAGACGTGGTGGCCGCTGTATACAAGGGGCATAAATGCCCAGAATACCCATTATGAAGCCCTAAATTGCTTGAGGAACAGTACATGAGGGGGGTCTGAGATGCCCCTGAGTCCTTAGCCTTAGGCCTGGCCCCATCTCCAAGTGGATCTGTCATCCTAACAGTTGAAAAGTGTCAACACAGTAATAAAGCTGAGGAGACCTAGCCCTGCGTATGAACTCGTGAAAAGAGGTAGACAAAATGGCATCCTCACGGGGAAACCAATCAGTAAACGGCCTGCATAACAGGCGTTTATGGGAAATGTAGTTTCCTCTATACAGAGTACCAAAAAACAGACCTGAATCCTCCCAGAACCTCCAAGACACTGACAATGTCCACTGGATAGTTAGGGCAGTGGAGACAAGTAGAATGAGCCATCTCCCAACTCGGTACTCAGACCGGTTGTGGAGATATGTCCCAGAAATGGCTGTCCCATAGAGATCAATGGCGCATCGCAACTATACGGCACAGGGCGCTGGAATTCAAATTTTTCACAAACAAGTGTTTGGAAAGTGTAATTACACATAAAAACACCATATACAATAAACAAAATAAATAAAACATGACCAACTGACCAATAATGGCAGGGAAGGGGTAAAATACCATATAGCAGACAATGCAGCAAAGATCCCAGATCAGCAGCCAATATGAGTACTGGAGTTATAAGAACTCCAATGAATCCTTGTGCAGAAGGCACAATGGGACAGTGGACCATAGGACTCAAAGGGTTGCTCATCTTTTCTGAAGGTCTTCTTTTCTTCAGATTACCATTGTAATGAAGAAGCCTCAGAGAGACACCCTCTGGAGAGAGAGAGAGACATGGGTTGCATGATTCTCTCCCAGGACTGAAAGGGTCCACAAGCAGCTCCTGTAAACTGGGCAATCAAGCAAGGGTAAGCCAGTAATGGTATTCCACCTAATGGGGAAATTTGGACACTCCATATCTAAAAAATAAATAATAAAATAACTAAAACTAAGCAAACTGTTCACAACCTTCCTACCAGAACGAGGAACAAATCTTAACTGGAGGGGAGTGGCTAGGGGGCCTGCTAGGCAGGGAGGGGGGCTCCACCCCTACAATTTCATTGAAGAATTCCATCCTACTAGGAGTAGCTGTTGCCTCCCCATGGTACCTTTCAGAGACTTTGTTCTGGTGGAGAGTAGAGAGTTAATTTTAAAAAGCAGAATTGTTTGAAAGTCTGTTTAAAATGTGTTTAAATTAGTTCATTTTTCTAGACAAAGGGGGCCTCTTCACCTCTATGGAGGGGGGAAATATCTGAGTGAATTTTAGGGGGATTTATGACCATTGTCCAGACAGTAAGTTTAACCCCTTAATGACCCATGAATTACATGTACATCATTAGGTTGCGGACCCTAAAGGACCAAGGACATACATGTACGTTATGGAATTCCGGACTCCCGTTCGGGAAGTCCGTAATCAGATTCTAAAAAAAAAAATAAAAAAAATGCCTTAACGGGGTACAGCAGACTCATTATCTTCTGTGGAAATCTGGGACTAAGTATACTCCCATATATGAAAGTCTGGCAGGATGACATGTTTATGTGATGTATGATAACGCCCCAAATTCCTGTCTTTTGAGAAAACACAGACCAGGTGTCATTTTATGTGCGAATCTTTAGACTGCATTGCGTTATTACCAGTGTTTTGAGGAATTCCCAAGAATGCAGATAATATATTCTAAAATCTAGTGTGACCAATTAGGTGATACTGATGATGTCACGGCATAATGGGATTGCTCTTTACCCAATCAGAGAAGATGGGATTTTTTTTTTTTATAACAGGAATTTACATTATAAATATGTAAGTTTTGAGAGAGAAAAGGGCTCTCTTGGTTACCTGATTCTGCTCAGCAAAGTATTCTTGGCTGGCTGCTAAAGAGATCCTAAGAAACACTCATTGACTGGTAACTATAGTTTTCCTTATTTTAACTCTGAAAATTTTCAGAAGAATACATTATATATATATTTGAAGAAACATCATTTTCTTATAATTTTTCTTAGTGGACTGGCCACCCATTTTTAGAAATTATAATAAGCCATATTGGCTGTAGTGATTCTGGAATTAAGCAGAATTGATTGGTAAATTGTCATATTTTGCCAGATAAGAGTAAAATAGTTGATAGCAGTGAGATCTCTATATCCTTGTTTATATATTAGTTAATATAATCGTTGATATTTCTAGAATATATTGTGTTTCTAGAAAGGTTATTATAGCTAATATTTGATCTGGGGAATTCTTTGAATTCATTTGTTAACCTTTCAACTGCTATTTGTCTATTTATTTTGAAGTGTTTCTTTGTATTCCTTTGTGTATGTTTTTGGGTCTAAACTTTTGTACAGTGGGAAGTTTATTTAAACCTCTTACTAGACAAAAGGAGCCACCATCTTGGGTGTGGCATACTATAGTAATAAGTGATTAACCCTTGGAGCACCCTATAGGTTTTACATAGTATTGCTATGGTCATGTTTATGATATATGTTGCATGAAGTTTGGTATACTGTCTGGACAAATATTACTAGATTTGATTCTAAGTTTATTCTTGGTATAATCTACTACTGACTATATTAATTGCAATTTATATGTTTTATTCAGAAGGTATGCAATATTTGAAATCGGTAGATAATTAAATTATAGTGTTCTAAATCTGGGATTTTATTGCAGTTAGTTTCTCTAAATTACATATGGTACAAGGAGAATTGTCAGAGGACCTGGCTTAATATTAAAGCTTACTCACCTGACAACCTACCTTAAACCTCAATTAGCATAGTTTATATAGTTTCTGGGGCAAAGGTATTTATATATGCTGTTGCCAACTGTATTTTACTTAATCATCCTTTTCTATGCTACTGAGTTCAATTATTGTTATTCAATACCTCTGAATATGCCTGTGTGTGGTCAACCCTTTAATTGCTGGTAATGCTAATTGTGATAATTGCGGTTTGAGTTATTGATATATCTATTGTATATCATTGTTGTTTACACTTTATATATAGTATAATTTAATTAAATAAATTATATATATTTTGCACAAATATGCAGGATTGATTATTTGAATCAATTCTTTACTGTGAAGTAGTGTGTCAATACCTAGTATAGTGTAAACTGCTCAAATTTAATTTTATCTATTTATTTGAAGATATCCAACCTAGTAGGTTCTCCTGTTAACCCTATTCTATCTGAATATCTTCAACAACCTGTAAGCTATATTGGACGACAGAGAAAACAGGATTTTAGTCTTACCTGTTAAATCCTTTTCACTTAGTCCATACAGGTTACTGGTACACTGGGAGGCGATCCGCCCCTTTAAGTAGGCAGGAACATTCTCTAAATGTATGCAGGGGGCGGAGCCTCCCCTCCCTCTTAGGCTGCACCTCAGTCAGAACAAGCCAGAATGATTTGAGACACTAACACTGACCAGAGATAGGAGAGAAGAAGAAGACCCCTGTGAGCATGCCCCAAAGGACTCACACAGCATGCCACAGAAAAGCCAAGCATGGTCTCTTGACAAGGTGGGAGACCAGTAACCTGTATGGACTAAGTGAAAAGGATTTAACAGGTAAGACTAAAATCCTATTTTCACTGTCGTCCAA
This sequence comes from Rhinophrynus dorsalis, assembly GCA_037306005.1. Taxonomy (NCBI): domain Eukaryota; kingdom Metazoa; phylum Chordata; class Amphibia; order Anura; family Rhinophrynidae; genus Rhinophrynus; species Rhinophrynus dorsalis. Next base: position 37,626,260 of record CM074728.1, on the reverse strand, counting down.
TACAGGTTACTGGTACACTGGGATGTCCAAGCAAGGCCCCCAGAGTCACCAGAACCACTATGAACCAACCGGTCATAGATCCCAACAATCAGAAGTGTTAACGGACACCAACTAGAGGTAAGAACGGACCCCAGAACAAAACACAGCACACTGAACCAGAGCCAACAGGGCTCAACAGTAAGGAAGCACTGAGAATCTAAGAAGAAGAGGATCCTAGACAGGCAAAACTGCCTCAAGGACCTTCCTTCCAAAGCTGGCATCAGCCGAGGCCAGCACATCCACACGGTAGTGCTTTGAGAACGTGTGAACAGAGAACCAAGTGGCCGCCCGGCACAGCTGATCAGCAGACGCTTGGTTTTTATAGGCCCAAGAGGCCCCAATTGATCTGGTAGAATGAGCAGTGACCCAAAAGGGCACATGTTTATTCCGTAATTCGTAAGCCTTATGAATGGTAGATTTTATCCAACATGCAATGGTCACCTTGGATGCCGGTCTCCCTGCCCTAGGCCCCTCAGGAATGACAAACAGAGCATCAGACTTCCTGATAGATTCAGTGCAATTAACATAAAATTTGAGACAACGCACGACATCCAACAAATGGAGATCCCTCTCCTTGTCAGAGGAAGGGTTAGGGCAGAAAGAGGGCACCACAATCTCCTGATTGATGTGAAATTCGGAGACGACCTTAGGCAAAAATTCCTTGGACGTGCGAAGCACTGCCTTATCCTTGTGGAACACCAGATAAGGAGGTTTACAAGACAAGGCTTGTAATTCTGCCACCCGGCGAACTGAAACAATAGCCAGAAGGAAGGCCATTTTCCAGGTCAAAAGGCGTAAAGGAATAGTAGCCAAGGACTCAAAGGGGGGTCGTTGGAGAACCCCCAGAACTAGATTAAGGTCCCACTGAGGAGCCGGACTCTTGAAAGCAGGCCGAACATGAGCCACACCTTGGAAGAAAACTTTGACATCAGGAAGCACGGCAATATGCTCCTGGAAAAAGACAGAGAGCGCAGAAGTCTGAACCTTGAGATAACTCAGACTGAGTCCCTTATCATCACCGTCCTGTAAAAAGGCCAGGACAGTAGGAAGATGAAAATCATGCGATAGATCCCTATCAGCACACCATGCAACAAAGGTTGACCAGACTCGGTGATAGATCTTAGAAGACACTGGCTTACAAGCACGAAGCATAGTAGACACCACAGAAGAGGAAAAACCCTTTTTCTTCAAAATTGAGGATTCAACCTCCAAGCCATCAAATGAAGACGATGAACATCCTCCTTCCACAGGTAACCCTGTAGTAGCAGATCTGGACGAGAGGGAAGCGGAAAGGGTTCCGCTACAGACATTGCCATCAGATCCGGATACCAAGACTGACGAGGCCAATTCGGAGCGATTAGAATAACTGGACAACGCTCCACCTTCAGCTTCTGGATGACTCTGATCAACAGAGGAAGAGGAAGGAAGATGTAGGCTAGGGAGAAATCCCAAGGGATGGACAAGGCGTCCACTGCCAGAGCCAGTGGATCCCTCCACCGAGAGCGGAACACCGACACCTTCCTGTTGTGCCTGGTTGCCATCAGATCCACTACAGGAACCCTCCACATCTGGGTTAGAAGGTGAAACACCTCTGGATGAAGAGCCCACTCTCCGCTGTCGACTGTGTGACGACTGAGGAAGTCTGCCATGATGTTGTCTACGCCTGGAATGTGTACCGCTGATATGACGGGAACATGAACTTCCGCCCAAGACAAAATGGCCTTGACCTCTAACCATGCGGCGAGACTTCTTGTTCCACCTTGCCTGCTGATGTAGGCCACTGCAGTGGCGTTGTTGGACTCTACTCTGACTGGACAAACCTCCAGTTGAGATTCCCAATGTCTCAGGGCAAGGAAGATGGCACGTAGTTCCAGAATGTTGATGGAGAGGAGAGATTCCTCCAATCCCCACTTCCCCTGGCACTGAAGCGACCCAACACTGCCCCCCATCCCAGGAGGCTGGCACCCATCGTGACCGTGGTCCAATAAGGGATCTGGAAGGATCTCCCTTTCAGGAGATGAGACAGATCCAACCACCATTCCAAGCTCAACTCGACATGAGGAGGAAGAGAAACGGACAGCTGCAGATGGTCTGGACGATTCCTGCACATCTGGATCACGAACCTCTGAAGTTCCCTGGTGTGTGCCATAGCAAATGGCACCGCCTCTATTGTGGAAATTAATTTCCCCACCAGAGAAGTCAATTTCGGCACTGGAATCCGCTCGAGAGCCAGAATCTTTGATACTTGGAGAGCAATCTGATGAGCCACCCGTTCTGGTAGAAACACCATGCACCGCTGAGTGTCGAACAGGAGACCCAGGAAGAGTATCTGCTGAGATGGAACCAAGTCTGACTTGTCCAGATTCACAATCCACCCGTGGCGAGTGAGTGTCTGAATGCACGCCTGGACCTGCTGGTGAAGGATCTCTGCTGATGAAGCTTTCAAGAGTAAATCGTCCATGTAGGGAGTCACTCTGATGCCATCCCGATGGATCACTGCTGTCAAAGCTCCCAAAACTCTCTGAAAAACCTGTGGAGCTGTTGTCAGTCCAAAGGGAAGAGTCGAAAACTGAAAATGACCTTTGTGGCAGGCAAACCTGAGATACCGCCTGCTCTCTAGATGGATAGGGATGTGCAGATACGCATCCTGAAGATCCAGGGAGGCATGGAATTCCCCCGGAGACATAGCAGCTATCACAGTGTCCAGAGATTCCTGTCGATAGTGGGTAATCACAACAAAGGAATTGAGATCTTTGAGGTCCAAAATAGGACGAGCTCCACCGTACTTTTTGGCCACAACGAACAGGTTGGAATAGAATCCTGAACCTGTGTCCTCTGGAGAAACTGGTTCCAGGACTTCTTTGTCCAAAAGATCCTGAATAGCATCGTCGAACAGACGCCTTTTCGTGGGGTCCAGAGAAGGACGAGTAAAATGGAACCGAAAAGGAGGAAGAGAAAAGAAAGGGATCCTGTATCCCTCTGACACCACCTGAAGAACCCAAGGGTCCGCCACTGACTCCTCCCAAGTCTGGCGAAAGATGTGAAGGCGCCCACCTACAGCCGGATGCGGACCCGGGTTCGGCGAGTCATGCCGAAGCAGTCTTGGAGGTCTTGGCCTTGGGGGCAACTTTGGGCTTTCAGGACTGTTTGGGCTTGGAGGAGGTGCGCGAAGCAGGCGGAACCGCCTGGGACGCGGGGCGTGTCTCAGTTTGGAAGGAACGAAAGGACCGATTGCGTTTAGCTGGAAACTTCTTTTTAAAGACTGAGGGTAGAAGAGTACTTTTACCTCCAGTAGCCTCGCTAATCAATTCCTTTAATTCAGATCCAAACAGGGAAGTCCCTTGAAAGGGCAAAGAAAGCAAAACTTTCTTGGAAGCGGTGTCTGCAGACCAAATTTTCAGCCAAAGAGCGCGTCTAGCCACCACAGAGGAAGTGGAGGCCCTCGCCATCATGCGAACTGCGTCAAAAGCAGCGTCAGAAACATAGTTCTGAGCTTCATAAATATTAGCAAGAAGTTGCAACTCTCTGACACTAGCGCATCTTGGTGAACTGCCACAGTAAGCTGTTCAGTCCAGACCACAATGGCCCGGTTAACCCACGCCACATCAAAGGTTGGACGCATGGCAGTACCAAGAGAGGCAAAAATAGACTTAAGACAAGTCTCTAACTTTTTGTCCGTCCAATCCTGTAAAGCAGAAGCATCAGAGACAGCCAAAGCAGTAGATTTAGACAACCTAGAAACTGGGGCATCCACTTTAGGAGGATGAACCCATTTAGCCAATTCAGTCTCAGGAAAAGGATAAAGTTTGGCAAATTTTTTTGAGACTGAAGAGGACTTATCAGGATTTTTCCACGCATCAGAGACTAAGCGTAGGATTAGTAGGAAAACATGTAACGGCCTTAGAAGGTTTCTGAAACACGTCCGTTGGGTCAAGAGTAGATTCCTGACACAAGGGAAGATTGAGGGTGGTCAGCACAGCCCTGATCAAACCCTCAGCAGAAAGTTCAGGGTCACATTCGTAAGGGTCCCCAATGGATCTGGTAGACTCAATAACTGTACCATCCTCAACATCAGAATCCTGCAACAATTCTTCTTCAGAAGAATCAGAGATGTCAGGAGCTCCCTGTGGCTTGGGCAGGGAGGTCCTGACAGAGGAGGGGGTCTGCCATACTTGAAGAGCCCCCTGAACCTGAGAGGGAAAGAGCTGAAGAGTGGATCTAAGATCCCTAGTTGCAGCCTTGAACTCTTTCACCCATGTTGGCGCAATAATGTGACTGGAAGGCCCTGGGTTGCTGCCATGACCTTCCACACAAGTTGGGCATAAATGACCAGAAAATTCTCTAGGTAGCCCTGCGTGACAGGAGGAGCAAAATACAATGGGGGAGACAGATACCCCAGCCTCCTTCGTCTTAGGTCTAGTCCCAGGCTCAAGTGGAGTAGACATGCTCACAGCGTCAGATATACCCCACAGATAGGAATCACCCAATTAAAGTGTGAAAGATTAAATATGCACCCCAGAAACGTTTAAAAGTAAACTTATCTGGCAAGCGAAGGGTTAATCAGCAGAGGAGAGAGAGAAGGTCCGGTCCCTGCGTATTATACTCGATGAGAAGAACTCACAAAATGGCTGCTGCGACGGAAGCCAATCAGAAAAAGAGCGCGAACCGAGCGCTCATGGGAAGCGTAGTTTTCCTCACCAAGTACCGTAAAACAGTGCCCGAAGCCCCCCAAATCCCCCAACACCCTCAAACATACAACCGGATGATAGAGCAAGGGAAGACAAATAAAATGAGCCCACTCTGAAGTCGCTATGTGAAGCGGTTACAGAGATACGTCCCACACAGTGTAAGCCCATAGAGAGTAAAGGAGCAATGGCGTCTATGCGGGAAAAGCGCGCTTAAAGGCGCGGAACATTAATTCTAATAAACTTTTCGCTTGAAGTAAAAGTACACATAGCAAACATATGTACTATGAAGGCAAACAGTATCCAACCAAGGCAAACGTTGAAAATGCCCATAAAATAGGAAAACCCAGCAGAGAAAGGGTTAAATCCCACATAAACTGCTCCAAAACTCAGACATACACATATACATTGCATTAGCAAGATATATAAAAACACCCAATGAGTGCTGGAGTGCACAATGAGAACTCCCAATTACAATCCCAAAGAAGAGACACTGAGGGCCAAGTGGACCTTCGGCACTCAAAGGGTGGCTCACCTTTCTGCAGGACTTCTGTCTTCAGGTTACCAAGATAAGGAAAGAATTACCACAGAGGATAATCCCCAGGGAAATACTTGAAATCAAGTTATTCCCTCATCAGGGCAAAAGATCCACCAGAAGTACCCTGGAAGCTGTGCTATCAACTTTAAAGAGGGCATTTGACAGCCTTGGTAACCTGCCTAATGGTGGTATTCCATATTTGTAAAAATAACAAAGAAACTAAAACTTGAAGAGAGCTGTTCTCTGCCTGGTGTGAACACACCGAGGAACAAATCATTCTGGCTTGTTCTGACTGAGGTGCAGCCTAAGAGGGAGGGGAGGCTCCGCCCCCTGCATACATTTTCAGAATCCCAATCGAATCGATATAGTGGGAAACAAAAAGAGAAGTTTAGAACGCGAACAAGAGGAAAAAGATGTAGGGGGCACAAGAGAAAACAAAGTCGTGAGGTTGGAGGTATAAGAACAGATAATATCTTTAATTTATCCAATTATAAATTGACTGAAGGTGTGAAAAGAATTTTAAATAAAGGGCTTAATTTCTGTCCTACAGCTAAGCCTAATATGTTTGATTTATTGGTGGACCTGGATAGGTTCACCAGAAATCTTACTCTGCAGAGACAATTTATGCAAGTTAAAATGAGGAATGGGACAGCTCCTGCTGATATATATGTCTTCACACAGAATATAGATGCTGAAACTGATAGATTGGAGAGGTGTATTGTAGATGTTCCATATATATATATATATATATATATATATATATATATATATATAGATATATAGTTCCGTCTCCTTTTCATCCACAGTCCAAATATTAAGGAGGCTATGCGTATCTTGGGGGATAAAACATTACAGGATGTTAACTTTAAATCCCAATTCCCAATTTAAAGCCTCGCTGGAGGAACTGGTCAGCCAGGCTTATATGGATCGGGTTCTAACGCGGGTGGAGAGAGACTTTGTCTTGGTGGACGAATCACGTCCAGCAGTGTATTATCATCTCCCCAAGATTCATAAGTCTCTTTCCGACCCACCGGGGAGACCCATTATTTCGGGGATTCGGTCATTGACGTTCAACTTGTCCCATTTAGTGGACTTGACTCCTATTTACAGGATTCTACCCATCTTATTCAATTACTTCAAGGTTTTACCTGGTCTAGCCGTTGTTGTTGGGTCACGTTGGACGTGACTGCCTTATACTCCAATATACCCCATGATGGGGGTTTGGAGGCTGTTGAGTTCTTCCTGCGAAGCGATGAATTAATGCCACCTAGACAGAAGCGTTTTCTCTTGGAGGCAGTGGATCACATTTTGAAATCCAATTATTTCCAATTTCTTGACCAGTTTTTTCTCCAGGTCAAGGGAGCAGCAATGGGGACGAGGTTCGCCCCAAGCTATGCAAATTTGTTTATGGGTTTTTTTGAACTCACACATTTTTGGCGGGGACATAGCTTTGGGGCGAACCTTGTCTTTTACAAGAGGTTTATTGATGACCTATTGATTATATGGGAGGGTGATGTTGCAGATATATCTGGATTTGTTAATCACATCAATAACAACAAATTGGGAATCAAATTTACATGTACATATGATAAACAGAAGATAGTGTATTTATATCTTATGCTATTTGAAGGGATTTTTGGAGATATAGATACAATCACCCATTTTAAAACAGTAGATGCTAACAGCTATCTTAGATATGATAGTTGTCATTTTAAGAAGTGGATGCAGAATGTTCTGTATAGCCAAATGATTCATTTTAGACGTAATTGTGATACTTTGGAACAGTTTTTATTGCAGTCCAGCTTTGTTAAGATGAGATTTATTGACAAGGGGTATCCCATTAAGAGAGCATCAAAAATCAATAGGGATTCTTTTTTAAGTTGTAATAATAAAAACAAAAAGAATAGAAGGAAAACATCTGAGAGGTATAATTGGAATACCAAATATAATGAAAATATAAATAGTAAAAATTATTTTAAAAGTAGTGTGATTGGTGATAAAACTGAGAGTGATATAGTTGAAGTTGATCAATTCAGAACTACCTTTGTCACTAAATATAATTGTGCACATAGAGAGATTCAGAATATATTTGGTAAATTTTGGCCTATAATAATGAAAGATGTCTTCCTAAGAAAAATCATCCCTAAAAAAACTAAAGTTGTATATAAAAGGAATAAAACACTCAAAAATATGGTTTCCTCAAGGATTTTGAGAACTCAAGGTCCCAATAAGAGAATAAGTATGGCCCGCAGTAACAACATTGGGGTCTACAGGTGCGACAGGGTTAGATGTCTGACGTGTCCATATATCAACCATGGTGCTACCAGTTTTAAATCTAATCAAACTGGTGATACTTTTGAGATTAGAGCCCATTTTGATTGTGGATCTAGTCACGTTGTATATCTCCTTAGTTGCACCCGTGGCTCCCAATATGTGGGCTAAACTGTCCAAACCATTAGACAAAGGTTTGGACAGCATCGTAGGAACCTTCATAATGGTTTTAAATTACATAGTGTTTATAAACATTGTGATGAGAGACATAATAAGGAATCAAAAGTTATTAATATTACACCAATTGAACAGGTGAACTTTCAGGTGGGTATTAGTGGAGATCAATTTCTCAAAAATCGAGAATCCTTTTGGATTTTCAAATTGAGAACTTTATATCCAGAGGGACTTAATGAAATGGTAGGGGGGACATATGATTAAAAATTCATTTTTTTCTTTTGCACATGTGCATATTATGGTCATGTTTCATGATACACAGCTCGTGTATTAGTTTTGGATGCATTTGTTGTGTTTATGTATAGCGATCATGAGTAATGTGTATTTGCGCGATTGAGTTACACATCAGTATATATACACTATGATTAACACAGAATAGTACTACACACTTCACCTTAATTAAATTTAATTCATTTTGAATATAGATCTAGCGACATGGCTATACACAGGAATGTGAAGGTTGTGTATTCATGCTGACACTTGTTGTATGCTCATGCTGGTATTTGTTGTTTATTAGTATGGTGCATATTATATATATTTCATTTCAGTTACACAAGTGATAGTAAATAGTGACACTTTTGAGTAGGTGTTTATAGAGGTAAATATAGTATGACTTGTTGTTTAAACGAGTTTGGCCAACACTATAGTTTAGTTTTCACAGATCACACAATACAATTCACATCACTTATATTTAGATATATTATTCAGGAGGGCACAGTATTAGATCCCCCAATTCTTATGTGGGTCTGAGTATTTAGATGGATGTATAGGGGATACAAATGTAGATGTTGTCCCATTACATATGGATTTTATGTTGTGAATATTAGATATTGATGGGGGCTTAATTTAGAATTCTCTCATATATACGATATATTAGATTCCTTATATAAGAATAGTCGGTGTTTTTTTTGTTTGTTTGTTTTCTAAGATATTGTATCATGACATTTAGATTGATATTTTAATGTATTTCATTATTTAGATTGAATATATATATGTATATCTTCGATATATATGTCATATATGAGGTCAATGGATATTTATATGATTTTTATTTTTTTTTTAATTGAAGATTGTGAGACATATGTGTATATTTGAATTCCCAATAGGAGTTGCACTAAGGGTTAAGAATTCCTTTTAGCTTTGTTGAATGTCCATTTAATGTGTGAACAGGTTAATCCAGTTGGCAATCTCATTTGAAGTATACTGATAGGCTTGTTTGAAATGCAATGAGCCAGTCAGCATGGATTGCTTATTGGATTCAATGCATAAATATTTGTGTATCAGAAGAAGTCCAGTTTATATTCCTAGTTACATTGTATTTCCTCCTGATGAAGTGGCAACAGAGCCACAAAACATGTTGAGGTTTTGAGGATATTATATTTGATTTTTAAAAATAAAACATTTTATATTTTTATATCTGGACTGCTGTAAAAGATTTTTCAACATATTATTGTGGACATCTACAGACATTGGGTGCAAACCCATGGGCTTTTGCTGCGGGGAGAACCAGCACCATAAATCCCCGCTGGCTCTATAAACCGGTTGCTGGGAGTGTGACCGGTTATACACGCCGAGTGAGTATTGAATTCTCCATATGTTTCAATCTGTATATTGCTTTTAAGTTGCAGTACAGCTCCTCTTTTCTTGTGCTTTGTACATTAGAGAAGATACATCTAAGAGATGTCTATCACATTGTACAAGTATATGAGAGGTCAATACAAGGATCTCTGCGGTGAGCTATTTATTCTAAGGCCTGACCAGGTGACACCCCTTGAGATTAGAGGAAAGGAGGTTTAGACTTCAGCAGAGGAAGAGTTTTTTTACAGTGAGGTGGAATTCCTTGCCCAAGGAGGTGGTTATGGCAGATACAATGGATACATTTAAGAAAAGATTAGATACATTTATTTCAAAAGGGAACATACAGAGTTATACTATTTATTAGTGGGCAGATCAGGATGGTCTGATAAAGACTAACTTATTTGGTAGCAGGAAAGATCTAAAATTCTCAGTCACTGGGGTATGAGGCAAAGGATGAACTTGATTGTCTTGTGTTCTTATTCAACCTATTTTACTATGTTACTATGATCATTTACAAATACATTCAAGGTCAATACAAAGCTATCCAATTAATTATTTATGGAAATAGCTGAGTTAAGAAGAGGTCATACATTAAGACTAGAGGAAAAGTGCTTTCAACAAAAACAAAGGCAGGGATTGTTTTACAGTAAGTGCAGTAACATAGTAACATAGTAAATTAGGTTGAAAAAAGACACAAGTCCATCAAGTTCAACCTTCGCTTCATACCTCAGTAACTGAGAATTTTATAGCTTTCCTGCTACCAATTAAATTAGTCTTTATCAGACCTTCCTGATCAGCCTACTGATAAACAGTATAACTCTGTATGTTCCCTTTTGAAAGAAATGTATCTAATCTTCTCTTAAATGTATCCATTGTATCTGCCATAACTACCTCCCTGGGCAATGAATTCCACAATTTGACAGACCTTACCGTAAAAAAACCCTTCCTCTGCTGAAGTTTAAACCTCCTTTCCTCTAATCTCAAGGGGTGTCCCCTGGTCACCTGATCAGGGCTTGGAATAAATAGCTCACCGCAGAGATCCTTGTATTGACCTCTCATATACTTGTACAATGTGATAAGGTCTCCTCTTAGTCGTCTTTTCTCTAGAGTAAATAAACCAAGTTTGTTTAGTCGTTCCTCATATGTCAAGTCCTCCATTCCCTTAATTAATTTTGTTGCTCTCCGCTGTACCCTCTCTAGTTCTAGTATATCCTTTTTCCGAACCGGTGCCCAAAACTGCACTGCATACTCAAGGTGAGGTCTTACCAATGATTTGTATAATGGCAAAATAATGTTATCCACTCTTGCTTCAATACCTCTTTTTATGCAAGACAGGACTTTGTTTGCCTTTGCTACTGCTGTTTGACACTGGTCACTGTTTCCAAGTTTGTAGTTGACAAGGATACCCAGGTCTTTTTCTAGCAACGAGTCACCTAAAATTATTCCATTAAGTTTATAAGTAGCCTTGGGATTGTTTCCTCCCAAATGCATGACTTTACACTTCCCCACATTAAACTTCATATTCCACATGTTTGCCCAATCTGACATTGTATGTAAGTCCCTCTGTAGAGAGAAAATATCCTGTTCTGAATTAATGACTTTGCATAATTTAGTATCATCTGCAAATATTGATATTTTGCTTTCTATATCTATTTCCAGGTCATTTATAAACATGTTAAAAAGCAGCGGACCCAATACTGAACCCTGAGGTACTCCACTCTCCACTTTAACTATACTGGAGAATTTTCCATTTACAACCACACACTGTTCCCTATCCCTCAATCAGTTTTGTATCCAATTGCAAAGGTTATCTCCTAGCCCCAATTTCCTTATTTTATACACCAGCCTTCTGTGTGGCACTGTATCAAATGCCTTTGCAAAGTCTAGATATACTACATCTACTGCCTTGCCATTGTCAAGGTTGCTGCTTACCTCCTCATAGAAGCTGAAAAGATTAGTTTGGCATGATCTATTCTTCATAAAACCATGTTGATTCATGCTAATGATCTTATTTTTTGTGTTGTAATCCTGAATATAGTCTCTTATTATGCCTTCTAATAGTTTTCCCACTACAGAGGTCAAACTCACTGGTCTATAATTCCCAGGTTCTGTTTTAGTTCCCTTCTTAAATAGAGGCACTATGTTAGCTCTTCGCCAATCCTGTGGCACTGAGCCTGTGGTAATAGAATCTCTAAAGAGTAAATATAGGGGTTTTGCTAACACTGCACTGAGTTCCTGAAGAAACCTTGGATGTATACCATCAGGACCCAGTGCTTTGTCGGTCTTAATTTTGTTCAGTCTTCCCATGACATCTCCTTGAGTTAACCCAATATCTATTAATTGTATTGTTTTATTTGTTACTTGCGGAGGCTCTTCTACCATTCCTTGCTCCCTTGTATATACTGATGCAAAGAAAGTGTTTAAAACATCGGCCTTTTCCTTATCCTCACTAACCAACTCACCCATCTCATTTTTGAATGGTCCAATGCACTCCCTCTTAAGTTTTTTGCTATTTATATATTTAAAAAAACTTTTTTGGATTAGTCTTGCTTTCCCTTGCAATTCGAGTTTCATTATCTATTTTTGCTAGCCTAATTGCCTTTTTGCAATCTTTGTTGCACTCCCTGTATTTTAAGAAAGATTGTTCAGTTCCTTCTGACTTAAATAATTTGAATGCTTTTTTTTTCCTTGCCATTTCCTTCTTTACATGTGCAGTTAACCACATTGGCTGTGACTTACTTCTTTTGCACTTGTTCCCCATTGGTATATACAGTTGGGTACATTTCTGCAACCTAAATTTGAATTCTGACCATTTTTCCTCAGTATTTTTGCCTTTAAATAAAATATCCCAGTCTATGTGTTGCATTGAGGCCCTTAACAATTTGAAGTTCGCTTTTTTAAAATTAAGAGTTTTAGTTGAACCTATACATTACAGTAAAGCTATGGAATTCTTTGTCTCGGGATGTTGTACTTGCAGATACTGTAACTGCTTTCAAAAAAGCAATGGATGCCTATCTCCAACAGAACAATATTGAAAATTATGACAGATGTCTTCAGTGCAGATAAGTTGTTTGTCCAGGGAACTGACTGCCATTTGGAGTCAGAAAATAATATTTTTTTCCCACTTGGGGCCAAATTAGAAATGGCTTCAGGGTTTTTTTAGCCTTCCCCTGAATCAACAGGGGTGTTTTATCATGGGCTGGACTTGATGGACACTTGACTTTTTCAGCCTTGTCAACTATGTTACTATATTGACATTGAGTGACACTGTACACTGTTGAGAAGTTTATTGTCTATCAGTACTTCTAAATCGTTCTCTAATGAGGATTCCCCAAGTTGATTCCCATTACTTTAAATGTGTCATGTTTGTTTCTACAGCCCAAATGCATAACCTTACATTTAACTACATTAAATGTCATCTGCCACTTTTCTGCCCATTCACTCAGTTTATATAAATCCTTCTGCTAAGAAAAAACATCCAGTCTGGTAAATATTTTCTTACACAGCTTAGTGTCATCAGCAAAGAATGAGACAGTGCTTTCAATTCCCACTTCTAGAGCATTAAATTAAAAAGCATCGAGGCCAAGGACTGAACCTTGTGGCACTGACTTACAACTTTAGACTAACTTGAAAAGGTTCCATTTACAATATTCCTCTGCCATATATCATTTAACAAGTTCTCTATCCATGCGCAGATATCACCTCCTAAAACAAAGTCTTTTAATTTATGCATTAACCTGTTGTGAAGCACTATATCAAAGGCTTTTGCAAAATCTAGTTATACTACATCAACGGCAATTTCCTTGTCCAAATTGCTACTAGATCCTTAGGTACCCTTGGGTGCATACCATCAGGTCCGGGTGCTTTATTCTCCATAACGTCTTCTGGTCTCTTTTGGACTTTGTCCTCAGTAAGCCATGTATATGATATCTGTGTTTCTGTCTGTTAGCCCATCCCCTGTCATTGCTTCCTCCATATATACAGAATAAGAAAATGTGTTTAAAGGTATCAGCCATAGCCTTATCCTCACTAATCAAATCACCTGTCTCAGCCTAAGAGGACCAATATCAACCTTGATCTTTTTGTTATTTATATACTTGTATAATTGTTTAAGATTTTTCTTGCTCTCCTTTGCAGTACTTCTCTCATTTTCAATTTTAGCTAGCCTAATTGCTTGTTTGCAGATTTTATTACATTCTTTATATTTTTTTAAATTATGCATCTGGCCCTTTTGACTCACACACCTTAAAAGTCTGCTTCTTATTTCCCTGTAAACCTCTTTATTAAGTCTTACTTTGCTCCACTTATTCCCCAATGGCATATATTGATGCTAATATTTATCTAAGAGCATTTTAACCCATTAACGACCCATGAAGTACATGTACGTCATGAGGTTGCGGTCACTAAAGGACCAAGGACGTACATGTACGTCCGGGCTCCCCGCGGGTCTGCACGCCGTTCAGGGAGTCCGTTATCAGATTCGCAAAAATACGCCCAGTGGTCCTTAAGTGACCGCCGCGTGCGCGCACGGCTGGTCCTTAAGGGGTTAAACAAATTCCATTTAATGCTGCTTTTAGCTTTGTAAATGTAACATTTTTGGAATCTAAAGTTTTGATTAAACCCTTGATAATGGTTTCTCATAACAAATTTGAAAGAATATCATACTGTGGTTAATGCTACCTAAATGTTCCTTTGCCTGTATATGGTTTATCATGTCAGAATTGTTTGAGATCACAAGGTTAAGCAAGGGCTCTTTTCTAGTTGGTTCCTCTACTAGTTCAGACGTGAAATTATTAGCCAAAATAAAAAAAAAAATAATAATTTCCCTTTGTTCTGCTGGAAGTCCTATTTCTCCAGTGAATTTCTAGATAGATGAAATCTCTCTTTATGACTAGATTTCCTGACCAAGAAGCCTTTAAAATTTGCAGTAATAGGTGGGTTTCCTCAAATTCCCCAATATTAGGTGGCTTGTAGCAAATCCCCATTAACATATTTTAATTATGTATGCCCCAGTGTGTGTATTTCAACCCACACGGGCCTCTACATTCTCACTGGACCCTTCACTTATATCTTTCCTTATACTAGGTTTTTAGGCATTCTTTGCATATAGGTATACCTCGCCCCTTTTATTAACACCATCTCTCCTAAAAAGTGAACAAGATTAACTGTTAAGTCATAGCTATCATCTAACCAGTTTACAGACACACCAATTACATCATACTGCTCATACAATGCAATAATTTATAGTTCCCCCATCTTACCAGTTAGACTACAAGCATTTACATGCATACATTTGATCTTATTATCATTCTGAAAAATTACATTCATTAAAATGTGTATTTGCCTTTTATGAGGCTGTTTAGATTTATTGATATTAACAATTCATTTCGATTATTTATTCTTGCTCCATCTAATTCCCATACAGGACATTTAAGAGTACTGAATCCACATTTCCGGACTGAGGTATAATAGGATTTTAGTCTTACCTGTTAAATCCTTTTCACTTAGTCCATACAGGTCACTGGTACTTCTGGGAGGCGATTCGCCCCTTTAATAGGCAGGAACAATTATGCAAATGATTGCAGGGGGCGGAGCCTCCCCTCTTACTTAAGCCACCTTCAGGCCAGAGCCACTAGATTGATTTGAGACCCTAAAACTGACCCCAGGTAAGCAAGAAGAAAGACTCCTGTGAGCATGCCCCAAAGGTCTCCCACTGAATGCCACAGGAGAGCCAGGTCTGGTCCCTTGACAGGGTGGGAGACCAGTGACCTGTATGGACTAAGTGAAAAGGATTTAACAGGTAAGACTAAAATCCTATTTTCACTGTCGTCCAATACAGGTCACTGGTACTTCTGGGATGTACAAACATTGAGCTGATCCAGAGGTGGGAAAGAAGGCAAGGACCAGAGCAAGGCCCAAGACATAAAACTGCTATGAACCAGTTAATAACATAGCCCAAACTGTAAGTGTCAACGGACACCAATCAAGGGAACAGTCCCTGAACTAACACAGCACACTGAACTAGAGCCAACAGGGCTCAACAGTAAGGAAGCACTAAGGATCACAGCACGGAGGACCTACACAGGCAAAACTGACTCCAGGACCTTCCTTCCAAAACTGGCATCAGCCGAAGCCAGTACATCAACTCGATAGTGCTTAGAAAAAGTGTGCACAGAGGACCAAGTGGCCGCTCTGCACAGTTGATCAGCAGATGCCTGATTCTTGTAGGCCCAAGAGGCCCCAATAGATCTGGTGGAATGGGCAGTCACCCTGAAGGGAACGTGCTTATTCCGCAACTTATAGGCTTCACGAATAGTAGCCTTGATCCAAGAGGCAATGGTAACTTTGGAAGCCGGTCTCCCTGCCCTAGGCCCCTCAGGAATGACGAACAGCGCGTCAGACTTCCTGATAGACTCGGTGCGATGAACATAAAACTTGAGGCAATGCACCACATCCAACAAATGGAGATCTCGTTCCTTGTCAGATGAAGGATTAGGGCAGAAAGAGGGCACCACAATCTCCTGATTGATGTGAAACTCAGACACAACCTTGGGTAAGAATTCCTTGGTAGTGCGAAGCACAGCCTTATCCTTGTGGAACACCAGGTAAGGAGGTTTACAAGACAGAGCTTGTAACTCTGCTACCCGGTGAACTGAAACAATAGCCAAAAGGAAGGCCATCTTCCAAGTCAAGAGACGTAAAGGAATGGAAGCCAAGGATTCAAACGGGGGTCGCTGGAGAACTCCCAGCACCAAATTGAGGTCCCACTGAGGAGCAGGACTCTTGACGGCAGGTCGAACATGAGTCACACCTTGAAAGAAAACCTTCACATCAGGAAGAATAGCAATCCTTTCCTGGAAAAACACAGACAAAGCAGAAGTCTGAACTTTGAGGGAACTCAAACTGAGCCCTTTATCGACACCGTCCTGCAAGAAGGCCAGGACAGTGGGAAGATGAAAATCAAGGGATAATTTCTTATCAGAGCACCATGCCACAAAGGTTGACCATATGCGATGATAGATCTTGGAAGACACAGGCTTACGAGAACTGAGCATAGTCGACACCACAGAAGGAGAAAATCCTTTCTTTGCTAGAATCGAGGATTCAACCGCCATGCCATCAAATGGAGAGAGTGAACATCCTCCTTCCACAGATATCCCTGAAGAAGTAGGTCCGGACGGGCAGGAAGTGGGAACGGATCCGCCACTGACATGGCCATCAACTCCGGATACCAGGACTGGCGAGGCCAGTTCGGAGCGATCAGCATAACCGGACAACGCTCCCGCTTCAGTTTCTGGATGACTCTGATCAATAGAGGAAGAGGAGGAAAGATGTAAGCCAGAGAAAAATCCCAAGGGATCGACAAGGCATCCACTGCTAGAGCAAGGGAGTCCCTCCGCCGGGAGCAAAACACCGGAACCTTCCTGTTGTGTCTGGAGGCCATCAGGTCCACCTCCGGCATCCCCCACCTCTGGGTGAGCAATTGAAACACCTCTGGATGAAGAGCCCATTCTCCGCTGTCGACGGTGTGACGACTGAGGAAGTCTGCCATGACGTTGTCTACGCCTGGAATATGAATTGCAGAGATGACAGGCACGTGATCTTCTGCCCAAGATAAGATATCCTTGACCTCCAACCAGGCAGTGCCGCTTCTTGTGCCGCCTTGTCTGTTGATGTAAGCCACCGCAGTGGCGTTGTCGGATTCCACTCTGATCGGAAGACCGGTCAGTTGAGATTCCCAGTGTCTCAGGGCAAGCCGGATGGCACGGAGTTCCAGAACATTGATGGAGAGAAGAGATTCCTCCAGACCCCATTTCCCCTGAGCACTGAAGCGACCCAACACAGCACCCCAGCCCCGCAGGATGGCATCCGTTGTGATCGTGGTCCAACAAGGAACTTGAAAGGATCTCCCTTTCAGGAGGTGGGAGAGATCCAACCACCAGTGCAGACTCGATTCCACATGAGGAGGTAGAGAGACTGACAGATGCTGATGATCTGGATAATTCTTGCACGTCTGGATCACAAATCTCTGAAGTTCCCTGGAGTGGGCCATGGCTTCGATCGTGGAAATGAACTTCCCCACCAGGGACGACAACTTCGCAACCGGCACTAAGTCCAGTTCCAGAATCCCCGCCACTCTGATAGCTATCTGATGAGCCACATCCTCCGGCAGGAACACCCTGCATTGGCGAGTGTCGAACAGGAGACCCAGGAACAGAAGCCTCTGAGATGGGACCAAGTCCGACTTGTCCAGATTCAGGATCCAGCCATGGCGGTTCAGAGTGTGGATACACTTCTGCAAGTGCTGGTGAAGAAGCTCCGCCGAAGAAGCTTTGATGAGGAGATCGTCCATGTAGGGAGTCACCCTGACCCTGTCCTGATGAAGCACCGCTATCAGGGAGCCTAGAACTCTCTGGAAGACCTGAGGAGCTGAAGTCAGCCCAAAGGGAAGAGCAGAAAACTGAAATTGTCCCTTGTGACAGGCAATCCTGAGGTACCGCCTGCTCTCTGGATGAATAGGGATGTGAAGATAAGCATCCTGAAGGTCCAGGGAGGCAAGGAACTCCCCTGGAGACATTGCTGCAATCACAGAGTGCAGGGACTCCTGGCGGAAGTGGGAAGTCACAACATAGGCATTGAGATCTTTGAGATCCAAAATAGGACGAGCCCCTCCGTCCTTTTTGGCCACCACAAACAGGTTGGAATAAAATCCTGAACCTGTGTCCTCCTGAGGAACCACTTCCAAAACCTCTTTGTCCAAGAGATCCTGAATAGCGTCGTCAAACAGACGTCTTTTTATGGGTTCCTGAGAAGGACGAGTAAAATGGAACCGAAAAGGAGGAAGGGAGGAGGAAGGGAGGAGAAAGGGATCCTGTATCCCTCTGACACCACCTGAAGAACCCATGGGTCCACCACTGACTCCTCCCAAGTCCGGCGAAAGATGCGGAGACGACCGCCTACAGCCGGATGCGGACCCGGGTTCGGCGAGTCATGCCGAAGCAGTCTTGGAGGTCTTGGCCTTGGGGGCAACTTTGGGCTTCCAGGACTGTTTGGGCTTGGAGGAGGAGCGCATAGTGGGAGGACCCGTTTGGGCCGAGGAGCGTGTCTCAGTCTGAAAGGAACGAAAGGACCGATTGCGTTTGGCTGGAAACTTTTTCTTAAAGACTGAGGGTAGAAGAGTACTTTTACCGCCAGTAGCCTCACTGATCATTTCTTTGAGTTCAGACCCAAATAGCAAATTCACCTGAAAGGGCAAGGAAAGCAAGGCTTTCTTAGAGGCTGTATCAGCAGACCAAATTTTCAGCCAAAGGGCGTGTCTAGCCACCACAGAAGAAGTGGAGGCCCTCGCCATCATGCGCACAGCATCAAAGGCAGCATCAGCAACATAGTTCTGAGCTTCAGTGATATTAGCAAGAAGTTGCAACTGTTCAGATACTGGTGCATCCTGGCGAACTGCTTCAGTCAGTCGTTCAGTCCAGGCCGCAATGGCTCTATTAACCCATGCCACAGCAAAGGTTGGACGCATGGCAGTGCCAATGGAGACAAAAATAGATTTAAGAGAAAGCTCTAGCTTTTTATCCGTCCAATCCTGCAGGGCAGAGGCATCAGAGACAGCCAAAGCGGTAGACTTGGATAGTCTAGAAACAGGAGCATCCACCTTGGGAGGATGAACCCATTTTGCCAGCTCAGTCTCAGGAAAGGGGTACAGTTTAGCAAACTTTTTAGAGACAGAGGAGGAGCTATCAGGATTCTTCCATGCCTCAGAGACTAGACGGGCAAGAGTAGGGTTAGTTGGAAAACAAACAACAGGCTTAGATGGTTTCTTTTGAAAAACATCAGTAGGATCATAAGTGGATTCCTGAGTCAGAGGAAGGTTGAGCGTATTCAGTACAGCTCTAATCAGACCCTCAGCCGAAACTTCAGGGTCACATTCATAAGGGTCCCCAATGGACCTGTTAGACTCAATAACAGTGCGTTCCTCAGCATCAGAATCCTGCAAAAGTTCTTCCTCAGAAGAATCAGACACATCAGGAGCACCCTGTGGCTTAGGCAGGGAGGTCTTGATTGTAGTGGGGGTCTGCCAGACCTGGAGAGCCCCCTGTACCTGAGAGGGAAAGAGTTGAAGAGTGGATCTGAGATCCCTAGTGGCAGCTTTAAACTACCTCACCCAAGATGGCTCAATAGCGTGGCTGGGAAGCCCAGGGTTGCTATCTTGACCAGTACAATTAAGGCATAGATCCCCCACATTATCACTAGATAGCCCAGTGTGACAAGAGGAGCAAAACGCCATGGGGGGGAGCAGACCCCCCATCCTCCTTAGACTTGGGTCTAGCCCCTAGCTCCAGTGAAGTAGACATGCTCACAGCGTCAATATACCCCACTTTAAACTATATCACCCAGTAATAGTGTGGAAGATTAAAGTTTCACCCCAGAAATGCCTAATATTGGACTTATCTGGCCAGCGAAGGGTTAATCTGTTGAGGGGAGAGAAGGCTCGGTCCCTGCGTAGTGTACTCGCTGAGGAAGAGCTCCACAAAATGGCGGCCGTCAGGATAGCCAATCAGAAACGAGCGCGAACCGGGCGCTCATGGGAAATGTAGTTTTCCCCAAACAAGTACCCCAAACAGTGCCCGAAGCCCCCCTGAACCCCCCACACTAATAAAACATACACCGGATGATAGAGCAGGAGCTTAGCATTAAAATGAGCCCTCTATGGAGTTGCTGTGACAAGCGGTTCCAGAGATATGTCCCAGACTGTGAAATCTCATAGAGAGTAAAGGAGCCATAGCGTCTAAGCGGGAAAAGCCACGCTTAAAGGCGCGGAACACCATTTTTAATAAAATTTAATAAAACATTAAAAAGTGCCCAAACAAACATAAAACACATAAAGAAATACTATTCAAGGCTCCCAACCCCAGAGAATACCACAGAAACTGCATTAACACATGAAATGCAAATAAAAACACCCTATGAGTGCTGGAGTGCAAAGCAAACTCCCAAATACAAGCCCAGCAAAGGGACACTGTGGGGACAAGTGGACCTTCAGCACTCAATGGGTGGCTCACCTTTCCTGCAAGGACTTCTGTCTTCAGGTGACCATGATGAAATGGGAATAGACCAGAGGTAAATTCCCCAGTAGGGAAGCTGCTGAACTCAAGCTGTTCCCCCTTCAGGGCATGAGGTCCACAGAAAATCCCTGGAAGCTGCACCAGCCACTTTAAAGAGGGCAATTCACAGCCATGGTCACCCTCCTAATGGTGGTATTCCATATTTGAATAAAAATAACAAACTACTAAGATGAATGCATAGATGTTCTCTACCTGGTGTGCACAGCACCCAGGAACAAATCAATCTAGTGGCTCTGGCCTGAAGGTGGATTAAGTAAGAGGGGAGGCTCCGCCCCCTGCAATCATTTGCATAATTGTTCCTGCCTATTAAAGGGGCGAATCGCCTCCCAGAAGTACCAGTGACCTGTATTGGACGACAGTGAAATTAAGTATTCTATGGGTTCTGACACTCCGCAATGCAATGGAGATCCCAAAGGGAGTTTAGAAATACTGGATCTTAATTTTCGTATAGGGGTTTATTAGATTTTTAATATAGATTATAGACAGCAGCCGGAACATTACTTCTACAAAGAACCCTCATTAGGAACACAATCTGCTTTATACACAGACCCATTCAAATATTGCAATTACCCCAGCTGTATGTGACAATCAATTCCATCACAATTAAGTGAGTGAAACCAATCAAGACCCAACGAGTGGAAAATACAACATACTAGAGTGAACTTATTCATGATGTATGGACTTGATGTACACAGAATATCTGATTCTATAGGAGGACATTCCCGTCTAGATCAAGAGTTGTCGGTAACACCATACTGACTATAAAGTAATCTTGGACGGAGACGCGTGCGTCTGAGACTGTGTTGCCGTATATTCTGTATTGTTCATCGGGTAATACTGTATCCATTGGAGCATTTATATCATTGTGTTTTTTCCCTCTCTTACATTTCCCTATGTCCTACTCTTTCTTTGCTTTGAAGTAATACATCTTCAATACGAGTACTTCTAGTATTATTGTATACCAGTAGATGTATAATATATATATATATTTTTTTCTGGTACATACATCACTGTTTGAAAGTAGGCGTGTCCTCTGTCTGATCTCACTTATACCAGCCCCCTGTGAGCGCTGCTTGTCCTTACACTTTTCTTACAGCTGTGTAAGAGAAATAAAACTGGGTTATGAACAGCCAAAAGTCAGGTTACTCAGGTAGTGGGAAAACTGTTAGAAGGGATAACAAGGGACTATATTCAGGATTACGACACAAAAAAGGATTTTAGTCTTGCCTGTTAAATCCTTTTCTCTTAGTCCATACAGGTTACTGGTAACTCTGGGAGGCGTCAGTCCCTTTAAGTAGGCAGGAACATTCTCTAAATGTATGCAGGGGGGTGGAGCCTCCCTTCCCACTCAGGCTGCAGTCCAGCTAGCCTCCTCCAGAATTGTTTGAGAACTAACTAGTCTAGAAAGTAGAAAGGAAGAAGACTCATGTGAGCATGCCCCGAAGGACCCCCACATACTGCCACAGGAGAGCCAAGTATGGTCTCTTGACAGGGTGGGAGACCAGTAACCTGTATGGACTAAGAGAAAAGGATTTAACAGGTAAGACTAAAATCATTTTTTCTCTGTCGTCCAATACAGGATACTGGTAACTCTGGGATGTCCAACCATTGAGTTTCCCAGAGGCGGGAAGAAGGCAAGGACCAGGCGCAAGGCACCCAAAGTCACCAGGACCTCTATGAACCAACCGGTCAGAGATCCCAACAAAACTGAAGTGCAACGGACACCAAACGGGAGTAAAAACACCCCAGGATCTGTAACACAGCACGCTGAACTAGAGCCAACAGGGCTCAACAGTAAGGAAGCACTAAGAACCTGAGAAGAAGAAGATCCTAGACAGGCAAAACTGCCTCCAGGACCTGTCCTCCCAAAGCTGACATCAGCTGAAGCCAGCACATCCACACAGTAGTGCTTCGAAAGGTGTGCACAGAGGACCAAGCGGCCGCCCTGCACAACTGATCAGCAGATGCTTGATTCTAATAGGTCCAAGAGGCCCCAATGGACCTGGTGGAATGAGCCATGACCCGGAAGGGAACATGTGTAGTCCTCAATTCATAAGTCCTACGAATGACAAAAGTAATTTTGGATGCAGGTCTTCTTGCCCTAGGACCGTCAGGAATGACGAACAGTGTCGGACTTCCTGATAGATTCAGTTCGATGGACTTAAAACTGTAAACAACGCACCACATCCAACAAGTGGAGATCCCTTCCCTCGTCAGAGGAGTGGTTAGGGCAGAAAGAGGGCACCACAAACATCTGATTGATGTGAAACTCGGAGACTACTTTAGGGAAGAAATCCTTACAGGTGCGAAGCACCGCTTTATCCTTATGAAACAGCAGATAAGGTGGTTTAAAAGAAAGAGCTTACAACTCTGCCACTCGGCGAACTGACACAATCGCCAGAAGGAAAGCCATCTTCCACGTCAAGAGACGTAAAGGAATAATAGCCAAAGACTCAAAGGGAGGACGTTGGAGAACTCCCAAAACCAAATAAAGGTCCCACTGAGGAGCCGGACTCCAAAAGGCAGGACGCACATGAGCAACGCCCTGGAAGAAACTTTGACATCAGGAAGGACAGCAATGAGCTCCTGGAAAGACAGAAAGCTCCGAAGTCTGAACCTTAAGAGATCACAGACTGAGTACCTGAAACAGAATTCATGTCAACACACCAAGACCCAAATGTCGACCAGACACGGTGGTAGATCTTGGAAGAAACATGCTTACGAGCACTAAGCATAGTAGACACCACAGCAGAAGAAAACCCTTTTTTCCGTAAAATCGAGGATTCAACCTTCAGGCCATCAAATTGAGCCGATGAACGTCTTCTTTCACAGATAACCCTGTAGAAGAAAAGCTGGACAAGAGGGGAGCTGAAATGGCTCCACTACAGATAGGGCCAGAAGCTCCGGATACCAGGATTGAAGATGCCAATCCGGAGCAGTCAGAAGTACTGGACAACATACCAATTTAAAATTCTGTAACACCCTTATTAACATAGGGAGAGGAGGAAAGATGTAGGCCGGAGAGAATGTCCAGGAATGGACATTGCATCGGCAGTCAGAGCTAGAGAGTCTCTCCACAGGGAACAGAACGTCGGATTCTTCCTGTTGCCTGGTTGCCATCAGATCCACTAGGGGTACCCCCCATTCTGAGTTAGGAGTTGAAACACCTCCGGATGTAGTTCCCACTCTTCACTGTTGACTGTTTGACGACTGAGGAAGTCTGCCATGATGTTGTCTACGCCTGGAATGAGCACTGCAGAAATGACAGGAACATGAACCGCTGCCCAGGACAGAATGGCCTTGACTTCGAAACAAGCGGCGAAACTACTTGTCCCGCCCTGTCTTGTGATGTAAGCCATCGCAGTGGCGTCGTCTGATTCCACTTGGACTGGACAGTCCTCCAGTTGAGACTCCCAATGGTGTAGAGCATGAAATATTGCTCGAAGTTCCAGAACATTGACGGGAAGAAGAAACTCCTTCATGGACTACTTCCCTTGAGCACTGAAGCGACCCAGAACAGCTCCCCAGCCCAAAAGGCTGGCATCCGTTGTGACCTTGGTCCAGTAGGGAACCGGAAGGATCTCCCCTTCAGGATACTGGAAAGGTCCCAACACCACTCCAAGCTCACTCGACATGAGGAGTAAAAAAGATTGATAGCTTCTGATGATCTGGTCAGTCCCTGCATGTCTGCATCACAAATCCTTGAAGTTCCCTGGTGTGTGTGCCATGGCAAATGGAACCGCCTCTATCGGGGAGATGAACTTCCCCACCAGAGAAGATGACTTCGGAACCGGGATCCGATCGCGGATAGGATTATTGAGACTCTTTAAGCAATTTGATGGGCTACCTCATCCGGTAGAAACACCCTGCACTGCTGAGTATCGAACAGAAGACCCAGGAAGACCAGTAGCTGGGACAGGACAAGGTCCGACTTTTCAAAGCCCACAATACAACCGTGATATGTAAGAATTCTAATGCAGGTCTGGACCTGCTGATGAAGAAGGCCCACAGAGGATGCTTTCAAAAGCAAGTCGTCCATGTATGGAGCCACTCTGATGCCGTCCCGATGGAGGACGGATACCAAGGCCCCCAGACCCCATTGGAAAACCTGGGGGGGGCTGTTGTCAGACCAAATGGAAGGGCTGAGAACTGAAAATGACCTCTGGCGCAGGCAAACCTCAGATACTGCCTGCTCTCTAGATGGATTGGGATGTGCAAATACGCATCCTGAAGGTCCAGAGAAGCAAGGAACTCCCCCGGAGGCATGGCAGCGATCACCGCGCACAGAGACTCCTGACGATAGTGAGTCTTTACTACAAAGGAATTGAGATCTTTCAGATCCAAAAACAGGACGGCATCCTCTGTCCTTCTTTGTCACCACAAAGGGTTTGAATAAAATCCTGAACCCCTGTCTGAAGGAGATACTGGCTCCAGGACATCCTTGTCCAGAAGGAGCCTGAAGAGTGTCCTCGAACAGACGGCTTCTCTCGACTTCCTGAGGAGAACGAGAAAGATGAAAGCGACAAGGTGGGAGGGAAAAGAAAGGGATCTTGTAACCCTCTGACACCACCTGTAAAACCCATGGGTCAACACTGAATCCTCCCAAATCCCGCGAAAGGGGCGGAGACGACCACCCACAGCGGGATGCGGACCCAGGTTTGGTGAGTCATGCCGAAGCAGCCTTGGAAATCTTGGGCTTGGATGCGGCCTTGGGCTTCCATTGCTGCTTGGGCTTGAAGGAGGGACGCAGCGCTGACGGATCCACCTGGTTCGTCGTTTGAAAGGAACGAAAGGACCGGTTACGCTTAAATGGCAACTTTTTTTTTTTTTTTTTTTTTTAAACCAAGGGCAGAAGAGTACTCTTACTGTAACGGTTTGTTCAACTCTCAGACACAGTAGTTTAGGATAAAACACAGTTTTATTGAAATCATAAATAATAAGATAACCTTCACAGGCCCTGAAATACCTCAGCAGAATAATACAGACACAAGACAGGTTATTTGTGCATATGCCTACACAGGTCCAGTATAACTAGAATGTTCGGAGTGCTCTTATACTGACACAGGTCAGGCAGGAAAGGGTGAATACCCAATAGGTGTAATCAGTCTCTGTGCAGAGAAGTCTGTTGTGAGTTCTCTCTGTAACGCCCAGTATGGTAGAGTAGCGCACGTTGGAGACTGCAGTGCAATAATGGAGACCAGAGCACTTGTAATCCGCCAGAGCAGTAACTGAGACTAAGACACACTGCCGTAGCAGTAACGGAGGCAATACTGAGACTCTGCAAGAGCTTGACGTAAAGTTCAGCCAATGGCACACTGCCGTAGCAGTAACGGAGGCGACACTGAAGCTCTGCAAAGTTAACGGAGGGCTCAGCCAATGGCACACTGCCGTAGCATTAACGGAGGCAACATGGAGGATCTGCAAGAGTTAACGGAGGGCTCAGCCAATGGCACACTGCCGTAGCAGTAATGGATGCAGCACGGACGCTCTGCAAGAGTTAATGGAGGACTCAGCCAATGGCGCACTGCCGTAGCAGTAACGGAGGCAACACGGAGGCTCTGCAAGAGTTAACGGAGGACACAGCAACTGTCTCACTGCTGTAGCAGAATGGATACTAGGCCCCAGACACAGCGGAAGTCAGAATGTCGCCCAAGCGACACAGCGAACACTGGGACAGAAAACCGGGTCAGATCACGGAGCAGGAACGTCAGTCAGCCCGGGTCGAATCACGGAGCAGGAACGTCAACCAGGCCGGGTCGATTCACGGAACAGGAACGTCAGACGAGAAGGGTCAGATCACAGAGCAGGAACGTCAGCCAGGCCGGGTCGAATCATGGAGCAGGAACATCAGACAAGCCGGGTCAGATCACGGAGCAGGAACGTAAGCCAGGCTGGGTCAAATCACAGGAGCAGGAGACAAGAAGCAGAGTAGTCAAACAACCCAAGTCGGTACACCGGAATCCACGAAGCTCAAGAAGGCACTGGTACAGGAACACCATGAAAGGGCACCGGATAGGTGCCAGAGCCCAGTATATAAAGGCCATACTGGGCGGGCCAAACGTAGATCAACCAATGGGAACATTGTATAGCAAAAACTGACAGAAAGCAACACAGGGAGCACCGGCACCAAGATACTTAGCCCCTGTGGCCCTGCTAAATACTTCCTTAAGTTCCTTAAGTTCAGATCCAAACAAGGAAGTACCCTGAAAAGGCAAAGAAAGCAAAACTTTCTTGCAAGCTGCATCGGCAAACCAAATCGTAAGCCAAAGCGCACGCCTAGCCTCCACAGAAGTAGTGGAGGCCCTTGCCATCATGCAGACGGCAGCAAAGGCAGCAGCAGAAACATAATGTTGAGCTTCAGATATTTTAGCAAGAAGACACAATTTCTCCGAAGTACGCGCATCCTGACGGACTGCCGTAATGAGCCGTTCAATCCGGACTACAATAGCCCGGTTAACCCATGCAACAGCAAAAGTTGGACACATAGCAGTGCCAACAGAAGCGAAAATGGACTTGAGGGAGACCTCAAGTTTGTCAGTCCAATCTTGCAGCGTAGAAGCATCAGAAACAGGTAAGGCAGTAGAAATAGACAGTCTAGATATGGGTGTGTCCACCTTAGGGGGAGAAACTAATTTAGTAGTGTTGAGCGAGCACCCCGATGCTCGGGTGCTCTGACCGAGCACCCCCTGAGGCTCGAGTGCTCGGCCGAGCACCCGAGCCCCATTGAAATGAATGGGGCGACACCAGGCACCCCCTGCTCTGATGAGGGGAGGGTGCCTGGTCAATGCCCCCTTCATCTCCGCTATGCCCCCTTCATCTCCGAATGCCCCCTTCAGCTCCGCAATGTCCCCCTTCAGCTCCGCTATGCCCCTCTTCCACAATGTGCCCCTTCATCTCCGCTATGCCCCTCTTCCACAATGTGCCCCTTCATCTCCGCTATGCCCCTCTTCCACAATGTCCCCCTTCATCTCCTCTATGCCATAGAGGAGATGAAGGGGGACATTGTGGAAGAGGGGCATAGCGGAGATGAAGGGGCACATTGTGGAAGAGGGGCATAGCGGAGATGAAGGGGCACATTGTGGAAGACGGGCATAGCGGAGATGAAGGGGGACATTGTGGAAGAGGGGCATAGAGTCTATGCCCCTCTTCCACAATATCCCCCTTCATCTCCGCAATGCCCCCTTCATCTCCGCAATGCCCCCGTACCTCCAGTCCCTGGTGGTCCAGCGGAGCGTCTTCGGATCTGTGCCTCTTCCGGCACAGATCCCCGCCACCCGAACATGGCGGGAGAGCACATGGCGGTACTCGACGAGTACCGCCATGTGCCGAGCAGAGCGATGCTCGAGCCGATCCGAGCATCGGCCGAGCACGCTCGCTCATCACTATAATTTAGCCATTTCTGTTTCAGAAAAGGGATAAAGGTTAGCAAACTTTCTAGACACTGAAGAGGACTCGTCTGGATTTTTCCCATGCGTCAGAACCAAACGGTCAAGAGTTGGGTTAGGAGGAAAATAAGTAAGGGGCTTTGCAGGCACCTGAAAAACATCAGAGGGAACCTCCTGAACCGATGAAATGTTGAGAGTGATCAATACAGCCCTGATCAGGCCCTCAGTAGAGGTTTCAGGATCAGCTTCAAATGGGTCCCCAAAGAGACCTGGAAGATTCCAAAATAGTACCAACCTCAACATTCGAATCTTGCAACAATTCTTCCTCAGAAGAATCTGACACATCAGGTGCTCACTGTGGTTGAGACAGGGAGGATCTGATAGTAGAGGGGGGTCTGCCATAATTGAAGTACCCCCTGTATCTGGGATGGAAATGTCTCTAGTTGCAGCCTTAAACTTTGCACCCAAGCTGGCTCAATAGCATGGCTGGAAGGCCCTGGGTTGCTGCCAGGAACTTCAGAACCTGCTGGGCAAAAATGACCAGAGAACACTCTAGGTGCTACAGGAAGAGCAATGTGCAATGGGGGATACTGATACCCCAGCTTCCTTAGTCTTAGGTCTAGCCCCTAGCTTCAGAGGTATAGACATTCTCACATTGTCAAAATAACCAGCTGTACAATGAATCCCCCAATGGTAGTGTGTAAGATTAATATTTCACCCCAGAAATGCTACATATAGAATTTTCTGGCAGGCGAAGGGTTAATCTGCAGAGGAGAAAAGGAGGGTCCAAGCCCTGTGGAGGATACTCATTGAGAAATTAGGTGCGACTCAAGCGCTCATGGGAAATGTAATTTAATTTAATGTAGATTAATGTAAGGTTATGTATTTGGGTTGTAGAAACAAACTTGCTACATATACTCTAAATGGGAAACAGCTTGGGAAATCCTCATTAGAGAAAGATTTAGGAGTACTGATAGACAATAGACTTCACAGCAGTGTGCAGAGTCACTCAGCTGCTGCAAGAGCAAATAGAGTACTAGCCTGAATAAAAAGAGGTGTAGAAGCAAGGGATGCTAATATTATACTACCTCTGTATAATAGGATTTTAGTCTTACCTGTTAAATCCTTTTCACTTAGTCCATACAGGTCACTGGTACTCTGGGAGGCGATCCACCCCTTTAATAGGCAGGGACAATTATGCAAATGATTGCAGGGGGCGGAGCCTCCCCTCCTACTTAAGCTGCCTTCAGGCCAGAGCCACTAGATTGATTTGAGACACTAAAAACTGACCATAGGTAAGCAAGAAGGAAGACTCCTGTGAGCACGCCCCGAAGGTCTCCCACTGAATGCCACAGGAGAGCCAAGCATGGTCCCTTGACAGGGTGGGAGACCAGTGACCTGTATGGACTAAGTGAAAAGGATTTAACAGGTAAGACTAAAATCCTATTTTCACTGTCGTCCAATACAGGTCACTGGTACTCTGGGATGTACAAACATTGAGCTGACCCAGAGGCGGGAAGTAAGGCAAGGACCAGGCGCAAGGCCCAAGTCACTAGAACTGCTATGAACCAGTTAATTACATAGCCCAAATGTAAGTGTCAACGGACACCAACCAGGGGAAAACAACCCCTGAACTAACACAGCACACTGAACCACAGCCAACCGGGCTCAACAGTAAAGAAGCACTAAGAACCACAGAGTACAAGGCCTAAACAGGCAAAACTGCCTCCAGGACCTTCCTCCCAAAACTGGCGGCAGCCGAGGCCAGTACATCAACTCGGTAGTGCTTTCAAAATGTTTGCACAGAGGACCAAGTGGCCGCTCTGCACAGTTGATCAGCAGATGCCTGATTCTTGTAGGCCCAAGAGGCCCCAATAGATCTGGTGGAATGGGCAGTCACCTGAAAGGGAACATGCTTATTCCGCAACTTATAGGCTTCACGAATAGTAGTCTTAATCCAAGAGGCAATGGTAACTTTGGAAGCCGGTCTCCCTGCCCTAGGCCCCTCAGGAATGACGAAAAGGGCGTCAGACTTCCTGATAGACTCGGTGCGATGAACATAAAACTTGAGGCAACGCACCACATCCAACAAATGGAGATCTCGTTCCTTGTCAGATGAAGGATTAGGGCAGAAAGAGGGAACCACAATCTCCTGATTGATGTGAAACTCAGACACAACCTTGGGTAAGAATTCCTTGGTAGTGCGAAGCACAGCCTTATCCTTGTGGAACACCAGGTAAGGAGGTTTACAAGACAGAGCTTGTAACTCTGCTACCCTGCGAACTGAAACAATAGCCAAGAGAAAGGCCATTTTCCAAGTCAAGAGACGTAATGGAATGGAAGCCAAGGATTCAAACGGGGGTCGCTGGAGAACTCCCAGCACCAAATTGAGATCCCACTGGGGAGTAGGACTCTTGAAGGTAGGCCGAACATGAGTCACGCCTTGGAAGAAAACTTTCACATCAGGAAGGATAGCAATCCTTTCCTGGAAAAACACAGACAAAGCAGAAGTCTGGACTTTGAGGGAACTCAGACTGAGCCCTTTCTCAACACCGTCCTGCAAAAAGGCCAGGACAGTGGGAAGATGAAATTCTAGGGACATCTTCCGATCAGTACACCAAGCCACAAAGGTCGCCCAGATACGATGATAGATCTTGGAGGACACAGGCTTACGAGCACTAAGCATCGTCGACACCACGGAAGGAGAAAATCCTTTCTTCTCTAGAATCGAGGATTCAACCGCCATGCCATCAAACGGAGATGCTGAACATCCTCCTTCCACAGATATCCTTGAAGTAGTAGATCTGGACGGGCAGGAAGTGGAAACGGTTCCGCCACTGACATGGCCAACAACTCCGGATACCAGGACTGGCGAGGCCAGTTCGGAGCAAACAGGATGACAGGACAACGCTCCAGCTTCAACTTCTGGATGACTCTGATCAATAGAGGAAGAGGAGGGAAGATGTAGGCCAGAGGAAAATCCCAAGGGATTGACAAGGCATCCACTGCTAGAGCAAAAGGGTCCCTCCACCGGGAGCAAAACGCTGGCACCTTCCTGTTGTGTCTGGTAGCCATCAGGTCCACTGCAGGTACCCCCCACCTCTGGATGAAGAGCCCATTCTCCGCTGTCGACTGTGTGACGACTGAGAAAGTCTGCCATGACGTTGTCTACTCCTGGAATGTGAACTGCTGAAATGACAGGCACGTGATCTTCTGCCCAAGATAAAATATCCTTGACCTCCAACCAGGCGGTGCAACTTCTTGTGCCGCCTTGCCTGTTGATGTAGGCCACTGCGGTGACGTTGTCGGACTCCACTCTGACTGGGCAACCTTCCAGTTGTGATTCCCAGTGCCTCAGGGCAAGCCGGATGGCACGCAGTTCCAGAACATTGATGGACAGAAGAGATTCCTCCAGTCCCCATTTCCCCTGAGCACTGAAACGACCCAACACAGCACCCCATCCCCGGATGCTGGCATCCCTTGTAAGCGTGGTCCAATAGGGAACTTGAAAGGATCTCCCTTTCAGGAGATGAGAGAGATCCAACCACCAGTGCAGACTCGATTCGACATGAGGAGGTAGAGAGACTGACAGATGCTGATGATCTGGATGATTCTTGCACGTCTGGATCACAAACCTCTGGAGTTCCCTGGAGTGGGCCATGGCAAATGGTACCGCTTCGATCGTGGAAATGAACTTCCCCACCAGAGACGTCAACTTCGGTACTGGAACTCTGTCCAGCTCCAGGATCCCAGCCACTCGGATGGCTATCTGATGAGCCACTTCCTCTGGCAGAAACACCATGCATTGACGAGTGTCGAACAGGAGACCCAGGAAAATGAGCCTCTGAGATGGGACCAAGTCTGACTTGTCCAGATTCAGGATCCAGCCGTGACGGTTCAGAGTGTGAATACACAGCTGCAGTTGTTGGTGGAGAAGCTCCGCTGAGGAGGTTTTCAGGAGGAGATCGTCCATGTAGGGGGTCACCCTGACACCTTCTTGATGAAGTACAGCTATCAAGGAACCCAACGCCCTCTGAAAGACCTGAGGGGCCGAAGTCAGCCCAAAGGGAGGAGCTGAAAACTGAAAGTGTCCCCTGTGGCAGGCAATCCTGAGATACCGCCTGCTCTCTGGATGAATAGGGATGTGAAGATAAGCATCCTGAAGGTCCAGGGAGGCAAGGAACTCCCCTGGAGACATTGCTGCAATCACAGAGCGCAGGGACTCCTGGCGGAAGTGGGAACTCACAACATAGGAATTGAGATCTTTGAGATCCAAAATGGGACGAGCACCTCCGTCCTTTTTGGCCACCACGAACAGGTTGGAATAAAATCCTGAACCTGTGTCCTCTGGAGGAACCAACTCCAGGACCTCCTTGTCCAAGAGATCCTGAATAGCGTCGTCGAACAGACGTCTTTTTGTAGGTTCCTGAGAAGGACGAGTAAAATGGAACCGAAAAGGAGGAAGGGAAGAGAAAGGGATCCTGTATCCCTCTGACACTACCTGAATGACCCATGGGTCCGCCACTGACTCCTCCCAAGCCCGGCGAAAGATGCGGAGACGTCCACCTACTGCCGGATGCGGACCCGGGTTCGGTGAGTCATGCCGAAGCAGTCTTGGAGGTCTTGGCCTTGGGGGCAACTTTGGGCTTCCAGGACTGTTTGGGCTTGGAGGAGGAGCGCGCAGAGGACGGACCCGTCTGGGACGTGGAGCGTGTCTCAGTCTGAAAGGAATGAAAGGACCAATTGCGTTTGGCTGGAAACTTCTTCTTGAAGACTGAGGGTAGAAGAGTACTTTTACCGCCAGTAGCCTCGCTTATCATTTCTTTGAGTTCAGAACCAAATAGCAAGTTCCCCTGAAAGGGCAAGGAAAGCAAGGCTTTCTCAGAGGCTGTATCAGCAGACCAAATTTTCAGCCAAAGGGCACGTCTGGCCACCACAGATGAAGTGGAGGCCCTCGCCATCATGCGCACAGCATCAAAGGCAGCATCAGCAACATAATTTTGTGTTTCAGTAATATTAGCAAGGAGCTGCAACTGCTCAGATACCGGTGCATCCTGGCGGACTGCCTCAGTCAGTCATTCAGTCCAGGCCGCAATAGCTCTATTAACCCACGCCACTGCAAAGGTTGGACGCATGGCAGTGCCAATGGAGGCAAAAATAGATTTAAGAGAAAGTTCTAACTTTTTGTCCGTCCAATCCTGCAGGGCAGAGGCATCAGAGACCGCTAAAGCAGTAGATTTGGATAGCCTGGAAACAGGAGCATCCACTTTGGGAGGATGAACCCATTTTGCCAGTTCAGTCTCAGGAAAAGGGTAAAGTTTAGCAAACTTTTTGGACACTGAGGAGGATTTGTCAGGATTCCTCCACGCCTCAGAGACTAGACGGGCAAGGGTAGGGTTAGTTGGAAAACATACAACCGCCTTAGATGGTTTTTGGAAAACGTCAGTTGGATCATGAGTAGATTCCTGAGTCAGAGAAAGGTTGAGCGTAGTTAACACAGCTCTAATCAAACCCTCAGCAGAAACCTCAGGGTCACATTCATAAGGGTCGCCAATGGACCTGTTAGACTCAATAACAGTGCCTTCCTCAGCATCAGAATCCTGCAATAGTTCTTCTTCAGAAGAATCAGACACATCAGGAGCCCCCTGTGGCTTAGGCAGGGAAGTCCTGATTGTGGAGGGGGTCTGCCAAACCTGGAGAGCCCCCTGTACCTGAGAGGGAAAGAGTTGGAGTGTGGATCTGAGATCCCTAGTGGCAGCTTTAAACTCTTTCACCCAAGTTGGCTCAATAGCATGGCTGGGAAGCCCAGGGTTGCTATCACGACAATCAGTGCATTTAAGGCATAAATCACCAGAACAATCTCTAGGCAGCCCAGAGTGACAAGAGGAGCAAAGCGCAATGGGGGGAACAGACACCCCAGCCTCTTTAGTCTTGGGTCTAGCCCCTGGCTCCAGTGGAGTAGACATGCTCACAGCGTCAATATACACCACTTAACAATATCACCCAGTAAAAGTGTGAAAGATTAAAGTTTCACCCCAGAAATGCCTAAAAACGGACTTATCTGGCCAGCGAAGGGTTAATCTGCTGAGAGGAGAGAAGGCTCGGTCCCTGCGTAGTATACTCGCTGAGAAATAACACCACAAAATGGCGGCCGTCAGGTCAGCCAATCAGAAACGAGCGCGAACCGGGCGCTCATGGGAAATGTAGTTTTCTCTCAGAAGTACCCCAAACAGTGCCCGAAGCCCCCCTGAACTCCCCACACCCTGTAAACATACACCGGATGATAGAGCAGGAGCATAGAAGTAAAATGAGCCATCTCTGAAGTTGCTGTGACAAGCGGTTCCAGAGATATGTCCCACACTGTGAAATCCCATAGAGAGTAAAGGAGCAATGGCGTCTAAGCGGGAAAAGGCGCGCTTAAAGGCGCGGAACACTAAATTTTAATAAAGTCCCACTAAACTTTAAAAAGTGCTAAACAGTAACCCAATACATGAGAAACAAAAATAAAATTATACCCAAAGCTCCAAAACCCAGAGAATACCACAGAAATTGCATAAACATGATAAATGCAAATAAAAACACCCTATGAGTGCTGGAGTGCAATGCAACTCCCAAATATAAGCCCATCAAAGGGACACTGTGGGGACAAGTGGACCTTCAGCACTCAAGGGGTGGCTCACCTTTCTGCAGGACTTCTGTCTTCAGGTGACCATGATGAAGTGGGAATAGACCAGAGGTAAATTCCTCAGCAGGGAAGCTGCTTGACTCAAGCTGTTCCCTCTTCAGGGCATAAGGTCCACAGAAAATACCTGGAAGCTGCACTAGCCACTTTAAAGAGGGCAATTCACAGCCATGGTCACCCTCCTAATGGTTGTATTCCATATTTAAAGAAAAATAACAAAATACTAAGTTGAATGCATAGATGTTCTCCACCTGGCGTGCACAGCACACAGGAACAAATCAATCTAGTGGCTCTGGCCTGAAGGCAGCTTAAGTAGGAGGGGAGGCTCCGCCCCCTGCAATCATTTGCATAATTGTTCCTGCCTATTAAAGGGGCGGATCGCCTCCCAGAGTACCAGTGACCTGTATTGGACGACAGTGAAAAATCCTTGGTTAGGCCTCATCTAGAATATGGAGTACAATTTTGGGCACCTGTTCTAAAAAAAGACATTACTGAACTGGAAAAGGTGCAGAGATATGCAACAAAACTGATAAAGGGATTGGAGGATCTGAGTTACAAAGAGAGACTAGCCAAACTGGGTTTGTTTACATTAGAGAAGAGACGTCTAAGGGGTGATATGACTACCATTTACAAATACATTCAAGGTCAATACAAAGAACTATCCAATGAATTATTTATGCAAAGAGCTGAGCTAAGAACAAGAGGTCATCCATTAAGACTTGAGGAAAGGCGCTTTTGACTAAAACATAGGCAGAGATTCTTTACAGTAAGGGCGGTAAGGCTATGGAATTCTTTGCCTTGGGATGCTGTGCTTGCAGATAATGCAACTGCATTCAAAAAAGCAATGGATGTCTATCTAGCACAGAACAATGTTGACAATTATGACAGATGGCTTCAAAGCAAATAGGATATTGATCCGGGGAACTATATGACTCCCAGTTGGAGTCAGGATGGAATAGTTCCCAAACATACACACACACACACACACACTTGGGACTACATTGGAAATTGCTCCAGAGGGCTTTTTTGTTGCCTTCCTCTGGATCAACAGGGGTGTTATTGGCATTGGCTGAACTTGATGGACGCATGTCTTTTTTCAGCCTTATCTTATTTACTATGTTACTATGTAGTTTTTCCCAAAAAGTACCCCAAAACAGTGCCCGAAGCCCCCCAACACACTTGAACTATAAACTGGATGATAGAGCAAGGGTAGACAATTAAAATGAGCCCTCTCTGAAGTTGCTGTGAGAAGCGATTGCAGAGATACGTCCCAAACAGTGTTGTCCCATAGAAAGTAAATGGAGCAATGGTGTCTATGCTGTAAAGCGTGCCTTAAAGGCACAGTACACAATTTTAATAAGTTAAAAACATGAAAAACATACAAGGAACATGTATGCATACTGAGAAAACACTAAACCAGTAAGGAAAGTTTTAGAAAAACATGTCAAACCAGCAGACAAAGGGTTAAGTTACCACATAAACCTGCTCCAAAAACCCAACACATATACACATATATACCCAATGAGTGCAGAATGAGAACTACCAAATACAAGCCCAGTGAAGGGGCACTGTGGGACAAGTGGACCTGCAGCACTCAAAGGGTAGCTCACCTCTCCTGCAGATCTTCTGTTTTCAGGTTACCATGTAGTGAGAATTACCTCAGTGGGTAATCCATGGGGAAGCACTTGTACCCAAGATTTTCCCCCTTCAGGGCTTAAGGTCCACCAAAAAGCACCTGGACACTGAGCTAGTCACATTGGAGGGCATTTGTCAGTCATGGTGACCCGCCTAATGGTGGTATTCCATATCTGACAGAAAAATAAAAAAATAAACTAAAACTAACGATGAGATGTTCTCCACCTGGTGTGTTCACACCCAGGAACAAACAATTCTGGAGGAGGCTAGCTGGACTGCAGCCTGAGTGGGAAGGGAGGCTCCACCCCCCTGCATACATTAAGAGAATGTTCCTACCTACTTAAAGGGACTGATGCCTCCCAGAGTTACCAGTAACCTGTATTGGACGACAGAGAAAATAAGATTAGCAGGAATCAACATGGTTTTATGAAGAATAGATCATGCCATACTAACCTTTTCAGCTTCTATGAGGAAGTAAGCAGCAACCTTGATAATGGCAAGGCAGTTGATGTAGTATATTTAGACTCTGCAAAGGCATTTGATACATTGCCACACAGAAGGCAGGTGTATAAAGTAAGGAAATTGGGGCTAGGAGATAACCTTTACAATTGGATACAAAACTGGTTGAAGGATAGGGAACAGTGTGTGGTTGTAAATGGACAATTCTACAAGTGGAGTTAAAGAGGAGAGTGGAGTACCTCATGGTTCAGTATTAAGTCCGCTGCTTTTTAACATGTTTATAAATAACCTGGAAATAGATATAGAAAGCAAAATATCAATATTTGCAGAGGATACTAAATTATGCAGGGTAATTAATTCAGAACAGGATATTTGCTCTCTACAGAGGGATTTACATAAAATGGCAGATTGGGCAAACAAATGGAATATGAAGTTTAATGTGGGGAAGAATAAAGTCATGCATTTAGGAGGAAATAATCCCAAGATTACTTATAAAACTTAATGGAATCATTTTAGGTTACTAATTGCTAGAGAAAGACCTGGGTATCTCTGTCAACTACAAACCTGGAAACAGTGACCAATGTCAAGCAGCAGTAGCAAAGGCAAACAAAACCCTGTCTTGCATAAAAAGAGGTATTGAAGCAAGAGTAGATAACATTATTTTGCCATTGTACAAACCATTGGTAAGACCTCACCTTGAGTATGCAGTGCAGTTTTGGCCACCCATTCTGAAAAAGGATATACTAGAACTAAAAGGGGGTACAGCGAAGAGCAACAAAATTAATGAAGGGAATGGAGGACTTGACGTATGAGGAACGACTAGACAAACTTGGTTTATTTACTCTAGAGAAAAGGAGACCTTATCACATTGTACAAGTATATGAGAGGTCAATACAAGGATCTCTGCGGTGAGCTATTTATTCCAAGGCCTGATCAGGTGACCAGGGGACACCCCTTGAGATTAGAGGAAAGGAGGTTTAGACATCAGCAGAGGAAAGGGTTTTTTTTACAGCAATGTCTGTTAAATTGTGGAATTCCTTGCCCATGGAGGTGGTTATGGCAGATACAATGGATACATTGAAGAGAAGATTAGATACATTTCTTTCAAAAGGGAACATACAGAGTTATAATGTTTATTAGTAGACAGATCAGGAAGGTCTGATAAAGACCAACCTACTTGGTAGCAGGAAAGCTATAAAATTATCAGTCACTAGGGTATGAGGCAAAGGTTGAACTTGATGGACTTGTGTCTTTATTCATCCTAATTTTCTATGTTACTATGTAACTATGTAACAGTTTAATGTCAAAAGTCATACATCATGGCAAGACTTAGCACAGCAACAAGACACAAGGCAGTTATACTGCATCATCAAGGTCTCTCCCAGGCAAAAATTTCAAGGCAGACAGAGGTTTCCAGATGTGCTGTCCAAAGTCTTTTGAAGAAGAACAAAGAAACAGGCAATGCTGAGGAGCATGGACACAGTGGTCGGCCAAGGAAGCTTAGTGCAGCAGATGAAAGACATCATGCTTACGTCCCTTCGCAGTCAGAAGATGTCCGGAAGTGCCACCAGCTTAGAAGTTACAGAAAACAGTGGGACCCTGGTGCAATCATCTACTGTTCGGAGAAGCCTGGTCAGAAGTGGTCTTCATGGAAGACTCGAGGCCAAAAGACATACCTCTGGCATGGAAACAAGGCCAAGCAACTCAACTATGCATGAAATCGCAGGAACTGGGATGAAGAAAAATGGCAGCAGGTGCTCTGGAGTGATGAGTCAAAATTTTAAATATTTAGCTCTAGCAGAAGGCAGTTTGTTTGCCTAAGGGCTGGACAGCAGTACAGGAATGACTGTCTGCAGACAATAGTGAAGTATGCTGGAGGTTCCTTGTACGTTTGGGGCTGCATTTCTGCAAATGGAGATGGGGATTTGGTCAGAATTAATGGTTAAGTCAATGCTGAGAAGTACAGACAGATACTTATCCATCATGCAATACCATCAGGGAGGCATCCGATTGGCCCCAATTTTATTCTGCAGCAAGACAACGACCCCTAACATACAGCCAAAGTCATTAAGAACCATCTTCAGCGTAAAGAAGAATAAGGAGTCTTGGAAACGATGGTATGGCCGCTGCAGAGCCCTGATCTCAACATGTCATCTCATGAAGTCAGAGAAGCAACTGAAGCTGCCTAAATCCACAGAAGAACTGTGTACACATCTGGAATATATCTGGAGAGGGAGTTCCCCCTTTTAGTGATGTCAGACCTGCAGGGTCTCAGGACTTCCTTGATGAATCTCTCAGCCAAGGACAGTGAATCAGCCTCATAGGACTCTACACAAGAGTAGGAAGAATCCATGTCCTCATATTCCCCTTATTAATCATCATCTGATGGCAATTTCTCCTCAGTGGAGACC
Organism: Rhinophrynus dorsalis; assembly: GCA_037306005.1. Lineage (NCBI taxonomy): Eukaryota > Metazoa > Chordata > Amphibia > Anura > Rhinophrynidae > Rhinophrynus > Rhinophrynus dorsalis. The sequence continues at coordinate 37,587,214 of CM074728.1, read as the reverse complement.
CCAATAACCTGAGAATGATCCCTGGATACAGGGACAACCTATTTAAAGCTGACAAAAGGTTTTCCAGGAGTGACATACATTCTGGAAAGAATAAGGGATTTGGGCCACTTTAGAGAGCAGTGTATCTTAACCCAAGCAGTCTCTTGATCGGTGCTAAATGGGCCTGGGGGAGTAGTAGGGGCCACCATACAAGAGGGGCACAGAGATCTTGAATATTCCCTAGGTAGCCCTGTATGGCAAAAGGGATAGTGAGACGGGTAAGTGAAGACCCTGAATCTTTTGCCTTAGATATTTCCCCATGCCCCTTATAGTCTGACATGTTTCTGAGAAAAATGTCCCAAGTTTAGTAAATACTAAATAAATGTCCTCAAAAAATGGATTAAAACCCTAAATATCCAGAAATACACTTATCTGTCAAGAAAAGGTTTAATCTGGGGAAGGAAAGCAAGGATAGTCCACCTCTGCATAGGGTAAGCAAGAAAGAGGCAATATGGCCACCAGAAACATGTCAATCAGAACAGCGAAATAGGCATTCTGGGTAATGTAGTCTTCTCTGTTGCTTGTTACCTAGCAATGCCTAAAACTCTGTTCACTGATCGCCGCAGCCCCCCTGGACACTCATAAAGTGGACCAGATTATAGGACATGAGGAGACATGCCCTCTGACCATTGTAGTCCAAACAAATGAAGAGATATGTGCCAGAGACGTTTATTGAATTCAGTGGAGCAAAGATGGCCACAGGCAAGCTGCCACCCCAAAATCGATCTACAACTAAAAAAGTGTGCAAAAAACCCAAAACCTAGAGGGAACACATCACAGGGAGACTAAAAACGAAGAAAGGATGGCTGTTTCTTGTATGTTATTTATTTTAATTAATCCTTGCTGTGCTACTTAGGGCTATTAGGTGTGTTTGAGTGCTTTGGGGGGCTTATTGTTGCTATCAGCCATCCTTACTCCAAAGCCCTCTAGAGAATATATAAAGATACCCATAGAGAGTACCAGAGAATAACTAAGCTCACATCTGCATCTGTAAGGAAAGGCAACACAAGTTGGAACATAAATGGACCAAGGTACTCAAAGTGTTACTCACCAGTCTTCTGTCTTCAGGTTACCACAATAGCAAGGGACATAATCCCAAGAAGTTCAGTCATGAGGGAAAACCTGGTAGCAAAATTCCCTCCACAAGGCAGAATAGGTCTACAAGGCACCTGTGAACTGGGCATTTCAACTCCAGGGAAGCAAAGTGATGGTAACACGCCTAATGGGGGGTTATACAGGTTCCTATCCGATAGAAAATGAATAATTAAAAAAACCAGGATGGCCTTGCCCATCCACCTTGCTTGCAAGACACATGAATTCTGGGAGTTACTAGGTGGTGGGGGCTGGTTTGCGCTGGACGAGAAGGGTGGAGTCTCCACCCAAAGACCCTCTCTTTTCTGATGTTCCCTGCCCTCCAGGAGGGGGACTCAACCCCATGGTACCTGTGTTCCATATTGGATGTAAGAAAAATAGCCTCAATCAGTGTTCCTCCATTAAGATGTCATAACACTTTTTACAGTACCTTCTGGGGTGATGAAGTGCAGTTTTGGTCTCTCAGATCCTAAGATCAGTGAATGCAGAACTGACAGAATTGATACCTACACTGGTTAAGATAGGTAACACTCCTACCTATTGTTTTGTCTTAAAAGCTAGAAAATGTCCTTATCAGATGGGTAGCAAACTAAGTCACAAATTCATTGACATGCTAGTGACTGAAGGAGAAAGTAAAATAGACTATCGGGGGGGGGAGGTGACCAAGGTCTGCTGAACTCACTTACGTTCATACTTTTAAAACATGACTGAAGAGAAAGTGACATAAAAATGAAACAGAACAGATTTTAAGGCAAATTGTCAGATGCATGTATGTGCACAAAAAGTTTATTTTATCAACAAATTTTGTTTACTTATGCAAATCACATTCAGAGAGACTGATGAGCACACATGGGAGCCATCAATCAGGTTCTCACAGATCATGGACCCCCAATGCCTTTGGGAAGGCAGTATGACCCTCCTGATGCCCCTGGACTACTCATCACCCAGAGGAAAGAGCTAGCCAGTCAATTACTTTGACTGAAGGCAGCTGACAGCTGATGCTTAGCACTGTCCTCTCAGCACAAACCCAGCATTGTGGATTGCAATGGATCAGGGAAGCTGGCCTTGTCATTGCATACATCAGTGATCACACAGTTTGAATCTCAAAGAATCCCATACAACCAAGAAGTTTGTCCATTGAGAGGCAGGGGGAGCACTTAAGACTCCCTAAAGTCACCTTTATGGATCACTTAGCACTAGGCACTCAGAAGGATTATGGGGGGAGCACATCAGAAGGTCTAATTCATTTAACACATGGGAATGAATAGTTAGGAAATCAGAATAGTATGGACATCCTCTTACAGATGCAGGAACACAAGGCCACACACATACACTGTATGGCCCAAGTACACAAGGGAATAATGGGTGCAATAAATACAAATGCAAGACATTAGCATAAACTAATCTACATTTCAAATAATAAAATAGGACACACTGCATTCTGCATATAGGCAATAAAAGAGTTTAATTTGAGAAATATCACTTGTGATGCATAGAAAAACTCCAACTGCGTTAATGACCCAACTCATTGCCTTCAGTGAAAAAATATGAAGTTTGGTTAATAAGAATTTGAAGCAGATCCGAAACATTTACATGTGATCAGAAAAGTTCTTCATCATTTTTCACATTAATCAAAACAAATGCACATGTATCAGTGCCTAATGCAGACATTTTTATAAAACATTTAGATGTTGTGCAAAAAATGTTATTCAATAAACAAAAAAGGTGCATATGTACCTTATATAAAAGAACACATTTCTCCTGATGAGTAGCATGAAGAGTTCTCCAGCAGAATCGAAATTTTCCATTCAAGCACTGTAAATACCGCACATTCATTTCTCGTTTCATTGAAGATGGTAAATCTTCATTTTCTTTAAATACTTCTTGATGACACTATGAAACATACGCACACTGAATAAATAAGAGAAAAGTAGCATCTAAACATTATAAAGCCGAGGCATTTGCAAAATACAAAGATGCCAAAAAACCTGTAAAAAGGAGATTAAATTAGCTAAATTGGAAAATGAAAAAAATAGGATTTTAGTCTTACCTGTTAAATCCTTTTCACTTAGTCCATACAGGTCACTGGTACACTGGGAGGCGTAAGTCCCCTTTAATAGGCAGGAACAACTATGCAAATAATTTGCAAGGGGCGGAGCCTCCCCTCTTACTTAAGCCACCTTCTGGCCAGAGCCACTTTAGATTGATTTGAGACCCTAAAACTGACCTCAGGTAAGCAAAAAGAAAGACTCCTGTGAGCATGCCCGAACGGTCTCCCACTGAATGCCACAGGAGAGCCAAGACTGGTCCCTTGACAGGGTGGGAGACCAGTGACCTGTATGGACTAAGTGAAAAGGATTTAACAGGTAAGACTAAAATCCTATTTTCACTGTCGTCCAATACAGGTCACTGGTACTCTGGGATGTACAAACATTGAGCTGATCCAGAGGCGGGAAGTAAGGCAAGGACCAGGCGCAAGGCCCAAGTCACTAGAACTGCTATGACCAGTTGATAACATAGCCCAAACTGTAAGTGTCAACGGACACCAACCAAGGGAACAATCCCTGAACTAACACAGCACACGGAACCAGAGCCAACCGGGCTCAACAGTAAAGAAGCACTAAGGATCACAGAGCGGAAGACCTACACAGGCAAGACTGCCTCCAGGACCTTCCTTCCAAAACTGGCATCAGCCGACGCCAGTACATCAACTCGGTAGTGCTTTGAAAAGGTGTGCACAGAGGACCAAGTGGCCGCTCTGCACAGTTGATCAGCAGAAGCTTGATTCTTGTAGGCCCAAGAGGCCCCAACAGATCTGGTGGAATGGGCAGTTACCCGGAAGGGAACATGCTTATTCCTCAACTTATAGGCTTCACGGATGGTAGCCTTAATCCAAGAGGCAATGGTAACTTTGGAAGCCGGTCTCCCTGCCCTAGGCCCCTCAGGAATGACGAATAGAGCGTCAGACTTCCTGATAGACTCGGTGCGATGAACATAAAACTTGAGGCAACGCACCACATCCAACAGATGGAGATCTCTTTCCTTGTCAGATGAAGGATTAGGGCAGAAAGAGGGAACCACAATCTCCTGATTGATGTGAAACTCAGACACAACCTTGGGTAAAAATTCCTTGGTAGTGCGAAGCACAGCCTTATCCTTGTGGAACACCAGGTAAGGAGGTTTACAAGACAAGGCCTGTAACTCTGCCACCCGGCGCACTGACACAACAGCCAAGAGGAAGGCCATCTTCCAAGTCACAAAACGTAATGGAATGGAAGCCAAGGATTCAAACGGTGGTCGCTGAAGAACTCCCAGCACCAAATTGAGATCCCACTGGGGGGCAGGACTCTTGAAGGCAGGTCGAACATGAGTCACACCCTGGAAGAAGACTTTCACATCAGGAAGGACAGCAATCCGTTCCTGGAAAAACACAGACAAGGCAGAAGTCTGAACTTTGAGGGAACTCAGACTGAGCCCCTTATCCACACCGTCCTGCAAGAAGGCCAGGACAGTGGGAAGATGGAAGTCAAGAGACAACTTCTTGTCAGAGCACCATGTCACGAAAGTTGACCATATGCGATGATAGATCTTGGAAGACACAGGCTTACGAGCACTGAGCATCGTCGATACCACAGAAGGAGAAAAGCCTTTCTTTGCTAGAATCGAGGATTCAACCGCCATGCCATCAAATGGAGAGAGTGAACATCCTCCTTCCACAGATACCCCTGAAGAAGCAGGTCCGGACGGGCTGGAAGTGGGATCGGATCCTTCACTGACATGGCCATCAATTCCGGAAACCAGGACTGGCGAGGCCAGTTTGGAGCAATCAGGATGACAGGACAACGTTCCCTCTTCAACTTCTGGATAACTCTGACCAATAGAGGAAGAGGAGGGAAGATGTAAGCCAGGGGAAAGTCCCAAGGGATTGACAAGGCATCCACTGCTAGAGCAAGGGAGTCCCTCAACAGGGAGCAAAACACCGGAACCTTCCTGTTGTGTCTGGTAGCCATCAGATCCACCACAGGCATCCCCCACCGTTGAGTGAGCATGTGAAACACCTCTGGGTGAAGAGCCCATTCTCCGCTGTCGACGGTGTGACGACTGAGGAAGTCTGCCATGACGTTGTCCACGCCTGGAATATGAACTGCAGAGATGACAGGCACGTGATCTTCTGCCCAAGACAAAATATCCTTGACCTCCCACCAGGCGGAACCGCTTCTTGTGCCGCCTTGCCTGTTGATGTAAGCCACCGCCGTGGCGTTGTCGGACTCCACTCTGACTGGAAGACCGGTCAATTGAGACTCCCAGTGCCTCAGGGCCAGCCGGACAGCTCGAAGTTCCAGAACATTGATGGAGAGCATGGATTCCTCCAGACCCCATTTCCCCTGAGCACTGAAGCGACCCCAGACTGCACCCCAGCCCCGAAGGCTGGCATCCGTAGTGACTGTGGTCCAAGGAGGAACTAGAAAGGATTTCCCTTTCAGGAGATGAGAGAGATCTAACCACCAGTGCAGACTCGACTCGACATGAGGAGGAAGAGAAACAGACAGATGTTGATGATCTGGATGATTCTTGCACGTCTGGATCACAAATCTCTGAAGATCCCGGGAGTGGGCCATGGCAAATGGTACTGCTTCGATTGTGGAAATGAACTTCCCCACTAAGGACGACAACTTCGGTACTGGAATCTCGTCCATGTCCAGAATTCCAGCCACTCTGACAGCTATCTGGTGAGCCACGTCCTCTGGAAGAAACACCATGCATTGGCGAGTGTCGAACAGGAGACCCAGGAACAGAAGCCTCTGAGATGGAATCAAGTCCGACTTGTCCAGATTCAGGATCCAGCCATGACGGTTCAGGGTGTGCATGCACATCTGTAATTGCTGAAGGAGAAGCTCCGCTGAGGAGGCCTTCAGAAGGAGATCGTCCATGTAGGGGGTCACTCTGATCCCATCCTGATGGAGCACCGCTATCAATGAGCCCAACACCCTCTGGAAGACCTGAGGGGCTTGAAAGTGTCCCCTGTGGCAGGCAATCCTGAGATACCGCCTGCTCTCTGGGTGAATGGGGATGTGAAGATAAGCATCCTGAAGGTCCAGGGAGGCAAGAAACTCCCCTGGAGACATTGCTGCAATCACAGAGCGCAGGGACTCCTGGCGGAAGTGGGAAGTCACCACATAGGCATTGAGATCCTTGAGATCCAAGATGGGACAGGCTCCTCCGTCCATTTTGGCTACCACAAACAGGTTGGAATAAAATCCTGAACCTGTGTCCCCCTGAGGAACCTCCTCCAGGACCTCTTTGTCCAAGAGATCCTGAATAGCGTCGTCGAACAGACGCCTTTTTGTGGGTTCCTGAGAAGGACGAGTAAAATGGAACCGAAAAGGAGGAAGGGAAGAGAAAGGGATCCTGTATCCCTCTGACACCACCTGAAGAACCCATGGGTCCGCCACTGACTCCTCCCAAGTCCGGCGAAAGATGCGGAGACGACCGTCTACAGCCGGATGCGGACCCGGGTTCGGCGAGTCATGCCGAAGCAGTCTTGGAGGTCTTGGCCTTGGAGGCAACTTTGGGCCTCCAGGACTGTTTGGGCTTGGAGGAGGAGCGCGTAGTGGGAGGACCCGTTTGGGCCGAGGAGCGTGTCTCAGTCTGAAAGGAACGAAAGGACCGATTGCGTTTGGCTGGAAACTTTTTCTTAAAGACTGAGGGTAGAAGAGTACTTTTACCGCCAGTAGCCTCACTGATCATTTCTTTGAGTTCAGACCCAAAAAGCAAATTCCCCTGAAAGGGCAAGGAAAGCAAGGCTTTCTTAGAGGCTGTATCAGCAGACCAAATTTTCAGCCAAAGAGCGCGTCTAGCCACCACAGAAGAGGTGGAGGCCCTCGTCATCATGCGCACAGCATCAAAAGCAGCGTCAGCAACATAGTTCTGAGCTTCAGTGATATTAGCAAGAAGCTGCAACTGTTCAGATACAGGCGCATCCTGGCGAACCGCTTCAGTCAGTCGTTCAGTCCAGGCCGCAATAGCTCTATTAACCCATGCCACAGCAAAAGTGGGGCGCATGGCTGTGCCAATGGAGGCAAAAATAGACTTAAGAGAGAGCTCTAGTTTCTTATCCGTCCAGTCCTGCAAGGCAGAGGCATCTGAGACAGCCAAAGCAGTAGATTTGGATAGTCTAGACACAGGAGCATCCACTCTGGGAGGATGAATCCATTTTGCCAGCTCCGCCTCAGGAAAAGGGTAAAGTTTAGCAAACTTTTTGGAGACAGAGGAAGATCTATCAGGATTCTTCCATGCCTCAGAGACCAGACGGGCAAGAGTAGGGTTAGTTGGAAAACAAACAACTGGTTTAGATGGCTTTTTCTGAAAAACATCAGTAGGATCATAAGTGGATTCCTGAGTCAGAGGAAGGTTGAGCGTATTCAGAACCGCTCTGATCAGACCCTCAGCCGAAACTTCAGGGTCACACTCATAGGGGTCCCCAATGGACCTGTTAGATTCAATAACAGTACGTTCCTCAGCATCAGAATCCTGTAAAAGTTCTTCTTCAGAAGAATCAGTGACATCAGGAGCTCCCTGTGGCTTAGGCAGGGAGGTCCTGATGGTAGAGGGGGTCTGCCAGACCTGGAGAGCCCCCTGTATCTGAGAGGGAAAGAGTTGAAGCGTGGATCTGAGATCCCTAGTGGCAGCTTTAAACTCCCTCACCCAAGATGGCTCAATAGCGTGGCTGGAAAGCCCAGGGTTGCTATCTTGACCAGTACAATTAGGGCATAGATCCCCCACATTATCGGTAGACAGCCCAATGTGGCAAGAGGAGCAAAACGCCATGGGGGTAGCAGACCCCCCATCCTCCTTAGACTTGGGTCTAGCCCCTAGCTCCAGTGAAGTAGACATGCTCACAGCGTCAATATACCCCACTAATAACACTATCACCCAGAAAAAGTGTAAATGATTAAAGTTTCACCCCAGAAATGTCTAAATTCGGACTTATCTGGCCAGCGAAGGGGTAATCTGTGGAGGAGAGAGAAGGCTCGGTCCCTGCGTAGTGTACTCGCTTAGGAAAAGTACCACAAAATGGCGGCCGTCATGATAGCCAATCAGAAACGAGCGCGAACCAAGCGCTCATGGGAAATGTAGTTTTCCCTAACAAGTACCCCAAACAGTGCCCGAAGCCCCCCTGAGCACCCCACATACATAAAACACATTCCGGATGATAGAGAAGGAGCCTAGCATTAAAATGAGCCCTCTCTGAAGTTGCTGTGACAAGCGGTTCCAGAGATATGTCCCACACTGTGAATTCTCATAGAGAGTAAAGGAGCCCTTGCGTCTGAGCGGGAAAAAGCCGCACTTAAAGGCGCGGAACACCATTTTTAATAAAGTTTAAGAAAACATTAAAAAGTGCCCAAACAAGCATGAAACACATAAGAAACATAAGTAAATGAATACCCAAAGCTCCAAAACCCAGAGAATACCACAGAAATTGCATAAAACAGTAATAATGCAATAACAACACCCTATTAGTGCTGGAGTGTATTGTAACTCCCAAATACAAGCCCATCAAAGGGACACTGTGGGGACAAGTGGACCTTCAGCACTCAATGGGTGACTCACCTTTCCTGCAGGACTTCTGTCTTCAGGTGACCATGATAAGGTGGGAAAGAACCAGAGGTAAATTCCCCAGTAGGGAAGCTGCTTAACACAAGCTGTCCCCTCTTCAGGGCATAAGGTCCACAGAAATCCCTGGAAGCTGCACCAGCCACTTTAAATAGGGCAATTCACAGCCATGGTCACCCTCCTAATGGTGGTATTCCATATTTGAATCAAAAAATAATAAAACACTAAGATGCATAGATGTTCTCTACCTGGTGTGCAAGGCACTCCAGGAACAAATCAATCTAAGTGGCTCTGGCCAGAAGGTGGCTTAAGTAAGAGGGGAGGCTCCGCCCCTTGCAAATCATTTGCATAGTTGTTCCTGCCTATTAAAGGGGACTTACGCCTCCCAGAGTACCAGTGACCTGTATTGGACGACAGTGAAAAGGGAATTAACCAAAGGAAAATCCCCACCAGGGAAGCTACTTGAATCAAGTTGTTCCCTCATCAGGGCATAAGGCCCACCAGAAAATCCCTGGAAGCTGCACTAGCCACTTTGGAGAGGGCAATTGTCAGCCATGGTCACCCGCCTAATGGTGGTATTCCATATTTGAAGAAAACAATAAAAAAACTAAGAAGTTGATTGAGAGATGTTCTCCACCTGATGTGCACAGCACGCAGGAACAAATCATTCTGGCTTGTTCTGGCTGAGGGCAGCTTAAGAGGGAGGGGAGGCTCCACCCCCTGCATACATTTAGAGAAATGTTCCTGCCTACTTAAAGGGGTGGATCGCCTCCCAATGTACCAGTAACATGTATTGGACGACAGTGAAACATGAAAAACATACAGGAAACATGTATGCATACTGAGAAAAACACTAACACAGTAAGGAAAGTGTCAGAAAAACATGTCAAACCAGCAAAGGGTTAAGTTATCACATAAACCTGCTCCAAAAACCCAACACATATATACCCAATGAGTGCAGGAGTGTGCAATGAGAACTCCCAAATACAAGCCCATAGAAGGGGCACTGTGGGACAAGTGGACCTGCAGCACTCAAAGGGTAGCTCAGCTCACCTGCAGATCTTCTGTCTTCAGGTTACTATGTAGTGAGAATTACCTCAGTGGGTAATCCATGGGGAAGCACTTGTACCCAAGATTTTCCCCCTTCAGGGCTTAAGGTCCACCAAAAAGCACCTGGACACTGAGCTAGCCACATATAAGGGCATTTGTCAGTCATGGTAACCCGCCTAATGGTGGTTTTCCATATCTGACAGAAAAATAAAAAAGAAACTAAAACGAACAATGAGATGTTCTCCACCTGGTGTGTTCACACCCAGGAACAAACAATTCTGGAGGAGGCTAGCTGGGCGGCAGCCTGAGTGGGAAGGGAGGCTCCACCCCCTGCATACATTTAGAGAATGTTCCTGCCTACTTAAAGGGACTGACACCTCCCAGAGTTACCAGTATCCTGTATCGGACGACAGAGAAAAGAAACTAAAACTAATGACGAATGTTCTCCACCTGGTGTTGTCGCACCAAAGGAACAAACAATTCTGGAGATGGTTAACTAGGCTGCAGCCTGAGAGGGAAGGGAGGCTCCACCCCCTGCATACATTTGGAGAATGTTCCTGCCTACTTAAAGGGATAGTAATACTTAAAATGTAAAAAAAAATATGTTGTAGGGTTTATCCCCCTGAGTAAAACAAGGGAACTCCCACTGCTGAAAGGTGTTTCATTCAAAAGTTATTAATTTTCAAAGTTGAATTTTTTAGGTGCAATATCACAGTGGCCTGAAATTGTACAGTGGCGCTGTTGCTACACGATCCTATGGACAGCTCTGGTCAATTGACCATAAATCTCCATAGGATGGTGTAGCAACAGCGCCACTGTACAATTTCAGGCCACTGTGATATTGCACCTAAAAAATTAAACTTTTAAAATTAATAACTTTTGAATGAAACACCTTTCAGCAGTGGGAGTACTCTTGTTTTACTCAGGGGGATAAACCCTACAACATATTTTTTTTTACATTTTAAGTATTACTATCCCTTTAAAGGGGTGCTTACCTTTCCTGCAGATCTTCTGTCTTCAGATTACCATGTTTAAAGAAGAAGCCTCGGTGGGCGACTCCCGAGGAAAGAACTTGTAACCAAGATTTTCCAACCAGGGCTTAAGGTCCACAAAAAGCACCTGGTCACTGAGCTAGCCACATCTAAGGGCATTGTCAGTTATGATAATCCGCCTAATGGTGGTATTCCATATCTAACAGAAAAATAAAAAACTTCTAAAGCTATAGCAGAACTGTTCTCTTGCTTGTATTATCTTCACCAAGGAACAAATCTTTCTGGAGCTGGTTGGCTAGCTGCAGCCAAGGAGGAAAGGTAGGCTCCACCCCCTGCAACCAATTCTAGAATTGTTCCTGCCTACATAAAGGGGTGGATCACCTACCCAGAGTTACTAGTAACCTGTATTGGACGACAGAGAAAAATAATTGCTAAGGACAGCAAAAGCAATTCCAAAAAAAAATATTTAAATACATGAATGGCAAAAAACTAAAGTCTGATAATGTTTGGTCTTTGTTATGTGAAATGGGTGGGATGGGGAGTGGGGATAGAGAGAAGAGAGGATTTTACTCTTACCTGTTAAATGATTTTCTCTTAGTCCATATAGCTTAAAAGGTACCACGGGGACGTGACAGCTACTCCCAGTACGGTTCCACGCAAAAGGTTACTGTACAAATTGAATGAATTCTCAGATTGGACAAACGTGACAAATGGAATACCTCAGGGATCTGTCCTTGGTCATCTTCTTTTTATTTTGTTTATTAATGATCTCCCAGTGGGCATACCATGTATCAGTGTTTGACGATGACACAAAATTAAGTAGGGTAATACAGTTTGAACTGTATGTGTCTTCATTACAAGAGGATTTGGACAAATTGGGGAACTGGGCAGGCAAACAAGATTCAGTATAGACAAATGTATAATAAAAAAGCAACATATAGTTTAAATGGTGTTTCTTTGGGGAAATCTACTAATGAAAAGAATTTGGGAGTAAAGGTAGACAACAGAATTAGAAGTACTGCGCAGTGGCCAATAATAATATTGGCATTTATTAAAAGGTGTATTGACTCACGAGAGGAAGATATTATTCTGCCTCTTTACAGGTCCATGGTAAGACCCCACCTTGAATATGCAGGTCAATTCTGGGTGCATTTTCTGATAAAGGACATTATGCAACTGGAGAAAGTGCAGGGGATGTCTACAAAACTAATAAGGGGAATGGAAAGTTTTAGTTATGAAGAGAAGAGAAACAGCGACTTAGAGGGAATATGATAACATTATATAAATATTTTCAGGGCCCATACAAAGGGCTCTCCAAAGACCTGTGCATTAACAGAATGGTACAAAGGACAAGGGGTCATCCGCTTAGACTTGAAGAAAGGAGATTTCGTCTGCAACAGTGGAAGGGATTTTTTTACATTAAGGACAATAAAGGTATGGAATTCACTGCTTGAAGAGGTGGTGCTATCAAATACAATCACTGTGCCCGTGATTTGTGCTATCCAATGTCTATCACCTGCAGGGGGCTCCCATTGGCTGTCTGCTGTCAGCCCGCCTCACATTGCCTTTTTAAACTCAGTCCGGGCACCCTTTGGTTGCCCTTTCGTGGTGTCTTTGACAGCATCTTACCTGTCCTGTCTGCTATGCTGATTGGGCCTGAGTTCCAGAGTTCCAGTGTTCCAGAGTTCCTGAGTACCTGAGTCTACCTGTTCCTGTGTTCCTGCCTACTTGTCATTCCAGCCCGGTTCCAGTTGTTCTCCATGGTTGCTGATGTTCCGGTTGCCTGTCGGCTCAGCGGTGCTCATTCCGGTTGATCCTCTACCTGGTCTCAGTGGTTTCCTGTCTTCAGTCGCTGAGGCGACATTGCTCTCCTTTCACTCCGGCGATATTACTACTGTCGGTTCCAGTGTGCGGACGCTGGTTTACTCCATCAAGCCTTGCACCTCATTACTGAGTTGGTCCCAGCGTGCGGACGTTGGTTTACTCCATCAAGCCTTACGGCTCATTGCTGTGTTGGTCCCAGCGTGCGGACGCTGGTTTACTCCATTAAACCTTGTGGCTCATTCTACTGTTGGTTCCAGCATGCGGACGTTGGTTTACTCCATTAAACTTGGTGGCATTACTATTGTTGGTTCCAGCGTGCGGACGCTGGTTTACTCCATTAAGCCTTGTGGCTCTTTACTACTGTTGGTTCCAGCGTGCGGACGCTGGTTTACTCCATTAAGCCTTGTGGCTCATTACTACTGTTGGTTCCAGCGTGCGGAGGCTGGTTTACTCCATTAAGCCTGGTGGTTCATTACTGATGTTGGTCCCAGCGTGCGGACGCTGGTTTACTCCATTAAGCCTTGCGGCTCACATTATTGTCAGTTGGTCCCAGCGTGCGGACGCTGGTTTACTGCCTGACTGCAGTCAGGTACTTGGAGGTCCCGAGTTGCTGTCCAGTCCTAACAGCAGTTAGTCCTGTAGTTTTCTGGCATGAGACTTCTGCTTGAGTGAGATCACTTAACCAAGTCCCTATTATATCCATCCTACTGTCTTTGTCTTCTGACAGTCAGTTGGTCTCTGTAGTGTCTCCTCTCTTGGGCTGCTCTGCCCGGTATTGGTAAGGCCGGTAGAACCTATTCACGTTGCCATCCTTGGTTGCCTTACCCGGTATTGGCAGGGCCGGTAGAGCCTACTCCTAGTATTCCCTCAGGCTGCCTTGCCCAGTATTGGTAAGGCAGGTAGAACCGGTACGTACCATCTTACGGTTGCCTTACCCGGTATTGGCAAGGCCGGTAGAGCCTGCTACTGCTATTTCGTCTGAGTCGCCTGGGTTGGCTTGCCCGTTATTATTGGCAAGGCCGGTAAAACCTATTTCTATGGTCATTTGCTTATATGTATTGTTTGTATGTGTATGAAAACCCTATGGGATTGCCTTAACTTTTCAATAAAGTTATGTTTTTACCTAAACCTTCTGTCTGAGAGTCTTAACAAACCGTGACAAATACATTAAATGCCTTTAACCCCTTAAAGACCCTTGACGGTCATAGTACTTCATCGGTAAATCTAGCTTAACAACCCATGACGTACTATGACCGTCATGGAATTCCGGGCTCCCCGCGCGGCTGCACACCATTCGGGAAGTCCAGAATCGGATTCTTAAAAAAAATAAATAAAAAAAAAGCTCCGTGGTCCCTAAGTGACCGTCGCGTGCTTGGCCAGTCCTTAAGGGGTTAAAAACGGCCTGGACACCATTTTAAAAGAACAGAACGTAGAGGGCTATGTATGTTCTTATTGGGCTTAATAGTTATTTAGTTCTTGTTGATCCAAGGAAAAATCGGATTGCCGTTTGAAATCAAGAAATAATTTTTCCCTGATTCAAAGCAGAATTTGAAATTGCTGAAACAAGGGGTCTTTTTGCCTTCTTTTGGATCAATGGCACTAAACAAGAATAGGAAAAGGACTGACCGTGATGCATGCAAGTCTTTTTTCAACCTAAACAACTATTTAACTAAGTATGTAACATAATAGAACCAGTGGAAAGAAACGAACAAGAAGCAGGAATATATTCCATCATATTCTTCGCCCCAAACACAACTGTTAGCTTCTGGGCAATTCCGGATTTAAAAGTTCCTGAAATATCATGCCTTCAAAATGGAAACAGTATCTTCAGTTCTGCTGACAGTACTCCATGGTCCTTTCTAGCATCAGTGGATCTCCAGGATGCATATTATCATATTCCGATCAGAAGTTTGCACCAAAAATATCTCATGTTTTCAAACAAATAAAGAATTGGCAATTCACAACCCTACCCTTTAGATTGGCGCCATCCCCGAAGAGAGTTCACAAAAATCCTGGTTGTAGCCCTAGAAACCTTGAGAATTAGTGGAGTTCCGATAGTACCATGTCTGGATGATCTACTGACAGTATCAGAATCATGGTATCAAGCATCCATGCATATCAGCAAAACACTTTCATTTGGAATCACTGGGATGGCTAATCAACAAGAAGAGGAGTCAACATATTCCAAGCAAGAAATTAAAATTTAGACATAGACAAGAGCCTAGCATGTCTATCTCCACAAAAGGATAACCAGCATAGTCAGGAAGGCAAAAAAGGTTCAGAAGACCTATAGCCTAGGATTTCACAAGTTTTTCAGGTGTCTTAGCATCTTCCATCCAGGTGGTACCATGGGCCAGATGCCATATACGCCCCATACAGCAATGTTTTTAAAGAACTGAAACAGGGACCTATCAAATCTATCCCAAAGAATTCATCTTCCCTCAAAAATAAAGAAGGAACTAAGATGGTGGACAAACAATAGCAAGTTGGGAAAAGGAACACCTCTTCACTACCTAAACTGGCAGACAGTCACTACAGACGCAAACCCAACAGGATGGGGTGAACATTGGGACATCAGAAAGATCCAAGGCCAGTGGTCAAATCAAGGGATACACCTTCATATAAACATACTAGAGATAAAAGCCATATGTCATGGTCTTCAGAGGCTCAAACCTTTTCTGAAAGGTAACCCAGTCCAGATTCCACCAGACAGCACTGAAGTAATGCACATAAAAATTAAGGAGGCACAAGGAGTACTGTACTCAGCAGAGAAGATAGTAAGATGGGCAGAAGAAAACCTTACAGCACTCTCAGTAATACACATAGCAGGGAAACTCAAATATATGGCATAATTCCTGACAGGAGCACTCTAGATCCAAGGGAGTGGTCCCTGAATATGGAAGTATTCAAGGACATAGTCAAGAAATGGGGGGAAATGTCAGTGGATTTGATGGCATCGTACTCAAATAAGAAATGCCAAAAATGTTTCTCTCGGTGGAAGCATGCTCAATCAATGGGTACAGATGCTATGAGATTCAGGTGGAACTACAAACTGATAATCACATCCAAGAAGACATACGACGATGGAGTTTACTCATACTGGTGTCACGGAGAAACTCACTTGTCATTTTGGGAAATGTTTAGCATTGATATCGGAATGAATTACTAATTAGTATCTGCAGCTAAAACTTAGCTTTTACTAGTAATTTCTTTAAAAAGCTATTAAGCTATGTTTCTTAATTAAAATATAGAGAAGCTTAAACTCCTACTTCTCCACCTTAAAACAACATCCAAAGTGTTATGGAGAAAATTCTGACAAACTATACCTATTATTTCTCGGAATATACTGAATATCAATTCCTCTAAATCTAGCTACTTTCTGTGTTAGAAGTTTTTTTTTTAAGTAATACAGATACTCCCACATGTTAGTACTATACTTTATTGCTTCTAATCTTACGATTGTAAGTAGACAGAATGATCATACATCTTGTCAACTATTACTTTAAACCTTACTTATAGCCCCAGAGTATTCTTACTTTAGCATTTTTTCATATTATTTTTCTGTGCCGTTATTTTAATAACTTCACTTAAGATGCTGCAGTTTTTTTTGATAGTAGCAGTCTTCCTCTCTCCTAGTTCACTATTGGTCTTTTTCTGTTTACTTTTTAGGTGTTTTTTTAGAGATTCTCTTGTCCTTTTCTCTCATTCACTCTTTTATAAGCCAGATAAACGTTTTCAAAGCCCTAGAACCTGCATATAGACATAGGTACCTCCCCGATCAGGATTGCCCTGTCAGGTACACCTTTCCTGCGTTTTGTTAGAAGGGATAGTAAGGTAAGAGTGTGGCTTTTCTGTCAGTTGCACATAGTTTCATACATCATTGCTCGTAGGCTTAGTAAAAATGTTCTCATGCATACACTCATTCATTATGCATCCCAGAACAAACTTAAACCCCAAAAAGTGCTTAGTCAGGAGCAGAGGATGAGGGAGAACCACAAATCCCAGCACCTAAACCTGCTGTATCTAGCCAAGGGGACCAAATCACGACAAATAGAGTATCTCCACCAGATAGCAGGTTTGTAAACTTTTCATAAAGCGCTATGTCACGCACTTTATTCTTCCACATATTCACAGACAGCGGAGATGTAAGGTGCACTCCATTTTTATTAAAATCCTCCTTCATAGTGCAGGGAAAGGTGCACCCAGCAAAAGAATTTTGTTCGGGGAGGTATAATGAATGAGTGTATGCATGAGGATATTTTTTACCAAGCCTATGTGCAACTGACAGAAAAGTCACACTCTTACCTTACCATCCCTTCTAACAAAGCACAGTGAAGGTGTACCTGACAGGGCAAACCTAATCGGGGAGGTATTGATAGTCCCTGTCACCACATGCAGGTTCCAGGGCTCTGAAAACTTCTATCTGGCTTTTAGAGTATAAAAGATTGTATGAGAGAAAAGGACAAGAGAATCTCTAAAAAATAAATCACATAAAAATTAAGTGGATAGAAAAAGAGCAATAGTGAACTAGCAGAGAGGAAAACTGCTACTATCAAAAAAACTGGAGCATCTTAAGTGAAGTTATTAAAATAATGGCACAGAAAAAGAATATGAAAAAATTCTAAAGGAAGAATAATCTGGGGCTAGAAGTAAGGTTTAAAGTAATAGTTGACAAGATTGCCATATGATCATTCTAGTCTACTTTCAATCGTAAGATTAGAAACAATAAAGTATAGTACTAACATGTAGGAGTCTCTGTACTACTTCAAAAAGAAAACTTCTAATACAGAAAGTAGCTAGATTTAGAGAAATTGATATTCAGTATATTCCCAAAAATAATGTAATAATAATAATATAATAAGGTATAGTTTGTCAGAATTTCCTCCATAACACTTTGGATGTTGTTTTAAGGTGAAGAAGTACGAATTTAAGCTTCTCTACATTTTAATTAAGAAATGTAGCTTAATAGCTTTTTAAAGAAATTACTAGTTTTAGCTGCAGATACTAATTAGTAATTCATTCCGATATCAATGCTGAACAGTTCCCAAAATAACGAGTGAGTTTCTCAATGACACTAGTACAAGTAAACTCAAGCGTCATTCATTTGGAACTGTGACATACAAAAACAGTTGAAAACAACTGGTAGCATAAAAAATAAAAGGAATTACAAACTGGTAAACATATTTCCTCTAATTCCCATGATTCACCAAGTAATCAAAGATAAGAACGGACAAAGCCAATGTTGTCCTAATAGCCCCAGATTGGCGAGGAGGTCATGGTACTCGGAACTGGTAAGATAGGCAATAGCCCACTGAGTCTCCCAAGCAGACCAGACCTGCTAGCCCAGGAACCAGTATATCATTAAGATCCAGGGTTCTTGAAATGAATGGCACGAAGGCTGAAAGGACATCCTTAAAACTAAAAGGTCTTTCTGATCCTGTAATCAACACTATCATGCGTGGAAGGAAGAACACCACTTCCAAGATATATTACTGAATATGTACAGTATTCCGGGACTGGTTTTCAGAAAACAATTTAGACAGATCATCCATTTCATCTTCTAAAGTGCTACAGTTTTTTCAAAAAGGATATGAGAAAGGGTTAAGGTCTGCATCTATCAAAGTTCAACTATCTTGGCAACTCAATTCACTGAAGATCACGTGGTAAAGAGGTACATAAAAGCAATAGAAAAAGCAAAACCTAGAATAAGAAATCCTACTCCTACATGGAATTTAAACATAATGCTGAATCCGTTAAAAAAATCCTCAAATTTGAAACATTAGATAAAGTTCCACTAAAACAACTCACCTTAAAGGTAATATTTTTAATGGCTATTACCTCAGCCAGGAGAGTAGGGGAGCTCCAGCCCCTATCATACAAGTCTCCTTATCTAGCCATTCACCAGGACAAAGTGATGTTGAGGACAAGACTGGGTTTCAAGACCAAATTAGTCTCTGAATTTCACCTAAATCAGGAAATTATTTACCCTCCTTCCATCCTAATCCTGTTGGACAAATGGAAGAACTATTGCACAGGTTAGATTTAGTGATATCTATAAAGATATATCTGTCCAGAACAAAGGATTTCAGAAAAGAGGATTTTAGTCTTACCTGTTAAGTCCTTTTCTCTTAGTCCATATAGGTTACTGGTAACTTTGGGTAGGCGACTGCACCTTTAAGTAGGCAGGAACAATTCTTGAAGAGAATGCTGGGTGAAGCCTACCTTCTCTCCTTAGCTGGTTCCCAGCCAATCCCCTCCAGTAAGATTTGAAATAGTACATAGTCAATAGTTAGCAAGAAGGGAAAGAAGACTCCTGTGAGCATAAACCTGAAAGGACTCCTACGTTCGGTCACAGGAGAACCAAGCATGGTCCCTTGACAGGGTGGGAGACCAGTAACCTATATAGACTAAGAGAAGAGAGGATTTTAGTCTTACCTGTAACTGGGACTTGAACTCTTGCACCCAAACTGGCTCTAATGCATGGCTGGAGGTCCCTGGGAGACTCTCAGGGACATCAGAACACGTTGGGCATAAATGACCTGAGAATTCTCTAGGTAACCCTGACTGACAGGAAGAGCAATGCTCAATAGGGGATACAGAGACCCCAGCATCCTTGGTCTTAGGTCTAGTCCCAAGCTCCAACGTTATAGACATTCTCACAGTGTCAAATAACCTTATAATAAAAGAAATCACCCAAGTACAGTTTGTATGATTAAAGTTTCACCCCAGAAATTGCTAAACTAGACCTATCTGGCAGGTGAAGGGTTAATCAACAGAGGAGAGAAGAAGAGTCCAAGCCCTGCATAGGTTACTCAATCTGGAAATAGCACAAAATGGCTGCCGCGGAGGGAGCCAATCAGAAACGAGCGCGTGAAGCAAGTGCTCATTGGAAATGTAGTTTTCCCAGAAAAAGTACCCACACAGTGCCCGAAGCCCCCTGAGCCCCCCCAACACACTAGAAACATGAACCGGATGATAGAGCAAGGGCAGACAAGAAAAATGAGCCATCTCTGAAGTCGCTAGGTTAAGCGGTTGTAGATACACGTCCCAAACTGTACAGTCCCATAAAAGTGAATGGAGCAATGGCGCCTATGCGGTAAAGCGAGCAAATTTAACAATATTGAAACAGTAAAATAAAAATGCATGAAAAATCACTAGAACATGTTAGGATACCCAAAAAACACTGAACCAGTAAGAAGTGTCAGAACCCCCCCCCCAAAAAAAGATGCAAAACCAGCAGATAAAGGGTTAAAGTACCACATAAACCTGCTCCAAAAAAACCAACAGACATACAGATATACCCAATGAGTGCAGGTGTGTGCAACAGGAACTCCAAAGGGAAACCCCTGTGTGGAGGGGCACTGTGGGAAATGTGGACCTGCAGCACTCAAAGGGTTGCTCAACTTTCCTGCAGATTTTCTGTCTTCAGACTACCATGTATTAAGAAGAAGCCTTGGTGGACAATTCCTGAGGAAAGAAATTGTAGCCAAGATTTTCCCCCCAGGGCTTAACGTCCACAAAAAGCACCTGGTTACTGAGCTAGCCACATCTAAGGGCATTGTCAGTTATGGTAATCCGCCTAATGGTGGTATTCCATTTCTAACAGAAAAATAAAAAAGTTTCTAAAACTATAGCAGAACTGTTATCTTGCTGTGTCTTCACCAAGGAACAAATCTTTCTGGAGCTGGTTGTCTAGCTGCAGACAAGGAGGGAAGGTAGGCGCCACCCCCTGCATACAATTCTAGAATTATTTCTGCTTACAATTAATGGGGCAGATCGCTTATCCAAAGTTACCAGTAACCTGTATTGGATGACAGAGAAAAGGATTTAACAGGAAAGACTAAAATCCTCTTTTCTCTGTCCTCCAATATAGGTTACTGGTAACTTTGGGATGTCCAACCATTGAGTTTTCCAGAGGAGGGAAGTAAGGCAAGGACCAGGCGCAGGCCCCCAAAATCACCAGAGCATACGTGCACCATCAGATCATAAAGTAGCCCAACAATAACAACAAAGTGTCAACGGACACAAAACTGGGGTATAATCACACCAGGAACAGTAACACAGCACACTGAACTAGAGCCAGCCGGGCTCAAAAGTTAAGGAGTACTAAAGAGATGAAAAAGATTCTAGACAGGCAAGACTGCCTCCAGGATCTTCCTCCCAAAGGTAGCATCAGCCAATGTCCACACATCAACACGGTAGTGTTTAGAAAAGGTGTGCACAGACGACCAAGTAGCCACCTTGCACAACTGATCAGCTGAGGCCTGATTCTTGTAGACCCAAAATGCCCCAATGGGTCTAGTAGAATGAACTGTGTCCCGAAATTGAACAGGCTTCTTCCTCTGTTTGTAAGCCTTTTGAATAAAAGGATTTTATTCTTACCTGTTAAATCCTTTTCTCTTAGTCCATACAGGTTACTGGTAACTTTGGGAGGCGTCAGCTCCTTTAAAGGGATAGTAATACTTTGTTTTATCTTTATTTTCTTTTGTAGGCATTAAAAAAAACATGAAGAACGATATAAGTCTTATCTCTCAAACCTTTATGGTTTAAGAGATATTCACAAGCAAAGTATCCCGCCCCCTGTTCAGCCAGCTCACAAGGGAGGTGCCCAGGTAGACTGAAGAGAGGGACAATCTTCAATTAAGATAAGGGAAAAACCTGAAAAACTTGTCAAGGGGTGGAAGGGCTTTCATTCTTTTCATACAAAGAAGATTGTCCCCTGCTGTTATCTGTCTGGACTTACAACCAGATTCACATCTGAGAAGAGATGGCTTACACTAGGAAAAAGGGGTGGGAGGGGAAACTTTGCTTGTGAATATCTCTTAAACCATAAAGGTTTGAGACATAAGACTTATATCATTCTTCATGTTATTTTAATGTCTACAAAATAAAATAAAGTTAAAACGAAGTATTACTATCCCTTTAAGTAGGCAGGAACATTCTACAAATGTATGCAGGAGGGTGGAGCCTCCCTTCCCTCTCAGGCTGCAGCCCAGCTAGCCACTTCCAGAAATGTTTGATCACTAACTAGACTATATTGTAGAAGGGAAGAAGATTCCTGTGAGAATGCCCCGAAGGACTCACACAGACTGCCACAGGATAGCCAAGCATGGTCCCTTGACTGGGTGGGAGACCAGTAAACTGTATGGACTAAGAGAAAAGGATTTAACAGGTAAGACTAAAATCCTCTTTTCTCTGTCGTCCAATACAGGTTACTGGTAACTCTGGGATGTCCAACCATTGAGTTCCCCAGAGGTGGGAACAAGGCAAGGACCAGGCGCAAGGCCCCCAAAGTTACCAGAATCTCTAAGAACCAAAAAACAGAGAGCTCAACAAACTGAAGTGTCAATGGACACAAAACAGGGGTTAAAAAAAAACAAACAAAAAAAAAACAGGAACTGTGACACAGCACACGGAACTAGAGCCAAGAGGGCTCAACTGTAAAGGAAGCACCAAGAACCTAAGGAGAAGATCCTATGTCAGAGACTTTGTCCTGGTGGAGCATAGATGGTTAACTCTAATAGTAGAAATTAACTGAAAAACCTGTGTTTAAAACGTGTTCAAATTACCTCATGTTAAAATAATGGGCCTCTATGAGGGAGAAATAACTGACAATAATGGTGATAGAGTATGCCAGACAACCATGGTGCCAAGCAGTAAGATTATCTTATGCGAAAATCTTAAAAGTTTTAAACAAAGAGATCCTCCCTATGAGAACGCCTGAAAAAAAAATGGCAGATTTACATGACGTTTAATGCCCTCTAACATACATCATTGATGACATAAAAATTGATTATATGTAACATAGTAAATTAGGCTGAAAAAAGACACAAGTCCATCAAGTTCAACCTTTACCTCATACCTCAGTAACTGAGAATTTTATAGCTTACCTGCTACCAATTAAATTAGTCTTTATCAGACCTTCCTGATCAGCCTACTGATAAACAGTATAACTCTGTATGTTCCCTTTTGAAAGAAATGTATCTAATCTTCTCTTAAATGTATCCATTGTATCTGCCATAACTACCTCCCTGGGCAATGAATTCCACAATTTGACAGACCTTACCGTAAAAAAACCCTTCCTCTACTGAAGTTTAAACCTCCTTTCCTCTAATCTCAAGGGGTATCCCCTGGTCACCTGATCAGGCCTTGAAATAAATAGCTCATCGCAGAGACCCTTGTATTGACCTCTCATATACTTGTACAATGTGATAAGGTCTCCTCTTAGTCGTCTTTTCTCTAGAGTAAGTAAACCAAGTTTGTTTAGTCGTTCCTCATATGTCAAGTCCTCCGTTCCCTTAATTAATTTTGTTGCTCTCCGCTGTACCCTCTCTAGTTCTAGTATATCCTTTTTCAGAACCGGTGCCCAAAATTGCACTGCATACTCAAGGTGAGGTCTTACCAATGATTTGTATAATGGCAAAATAATGTTATCCACTCTTGGTTCGATACCTCTTTTTATGCAAGACAGGACTTTCTTTGCCTTTGCTACTGCTGTTTGACACTGGTCACTGTTCCAAGTTTGTCGTTGACAAGGATACCCAGGTCTTTTTCTAGCAATGAGTCACCTAAAATTATTCCATTAAGTTTATAAGTAGCCTTGGGATTGTTTCCTCCCAAATGAATGACTTTACACTTCCCCACATTAAACTTCATATTCCACATGTTTGCCCAATCTTAAGTCCCTCTGTAGAGAGAAAATATCCTGTTCTGAATTAATGACTTTGCATAATTTAGTATCATCTGTAAATATTGATATTTTGCTTTCTATATCTATTTCCAGGTCATTTATAAACATGTTAAAAAGCAGCGGACCCAATACTGAACCCTGAGGTACTCCACTCTCCACTTTAACTGTACTGGAGAATTTTCCATTTACAACCACACACTGTTCCCTATCGTTCAGCCAGTTTTGTATCCAACTGAAAAGGTTATCTCCTAGCCCCAATTTCCTTATTTTATACACCAGCCTTCTGTGTGGCACTGTATCAAATGCCTTTGCAAAGTCTAGATATACTACATCTACTGCCTTGCCATTGTCAAGGTTGCTGCTTACCTCCTCATAGAAGCTGAAAAAGATTAGCTTGGCATGATCTATTCTTCATAAAACCATGTTGATTTGTGCTAATGATTTTATTTTTTGTGTTGTAATCTTGAATATAGTCCCTTATTATCCCTTCTAACAGTTTTCCCACTACTGAGGTCAAATTCATTGGTCTATAATTCCCAGGTTCTGTTTTTGTTCCCTTCTTAAATAGAGGCACTATGTAGCTCTTCGCCAATCCTGTGGCACTGAGCCTGTGGTAATAGAATCTTTAAAGAGTAAATATAGGGGTTTTGCTAACACTGCACTAAATTCCTGAAGAACCCTTGGATGTATACCATCAGGACCCGGTGCTTTGTTGGTCTTAATTATGTTCAGTCTTCCCATGACGTCTCCTTCAGTTAACCCAATATCTATTAATTGTATTGTTTTATTTCTTACTTGCGGAGGCTCTACCATTCCTTGCTGATGCAAAGAAAGTGTTTAAAACATTGGCCTTTTCCTTACTAACCAACTCACCCATCTCATTTTTGAATGGTCCAATGCACTCCCTCATAAGTTTTTTGCTATTTATATATTTGAAAAACTTTTTTGGATTAGTCTTGCTTTTCCTTGCAATTCGAGTTTCATTATCTATTTTTGCTACCCTAATTGCCTTTTTGCAATCTTTGTTGCACTCCCTGTATTTGAAGAAACATTGTTCAGTTCCTTCTGACTTAAATAATTTGAATGCGTTTTTTTCCTTGCCATTTCCTTCTTTATATGTGCAGTTAACCACATTGGCTGTGACTTACTTCTTTTGCATTTGTTCCCCATTGGTATATACTGTTGGGTAAATTTCTGCAATCTAAATTTGATTTCTGACCATTTTTCCTCAGTATTTTGCATTTAAATAAAATATCCCAGTCTATGTGTTGCATTGAAGCCCTTAACAATTTGAAGTTAGCTTTTTTAAAATTAAGAGTTTTGGTTGAACCTATATATTTCCCAAATGTTCTCTTACCTTAATAATGGATACCATTTCTGTGTTATTAGTGATCACTAGGTCTCATACATTGTTCTTTCTTGTCGGCGCTTCCACCATCTGTGACGTGTAGCTTTCACGAAGTATGTTCAAAAACCTGCTACCCTTAGCACTCTGACAGGTCTCATTTTTCCTGTTGATATCTGGATAATTAAAATCTCCTATAATTATAGTATGTACAAACTGGGCAGCTTTCCTCATTTGCAATAGCAGTTGGGCTTCATCATTGTCATCAATATTTGCTGGTTTGTAGCATATGCCCACCAACAACTTTTTTTTTTACCTTTCACACCACATTTAGTCTCGATTTCTACCCACATGGACTCCACAATTTGGCCAGTTTCCTCACTAATATCACCTAGCAAAACTGGATTCAGCTCTGTTTTCAAATATAAGCACACACCTCCCCCTTTTCTATTAATTCTGTCTCTTCTAAACAGGGAATAGCCCTCTATATTTACAACCCAGTCATGTGAATCATTCCACCATGTTTCTGTTATTCCAATTATGTCCAATTGCTCATTAACCTCCAGCAATTCTAGTTCTCCTATTTTATCTACCATACTTCTTGCATTTGCTAACATACAATTAATTTTGAAGTCTTTACATATATTAATCACTACATGCCTTTTTCTACACCTTCATTTACTAGGAGTTCCTCCCTACTGACTAAATTTTTTCCCACTCCCCTGGTCATTTACTTGGACCCAGTTCCTATCTGCTCTATCTACCCCATTTTTGCTATCTATACCCACCCACCCCTTTCCTAGTTTAAAAGCTCCTTCAAGCTTCCTAGCATTCTCTCCCCTAACACAGAGGCTCCTCTACCATTTAGGTGCAATCCATCTCTTCCATATAGATTGTACCCAAGAGCAAAGTCTGCCCAGTGTTCTAAAAACCCAAAACCCTCCTTCCTACACCATTGCTTGAGCCATGCATTAAGATCCCTGAGCTCCCTCTGCCTACCTGAACTGGCGCATGGCACAGGTAGTATTTCAGAAAATACTACCTTAGAGGTCCTTGCCTTGAGCTTGCACCCTAAATCCCTGAAATCATTCTTTAGGGATCTCCATCTTCCTCCTATTTTGTCATTGGTTCCAATATGTACCAAGACAGCTGGATCACTTCCAGCCCCTCCCAATAATCTGTCAGCCCTGTCCGCAACATGCCAAACCCGAGCACCCGGGAGACAGCATACTGTTCTGCAGTCACGTTCCTGGCAGCAGATTACCCTATCTACCCTCCTAATAATAGAGTCCTCTATTACCACCACCTGCCTTGGTTTCTGCCTGCTCTGCATCCCATCTAGCCTGGAAGGAGTACTGCTCCCCTGGCTGCTAGAGGAATCAGCCCTCTCCAGTGTTGCCAATTCTGAGCAATTCTCATCAACATCTTCACACAATCTTGCAAATCTGTTGGACTGAGTCAACTCAGAACTGGCCTTCCTCTTCTTCTGCCCACTACCTCCCCTCCTTACTGTTACCCAGCTGCCTACCTGTCGCTCCTCATCTACAACTGTAAAATGTTAAGTGGAGAGAGAGGGCCATCTTGTGGATGTAAATAGCGTTATTACCAGTGTTTTGAGAAATTCCCAAAATTATGGTAATAATATGCCTGACATCACTGTATAATGAAATGGTCCTTTAATCAGAGCAGATTTTGATACGAGGCGTTTCATACTTTAAAAAGTGAGGTTTTGAGGGAGAAGCTCTTAGTTCCAGGAGCTTTTGACATCCTGATGAAAACTCCTAACAGCTCTTAGTTTTGGCAAAAGAAGGCTCTTGGCTTGCTGATTATATTCCTGACAACACCTGATCCTGCCATCTCACAGAGAAAGACAAAAGAAATTTTGATTGGTAACTATATCATTTATGCATCTAGATTCATGTAATCCAGAATTTCATAATTTTTCTTCTGTTGAAGAAACTTAGTCTTATAATTGTCTTATAATTGTAAGTGCACTGGCCAAACATTTGAGATCATTTATAATATGCTGTATTTAGCCCTAAAGTTCTGAAAGTAATAGACTATTATATATATATATATATATATATATATATATATAGGGAAATTGTTATATTTTGCCAATCAGTGTAATACAGTGTATAAAGTGGGTTATCTATATTAGCTAATATAAGTCTTGGTATTCCTAGAATAATGTTTTGTGGTTCTGGGACGATTATAATAGTTAATATTTGAAATAGGAAATTCTTTGAATCTAGTTATTAACCCTTTAACCGCTATTTGTCTGTTGTTAGTGGTGTTTTCTTTGGAATTCTCTGCGTATGTGCTAGGCTTATATTTTGTACATTGGAAGTATTCACTTCTAATAGACAAAATAACTTCTGGGTGTGGCACCTATTTTAAACGAGTGGATTAACCCTTGGAGTGCCTATAAGTTTTATATATGTTGCTGTAGACAAAATTATGATATGTTGCATGAAGTTGGTATACTTACTAGACATATGTTATTGGATTAATTTTAGGTAGATTATTTGCATAATCTTTGACTATATTAATTGCAATTTATATATTTTATTCAGAGGTATTCAATATTTGAATTCAGTATATAATTGAATTATAATAGGATTTTAGTCTTACCTGTTAAATCCTTTTCACTTAGTCCATACAGGTTACTGGAACATTGGGAGGCGTCAGTCCCCTTTAAGTAGGCAGGAACATTCTCTAAATGTATGCAGGGGGGTGGAGCCTCCCTTCCCTCTCAGGCTGCCTCATCCAGTCAGCCCTCAGAATTGTTTGAGAATGAATCAGACTAGATAGAAGAAGGAAAGAAGACTCCTGTGAGCATGCCCCGAAGGACTCCCACAGAATGCCACAAGACAGCCAAGCATGGTCTAAGTATGGACTAAGTGAAAAGGATTTAACAGGTAAGACTAAAATCCTATTTTCACTGTCGTCCAATACAGGTTACTGGTACACTGGGATGTCCAAACATTGAGTTTCCCAGAGGTGGAAAGAAGGCAAGGACCAGGCGCAAGGCCCCCAGAGTCACCAGGACCTCTATGAACCAACCGGTCAGAGATCCCAACAAAACAGAAGTGTCAGCGGACACCAACTAGGGGTAAAACAGGCCCCAGGAACCGTTGCACAGCACATTGAACTAGAGCCAACAGGGCTCAACAGTAAGGAAACACTAAGAACCACAGAAGAAGAAGACCGTAGACAGGCAATACTGCCTCCAGAACCTTCCTCCCAAAGCTGGCATCAGCCGAGACCAGCACATCCACACAGTAGTGCTCCAAAAAGGTGTGCACAGAAGACCAAGTGGCCGCCCAGCACAGCTGTACAGCAGATGCTGGATTCTTGTAGGCCCAAGAGACCCCAAGTGACCTAGTAGAACAAGCAGTAACCCGAAAGGGAACATGCTTATTCCTCAATTCGTAAACCTTATGAATAATAGACTGCATCCAAGATGCAAGGGATAACCCCTGGATGCCTGTCTCCCTGCCCTAGGACCCTCAGGAATGACGAAAAGAGCGTCAGACTTCCTAATGGACTCAGTGTGATGAACATAAAAGTTGAGACAACGCACAACATTCAACAAGTGGAGATACCTCTCCATGTCAGAGGAAGGATTAGGGCAAAAAGAGGGCACCACAATCTCCTGAATGATGTGGAACTCGGAGACCACCATAGGCAAGAACTCCGTAGAGATACGAAGCACGGCCTTATCCTTTTGGAACACTAAATAAGGCGGTTTACAAGACAGAGCTTGTAATTCCGCTACCCGGCGAACTGAAACAATAGCCAAAAGGAAGGCCATCTTCCAAGACAAAGGCGCAAGGAATAGTAGCCAAGGACTCAAAGGGGGTTGCTGAAGAACCCCCAAAACCAGATTAAGGTCCCACTGAGGAGCCGGACTCCTAAAGGCAGGACGAACATGAGCCACACCTTGGAAGAAAATCCTGACATCAGGAAGAAAAGCAAAATGCTCCTGGAAAAAGACAGAGAACGCAGAAGTCTGGACCTTCAGAGAACTCAGACTGAGCCCCTTATCGACACCATCCTGCAAAAAGGCCAGGACAGTATGAAGATGAAAGGCATGAGACAGATCCCTGTCAGCACACCACGACACAAGGGACGACCAGACTCCGTGATAGATCTTGGAAGAAACAGGCTTACGAGCGCGTAGCATAGTAGACACCACGGCAGAAGAAAACCCTTTCTTCCTTAAAATCGAGGATTCAACATATAGGCCAAAAACCTGAGCCGAAAAACATAGTCTTCCACAGATAACCCTGTAGAAAAAGAGCTGGACGAAAGGAGAGCCAAGCTGACTCCACCACAGATAGGGTCAAAACCCCAGAGACCAAGGTTGACAATGTCAATCTAGAACAATCAAAATTACCAGACAACATACCAATTACAATTCCCGTAACGCCCATATTAACATAGGGAGAGGAGAAAAAATGGCCAGAGAGGATGTCCAGGGATGGACATTGCATCAGAGTTAAAGTGTCTCTCCACAGAAAGCAAGACAGTGGAACCTTCCTGTTGTGTCCCATTGCCATCAGATCCACTGAGTGAATCCCCATCTCAAACTAGGAGTTGAAACACGTCCTGATGTAGTTCCCACGTTCCAAGACGACTGCGTGACGACTGAAGAAGTCTGCCATAACGTTGTTTACGCCTGGAATGATCACTGCGGAAATGACAGGAACAGGAACCTCTGCCCAGGACAGAATGGCCTTGACCTCTAACCAAGTGGCGAGACTTCGTGTCCCGCCCTGACTGATGAAGTAAGCCACTGCCGTGGCATTGTCGGACTCGTCCACCAGGTGAGACTCCCGAAGATGGGAAGAAGGGACTCCTCCATGAATCACTTCCCCTGAGCGCTAAAGCCCAGGAAGCTGGCAACCGATGTGACCTCGGTCCAATAGGGAATCAGGAAGGATCTTCCCAGAGGAGATTGGAAAGGCCCAACCACCACTCCAAGCTCAACTCAACATGAGAAGGGAGAGAGAGAACGGTAGCTTTCGAAGATCTGGTCGGTCCCAGCATGTCCATATCACAAATCTCAAAGTGCCCTGGCATGTACCATGGCAAATGGAACCGCCTCAATCGTGGAGACGGACTACCCCACCAGAAAAAAAAATAACTACAAAACCAGATCCGATCGCGGGATAGGATCATTGAGGTCCTTCGAGGAAGTTGATGGTTACCTAGTCCAGTAGAAAAACCATGGACCTCTAAGTATCGAACAGAAGACCCAGGTGCCGAACGGAACAAGGTCTGACTGGACCTAATTCACAATCCAACCGTGAAGAGAAGGAATTGAATACAGGCCTGGACCTGCTGAAGAAGAAGGTCGGCAGCTGATGCTTGCATAAGGCAAGTGGTCTGCGACGAAGAACTCTGATGCCGTCCCGATGGAGGACGGATATCAAGGCCCCCATCCCCGTTGAAAACCTGGGGCTGTTGACAGACCAATGGAAGGCTGAAACTGAAAATGACCTCTGGCGCAGTTAAACCCAAATACTGCCTGCTCTCTAGAAGGACTGGGAAGAGCAATATGCATCCTAAGGTCCAGAGAAGCGAGAAACTCCCCCACAGCGAATACTGTGAGCAGATACTCCTGATGATAGTGAGACTGCACTACAAAGGAATTAAGATCTTTCAGATCCAAAATAGGGCGGCATCCGACAACCTTTTTTTTTATTTATTTATTTATTTTGTTGGTCATCCAAAGAGGCTTGAATAGAATCTTGAACCCCTGACCGCAGGGTGGACCTGTTCCAGGACATCCTTGTCCAGAAGAACCTGAATAGCGTCTTCGTGGGAGGGAAAAGGATCTAGTATCCCTCAAACACCACCAGAAAAGCTCACAAGTCCGACACGGAATCATCCCACGGTGTCGAGAATTATACCGAAGCAGACACTAAGTCTAGGGCTTGTATGCGGCCTAGGGCCGCAATTGCTGCATGGTCCAGGAGGAACACGGAACAGATGGCACCACCTGGTTCGTTGTACGTGACTGAGAGAAAAGGAAACGAAAAGACCGGTTACGCGCAAATGGCAACCCTTTTATTTATTTATATATTGAGTTTGAAACCAAGGGTAGAAGACACTCTAACCCCTGAGGCCCCTCTAATCAGTTCCATAAGTTCGGATCCAAACAAGGAAGTACCCTCAAAAGGCAAAGAAAGGAAAACTTTCCTGGAAGCAGTGAGAGCAGACCAATCTAAAGACAAAGTGCACGCCAAGCCGCCACAGAAGTAGTGGAGGCCCTTGCCATCATGTGGGTGGCATCAAGGGCAGCAGCAGAAACATAGCGTTGATCTACAGAGAGAATAACAAGGAGACACAATAGTAATTTTGTTTGAGAAAAGGGAAAAGGTTTAGCAAACATTCTAGACACTGAAGAGGACTTGTCTGGAGTATTCCATGGTGAAGAGTTGGGTTAGGAGGAAAATGAGTAAGGGGCTTTACAGGCACCTGAAAAACCTCAGAGGGAACAGAGAGAACCTCCTGAACCGATGGTATGTTGAGAGTGGGCAATACAGCCCTGATCAGGCCCTCAGTAGAGGTTTCAGGATCAGTTACAAATGGGTCCCTTAAGAGACCTGGAAGATTCCAAAAGAGCACCAACCTCAACATTGCAAACTAGCAACAATTCTTCCTCAGAAGAATCTAACACATCAGGTGCTCCCTGAGGTTGAGGCAGGGAGGATCTGATAATAGAAGGGGGTCTGCCATAACTGAAGTGCCCCCTGTATCTGGGATGCGAAGAGCTGTAAAGATCTCCAGTTGCAGCCTTAAACTCTTGCACCCAAGCTGGCTCAACAGCATGGCTGGAAGGCCCTGGGTTGCTGCCAGAAACCTCAGAACCTGCTGGGCAGAAAAGACCAGAGAACACTCCAGGTAGCCCTGTGTGACAGGAAGAGCAGTGCGCAATAGGGGATACCGAACCCCAGCTTCCTTAGTCTTAGGTTTAGTCCCTAGCTCCAGCGGTATAGACATTCATACATTGTCAAAATAACCAAATGTACAATGAATCACCCAATTGTAGTGTGTAAGATTGATATTTCACCCCAGAAACGCTAAATATAGACTGTTCTGGCAGGCGAAGGGTCAATCGCAGAGGAGAAAAGGATTGTCCAAGCCATGTATAGGATACTCATTGAGAAAAGTGCCCAAAATGGCTGCCGCGATGGGAGCCAATCAGAAATTAGGCGCGAATCAAGCACTCATGGGAAATGTAGTTTTTCCCAAAAAGTACCCCAAAACAGTGCCCGAAGCCCCCCAAGCCCCCCAACACACTTGAACTATAAACCGGATGATAGAGCAAGGGTAGACTAGAAAAATGAGCCTTCTCTGAATTCGTTGTGTGAAGCGGTTCCAGAGATACGTCCCAAACAGTGTAAGCCCATAGAAAGTAAAGGAACAATGGCGTCCGTGCGGTAAAGCGCGCCATAAAGGTGCAGAACATAATTTTTAATAAAATTAACCCACAAAGGGAAAAGGTTAAGAATACATAGAAACACATGTACAACATAATAAAACACTACCCTATAAAGGAAGTGTCCCGAAACCCCATTAAACTAGTCAAACCAGCAGAGAAAGGGTTAATATGCCATATAAACTACTCCAAAACCACAGACATACACTTACATATACAATATATATATATATATATACATATATATACATACATAAACACCCAATGAGTGCTGGAGTGCTCAATGAGAACTCCCAAATACAAGCCCAGTTAAGGGACACTGTGGGACAAGGGTGGCTCACCTTTCTGCAGATCTTCTGTCTTCAGGTCACCAGGGAAAGAGGAGTACCTCAGAAAGGAATCCCCTAGGGAATCACTTGAAATCAAGATTATGCCCTCTTCAGAGCTTAAGGTCTACCAAACTGCTCTGGGCACTGAAACTAGCCACTTTGGAGAGGGCATTGTCAGTCCTGGTAACCTGCCTAATGGTGGTATTCCATATTTGACAGAAAATAACAAACAACTAAAAATTGAAGAGAGATGTTCTCCACCTGTGTGTCTTACACAGGAACAAACAATTCTGGGGGCTGACTGGATGAGGCAGCCTGAGAGGGAAGGGAGGGTCCACCCCCTGCATACATTTAGAGAATGTTCCTGCCTACTTAAAGGGGACTGATGCCTCCCAGTGTACCAGTAACCTGTATGGACTAAGTGAAAAGGATTTAACAGGTAAGACTAAAATCCTCTTTTTAACCCCTTGGGTGCTTTCTAATGCATTGGGGACCTCTCCTTCATCCAAGTGGTTATTTTTTTTTTTTTAATCTGCAATTAATTTGCCCCAAAATTGCTTCACTTTTCTCCTTACACATCCACTTATATATTTTCTGCTATGCAGTGAAAGTGATTTAAATCTGGGATTCTATTCCAGTTATTCCCTAAATTCGATTATTATTGAGATATGATACAAGGAATTGTTAGATTAATTATTTAATTCATCTCACAATACCCCTTACATCATAATTAGCATAGTCTATACCGTTTCGGGGGCAGAAGTATTCATAGACACTTCCGGCAACTGTATTATATTAATTGTAAGAATCAATTAACCTTTTCTATGCTACTGAATGCAAGTATTGTTATTTAATACCTCTGAATATACCTATGTGTGGTTAACCCTTTCACTGCTGGTAATCCTCATGGTTATAAATGTGGTTTGGTTTTCTATGTACCTATTATAATTGCTAATCACATATATTTCATTGTTACTGATACTTGTTACATATATAGTATATTGTATTTTAATAAAATATATATATTTTTGCACAAGTATGAGGGATTGATTATTACTCTGATCAATTAATTACTGTGAAGTAGTGTGTCAATACATAATAAAGATAAAGTTCTCAAATTTTTTTATTGTCATTTGCCTATTTAAGTGAAGAAATCCAACCTGAGTGGTTCTCTGTTTTAACCTTTGGATACCTTCATATAAATAGTCCGACACCTAGACGGGCAAGACTGCCTCCGGGACCTCCCTCCCAAAGCTGGCATGAGCCGAAGCCAGCGCTTCAACATGGTGGTGCTTCGAAAAGGTGTGCACAGAGGACCAAGTGGCCGCCCTGCACAACTGATCGGCAGAAGCCTGATTCTTATAGGATCAAGACACAAATGTCGACCAGACACGGTGATAGATCTTGGAAGAAACAGGCTTACGGGCACTAAGCATAGTAGACACTACAGCAGAAGAAAACCCTTTCTTCCTTAAAATCGAGGATTCAACCTACAGGCCATCAAATTGAGCCGATGAACGTCTTCTTTCACAGATAACCCTGTAGAAGAAGAGCTGGACGAGAGGGGAGCTAAAATGGCTCCACCACAGATAAGGCCAGAAGCTCCGGATACCAGGATTGACGATGCCAATCCGGAGCAGTTAGAATTACTGGACAACGTACCAATTTCAATTTCTGTAACACCCTTATTAACATAGGGAGAGGAGGAAAGATGTAAGCCAGAGAGAATGTTCAGGAATGGACATTGCATTGGCAGTCAGAGTTAGAGAGTCTCTCCACCGAGAGCAAAATGCCGGAACCTTCCTGTTGTGTCTCGTTGCCATCAGATCCACTGGGGGCATGCCCCATCTCTGAACAAGGAGTTGGAACACCTCGGGATGTAGCACCCACTCTCTGCTGTCAACTGTGTGACGACTGATGAAGTCTGCCATGACGTTGTCTACACCTGGAATGTGCACTGCCGAAATGACAGGAACATGAACCTCTGCCCAGGACAGAATGGCCTTGACCTGCAACCAAGCAGCGAGACTTCTTGTTCCGCCTTGTAAGCTGATGTAAGCCACTGCCTTGGCGTTGTCAGACCCCACTCAGACTGGACAGTCCTTCAGTTGAGACACCCAATGACGAAGAGCTCAAAATATTGCTTGAAGTTCCAGGATGTTGATAGGGAGAGGGGACTCCTCATGGACCACTTCTCCCGAGCGCTGAAGTGACCCAGAACAGCTCCCCAGCCCAATAGGCTGGCATCTGTCGTGACCTTACTCCAGTAGGGAATCAGGAAGAATATCCCCTTTAGGAGATTGGAAAGGTCCAACCACACTCCGAGCTCAACTCTACATGAGGAGGAAGTAAGACTGACAGCTTCTGATGATCTGGTCAATCCCTGCATGTCTGTATAACAAACCTCTGAAGTTCCCTGGTGTGTGCCATGGGTGCTACATGGAACTGCCTCTATCGTGGAAATGAACTTCCCCACCAGAGAAGACAACTTTGAAACAGGGATCCAATCCCAGGAAAGAATCGTTGAGACTCTGTTGGCAATTTGAGGGGTTACCTTGTCCGGTAGAAACACCATGCACTTCTGAGTATAGAACAGAAGACCAAGGAAGATCAGTTGCTGGGATGGGACAAGAATGGACTTGTCCAGATTGACAAACCAACTGTAATGGGAAAGGATTTGAATGCAGGTTTGAAGCTGCTGATGAAGAAGGTCCGCAGGGGAGGCTTTCAAAGGCAAGCTGTGTAGGGAGTCACTCTGATGCCGTCCCAATGGAGCCCCCAGAACCCGTTGGAAACCGGAGGGGCCGTTGTCAGACCAAATGGAAGAGCTAACTGGGAATGACCCCTGTACTAGGCAAATCTCAGGTACCACCTGCTCTCTTGATGAATTGGGATATGCAATACGCATCCTGAAGGTCCAGAGAAGCAAGAAATTCCCAGGAGACATGGCAGCAATCACTGTGCGCAGAGACTCCTGATGATAGCGAGTCTTGACCACAAGGCAATTTAGATCTTTCAAATGCAAAATAGGGCAGCATCCACCATACTTTTTGGTTACCACAAAGAGGTTTGAGTAAAACCCCAACCCCCCATCTGAAGGAGGCACCGGCTCCAGGACATCCTTGTCCAGAAGAGTCTGAATAGCGCCTTCGAATAGACGGCCTTTCTCGACTTCCTGAAGACAGCGAGAAAGATGAAAGTGAAAACAAGGAAGATAAAAGAAAGGGATCTTGAACCCCTCTGACACCACCCGTAAAACCCATGGGTCCGATACTGAATCATCCCAAATCCTGTGAAAGAGGCGGAGACGACCACCCACAGTGGGATGCAGACCCGGGTTTGGAAAATCATGCCGAAACAGTCTTGTTCATAGCTGCTTTGGCCTGGAGGAGGGAAGCAGAGCTGATGGAACTGCCTTGTTCGTCAAACGCGTCACAGTCTGAAAGGAACTAAAGGATCGTTTACGGTTAAACTGTAACTTCATCTTAAAGACCAAAGGTAGAAGTGAACTCTTACCCCCAGTGGCCTCACTAATTAGTTCCTTAAGATTAGGTCCAAACAAGGAAATACCCTGAAAAGGCACAGAAAGTAAGACTTTCTTGGAAGTAGTGTCAGCAGACCAAAACTTGAGCCAAAGCGCACGCCTGGCCACCACCGAAGTAGTAGAAGCCCTTGCCTACATGCGGACGGCATCAAAGGCAGCAGCAGAGACATGGTGTTGCTCTTCAGAGATAATGGCAAGAAGACGCAATTTCTCTGAAGTAAGCGCATCTTGACGGACAGCCTTAGTGAGTTGATCAGTTCAGACTGCAATAGCCTGGTTAACCCACGCAACAGCAAACGCTGGGAGCCTAGAGGCACCAATAGAAGCAAAAAATGGACTTGAGGAAATCCTCAAGTCACATGTCAGTCCAGTCGAGCAGCGCAGAATCATCAGAGACAGGAAAAGCAGTGGATTTAGATAGTCTATTAATGGGAGCACCACCTTAGGAGGATGAACCCATTTAGCCAGCTCAGCTTCAGAAAAGGGATAAAGCTTAGCAAATTCCCTGGACACAGAAGCAGACTTGTCTGGGTTTTACCACGAATCAGAACCCAAACGTCAAGAGTGGGGTTAGGAGGACAATAAGTAAGGGGCTTATCAAGCTCCTGAAACATCAGAGGGATCAGAAGGGACCTCCAGAACCAAGGGAATGTTGAGTATGGTTAATATAGCCATGATCATGCCCTCAGTAGAGGTTTCAGGATCAGCTTCAAATGGGTCCCAAGGAGACCTGGAAGATTCCAAAATAATACCAACCTCAACATTCGAATCTTACAACAATTCTTCATCAGAAGAATCTGACACATCAGGTGCTCCTTGCGGCTGAGGCAGGGAGGATATGATAGTAGAAGGGGGTCTGCCATAATTAAAGTGCCCCCTGTATCTGGGATGGAAAGAGACTGTAAATTAGACCTAAGCTCCCTAGTTGCAGCCTTAAACTCTTGCACCCAAGCTGGCTTAATATCATGGCTGGAAGGCCCTGGGTTGCTGCGAGGAACTTCAGAACATGCTGGGCAGAAATTACCAGAGAACTCTCTAGGTAGCCCTGTGTGACAGGAAGAGCAATGCGCAATGGGGGATACTGACACCCCAGCCTCCTTAGTCTTAGTTCTAACCTCTAGCTCCAGCGGTATAGACATTCTCACAGTGTCAAAATAACCAGCTGTACAATGACTCACCCAATTGTAGTGTGTAAGATTCATATTTCACCCCAGAAACGCTAAATATAGACTTTTCTGGCAGGTGAAGGGTTAATCTGCAGAGGAGAAAATGAGAGTCCAAGCCCTGTGTAGGATACTCATTGAGAAAAGTTCCCAAAATGGCTGCCGCGACAGGAGCCAATCAGAAATTAGGCGCGAAGCAAGCGCTCATGGGAAATATAGTTTTTCCCAAAAATTACCCCAAAACAGTGCCTGAAGCCCCCCAACACACGAACTATAAACTGGATGATAGAGCAAAGGTAGACAATTAAAATGAGCCTTCTCTGAAGTTGCTGTGTGAAGCGGTTGCAGAGATACGTCCCAAACAGTGTTGTCCCATAGAAAATAAATGGAGCAATGGCGTCTATGCGGTAAAGCGCGCCTTAAAGGCGCAGTACACAATTTTAATAAAAGTTAAACTACAAGTTAAAAACATGAAAAACATACAGGGAACATGTGTGCATACTGAGAAAACCATAACCCAGTAAGGAAAGTGTCAGAAAACCCCACTAAACGTGTCAAACCAGCAGACAAGGGGTTAAGTTACCACATAAACCTACTCCAAATACCCAACAGACATACACATATATACCCAACGAGTGCAGGAGTGCACAATCCGAACTCCCAAATACAAGCCCAGCAAAGGGGCACTGTGGGACCTGCAGGACTCAAAGGGTAGCTCACCTGTCCTGCAGATCTTCTGTCTTCAGATTACCATGTATCAAACGATTACCTCAGAGAGTAATTCATGGGGAAGCACTTGTACACAAGATTTTCCCCCTCAGGGCTTAAGGTCCACCAAAAAGCACCTGGATACTGAGCTAGTCACATTGGAGGGCATTTGTCAGTCATGGTAATCCGCCTAATGATGGTATTCCATATCTGACAGAAAAATAAAAAAAGAAGCTAAAACTAACGACGAATGTGCTCCACCAGGTGTTGTCGCACCAAAGGAACAAACAATTCTGGAAGTGGCTACAGCCTGAGAGGGAAGGGAGGCTCCACCCCCCGCATACATTTGGAGAATGTTCCTGCCTACTTAAAGGGGCTGACGCCTCCCAGAGTTACCAGTA
Organism: Rhinophrynus dorsalis; assembly: GCA_037306005.1. Taxonomy (NCBI): domain Eukaryota; kingdom Metazoa; phylum Chordata; class Amphibia; order Anura; family Rhinophrynidae; genus Rhinophrynus; species Rhinophrynus dorsalis. Next base: position 37,548,970 of record CM074728.1, on the reverse strand, counting down.
ACCTGTATTGGACGACAGAGAAAGTAGACTTAAAGGGATAGTAACACTTCGTTTTAACTTTATTTTATTTTGTAGGCATTAAAAAAACATGAAGAATGATATAAGTCTTATCTCTCAAACCTTTATGGTTTATGAGATATTCACAAGCAAAGTTCCCCTCCCCGCCCCTTTTACCTAGTGTAAGCCATCTCTTCTCAGATGTGGATCAGGTTGTATGACAGTACAGATAACAGAAGGGGACAATTTTCTTTGTATGAAAACAATGAAAGCCCTTCCCCCCTTGAAAAGTTTTTCAGCTTTTTCCATTATCTTAATTGAAGATTGTCCCTCTCTGCAGTCTACCTGAGCATCTCCCTTCTTATCTGGTTGAACAGGGGGGGGATACTTTGTTTGTGAATATCTCTTAAACCATAAAGGTTTCAGAGATAAGACTTATATCATTCTTCATGTTTTTTTAATGCCTACAAAATAAAATAAAGTTAAAATGAAGTATTACTATCCCTTTAATCGAAGATTATATGGTTACCTTGGATGCTGGTCTTCCTGCCCTGGGACCCTCAGGAATGACAAAAAGTGTGTCAGACTGACTAATAGACTCAGCGCGGTACACTTAAACTTAAGGGAGAAACTCCTGCGAGGTGCGAAGAACCGCCTTGTATTTGTGAAACACCAAAAAGGGTGGCTTACAAGACAGGGCATGCAATTCTGCGAGCCGGCAAACATACACACGACAGCCAGGAGAAAAGCCATTTTCCAAGTCAGCAGACGCAGAGGAATAGTAGCCAAGGATTCAAAGGGGCCCTCCCTTTGATGAAGGACGCCCAAAATCAAGTTAAGATCCCACTGAGGAGCGGGGTTCTTAAAGGCAGGACGAGCAAGAGCAAAGCCCTGAAAGAAAACCTTGATGACTGGAAGGATAGCGATGCATCTCTGAAAGAAAACAGAGAGTGCAGAAGTCTGAACCTTAAGGGAACTCAAGCTGAGGCCCATATCCACTCTGTCCCGTAGGAAAGACAGTACTATTGGGAGATCAAATTCCTGGGAAAGATCCTTATCAGCACACCAGGAGAGAAAGGAAGACCAGACACTGTGGTACGCCTTAGAGGAAACAGGCTTGAGGACACTAAGCATAGTGGCCACCACACCCGAAGTGAAACCATTCTTCTTCAGTATTGGGGATTCAATTTCCATGCCGTCAAACCCAGACAATGAACATCCTCCGTACACAGGTATCCCTGAAGATGATCCGAACAGCGGGGAAGTCTAAAGGGCTCCGCCACAGAGAAATCCAAAAGCTCCGGAAACCAAGCCTGCCAAGGCCAATACGGAGCTATCAGAATAACTGGAGAACGCTCCAGGCGCAGTTTCCGCAACACCCTGTGTAGCATGGGAATGGGAGGAAAGATGTACGCCAGAGGGAAGTGCCATGGGATCGACATGGCATCCACTCCTAGAGCTAGAGGGTCCCTCCAGCAGGAACAGAACAGTGGGACCTTCAGATTGTGTCTCACTGTCATCAGGTCGATGCAAGGAAGGCCCCACTTCTGCGCAATGAGATCGAACACTTCTTGATGCAGTTCCCATTGTCCGCTGTCCACTGTGTGCCAACTTAGGAAGCCCACTAGAACGTTGTCTACACCAGGAGGCAGGAACACGTGGCGATGTCAGGCTGGACTCTGACTGGGTATCCCTCCAGCTCAAACGTCCAGTGCAGGAGAGCATGAAATATCTCCCCAAAGCTCAAAAACGTTGATGGGGAGGAGAGACTCCTCCAGAGACCACCAACTCTGGGCGTTTCATGTGACCCAGGACCGCTTCTCAGCCAGAGAGGTTGGCATCTGCTGTCACAGTGTCCAGGAGGATATCAGGAAGGGCCTACCCTTCAGCAGATTGGAGAGGTTGAGCCACCACGACAGACTCAGCTCCACAAGAAGAGGAAGAGACACTGACATCTTCAGTAGGTCCGGCTTGCCCCTGCACACTTGGATCACAAACCTCTGGAGTTCCCTGGTAAGAGCCATGGCAAACAGTACAGCTTCTATGGTGGAAATTAACTTTCCCACTAGAGAGGTTAACTTCTTGGCTGGAACTGGATCGGAAGCCAGAACAGGAAACACCTTGTGGAAGATCTGGTGAGCCACCTCGCCCGTGAGAAACACCATGCCCTGTTTGATGTCGAAGAGAAGGCCCAGGAAGACTAGTCTCTGAGATGGTACAAGGTCCGACTTGTCCATGTTGAGAATCCATCTGTGATGGGTGAGTGCATGAATGCAGTCCTTGACCTACTGATGAAGGAGTTCCGGAGAGGGTGCTTTCAGTAGCAAGTCGTCCATGTATGGAGAGACTCTGATGCTGTCCCTGTGGAGGACAGACACTAAAGCACCCAGGATGCGATTGAAGACCTGAGGGGCTGTAGTTAGACCAAACGGAAAAGCAGGAAACTGAAAATGCCCTTGGCCACAAGCAAACCTGAGGTACCACTGGCTCTCTGGATGGATGGCTATGTGCAGGTAGGCATACTGAAGGTTCAGGGAGGCGAGAAATTTCCCCGGAGACATGGCTGCGATCCCTGTCCTTAGGGACTCCTGGTGATAATGAGTCTTGACCACAAAGGAATTGAGATTCTTGAGGTCCAAAATTGGACGACAGTTGCCGTCCTTCTTGGAAACCACAAACAGGTTGGAGTAGGAACCAGAACCCATTTCCGGCTCGGGAACCGGTTCCAGGACCTCCTTGTCCAAAAGGGTCTGGATGGCGCAGTTGAAAATATGGAGCTTCTCTACTCCCTAAGGAGTGTGAGAATGAAAGAACCTGAACGGAGGAAGAGAGGTGAAAGGGATCCTGTACCCCCCTGACACAACCTGCAAAACCCATGGATCCGCCACGGTGTCTGACTAGACACTAAGGAAGTGGCATAAATGACCACCCACTTGCTCGTGGGGACCGGGGTTCGGCGAGTCAAACCTCCTGGTTTGCAGCACACGCCTCACCCTGAAAGGGACGAAAAAGCCAATTCCGCTTCACTGGAGGCTTCTTCTGAGGAACTAAGGGCAGCAGGGTACTCTTACCCCCTGTAGCTTCAATAATGAGGTCCATAAGCTCTGGCCCAAACAAAGATGTTCCCTGAAAGGGCAACGAAAGTAAGGCTTTCTTGGAAGTAGTGTCCGCAGACCAGATTTTGAGCCAAGGAGCCTGTCTAGCCTAGCCGCCAAACGGATGATGCCAGAGATAGCAGCAGAAACATAATGCCGAGCCTCAGAGATGTTGGCAAAAACCTGCAACATGTCAGCAGTAGGAGCGCCCTGAAGGACAGCCACAGTCAGTTGTTCAGTCCAAACTGCAATGGCCCTGTTCACCCAAGCAGCAGTGAATCCAGGATGCAACGAAGTGCCGGCCGTAGCAAAGATGGCCTTCAGGAAGGCATCAAGTTTCCGGTCAGTCCAGTCCCTAAGGACAGATGTGTCCACCACAAAGAGAGCAGTGGACTTAGAGAGCCTAGAAACTGGGGAATCCACCTTAGGGGGGGTGAGCCCACTGAGCTATGGCCGCTTTAGAGAAGGGATACAGCTTAGCAAATGTCTTAGATACAGAAGGCTTCTTGTCAGGAGACTTTCACTCAGACACAAGACGGTCAAGAGTGGGGTTAGGTGGGAAACAGGCAGACTGCTTCTTAGGCTCCTGAAACACAACAGTAGGGTCCGTAGAGGTCTCACAAACCAAGGGAATGTTTAGCGTAGTTAATACTGCCCTGATTAGGCCCTCTGTCAAGGTATCAGGGTCAGCTTCAAAGGGGTCCCCAAAGAATTGGGAAGATACCACTGCAGGACATTCACCCTCATCTGAGTCCACCAACAGTTCCTCCTCAGAGGAATCAGATACATCAGGTACGCCCTGCGGTTTAGGTAGGGAAGACCTGATAGGAGAAGGGGGCTGCCAAGACTGGAAGACCTCCTGCAATTGGGATGGAAGGAGTTGTAAGGTAGACCACAGGTCTCTAGTAGTTGCCTTAAACTCTTGCATCCACAATGGCTCCAGTGCATGGCTGGAGGTCCCTGGGGGAGACACAGGGGCAGCAGCACATGTGGGGCATAAATGACCTGAGTATTTTCTAGGTAACCCTGATTGACATGAGGAGCAATGCACAATGGGGGACACACAAACCCCAGTACCCTTAGTCTTAGGTCTGGCCCCAAGTTCCAACAGAGTTGACATCCTCACAGTGTCAAAACGTCTAAAAGTATAAGGAAAAACCCAAATTCAGTGTGTAGGATTAATATTTAACTACTAACTCACTGCAAAAAGGACACAATAAGGACTCTATGAGCACTCGGCCTCCAATTGACAAAATAACCACTTCAAATAATATTCAAAAAATCTAATAATATTTTATTAAAAGTCACAAAAATAATTTAAAAACAAAATATGGTAAAGCCAAAACAACCATATGTCCCCCCTCCCACAATCCAACACAAAAAAACCCCTTATAAACAAGTGCCCCAAATAAAATGACCTACAAAGGGTACCGTCAATAAGGAACAGTATCAGAGACCAAAAAATACTGGCGCCAGTAAAAAATAGAAAGTTAACTTTATAATGAAGACTGAATGATCAGTCCTTTTCAATTTTCAAAATAACAGATGTTTAAACATGTATCCATCCAGCCACATGAAGAACATCTCAATAACTCATTCGACAGTATATCTCAGTCATGTATACATTAGTGAGAAGGTTAGTATAGTATGAATGATGGAGTTAGACTATGACAATGTATAAGGTGAGATGATATAGTCCGTTTCTACAACAATAATCAGTTCTTATATGCGTCATATCTGCAACTGAGTCTGCTCATAAATGTGATGAGGATTTATCTCATAGAAGGGGAGTCTGTCGGGTCTTACAGGTATCTGCCATCTTCACCCTTACTCACATAGTAATTACCCAATGCTCGTTACCTCTAATCACCATTGCCACTCACAAGTTGCTTGTCAAGGACGCCTTTACAAAATACCTTTGATCTCCATCAAAACCTTTCATCCATCACATCCATTTGAATTCAATCTCTCCAATTGTCATGGGCTGCAGCGCCAGTAACATGGACTCCAGCACTAACTCTAAACATTTATACACGTTTTGCCCGCTCCATGTCGGGCTTCCTCATGATTAAAACCCTTCCGTTTCCAGGTCACAACTTTTTAAACACATTTACTGGAAGTACTCCGTACTGTTCCTTTACAACATATCAACAAATACAAGTTACCTTATGTGAGTATACAGCAGATACTGCGCCTCCAGAGGATCAATCCCGGGCACCTTGAGCCCATGGACACATCCTTGCCCGCGACAAAGTCAAAGACAAAATATGTCCATGGACCCACAGGACCCATCCGACTGAGACGCGACATCTGCAGTCCAGGATTCCTATACATAAGAGCACGCATACCCCATCCACATGCAACCACTACCACACTGTGGACGGGGAGCTCCCATGCTCCACGTAATTAGAACTGGAATACGTCTTACCAAAACCTAAAAGTATCCAGGTCAAAATAACTTAAAACCTTACATGATGTCAATTCCAGCTGCATATAAGAAATTTTTATTTACCTTTCGAAATAAAGCATGTCCAAAACATTACACAATATAACTACTTCCTCCTCCTTTTGCAACATTTCAGCATTCAGCATCCCCAGAGAAACCACATCAGGATGCTCTTAATCAGTAATAAAATTCACAAAAACATGTTACATTTTAATTCCTCATTTAACCCCCTAGGAGCCAAATTTCCTTGGGTATATATCCACCGTGTCTCACACTGGAGGAGCTTCCTATCCAGGTCACCTCCATGCATATTATTAAAGACCTTATCAATACCAACAGCTCTTAATTTACTTACATCCCAATTGTGATATCTATGGACTGTCCATGTTTTAACTTTTTCAACATCATATTTATGTTCAAGGATCCTTCTTCTTAATTCCCTAATGGTTTTGCCCACGTAAATCATATCGCATGGGCATATTAATTGATATACAACATTTTTCGAATGGCAGTTTATCAGATATTTGATTTTCTATATCTTAGTTCCATCAAAGTTCACAAACGTTTTACTTTTTTGAACAAACCCACATGCTTCACATGAACCACGCTGGTACATGCCCAAGGTCCATTCTTCATGTAACCATGAAGGATGGGTGCTCTGGGCCCATGGGCATATTTTCTCTATGACTTTATGTCACGGGCGGGGATGTGTCCGTGGGCTCAAGGTGACCAGGTTTGATCCGCTGGAGGCGCGGTATCTGTTGTATACTCACAATGTTAACTTGTATTTGTTGATATGTTGTTAAGGAACAGTTTGGAGTACTTCCAGTAAATGTATTTAAAAAGTTGTGACCTGGAAACGGGTTTTGATCATGAGGAAGCCCAACGTGGAACGGGCAAAACTTGTAAAAATGTTTGGAGTTGGTGTTGGAGGCCATGTTACTGGCACTGCAGCCCATGACAACTGGAGAAATTGGATTCAAATGGATGAGATGGATGAAAGGTTTTGAAGGAGATCAAAGGTATTTTGTAAAGGCGTCCTTGACAAGCAACTTGTGAGTGGCGATGGTGATTAGAGGTAACGAGAATTGGGGAATTACTATGTGAGTAAGGGTGAAGATGGCAGATACATGTAGGACCCGACAGACTCCCCTTTTATGAGATAAATCCTCATCACATTTATGACCAGACTCCTTTGCAGATGTGACGCAGATAAGAACTGATTATTGCTGTAGAAACGGACTACATCATCTCACCTTATACATTGTCATTGTCCAACTCCATCATTCATCCTGTACTAACCTTCTCACTAATATATATATGACTGAGATATACTATCGAATGAGTTATTGAGATGCTCTTCATGTAGCTGGATGGATACACGTTTAAAGGGATAGTAATACTTGCAAATAAGTTTATTTTATATTGTAGCCCTTAAAAAAACATGAAAAATGATATAAATATTATCTCCCAAACCTTTATGGTTTGGGAGATATTCAGAAGTAAAGTTTCCCCTGGAGTGACATCATTGCTCCACCCTTCAGATTTGGAATCCGGTCCCGGGACCGGTTGTGCCTCTCCAGAAGTGATGAGATCACCATCTTTAAAAAGAATTTCTTAATTGGAATGGTCTACAAAGTATGCTTTCAAGCCAGGCCCACTTTGTAGATAGTTCCAGTTAAGTAGTTCTTTTCAAAGATCGTGATCTCGGCACTGCTAAAGAGCTGCCGGTTGCTCTGTGGACCGAATTCCAAATCTGTCCACTACATGGCAGACTTGGCTGAAACAGCCAGGAAAAGAGAATTTTACTATATTTTACATGTGAATATCTTCCAAACCATAAAGGTTTGGGAGATAAGACATATCATTTTTCATGTTTGTTTAAGGGCTACAATATAAAATAAACTTATTTTCAAGTATTACTATCCCTTTAAACGTTTGTTATTTTGAACATTAAAAAGGACTGATCATCCAGTCTTCATTGTAAAGTTAACTTTCTATTTTTCTATTTTTCCTAGCACCAGTATTTTTTGGTCTCTGATACTGTTCCTTATTGGTGGTACCCTTTGTAGGTCATTTTATTTGGGGCACTTGTTTATAAGGGTTTTTTTGTGTTGGTTTGTGGGAGGGGGACATGTGGTTGTTTTAGCTTTACCATATTTTGTATTTTTTAAAATTATTTTTGAGATTTTTAATACAATATTATTAGATTTTTTTATTATTATTTGAAGTGGTTATTTTGTCAGTTGGAGGCTGAGCACAGAGTCCTTATCTGTGTCCTTTTTGCAGTGAGTTAGTAGTGATTTATTAGGACAGTAGCACCCTCAGCAATTCTTGCTGGGTTAAGCCTAGTTAATTATAACTGAGTGCCCTTGGTTTAAAATTGTTTCTGTAATTAATATTTCACCCCAGAAAATGCTAATGTGCACTTATCTGGCAGACAAAGGGTTAATCTGCTGAGGAGAGAAGAGAGTCCAAGACCTGTGTAGGATACTTGTGAAGGGAAGGCAGAAAATGGCGTCCGCAACAGGAGCCAATCAGAAACGAGCGCGCAAATAAAGCACTCATGGGAAATGTAGTTTTCCCTAAAAAAAAAGTACCCCAACAGCGATGGACTCCCCCTGAGCCCCCCCAAAACACACAGAATGTTGACCGAATGGTAGAACAGTAGACAAACAAAATGTGCCATCTCTGAAGTCGCTACGTTGAGCGTTTGCAGAGATATGTCCCAAATTGTAAAGTCCCATAGAGGTGAATGGAACATGGTGCTATACGGTAAAGTGCGCCGGGACTCAAAAATCCAAAAGTTTACAAATAAGTGTAAATATTGGTAAAAGCATCCGAATACATTAAGATAAATAAACACTGTACCCAGTAGGGAAAGTGCCAAAAAAATATAAAGGTGCCCAAATCAGCAAAGGGTTAAATTACCACAGAAACCCAGTTGCTCCAAACCCCAACAGACATACAGATAAACCCAATGAGTGCAGAAGTATGTATTAGGGACTCCAAAGGAGACCCCTGTGCGGAGGGGAAGCGTGGGACATGTGGACCTCAGCACTCAAAGGGTTGCTCACCTATTTAGGTCATTTATCAAAGAAGCTGCCTCAGTGGGCGGTGTCTAGGCAAAAAACATGCTACACAAGCTTTTCCCCTCAGGGCTGACAGGTCCACCACAGCACCTGGAGACTGAGCTATCCACTAGGGAATGTCAGTGATGTTAATCCGCCTAATGGTTGGTGTTCCATATCTGACAGAAAACAAAAAATAAGCTAAAATTATAGCAGAACTGTTCTCATACCTTGCTTCATCAAGGAACAAATCTTACTGTAGGGGATTGGCTGGGAACCAGCTAAGGAGAGAAGGTAGGCTCCACCCAGCATTCTCTTCAAGAACTGTTCCTGCCTACTTAAAGGGGCGATCACCTACCCAAAGTTACCAGTAACCTATATTGGACGACACAGAAAGACGGATTCCTTATTTGTACATCACCAAGGAAAAAAATTTAAAAGAACGGCAGCCTCTAAATCCTCCATTTCTTGTTGGATAGTTGAATGCATAAGAATGACTTATTTGGAGGCAGGTCTAGACCTACCTCAGTTGTTGAAAGCTCATTCCACAAGAGCTATGGTGGCATCATGGGCCTTGACAGCGTCCGCAGCACCAGATGACTTATGCAAGGATTCCACTTGGTCGTTGTAATGGATCATACTCCGTTTCTAGAGCCCTTTTCTGGGCATCAGGTGTATCAGCCCATTATACAAAGAATTGTGGACCTTTCTAGGCCCAAAAAGACTAACAACCACAGCCTGCTGGCTTGCATTCAAGGGAGTGGGCAGTTAGGGGCTAATTATTTGAGTTTGGGCAAGGCTACTTCCAATATGTCGATCCTGCGACTGTTTCCAGTGACCGTCCATACTTTGACCGGTGCATCCGACAACGCTTATCTGGCGTCGAGAGGGAATGACGGCTGAGGGCGACGCGGCATACTTAGCTTCTGTTACAGTCGTCTATATCAGTGGTTCTCAAATGCAGCCACCATGATAAATGAGGAAATGGTGGCTGCATGCGGCCAACGGCCGCGTACAAGATGTGTGTGTTTTGTTTTTTGCCCTTGTTGGAGCCCGCAATGATGACAGGCTCCAGCCGGGACCGCGTCACACGTGGAGATGCCACGTGGAGCATGCTGGTGTTTTCCTTCCTCAGTCTGGGTGCCAGTTTCAAACTTGCACTGGCCTCAGAGCAAGTTTAAAACTGGCGCCCAGACTGAGGAAGAAAACACCAGCATGCACCACGCAGTGTTTCCGCATGTGAAGCGGTCCCGGCTGTCATCAGTGCCGGCAGTGTGGAGACGAGAAAGAGGCATAAGGAGGTACTGCAAGGGGGAGAAAGAGAGGTGCAAGGGGGAGGTGTACAGAGAGAAGAAAGAGGTGCAAGGGGGAGAGGTACAGAGGGAAGAAAGAGGTACAGAGGGGAGAAAGAGGTGCAAAGGGGAGAGGTACAGAGGGGAGAAAGAGGTACAAGGGGGAGAAAGAGAGGTGCAAGGGGGAGAAAGCACAAGGGGGTGAAAGAAGTACATGGGGCGAGAAAGAGGCACAAAGGAGAGAAAGAGGCACAAGGTGGGGTGAAAGAAGCACAAGGTGGGGTGAAAAGTACATGGGGGAGAAAGAAGTACATGGGGGAGAGGTACAAAGAGGAGAAAGAGGTGCCGAGGGTGAAAGTACAAGGGGGAGAAAGAGGCACAAAGGGGTGAAAATTACAAGGGGGATGAAAGAAGTACATGGGGGAGAGGTACAAAGGGGAGAAAGAGGTGCAGACTGTGAAAGCACAAAGCGGTGAAAGAGCTACATGGGGAAGAGGTACAAAGGGGAGAAAGAGGTGCAGAGGGTGAAAGTACAAGGGGGGAGAAAGAGGCACAAAGGGGTGAAAGAACTACAGGGTGGGTGAAAGAACTACAAGGGGGAGAAAGAGAGGTGCAAGGGGGAGAAAGAACAAGGGGGCAGTGTGAGGTGGGCAATGTGAGTGGGACAATGAGTAGGCAATGTGGGTGGGCAATGTGAGGTGGGCAATGTGAGTGGGACAGTGTGAGGTGGGCAATATGAGTGGGACAGTGTATGGTGGGCAACGTGAGTGGGACAATGTGAGGTGGGCCAGTGTGAAGTGGGCCAATGTGAGGGGGCAATGTGAGGTGGACAGTGTGAGGGGGCAATGTGAGTGGGACAAAATAAGTGGGACAGTGTGAGGTGGGCAGTGTGAGTGGGCAATATGAGTGGGACAATGTGAGGTGGGCAATAAGAGGTGGGCCAGTGTGAGTTGCAGTCGCTCCCCTAAGCCTCAACCTCAGATGGCCCTGGGATGAGTGAGAGGGAGTGCTGAACCTGAGTGAGACACACACACACACACACAGTGAACCCAGCATTTAATTTTTTATTAATCATGTCACATTGCTGGATAATGCATAGCAGAAAATATATAAGTGGATGTGTAAGGAGAAAAGTGAAGCAATTTTGGGGCAAATTAATTGCAGATTAAAAAAAAAATTAAATAACCACTTGGATGAAGGAGAGGTCCCCAATGCATTAGAAAGCACCCAAGGTGTTAAAAAGAGGATTTTAGTCTTACCTGTTAAATCCTTTTTTCTTAGTCCATACAGGTTACTGGTAACTCTGGGAGGCGTCAGCCCCTTTAACTAGGCAGGAACATTCTACAAATGTATGCAGGGGGGTGGAGCCTCCCTTCCCTCTCAGGCTGCAGCCTAGCTAGCCATCTCCAGAAATGTTTGAGAACTAACTAGACTAGATAGTAGAAGGGAAGAAGACTCCTGTGAGCATGCCCCGAAGGACTTCCACATACTGCCACAGGATAGCCAAGCATGGTCCCTTGACAGGGTGGGAGACCAGTAACCTGTATGGACTAAGAGAAAAGGATTTAACAGGTAAGAATAAAATCCTCTTTTCTCTATCGTCCAATACAGGTTACTAATAACTCTGGGATGTCCAACCATTGAGTTCCCCGGAGCTGGGAAGAAGGCAAGGACCAGGCGCAAGGCCCCCAAAGTTACCAGAATTTCTAAGAACTAACCAGTCAGAGAGCTCAACAAACTGAAGTGTCAAAGGACACGAAACAGGGGTAAAAACACCCCAGGAACTGTGACACAGCACACTGAACTAGAGTCAACAGGGCTCAACAGTAAAGGAAGCACCAAGAACTTAAGGAGAAGATCCTAGACGGGCAAGACTGCCTCCAGAACCTTCCTTCCAAAGCTGGCATCAGCCAAAGCCAGCACATCAACACGGTTAGTGCTTCGAAAAGGTGTGCACAGAGGACCAAGTGGCCACCCTGCACAACTGATCGGCAGAAGGCTGATTCTTAGGGGTCAAAGAGCCCCAATGGACCTGGTGGAATGAGCTGTGACCCGAAAGGAAACATGCTCATTCAACGACTCGTAGGATCTACGAATATTGGACTTGATCCAGGACACAACAGTCACTTTGGATGCAGGTCTTCCTGCCCTAGGACCCTCTGGAATGACGAACGGAGCGTCACACTTCCTGACAGATTCAGTGCGATGGACATAAAACTTTAGAAAACGCACCATAACCAACAAGTGGAAATCACACACCTTGTCAGGGGACGGATTAGGGCAGAAAGAGAGCACCACAATCTCCTGATTGATGTGAAACTCAGAGACCACCTGAGATAAGAACTCCGTAGAGGTGCGAAGCACCGCCTCATCCTTATAGAACACCAGATAAGGTGGTTTACAGGATAGAGCTTGTAACTCAGCAACCCGGCGAACAGATACAATCGCCAGAAGAAGAAGCCATTTTCCCCGTCAAGAGACGTAGAAGAAGAGAAGCCAAAGACTCAAAGGGAGGACGTTGGGGAACTCCCAAGACCAAATCAAGGTCCCACTGAGGAGCTGGGCTCCAAAAGGCAGGATGCACATGAGCAACGCCCCGGAAGAAACCCTTGTCATCAGGAAGAAAGCAATGCATTTCTGGAAGAAGACAGAAAGCGCCGAAGTCTGAACCTTTAGAGAACTCAGACTGAGTCCCTGAGACAGAATTCATGTCAACACACCAAGACACAAATGTCGCACAGACACGGTGGTAGATCTTGGAAGAAACATGCTTACGGGCACTAAGCATAGTAGACACCACCTTTCTTCTTTAAAATCTAGGATTCAACCTTCAGGCTATCAAATTGAGCCGATGAACATCTTCTTTCCACCCTGCAGAAGAAGAGCTGGACGAGAGAGGAGATGAAATGACTCTGCCACAGATAGGGCCAGAAGCATCGGATACCAGGATTGACGATGCCAATCCGGAGCAGTCAGAATTACTGGACAACGTACCAATTTCAATTTCTGTAACACCCTTATTAACACTGGGAGAGGAGGAAAGGTTGTCCGGAGAGAATATCCAGGGAATGGACATTGCATCGGCAGCCAGAGCTAGAGAGTCTCTCCACCGAGAGCAAAACGCCAGAACCTTCCTGTTGTGCCTCATTGCCATCAGATCCACTGGGGGCATTCCCCATCTCTGAACTAGGAGTTGGAACACCTCGGGATGTAGCTCCCACTCTCTGCTGTCGACTGTGTGACGACTGAGGACGTCTGCCCTGACGTTGTCTACGCCTGGAATGTGAACTGCGGAAATGACAGGAACATGAACATCTGCCCAGGACCGAATGGCCTTGACCTCTAACCAAGCGGCAAGACTTCTTGCTCCACCTTGTCTGTTGATGTAAGCCACTGCCGCGGCGTTGTCGGACTTCACTCGGACTGGAAAGCCCTCCAGTTGAGACACCCAATGACGGAGAGCATGAAATATTGCTTGAAGTTCCAGGATGTTGATAGGGAGAAGGGACTCCTCATGGACAACTTCCCCTGAGCGCTGAAGCAACCCAGAACAGCTTCCCAGTCCAATAGGTTGGCATCCGTCGTGACCTCGGTCCAGTAGGGGATCAGGAAGGATCTCCCCTTGAGGAGATTGGAAAGGTCCAACCACTACTCCAAGCTCAACTTTACATGAGGAGGAAGCAAGACCGACAGCTTCTGATGATCTGGTCTGTATAACAGACCTCTGAAGTTCCCTGGTGTGTGCCATGGCAAATGGAACCGCCTCTATTGTGGAAATGAACTTCCCCATCAGAGAAGACAATTTCAGAACAGGGATCCGATCCCGGGAATGAATCGTTGAGACTCTGTTGGCAATTTGATGGGCTACCTCGTCCGGTAGAAACACAATACACTTCTGAGTATCGAACAGAAGACCTGGGAAGATCAGTTGCTGGGATGGGACAAGAACTGACTTGTCCAAATTGACAAACCAACCATGATGGTAAGGATTTGAATGCAGGCATGAACCTGCTGATGAAGAAGGTCCACAGGGGAGGCTTCCAAAAGCAAGTCGTCCATGTAAGGATTCACTCTGATGCTGTCCCGATGGAGGACGGATATCAAGGTCCCCAGAACCTACTGGAAAACCAGAGGGGCCGATGTCACACCAATGGAAGAGCTGAGAACTGAAAATGACACCTGTCACAGGCAAACCTCAGGTACCGCCTGCTCTCTTGATGAATTGGGATGTGCAAATACACATCCTGAAGGTCCAGAGAAGCAACAAACTCCACGGAGACATGGCAGCGATCACTAGGCGCAGAGACTCCTGACGATAGTGAATCTTGATCACAAAGCAATTGAGATCTTTCAAATCGAAAATAGGGCAGCATCCGCCATCCTTTTTGGTCACCACAAAGAGGTTTGAGTAAAACCTTGAACCCCCGTCTGAAGGAGGCACCAGCTCCAGGACATCCTTGTCCAGAAGAGTCTGAATAGCGCCATCGAATAGACGGCCTTTCTCGACTTCCTGAGGAGAGCGAGAAAGATGAAAGCAAAAAGGAGGAAGATAAAAGAAAGGGATCTCGAACCCCTCTGACACTACCTGTAAAACCCATGGGTCTGATACTGAATCCTCCCAAATCCTGCGAAAGAGGCGGAGACCACCACCCACAGCGGGATGCAGACCCGGGCTCGGTGAGTCATGCCGAAGCAGTCTTGTTCATAGCTGCTTTGGCCTGGAGGAAGGACGCAGAGCTGATAGAACCGCCTGGTTCGTCGAACGCATCACAATCTGAAAGGAACGAAAGGATAGTTTACGTTTAAACGGTAACCTCATCTTAAAGACCAAGGGTAGAAGTGAACTCTTACCCCCAGTGGCCTCACTAATTAGTTCCTTAAGATTAGGCCCAAACAAGGAAGTACCCTGAAAAGGTGAGAAAGTAAGACTTTCGTGGAAGCAGTGTCAGGAGACCAAATCTTAAGCCAAAGCGCACGCCTGGCCACCACAGAAGTAGCAGAAGCCCTTGCCATCATGCAGACGGCATCAAAGGCAGCAGCAGACACCTGGAGTTGCTCTTCAGAGATATTGGCAAGAAGACGCAATGTCTCCAAAGTAGGCGCATCTTGACGGACAGCCGTAGTGAGTTGATCAGTTCGGACTGCAATAGCCCGGTTAACCCACGCAACAGCAAACGCTGGGCGCCTAGCGGCACCAATAGAAGCAAAAAATGGACTAGAGGAAAACCTCAAGTTTCTTGTCAGCCCAGTCTTGCAGCGCAGAATCATCAGAGACAGGTAAAGCAGTGGATTTAGATAGACTGGAAATGGGAGCACCCACCTTAGGAGGGTGAACCAATTTAGCCAGCTCAGCCTCAGAAAAGGGATAAAGCTTAGCAAATTTCCTGGACACAGACGCAGACTTGTCCGGGTTTTACCACACATCAGAACCCAAACGTCAAGAGTGGGGGTTAGAAGGAATACAAGTAAGGGGCTTAGCAAGCTCCTGACAACATCAGAGGGACCTCCTGATCCAAGGGAATGCTGAGTATGGTTAATACAGACCTGATCAGGCCCTCAGTAGAGGTTTCAGGATCAGCTTCAAATGGGTCCCCAAGAGGCCTGGAAGATTCCAAAATAGTACCAACCTCAACATCCGAATCTTGCAACAATTCTTCCTTACAAGAATCTGACACATCAGGTGCTCCCTGTGGATGAGGCAGGGAGGATCTGATACTAGAGGGGGGTCTGCCATAATTGAAGTGCCCCCTGTATCTGGGATGAAAAGAGCTGTGAAGTCGACCTAAGGTCTCTAGTTGCAGCCTTAAACTCTTGCACCCAAGCTGGATCAATAGCATGGCTGGAAGGCCCTGGGTTGTTGTCAGGAACTTCAGAACATGCTAGGCAGAAATGACCAGAGAACTCTCTAGGTAGCCCTGTGTTACAGGAAGAGCAATGTGCAATGGGGGATACTAATACCCCAGCCTCCTTAGTCTTAGGTCTAGCCCCTAGCTCCAGCGGTATAGACATTCTCACAGTGTCAAAATAACCAACTGTACAGTAAATCACCCAATTATAGTGTGTATAGTGTGTTAAAATTTCACCCCAGAAATGCTAAATAGACTTATCTGGCAGGCGAAGGGTTAATCTGCAGAGGAGAAAAGGAGAGTCCAAGCCCTGTGTAGGATACTCATTGAGAAAAGTTCCCAAAATGGCTGCCGCGACAGGAGCCAATCAGAAATTAGGCGTGAATCAAGCACTCATGGGAAATGTACATTTTCCCAAAAAGTACCCCAAAACAGTGCCCGAAGCCCCCAAACACACTTGAACTATAAAACCGGATGATAGAGCAAGGGTAGACAATTAAAATGAGCCCTCTCTGAAGCTGCTGTGTGAAGCGATTGCAGAGATACGTCCCAATAGAAAGTAAATGGAGCAATGGCGTCACTATGCGGTTAAGCGCACCTTAAAGGCGCTGTACACAATTTTAATAAAAGTTAAACTACAAGTTAAAAACATGAAAAACATACAGGGAACACGTGTGCATACTGAGAAAACACTAACCCAGTAAGGAAAGTGTCAGAAAACCCCCCAAAACATGTCAAACCAGCAGACAAAGGGTTAAGATACTCCAAAAACCCAAAAGACATACACATATATACCAAATGAGTGCAGGAGTGCAGAATGAGAACTCTCAAATACAAGCCCAGCAAAGGGGAACTGTGGGACAAGTGGACCTGCAGCACTCAAAGGGTAGCTCACCTTTCCTGCAGTATCTTGTCTCCAGATTACCATGTATTAAGAATTACCTCAGACAGTAATCCATGGGGAAGCACTTGTACCCAAGATTTTCCCCCTCAGGGCTTAAGGTCCACCAAAAAGCACCTGGATACTGAGCTAGCCACATTGGAGGGCATTTGTCAGTCATGGTAATCCGCCTAATGGTGGTATTCCATATCTGACAGAAAAATAAAAAAGTGGATTTTAGTCTTGCCTGTTAAATCCTTTTCTCTTAGTCCATACAGGATACTGGTAACTCTGGGAGGGGTCAGTCCCTTTAAGTAGGCAGGAACATTCTCTAAACGTATGCAGGGGGTGGAGCCTCCCTTCCCACTCAGGCTGCCGCCCAGCTAGCCTCCTCCAGATTTGTTTGAGAACTAACTAGACTAGAAAGTAGAAAGGCAGAAGACTTCTGTGAGCATGCCCCGAAGGACTCCCACATACAGCCACAGGAGAGCCAAGCATGGTCTCTTGACAGGGTGGGAGACCAGTAACCTGTATGGACTAAGAGAAAAGGATTTAACAGGTAAGACTAAAATCCTCTTTTCTCTGTCGTAAAAAACAGGTTACTGGTAACTCTGGGATGTCCAACCATTGAGTTTCCCAGAGGCAGGAAGAAGGCAAGGACCAGGCACAAGGCCCCCAAAGTCACCAAGACCTCTATGAACCAACCGGTCAGAGATCCCAACAAAACTGAAGTGCAACGGACACCAAATGGGGGTAAAAACACCCCAGGAACTGTAACACAGCACACTGAACTAGAGCCAACAGGGCTCAATAGTAAAGGAACCTGAGAAGAAGATCCTAGACAGGCAAGACTGCCTCCAGGACCTTCCTCCCGAAGCTGGCATCAGCCGAAGCCAGCACATCCACACGGTAGTGCTTCGAAAAGGTGTGCACAGAGGACCAAGTGGCCGCCCTGCACAACTGATCAGCAGATGCTTGATTCCTATAGGTCCAAGAGGCCCCAATGGACCTGGTGGAAGGAGCCGTGACCCGGAAGAGAACATGTTTAGTCCTCAATTCATAAGCCCTACGAATAGTGGACTTGATCCATGACACAATAGTCACTTTGGATGCAGGTCTTCCAGCCCTAGGAACCTCAGGAATGACAAACAGAGCGTCGGACTGCCTGATAGATTCAGTGCGATGGACATAAAACTTGAGACAACGCACCACATCCGACAAGTGAAGATCCCTTTCCTTGTCAGAGGAGGGGTTAGGGCAGAAAGAGAGCACCACAATCTCCTGATTGATGTGAAACTCGGAGACAACTTTAGGTAAGAACTCCTTAGAGGTTCGAAGCACCGCTTTATCCTTGTGGAACACCAGTTAAGGTGGTCTACAAGAAAGTGATTGCAACTCCGCCACTCGGCAAACTGACACAATTGCCAGAAGGAAAGCCATCTTCCACGTCAAGAGATGTAAAGGAATAGTAGTCAAAGACTCAAAGGGAGGACGTTGGAAACTCCCAAAACCAAATTAAGGTCCCACCGAGGAGCCGGACTCCAAAAGGCAGGACGCACATGAGCAAAGCCCTGGAAGAAAACCCTGACATCAGGAAGGACAGCAATGCGCTCCTGGAAAAAGATAGAGAGAGCCGAAGTCTGAACCATAAGAGAACTCAGACTGAGCCCCTTATCCACACCGTCCTGCAAAAAAAAACCAGGACAGTGGGAAGATGAAAGTCATGAGACAGATCTCTGTCAGCACACCAAGACACAAATGTCGACCAGACACAGTGATAGATCTTGGAAGAAACAGGCTTACGGGCCCCAAGCATAGTAGACACCACAGCAGAAGAAAACCCTTTCTGCTTTAAAATCGAGGATCCAACCCCCAGGCCGTCAAATTGAGCCGATGAACATCTTCCTTCCACAGGTAACCCTGTAGAAGAAGATCTGGACGAGAGGGGAGAGGAAAAGGGCTCCACCACTGATAGGGCCAGAATACCAGGACTGACGAGGCCAATTCGGAGCAATCAGGATTACTGGACAACGTTCCACTTTCAATTTCTGTATCACCCTAATCAACATCGGAAGGGGAGGAAAAATGTAGGCCAGGGAGAATGTCCAGGGAATGGAAATTGCGTCGGCAGCCAGGGCCAGAGAGTCTCTCCACCGGAAGCAGAACGTCGGAACCTTCGTGTTGTGCCTGGTTGCCATCAGATCCACTAGGGGTACCCCCCATTTCTGAGTTAGGAGTTGAAACACCTCCAGATGTAGTTCCCACTCTCCTCTGTCGACTGTGTGACGACTGATAAATTCTGCCATGATGTTGTCTACGTCTGGACTGTGCACTGCGGAAATGACAGGAACGTGAACCTCTGCCGAGGACAGAATGTCCTTGACCTCTAACAAAGCAACGAGACTTCTTGTCCCGCCCTGTCTGTTGATGTAAGCCACGGCGGTGGCGTTGTCGGATTCCTCTCGGACTGGACAGTCCTCCAGTTGAGACTCCAAATGGCGTAGAGCATGAAATATTGCTCGAAGTTCCAGAACATTGATGGGAAGAAGAGACTCCTCCATGGACCACTTCCCCTGAGCACTGAAGCGACCCAGAACAGCACCCCAGCCCAAGAGGCTGGCATCTGTCATGACCTTGGTCCAGTAGGGAATCTGGAAGTATTTTCCCTTCGGGAGATTGGAAAGGTTCAACCACCACTCCAAGCTCAACTCGACAGGAGAAGGAAGAGAGATTGATATCGTCTGATGATCTGGTCGGTCCCTGCATGTCTGTATCACAAATCTTTGAAGATCCCTGGTGTGTGCCATGGCAAATGGAACCGCCTCTATCGTGGAGATGAACTTCCCCACCAGAGAAGACAACTTCGGAACCAGGATCCGATCGCGGGATAGGATCATTGAGACTCTTTGAGCAATTGATGGGCTACCTCCTCAGGTAGAAACACCATGTACTTCTGAGTATCGAACAGAAGACCCAGGAAGATCAGTCACTGGGATGGGACCAGGTCTGACTTGTCCAAGTTAACAATCCAACCGTGATGTGTAAGGCCTGAATGCAGGTCTGGACCAGCTGATGAAGAAGGTCCGCAGACGCAGCCTTCAAAAGCAAGTTGTCCATATATGGAGTCACTCTGATGCCGTCCCGATGGAGGACAGATATCAAGGCCCCCAAAACCCGTTGGAAAACCTGGGGGGGGCTGTTGTCAGACCAAATGGAAGAGCTGAAAACCGAAAATGACCTCTGGCACAGGCAAACCTCAGATATTGCCTGCTCTCTAGATGGATTGGGATGTGTAAATACGCATCCCGAAGGTCCAGAGAAGCAAGGAACTCCCCCGGAGACATGGCAGCGATCACTGTGCACAGAGACTCCTGACAATAGTGAGTCTTCACTACAAAGGAATTTAGATATTTCAGATCCAAAATAGGGCGGCCTCCGCCGTCCATCTTGGTCACAACAAAAAGGTTTGAGTAGAATCCTGAACCTCTATGTGAAAGAGGTACTGGCTCCTGGATATCCTTGTCCAGAAGAGCCCGAATAGCGTCTTCGAAAAGACGGCTTCTCTCGACGTCCTGAGGAGAAAGCGAAAAGATGGGAGGGAAAAGAAAGGGATCTTGTATCCCTCTGACACTACCTGTAAAACCCATGGGTCTGCCACCGAATCCTCCCAAACCCCGTGGGTTGCGGACCCGGGTTCGGTGAGTCATGCCGAAGCAGTCTTGGAAGTCTTGGGCTTGGATGCGGCCCTGGGCTTCCATCGCTGCTTGGGCTTGGAGGAGGGACGCAGAGCTGACGGAACCGCCTGGTTCATCGTACGTGTCTCAGTTTGAAAGGAACGAAAGGACCGGTTACGCTTAGCTGGCAGCTTTTTCTTAAAGACCCCTTGTGGTCTTGCTAATTAGTTCCTTAGGTTCAGATCCTAACAAGGAAGTACCCTGAAAAGGCAAAGAAAGCAAAACTTTCTTGGAAGCTGTGTCAGCACACCAAATCGTAAGCCAAAGCGCACGCCCATCCACCACAGAAGTAGTGGAGGCCTTTGCCATCATGCAGATGGCATCAAAGGCAGCAGCAGAAACATAATGTTGAGCTTCAGATATATTAGCAAGAAGACACAATTTCTCCAAAGTAGGCGAATCCTGACGGACCGCCGTAGTGAGCTGTTCAGTCCAGACTGCAATAGCCCGGTTAACCCATGCAACAGCAAAGGCTGGACACATAGCAGTGACAATAGAAGGGAAAATGGACTGGATGAAAACCTCAAGTTTCTTGTCAGTCCAATCTTGCAGCGCAGACGCATCAGAAACAGGTAAGGCAGCAGATTTAGACAGTTTAGATATGGGTGTGTCCACCTTATGGGGATGAACCCATTTAGCCATTTCTGTTTCTAGAAAAAGGATAAAGTTTAGCAAACTTTCTAGACACTGAAGAGGACCGTGCGTCAGAACCAAACGGTCAAGAGCTGGGTTAGGAGGAAAATAAGTAAGGGGCTTTGCAGGCACCTGAAAAATATCAGAGGGAACCTCTTGAACCGATGGAATGTTGACAGTGGACAATACAACCCTGATCAGGCCCTCAATAGAGGTTTCAGGATCAGCTTCAAATGGGTCCCCAAAGGGACCTGGAAGATTCCAAAATAGTACAAACCTCAACATTTGAATCTTGCAACAATTCTTCCTCAGAAGAATCTGACACATCAGGTGCTCCCTGCGGTTGAGAAAAGGAGGATCTGATAGTAGAGGGGGATCTGCCATAATTGAAGTGCCCCCTGTATCTGAAATGTAAAGAGCTGGAAAGTGGACCTAAGGTCTCTAGTTGCAGCCTTAAACTCTTGCACCCAAGCTGGATCAATAGCATGGCTGGAAGGTCCTGGGTTGCTGCCAGGAACTTCAGAACCTGCTGGGCAGAAATGACCAGAGAACACTCTAGGTAGCCCTGTGTGACAGGAAGAGCAATGCGCAATGGGGATACTGATACCCCAGTTTCCTTAGTCTTAGGTCTAGCCCCTAGCTCCAGCGGTACAGACATTCTCACACTGTCAAAATAACCAACTGTACAATGAGTCACTCAATAGTAATGTGTAAGATTAATATTTCACCCCAGAAATGCTAAATATAGACTTTTCTGGCAGGTGAAGCGTTAATCTGCAGAGGAGAAAAGGAGAGTCCAAGCCCTGAGTAGGATACTCATTGAGAAAAGCTCCCAAAATGGCTGCCACGACGGAAGCCAATCAGAAATTAAGCGCGAATCAAGCGCTCATGGGATATGTAGTTTTTCCCAAAAAGTACTCCAAAACAGTGCCCGAAGCCACCCAACGCACTTGAACTATAAACCGGATGATAGAGCAAGGGTAGACAATTAAAATTAACCCACTCTGAAGTTGCTGTGTGAAGCTGTTGCAGAGATACGTCCCAAACAGTGTTGTCCCATAGAAAGTAAATGGAGCAATGGCGTCTATGCGGTAAAACGCACCTTAAAGGCTCAGTACACAATTTTAATAAAAGTTAAACTACAAGTTAAAAAATAGGATTTTAGTCTCACCTGTTAAATCCTTTTCACTTAGTCCATACAGGTTACTGGTACATTGGTAGGCGATCCGCCCCTTTAAGTAGGCAGGAACATTTCTCTAAATGTATGCAGGGGGTGGAGCCTCCCCTCCCTCTTAAGCTGCCCTCAGCCAGAACAAGCCAGAATGATTTGAGACACTAATACTGACCAGAGATAAGAAGGAAAATGAAGACTCCTGTGAGCATGCCCCAAAGGTCTCCCACTGAATGCCACAGGACAGCCAAGCATGGTCTCTTCGTCAGACTTCCTGAGAGACTCAGTGCGATGAACGTAAAATTTAAGACAACGCACAACATCCAACAAATGGAGATCTCTCTCCTTGTCAGAGGAAGGGTTAGGACAGAAAGAGGGCACCACAATCTCCTGATTGATGTGAAATTCAGAGACAACCTTGGGTAAAAACTCCTTCGAAGTGCGAAGCACTGCCTTATCCTTGTGGAACACCAAGTAAGGAGGTTTACAAGACAGGGCTTGTAACTCCGCCACCCGGCGAACTGATACAATAGCCAAAAGGAAGGCCATTTTCCAGGTCAAAAGACGTAAATGAATGGAAGCCAAAGATTCAAACGGGGGTCTCTGAAGAACCCCCAGCACCAAATTGAGGTCC
The DNA here is from genome assembly GCA_037306005.1 of Rhinophrynus dorsalis. Taxonomy (NCBI): domain Eukaryota; kingdom Metazoa; phylum Chordata; class Amphibia; order Anura; family Rhinophrynidae; genus Rhinophrynus; species Rhinophrynus dorsalis. The sequence continues at coordinate 37,526,171 of CM074728.1, read as the reverse complement.
CACTGAGGAGCTGGACTCTTTAAAGCAGGTCGAACATGAGCCACACCCTGGAAGAAAACCTTAACATCAGGAAGAACGGCAATGCGTTCCTGGAAAAATACAGACAGAGCAGAAGTCTGAACCTTGAGAAAACTCAGGCTGAGTCCCTTCTCAACACCATCCTGCAAAAAGGCCAGGACCGTGGGAAGATGGAAATCGAGTGATAGATCCTTATCAGCACACCATGCAAGAAAAGTTGACCAAATTCGATGATAGATCTTGGATGACACAGGCTTGCGAGCCCTAAGCATCGTAGACACCACAGAAGAGAAAAACCCCTTCTTCTTCAGAATTGAGGATTCAACCTCCAAGCCATCAAATGGAGATGCTGAACATCCTCCTTCCATAGGTAGCCTTGAAGCAGCAGATCTGGACGGGCAGGGAGCGGGAAGGGATCCGCCACTGACATGGCCAGCAGGTCCGGATACCAGGACTGACGAGGCCAGTTCGGAGTGATTAGGATGACAGGACAACGCTCCACCTAAACATAGTAACATAGTAGATAAGCCGGAAAAAAGACATGCGTCCATCAAGTCCAGCCCATGCCAATAACACCCCTGTTGATCCAGAGGAAGGCAACAAAAAAGCCCTCTGGAGCAATTTCCAATGTAGGTGTGTAGGTGTGTGTTTGTGTGTGTGTGTCAAATAGTTCCCCGGATCAATATCCTATTTGCTTTGAAGCCATCTGTCATAACTGTCAATATTGTTCTGTGCTAGATAGGCATCCATTGCTTTTTTGAATGCAGTTACATTATCTGCAAGCACAACATCCCGAGGCAAAGAATTCCATAGCCTTACCGCCCTTACTGTAAAGAATCCCTGCCTGTGTTTTAGTCGAAAACGCCTTTCCTCAAGTCTTAATGGATGACCTCTTGTTCTTAGCTCAGCTCTTTGAATAAATAATTCATTGGATAGTTCTTTGTATTGACCTTGAATTTATTTGTAAATGGTAATCATATCACCCCTTAGACATCTCTTTTCTAATGTAAACAAACCCAGTTTGGCTAGTCTCTCTTTGTAACTCAGATCCTCCAATCCCTTTATCAGTTTTGTTGCACGTCTCTGAACCTTTTCCAGTTCAGTAATGTCTTTTTTTAGAACAGGCGCCCAAAATTGTACTCCATATTCTAGATGAGGCCTAACCAAGGATTTATACAGAGGTAGGATAATATTAGCATCCCTTGCTTCTACACCTCTTTTTATTCAGGCTAGTACTCTATTTGCTCTTGCAGCAGCTGAGTGACTCTGCACACTGCTGTGAAGTCTATTGTCTATCAGTACACCTAAATCTTTCTCTAATGAGGATTTCCCAAGTTGTTTCCCATTTAGAGTATATGTAGCAAGTTTGTTTCTACAACCCAAATGCATAACCTTACATTTATCTACATTAAATGACATCTGCCACTTTTCTGCCCATTCACTTAGTTTATCTAAATCCTTCTGTAGGGAAAAAACATCCAGCTCTGTATGTATTTCCTTACATAACTTAGTGTCATCAGCAAAGATTGAGATGCTACTTTCAATTCCCACTTCTAGATCATTAATAAACAAATTAAAAAGCATTGGGCCCAGGACTGAACCCTGCGGCACCCCACTTATAACCCTAGACAAATTTGAAAAAGTTCCATTTACAACAACTCTCTGCCATCTATCATTTAACCAGTTCTCAATCCATGTACAGATAACACCACCCAAACCGAAGCCTTTTAATTTATGCAGTAACCTGTTGTGAGGCACTGTGTCAAAGGCTTTTGCAAAATCCAAGTATACTACATCAACAGCAATTCCCCTGTCCAAATTACTACTCACTCTTTCATAAAATGCAAGTAAATTAGTCTGACATGATCTGTTCTTCATGAAACCATGCTGATTTCTACTAATGATATTGTTTGTCTTCACATAGTTCTGAATACTGTCAGTTAATAACCCTTCTAGTATCTTACCCACTATGGAAGTCAAGCTCACAGGTCTATAATTTCCTGGTTTGGATCTCCACCTTCAGCTTCTGGATGACTCTGATCAACAGAGGGAGAGGAGGGAAGATGTAGGCTAGGGAGAATTCCCAAGGGATTGACAATGCGTCCACCGCCAGAGCAAGTGGGTCCCTCCACCGAGAGCAAAACACTGGAACCTTTCTGTTGTGTCTGGTAGCCATCAGATCCACTACAGGTACCCCCCACATCTGGGTTAGAAGGTGAAACATCTCTGAAGAGCCCACTCTCCGCTGTCGACTGTGTGATGACTGAGGAAGTCTGCCATGACGTTGTCTACGCCTGGAATGTGTACCGCTGAAATGACGGGAACATGTGCCTCCGCCCAAGATAAAATGGCCTTGACCTCTAACCATGCGGCGAGACTTCTTGTGCCGCCTTGTCTGTTGATGTAGGCCACTGCGGTGGCGTTGTCGGACTCCACTCTGACTGGACAACCCTCCAGCTGGGATTCCCAGTGTCTCAGGGCAAGAAAGATGGCACGAAGTTCCAGAACATTGATGGAGAGGAGAGATTCTTCCAGTCCCCATTTTCCCTGAGCACTGAAACGACCCAACACTGCCCCCCTACCCCGGAGGCTGGCATCCGTCGTGACTGTGGTCCAGTAGGGAATCTGAAAGGACCTCCCTTTCAGGAGATGAGACAGGTCCAACTACCATTCCAAGCTCAGCTCGACATGAGGAGGCAGAGAGACTGACAGATGCAGATGATCTGGATGATTCCTGCACGTCTGAATGACGAACCTCTGAAGTTCCCTGGTATGAGCCATAGCAAATGGCACTGCCTCTATTGTGGAAATGAACTTTCCCACCAGAGAAGTCAACTTCGGCACTGGAACCCTCTCGAGATCCAGGATCTTGGATACACGGAGAGCAATCTGATGAGCCACTTCTTCCGGTAAAAACACCATGCACTGCTGAGGAGACCCAAGAAAAGGATCTGTTGAGATGGGATCAAGTCTGACTTGTCCAGATTCACAATCCACCCGTGGCGATTGAGCGTCTGGATGCACATCTGAACCTGCTGGTGAAGGATCTCCGCAGATGAAGCTTTCAGGAGTAAATCATCCATGTAGGGAGTCACTCTGATGCCATCCCGATGAAGCACAGCTATCAAAGCCCCCAAGACTCTCTGAAAAACCTGAGGAGCTGAAGTCAGCCCAAAGGGAAGAGCCGAAAATTGAAAATGGCCCCTGTGGCAGGCAAACCTGAGATACCGCCTGCTTTCCAGATGAATAGGGATGTGCAGATATGCATCCTGGAGGTCCAGAGAAGCAAGGAACTCCCCTGGAGATATAGCGGCTATCACAGTACGCAGGGATTCCTGACGATAGTGGGTACTCACAGAATAGGACGGACGCCCCCGTCCTTTTTGGCCACAACGAACAGGTTGGAATAAAATCCTGAACCTGTGTCCTCTGTAGGAACCAATTCCAGGACTTCTTTGTCCAAAAGATCCTGAATAGCGTCGAACAGACGTCTTTTTGTAGGTTCCTGAGAAGGACGAGTAAAATGGAACCTGAAAGGAGGAAGGGAAGAGAAAGGGATCCTGTACCCCTCTGATACCACCCAAACAACCCAAGGGTCCGCCACTGACTCCTCCCAAACCCGGCGAAAGATGTGGAGATGTCCACCTACAGCCGGATGTGGACCCGGGTTCGGTGAGTCATGCCGAAGCAGTCTTGGAGGTCTCAGCCTTGGGGGCAACTTTGGGCTTCCAGGACTGTTTGAGCTTGGAGGAGGAGCGCGCAGAGGACGGACCTGCCTCTGACGCTGAGCGTGTCTCAGTTTGGAAGGAACGAAAGGACCGATTGCGTTTGGCTGGAAATTTCTTTTTGAAGACTGATGGTAGAAGAGTACTTTTACCGCCAGTAGCCTCACTAATCATTTCCTTAAGCTCAGATCCAAACAGTGAAGTCCCTTGGAAGGGCAAAGAAAGCAAGGCTTTCTTAGAAGCGGTGTCAGCAGACCAAATTTTTAGCCAAAGAGCGCGTCTAGCCACCACAGATGAAGTGGAGGCCCTCACCATCATGCGCACAGCATCAAAAGCAGCGTCAGAAACATAATTCTGAGCTTCGGATATATTAGCAAGAAGTTGTAACTGCTCAGACACTGACGCATCCTGGCGAACCGCCTCAGTAAGCTATTCAGTCCAGACCGCAATGGCCCGGTTAACCCACGCCACTGCAAAGGTTGGACGCATGGCAGTGCCAATAGAGGCAAAAATAGACTTAAGACAAGTTTCTAACTTTTTATCCGTCCAATCTTGTAGGGCAGAAGCATCAGAGACAGCCAAGGCAGTAGATTTAGACAACCTAGAAACTGGAGCATCCACCTCAGGAGGATGAACCCATTTAGCCAGTTCAGTCTCAGGAAAAGGATAAAGTTTAGCAAACTTTTTTGATACAGAAGAAGATTTATCAGGATTTCTCCACGCATCAGAGACTAAACGTGCAAGAGTAGGATTAGTAGGAAAACATATAACAGTCTTAGAAGGTTTCTGAAACACATCCGTTGGGTCATGAGTAGATTCCTGACTCAAGGGAAGATTGATGGTGGTTAGCACAGCCCTGATCAAACCCTCAGCAGAGAGTTCAGGGTCACATTCATAAGGGTCACCAATGGACCTGGTAGACTCAATAACAGTGCCCTCCTCAAAATCAGAGTCCTGCAACAATTCTTCCTCAGAAGAATCAGACACATCAGGAGCACCCTGTGGCTTGGGCAGGGCGGTCCTGATAGTGGAGGGGGTCTGCCAAACCTGAAGAGCCCCCTGAACCTGAGAGGGAAAGAGCTTAAGAGTGGATCTGAGATCCCTAGTTGCAGCCTTGAACTCTTTCACCCAAGTTGGCTCAATGGCGTGACTGGAAAGCCCTGGGTTTCTGCCATGGCCTTCCGCACATTTTGGGCATAAATGACCAGAAAATTCTCTAGGTAGCCCAGAGTGACAAGAGGAGCAAAATGCAATGGGGGAAACTGACACCCCAGCCTCCTTAGTCTTGGGTCTAGCCCCTGACTCCAGTGGAGTAGACATGCTCACAGCGTCAGATATACTCCACTGACAAGAATCACCCAATTGAAGTGTGAAAGATTAAATATTCACCCCAGAAATGCTTAAAATTAAACTTATCTGGCAAGTGAAGGGTTAATCTGCGGAGGGGAGAGAGAGAAGGCTCGGTCCCTGCGTAGTATACTCGCTGAGAAGAACTCACAAAATGGCTGCCACGACGGGAGCCAATCAGAAAATGGGCGCAAAACAAGTGCTCATGGGAAACGTAGTTCTTCTCAAAAGTACCACAAAACAGAGCCCGAGGCCCCCCCAATACCCCCAACACACCGAATCATGCAACCGGATGATAGAGCAAGGGAAGACCAACAATTTGAGCCCACACTGAAGTCGCTGTGACAAGCGGTTCCAGAGATACGTCCCACACTGTGTAAACCCATAGAAAGTAAAGGAGCAATGGCGTCTATGCGGGAAAAGCGCGCTTAAAGGCGCGGAACATAAACTTTTAATAAAGTTACCAAACACATAGCAAACACATGTAAAACATGATAAAACAATATCCCAATGAGGAAAACAACAGGGAAAAGGTTAAAACCCACATAAACTGCTCCAAAACCCAGGGAATACACACAGACAATGTATAAATACAGTGCAATATAAAGAAAAACACCCAATGAGTGCTGGAGTGCATAATGAGGACTCCCAAATACAAGCCCAATGAAGGGACACTGTGGGACAAGTGGACCTTCAGCACTCAAAGGGTGGCTCACCTTTCTGCAGGACTTCTGTCTTCAGGTAACCATGTGAAAATAGGATTTTAGTCTTACCTGTTAAATCCTTTTCACTTAGTCCATACAGGTCACTGGTACTCTGGGAGGCGTAAGTCCCCTTTAATAGGCAGGAACAACTATGCAAATGATTTGCAAGGGGCGGAGCCTCCCCTCTTACTTAAGCCACCTTCTGGCCAGAGCCACTTAGATTGATTTGAGACCCTAAAACTGACCTCAGGTAAGCAAAAAGAAAGACTCCTGTGAGCATGCCCGAACGGTCTCCCACTGGATGCCACAGGAGAACCAAGACTAGTCCCTTGACAGGGTGGGAGACCAGTGACCTGTATGGACTAAGTGAAAAGGATTTAACAGGTAAGACTAAAATCCTATTTTCACTGTCGTCCAATACAGGTCACTGGTACTCTGGGATGTACAAACATTGAGCTGATCCAGAGGTGGGAAGAAGGCAAGGACCAGGCGCAAGGCCCAAGTCACTAGAACTGCTATGACCCAGTTAATAACATAGCCCAAACTGTAAGTGTCAACGGACACCAACCAAGGGAACAATCCCTGAACTAACACAGCACACGGAACCAGAGCCAACCGGGCTCAACAGTAAGGAAGCACTAAGGATCACAGAGCGGAAGACCTACACAGGCAAGAATGCCTCCAGGACCTTCCTTCCAAAACTGGCATCAGCCAAAGCCAGTACATCAACTCGATAGTGCTTAGAAAAAGTGTGCACAGAGGACCAAGTGGCCGCTCTGCACAGTTGATCAGCAGAAGCTTGATTCTTGTAGGCCCAAGAGGCCCCAATAGATCTGGTGGAATGGGCAGTCACCCGGAGGGGAACATGCTTATTCCTCAACTTATAGGCTTCACGGATAGTAGCCTTAATCCAAGAGGCAATGGTAACTTTGGAAGCCGGTCTCCCTGCCCTAGGCCCCTCAGGAATGACGAATAGAGCGTCAGACTTCCTGATAGACTCGGTGCGATGAACATAAAACTTGAGGCAACGCACCACATCCAACAGATGGAGATCTCTTTCCTTGTCAGATGAAGGATTAGGGCAGAAAGAGGGAACCACAATCTCCTGATTGATGTGAAACTCGGACACAACCTTGGGTAAGAATTCCTTGGTAGTGCGAAGCACAGCTTTATCCCTGTGGAACACCAGGTAAGGAGGTTTACAAGACAAAGCCTGTAACTCTGCTACCCGGCGAACTGAAACAATAGCCAAAAGGAAGGCCATCTTCCACGTCAAGAGACGTAATGGAATGGAAGCCAAGGATTCAAACGGTGGTCGCTGGAGAACTCCCAGCACCAAATTGAGGATGGAGAGAAGGGATTCCTCCAGACCCCATTTCCCCTGAGCACTGAAGCGACCCCAGACTGCACCCCAGCCCCGAAGGCTGGCATCCGTAGTGACTGTGGTCCAACGAGGAACTAGAAAGGATCTCCCTTTCAGGAGATGAGAGAGATCTAACCACCAGTGCAGACTCGACTCGACATGAGGAGGAAGAGAAACAGACAGATGTTGATGATCTGGATGATTCTTGCACGTCTGGATCACAAATCTCTGAAGTTCCCTGGAGTGGGCCATGGCAAATGGAACTGCTTCGATCGTGGAAATGAACTTCCCCACTAAAGACGACAACTTCGGTACTGGAACCTCGTCCATGTCCAGAATCCCAGCCACTCTGACGGCTATCTGGTGAGCCACATCCTCTGGAAGAAACACCATGCATTGTAGAGTGTCGAACAGGAGACCCAGGAACAGAAGCCTCTGAGATGGAACCAAGTCCGACTTGTCCAGATTCAGGATCCAGCCATGACGGTTCAGGGAGTGCATGCACTTCTGTAATTGCTGACGGAGAAGCTCCGCTGAGGAGGTTTTCAGTAGGAGATCGTCCATGTATGGGGTCACTCGGATCCCATCCTGATGAAGCACCGCTATCAAGGATCCTAACACCCTCTGGAAGACCTGAGGGGCTGAAGTCAGCCCGAAGGGGAGCGCTGCAAACTGAAAGTGTCCCCTGTGGCAGGCAATCCTGAGATACCGCCTGCTCTCTGGATGAATAGGGATGTGAAGATAAGCATCCTGAAGGTCCAGGGAGGCAAGAAACTCCCCTGAAGACATTGCTGCAATCACAGAACGCAGAGATTCCTGGCGGAAGTGGGAGTCACCACATAGGCATTGAGATCTTTGAGATCCAAAATGGGACGAGCTCCTCCGTCCTTTTTGGCTACCACAAACAGGTTGGAATAGAATCCTGAACCTGTGTCCCCTTGAGGAACCGCCTCCAGGACCTCTTTGTCCAAGAGATCCTGAATAGCGTCGTCGAACAGACGCCTTTTTGTGGGTTCCTGAGAAGGACGAGTAAAATGGAACCGAAAAGGAGAAAGGGAAGAGAAAGGGATCCTGTATCCCTCTGACACCACCTGAAGAACCCATGGGTCCGCCACTGACTCCTCCCAAATCCGGCGAAAGATGCGGAGACGACCGCCTACAGCCGGATGCGGACCCGGTTCGGCGAGTCATGCCGAAGCAGTCTTGGAGGTCTTGGCCTTGGGGGCAACTTTGGGCTTCCAGGACTGTTTGGGCTTGGAGGAGGAGCGCATAGTGGGAGGACCCGTTTGGGCCGAGGAGCGTGTCTCAGTCTGAAAGGAACGAAAGGACCGATTGCGTTTGGCTGGAAACTTTTTCTTAAAGACTGAGGGTAGAAGAGTACTTTTACCGCCAGTAGCCTCACTGATCATTTCTTTGAGTTCAGACCCAAAAAGCAAATTCCCCTGAAAGGGCAAGGAAAGCAAGGCTTTCTTAGAGGCTGTATCAGCAGACCAAATTTTCAGCCAAAGAGCGCGTCTAGCCACCACAGAAGAAGTGGAGGCCCTCGCCATCATGCGCACAGCATCAAAAGCAGCGTCAGCAACATAGTTCTGAGCTTCAGTGATATTAGCAAGGAGCTGCAACTGTTCAGATACTGGCGCATCCTGGCGAACTGCTTCAGTCAGTCGTTCAGTCCAGGCCGCAATGGCTCTATTAACCCATGCCACAGCAAAGGTTGGACGCATGGCAGTGCCAATGGAGGCAAAAATAGATTTAAGAGAAAGCTCCAGCTTTTTATCCGTCCAATCCTGCAGGGCAGAGGCATCAGAGACAGCCAAGGCGGTAGACTTGGATAGTCTAGAAACAGGAGCATCCACCTTGGGAGGATGAACCCATTTTGCCAGCTCAGCCTCAGGAAAAGGGTATAGCTTAGCAAACTTCTTAGAGACAGAGGAAGATCTATCAGGATTCTTCCATGCCTCAGAGACCAGACGGGCAAGAGTAGGGTTAGTTGGAAAACAAACAACTGGTTTAGATGGCTTTTTCTGAAAAACATCAGTAGGATCATAAATTGGATTCCTGAGTCAGAGGAAGGTTGAGCGTATTCAGAACCGCTCTGATCAGACCCTCAGCCGAGACTTCAGGGTCACACTCATAGGGGTCCCCAATGGACCTGTTAGATTCAATAACAGTACGTTCCTCAGCATCAGAATCCTGTAAGAGTTCTTCTTCAGAAGAATCAGTGACATCAGGAGCTCCCTGTGGCTTAGGCAGGGAGGTCCTGATGGTAGAGGGGGTCTGCCAGACCTGGAGAGCCCCCTGTATCTGAGAGGGAAAGAGTTGAAGCGTGGATCTGAGATCCCTAGTGGCAGCTTTAAACTCCCTCACCCAAGATGGCTCAATAGCGTGGCTGGAAAGCCCAGGGTTGCTATCTTGACCAGTACAATTAGGGCATAGATCCCCCACATTATCGGTAGACAGCCCAATGTGGCAAGAGGAGCAAAACGCCATGGGGGTAGCAGACCCCCCATCCTCCTTAGACTTGGGTCTAGCCCCTAGCTCCAGTGAAGTAGACATGCTCACAGCGTCAATATACCCCACTAATAACACTATCACCCAGAAAAAGTGTAAATGATTAAAGTTTCACCCCAGAAATGTATAAATTCGGACTTATCTGGCCAGCGAAGGGGTAATCTGTGGAGGAGAGAGAAGGCTCGGTCCCTGTGTAGTGTACTCGCTTAGGAAAAGTACCACAAAATGGCGGCCGTCATGATAGCCAATCAGAAACGAGCGCGAACCAAGCGCTCATGGGAAATGTAGTTTTCCCTAACAAGTACCCCAAACAGTGCCCGAAGCCCCCCTGAGCACCCCACATACATAAAACACATTCCGGATGATAGAGAAGGAGCCTAGCATTAAAATGAGCCCTCTCTGAAGTTGCTGTGACAAGCGGTTCCAGAGATATGTCCCACACTGTGAATTCTCATAGAGAGTAAAGGAGCCCTTGCGTCTGAGCGGGAAAAAGCCGCACTTAAAGGCGCGGAACACCATTTTTAATAAAGTTTAAGAAAACATTAAAAAGTGCCCAAACAAGCATGAAACACATAAGAAACATAAGTAAATGAATACCCAAAGCTCCAAAACCCAGAGAATACCACAGAAATTGCATAAAACAGTAATAATGCAATAACAACACCCTATTAGTGCTGGAGTGTATTGTAACTCCCAAATACAAGCCCATCAAAGGGACACTGTGGGGACAAGTGGACCTTCAGCACTCAATGGGTGACTCACCTTTCCTGCAGGACTTCTGTCTTCAGGTGACCATGATAAGGTGGGAAAGAACCAGAGGTAAATTCCCCAGTAGGGAAGCTGCTTAACACAAGCTGTCCCCTCTTCAGGGCATAAGGTCCACAGAAATCCCTGGAAGCTGCACCAGCCACTTTAAATAGGGCAATTCACAGCCATGGTCACCCTCCTAATGGTGGTATTCCATATTTGAATCAAAAAATAATAAAACACTAAGATGCATAGATGTTCTCTACCTGGTGTGCAAGGCACTCCAGGAACAAATCAATCTAAGTGGCTCTGGCCAGAAGGTGGCTTAAGTAAGAGGGGAGGCTCCGCCCCTTGCAAATCATTTGCATAGTTGTTCCTGCCTATTAAAGGGGACTTACGCCTCCCAGAGTACCAGTGACCTGTATTGGACGACAGTGAAAAGGGAATTAACCAAAGGAAAATCCCCACCAGGGAAGCTACTTGAATCAAGTTGTTCCCTCATCAGGGCATAAGGCCCACCAGAAAATCCCTGGAAGCTGCACTAGCCACTTTGGAGAGGGCAATTGTCAGCCATGGTCACCCGCCTAATGGTGGTATTCCATATTTGAAGAAAACAATAAAAAAACTAAAAAGTTGATTGAGAGATGTTCTCCACCTGATGTGCACAGCACGCAGGAACAAATCATTCTGGCTTGTTCTGGCTGAGGGCAGCTTAAGAGGGAGGGGAGGCTCCACCCCCTGCATACATTTAGAGAAATGTTCCTGCCTACTTAAAGGGGTGGATCGCCTCCCAATGTACCAGTAACATGTATTGGACGACAGTGAAACATGAAAAACATACAGGAAACATGTATGCATACTGAGAAAAACACTAACACAGTAAGGAAAGTGTCAGAAAAACATGTCAAACCAGCAAAGGGTTAAGTTATCACATAAACCTGCTCCAAAAACCCAACACATATATACCCAATGAGTGCAGGAGTGTGCAATGAGAACTCCCAAATACAAGCCCATAGAAGGGGCACTTTGGGACAAGTGGACCTGCAGCACTCAAAGGGTAGCTCAGCTCACCTGCAGATCTTCTGTCTTCAGGTTACTATGTAGTGAGAATTACCTCAGTGGGTAATCCATGGGGAAGCACTTGTACCCAAGATTTTCCCCCTTCAGGGCTTAAGGTCCACCAAAAAGCACCTGGACACTGAGCTAGCCACATATAAGGGCATTTGTCAGTCATGGTAACCCGCCTAATGGTGGTTTTCCACATCTGACAGAAAAATAAAAAAGAAACTAAAACGAACAATGAGATGTTCTCCACCTGGTGTGTTCACACCCAGGAACAAACAATTCTGGAGGAGGCTAGCTGGGCGGCAGCCTGAGTGGGAAGGGAGGCTCCACCCCCTGCATACATTTAGAGAATGTTCCTGCCTACTTAAAGGGACTGACACCTCCCAGAGTTACCAGTATCCTGTATCGGACGACAGAGAAAAGAAACTAAAACTAACGACGAATGTTCTCCACCTGGTGTTGTCGCACCAAAGGAACAAACAATTCTGGAGATGGTTAACTAGGCTGCAGCCTGAGAGGGAAGGGAGGCTCCACCCCCTGCATACATTTGGAGAATGTTCCTGCCTACTTAAAGGGGCTGACGTCTCCTAGGGTTACCAGTAACCTGTATTGGACAACAGAGGAATCACATTTGAATCAATTGCATTGTGTTTTTGTTCCATGTGGTATAGTAGTAATCCTTACAACAGGATTGCTATGCTTTTATCTTGTAATTTATATTGCCTGTTCAGTTCAAGGGAAAATTGCTTACTTGAGCATCACAAGGGAATGAGGTTCATTGCTTGGCAATGTGTTGTGCACCCCTCTGGTCCTCAAGCAGTTAAAACACTGAACAAGAATGGTAGAAGTTTGATATCTCAAATGTATGTTAGATTTTAAAAAATTCAGAGTGCAGGGTTGTGGTGTTTTCACTCCTTGGCTGTCACAATCTACTGTGAGGCTTCCAACATTCAAGGGGTTAATTTTATACTAGAGAAGCTTTGAGAGAATTATATAAATCCCATCAGAATTGATGGTTGTACTTTAATGGTACATAACTTTAAAGGCAAAATTTGTTGGTGTTAATGGTGAAATCTACAGTCCCATCCATCCCAGTGAAATGATCAGTATAAATCTGGAGGATAACTGTCTGATTGCTCATTGGGTTTCCAGCTGAGTCTGTCAGGAATACCTCTGTGTCAGGGGCATATTGTCAGTAATGTCACAGGTCCTGACAGAGAATGGAAATGGATCAGAAGAGTCATTTCGTTTGACTAGTTGAAACGTGGTTTCCAGGGGTGCACCCAGGTGTAAGCCCTCTGGCATTCAGGAGGTTAAAAAGGCATTTTGTAGTGCACTGGTTTACAATGGAACTGTCACTTTGTAATAAATAGGTGTTTTTAACTATTTGAGTGCCAGAATGGCATATAACATATTGCATTGGATAACTCTCTGGCACTAAAAGGGTTAAAAGCTTTCATATTCATATATGTTTGTTAGCCATGTTTTATTTAAAGCAATAGTGTGAGATTGTAGCTTTAGGTGCTGGTCAGTGTTTGTGGTACTCTTTATTACCATGTGATTTCTTTCTGGAATTTTAAATTGTAATATGATGTAAGTTTATTGTTGTTGCTCTTATTTATTTGCACTTTTTGTATGTATTAACATCCTCATAGCATTTGTGCATGTAATGTCATAGTGTGGCCACCAGGACATGGCTGTGGCCGCAGTGTGGCCACCAGGACATGGCTGTGGCCGCAGTGTGGCCACCAGGACATGGCTGTGGCCGCAGTGTGGCCACCAGGACATGGCTGTGGCCGCAGTGTGGCCACCAGGACATGGCTGTGGCCGCAGTGTGGCCACCAGGACATGGCTGTGGCCGCAATGTGGCCACCAGGACGGCTGTGGCCGCAGTGTGGCCACCAGGACATGGCTGTGGCCTCAGTGTGGCCACTAGGACATGGCTGTGGCCGCAGTGTGGCCACCAGGACATGGCTGTGGCCACAGTGCGGCCACCAGGACATTGTGGTGGCCGCATTGGTGGCCACCAGAAAAAATTCCTTGAGAACCACTGGTCTATATAAACTTTCATCCGCCATCATCAGTTACATGTACAGGCTGCAGCATTTTCAAAGTTTGGGAGGAAAGTGTTACATGCTGCTACAAAATCCTAGATGGTAAGATCTGCCCATTCCTGAATTATTATTTATTCTGGCTGTAACTCAGATATATTTATATAATTCTATATATAAATCAATAGTTATTGGTCTAACATTATGCATACCCCACAGTGGTACAGCTATGATATTACCCATTCGTTATATTGGCTGTAAAAGGGGACACGGAGGAAAAGGATGACATTTCTTACCATTATTTCCTTTTCCTCCGTGTGGCTCCACGGTGCACCTGCCCTTTAATCTCTCTATATTCTAGCTTACAGATGTAGCATATGCTGACAGAAGGGAAAAGCAAGGGGAGCCTTTTTAAACTACTTCCGGAGCAAGGTATTATACCAGCTGGTTGGAGGGACATAACCCATTTGTTATATTGGCTGCGGGGAACAAAGGGGAAAAGGAAATAATGGTAAGAAATAAATTTCATCCTTTCTTCAAAGAAACTGCAAAGAGGAAACTGTAGATTATCAACTGATATTATATAGAGATATTATGTAGGAAGATGTTCTGGGGTGGGGTCATAAAAACAGGATCAAAGAAGAGAAACTTGTATTTGTATATAATTAGTCCCATATACTGAAAAGATAAGCAAGTCAGAAAATTTTGGCAGACTCTGACATGACTATAAAATTCCTCTTTATAATAAAATTTGACCCATATCTTATTCATGAGGCAAAGTGTAAACTTAATGGTCTTGTGTCTTTTTTTCCCATCCTCATTTACTATGTTAATACTAGTGTAAAAGCCTGTGTACACGGGCAAAGGTCTGGGTAATGTTAACCCTTTGAGTGCCAGAGAGGTAAGCAACGCTGCGCCTCTGGCACTCAAAGGGTTAAGCTGCCGCTACCTCACTGCTCCACGCGATGCAATCTTGCGCAGTAGAGACTGCCCAAACATGCACAGTCTGTACTGTGCATGACGGCTTCTGACAAACATCCTAGCAAATTATTATATAGGATGTTAGGAGGAACAAAAGAAGCCTAATGTCTTAGGAAAAACCTAGTCCCTTGGGGGAGTGGCTACCTAAACCCAAGGTGGGCTGCGTAAGATGCTTAAATTACACTACATGCAATACAATGTTGACCAAAAATAACTTCACTCATCCACACACTAATGAGCGCATTAAAATTACACAAAGACTAACCTGTACTTTGTGATTTAGTTGATTATATTCCAGCATGCGCTATTCTACGTGGGAAAAGCAAGTAAAACTTTCCACAAATGAATGGTGAATCACAGGACCACTATTAGGCAGGCCATTGAAAAGGGCCATACGGATAGACCCATTGCTTGGCTTTTTTTTTTTTTCGAAAGGACACCTATTATATAGCCTGGTGAGTATCCTTATTGAACACTCAAATATACGCAGGGATGCTCTAAATAAAATTAATACAGATATAGCATGAATTGAATCAGGTTACTCACGTGCTGGTATTTCCGGTTTGTGTTCCCAATAAACTGTATAACTGCCTCAGGGGAATGACAATTGTCCCTGAAGAGACAATCACTTCTTCAAATAATATATGACCGATCGCTTCAATGAATATAGGTTGATGATCCAGGGAAATATCCTACTGCCATTTGGAGTGAGGAAGGATTTTTTTTTACAACTTGGGGTTTAATTGGAAATGGCTTCCATTGTTGTTGTTTTTCTGCCCTACTCTGGATCAACAGGGGTGATTTGGCATAGCAACATAGTTGGTGAGACTAAAAAAGACATGCATCCATCAAGTCCATCCCATGCCTAAACACCCCCCTTTGATCCAGAGGAAAGGAAAATTAAAAAAAAAAACCAATTGAAGCCATTTCCAATTAGGCCCCAGGTTGGTAAAAAATTGATGCAGATCTACCTTATATTATTGAAGCAGATACCTCTCAAAGTTCTGTTGGAGCTGTGCTGTCTCAACGGAGTGGTACCACAGATTTAGTATACCCAGAGGCTCCCTTTTTTTTTTTTTTTTTAGAAACTGTCACTTTCACAAAGAAGTAAAGAACTTCTGTCCATCGCTCTTGAAGAATGGTGCAATTTGTTAGAAGGTGCTAAACACCCCTTTACCATCTTCTACCAATCTTTGGAACTTGGAATACATACCAACTGCTAGAGATCATACCGAGGTTAGGCAAGATGGGCCATATTTTTTTACCGTTATCAATTTCATCATACCTAGAAGTCCACATTCTCGAAACTGAAAGGCTGATTCACTCCCCCTTCAGTTCCCTGTGGATCACCCCGTTTCTGAAGACACTATTTTGGCTCCTGGCCATTTTCTTCTCATATACTCAAATATCTATGCCCAGATCAAATCCTTAAATAATTTTTAGGACTCAATCTTCCTCCAAGGTTATCACTAGTACCGATATGTACCAAGAGAGTTGGATTCTTTTCCAGCCCCTCCCAATAATATTTCTACCCTATACACAATATGTGATATTTCACATTGAAACATTGACATACTTCTTTAAAATCACTTTATGGTGAGAAGGCCTGTGAGTCCTTGCCTTACTTTGTGATCTACATACCAAAATGTGACAGACTCTGTAGGATGGACAAAAACACAATGTCTTATTCTATGGCTACTCACCACTCTGAAGAATCACATTTTAGCTCTCTAGGACCTCCTGGTTCCTGTGTTCCATATTGGACGTACGAGAAATACTACCTTTTTAATGCAATATATTGTCTATTACATGACCTTATGATGCGATATTTATATGTATTATAGCCTTAAATTTGCTGCCTCTGTTATTCTTTGTTTTTGTCTCTATGCTGTTCAGTAAGTATCACACTGATGGTTTTGACATAGTATCGACAAAAGCAAGACTTTGTTTTACGTGTATGTATGGTTTATTTACCCAGTGTGATACCATCTGCCGTTTCTGTTGATAGTAAGCACCAATTTAGTGCTATGGATGGAAGAACAGTGAACTCCATCAGACATTAGAAACAATTAGCTGCCGCTCTGAGATGTCCTTGCTTGCCTCGTCCAAAAGAAGCACTCTGTGCTTCTACATTTCTATTCCACTTTCTGGGCTACTTATCCCTGTGATTTTACTATGCTACACAATTCCTGTACTACAGAATGGGATGCAGTGCCCATGTGTGTGTGTAGTACTGAAGCACTGGTCCTTCAGACTTCAATAGCATTTGCACATGGGGTATAATTTGCTAAGCAAGAGAAGGTACAAACAAAGAGGAAGGTGCTCACAGGGTTAACAAGTAGATGGGCTACAGAAAAGTACAGGAATGTTTTTCTCTAAAGTGTCTCATTCGCCTGTGGGGGGATATTAAACCTGCAGACAAAGACAAAAAGGAATGGGGGTGCTTACGAATATACAACAGGCTTCGTCTTGTATTGTATTAGAAAAGAGATCCAACCAGTGTATAGCCACAGAGGTTAGCCTGTCCTTTTATAGGTACCCCGGTAAGAACGGGTTCAGCAAGAAGGAAATTATCAATACCACAAGTAAAAAGTATAAAATAAAAATCTATTTTATTTAAACAAGGTGTAGTGCCTCCTTTAGCGGCATGGATTGACGCTAAAAATACCTTGGAAAACTACATGCATGGAGGTTAAACAGGCAGAAGAGATATAGGGAGATCTGGTCCCACTGGGATGACTCTGAATACGCTTCCTAACCATCCTAGGTCACCTCCTATGCTTCTCCGCCCCCTCTTTGGGAGACAAGATGCAGTGATATGCTGAGTAGACCTTTCATATGGGTTTGTAGCCCCCTTTCTCTCCTTCCCACACCACCCCCTCCCTCCCTCCACCTTTTCCTCTTTTCTTTTTCCAACACTTGAAGATGCTCTTACAACTTGAGACCCCCTTGGGAGGTCTTCATTAGCCTATTCTCCCTCCATCCTCATGGGAGGATATCTTCTCTATCTACTCCCTCCTCTCTTTCTCTGATGACCTTCACCACACATGGCCATCTGTGGCCCTAGGCCTCCTTCTGTAGAACAAGTAGTTTAGGCCGCACCTCTCAGAGTATTATGCTATGCCAATTGCCCTATTGGGGGCCTGTTGCAATGCTGAGGAGGCTGTATTATAATGCTTCTATGACATGCTACTTGCATTGAATATGATTAGATGTGGCGATGCTTTCTTTTTCTATTCCTGTCAATCACTTTATAGTACATATGCAATTTATTGTAAAATCTCTTTCTTTAATAAAACATAAACAAATAAAGAAAAGGCATCATCACATACTATGATATGTATTCATTTTGTGCATATTATTGAGATACCTATATACATAATAGGCTCTCAGAGAACTTTTTTTTTGGATAAAATAACATTTATTTCAACATTTTAGTCCGGTAGGGACCATAATCCAATGTGAGTGCCTGCTTTCTATACTTTATTGATTAGTAAGCAGTGCAAATGTGGGAGAATGCAAGAGATGGTGGGCGTGAGAATGTGCACACAAGTCACTGAGATCTTGCACAAGACAGGTCACAAGAGAAAGAGTGAGATAACTGGAGAAAGCATAAAAGAGGACAAATGCGAGATTACATATTCAGATCTAAAGAACAAAAGATGTCGACAGGAGTAGTGAGAAAGCAGGAGTGAGACAGTGAGAGACAATGAGTGACAAGGTGTTGTATCTGTATATATTACCAGGCAATATTTGTGTATGTTACATGACCCAGGAAACACCAGGGTAATTTGAACATACATATATATCCTATATAATAATTCGCCAAGTTGTGTGTAATGCCAGACATGCGCAGTAGACACTGCTGCGCATGCGGCAGTCATACGCAGTAGAGACTGCCGGCGCCGTGGCTGATACAGAGCTGGGCGCTCCGAAGGAGCGTCCAGCTCTGTATTAGCAGAGGTGCGGGCAGTCTCCACTGCGTGTGACTGCCCCGCGACCTGCTGCCAGAGGCTCCGTATCAGCCGAGGCGCGGGAGACCCGCGACCGGCTGCCAGAGGCACTGTGGCCCGTGTAACGGACTGTTCAACTAATTATATATATATATATATATATATATATATATATATATATATATATATATATATATATACACACACACACGTATGAACACACATATTTTACACATAAACAAAACACTTCATATGGTGGTAGGAAGGACATATACCTAGGTAAGTCGTTCATTTAAACAAATGAAGAACAGCTTAACCCTTTGAGTGCCTGAGAGGTATGCTTTGCAATGTGTTGCATACCACTCTGGCACTCATATGGTTAAGAGCCACTCTTAACATGTAGTTCTCCAACAATAAAAGCAAGAGCTACAGCCGAAATCTCTTCTGTGACACTGTTTGGTTAAGAATAGTACAAAGGGAAATACAAACCATGCAAACTGTAATCTCGTCACCCACTTCGACTCGGTTAATTTCCAGAATTTTTTCGAGAAGCTTCATATTTTGTAGGAGCCAAGAAAAAGCCAGCAGCAGCTCCCTGCTGCCCTCTAAACCATCATGATTGAGATTATAGAACCTTGATCTTGCATAGCCTTGATTTCGCAGTACAGAATATACATATCTTATTTGATTAACTGGAAAAAAGACAAAAAGGTCAAGTTACATAATATTCAAATATTTTAATTTACGTAAATAAGGAAACAATCAGACGTGAGGTGAAGCTAACTTAATTTTGGCATTAGCCTTGCATAATCTGATTGAGATTTTTTGCAAAATCACGTTAAGCGCACTATCAAAATTATCTCAAATTCACTTCTACATATTTCACAAAGAAAAAAGACCAAAGAGAGAGCACTATAAGAGGATTTTAGTCTTACCTGTTAAATCCTTTTCTCTGAATCCAAATAACTCACAGGTAGCATTGGGAGGTGACAGCTCCTCCCAATGGGCTGGAACAATTCTACAAAGAAGTGCAGGGGTGGAGCCTCCCCCTCCTCCATATCAGGCTACCTCACTAGCCCTGCCCAGATAGATTTGAGAAAATAAAACTACCAGTAAGATAGCAAGAAGGGAGAGAGGAAAACTCATGTGAGAGATGAACCCAATAGGACTCCGACGTCCAGGCACAGTAGATGCAGCATGGTCCCTTTCACTGGGTGGGAGACCTGTAAGTTATATGGACTAAGAGAAAAGGATTTAACATGTCAGACTAAAATCCTCTTTCCTCTGTCATCCATTATAACTCACAGGTACCATGGGGATGTACCAACATTGAGCTCCCAGAGTAGGAAGAAGGAAAGGAACAAGCGCCGGTCCCCATGATACCAGAGTTCCCCTGGACTATCCAGGATACGGAACAGCCCAAACTAACAAAGTGTCAACAGACACTGAACAACATAACACAGAACAAAAGAACTAGAGCCAACAGGGCTCAACAGTTAAAAAGCTATATGGCACAGGAAGGATAAAGTCCTAGACAGGCAAAGCTGTTTCCAGGACTTTCCTACCAAAGCTGGACACATCGACACAGTAGTGTTTGGCAAATGTGTCCACAGAAGACCAACTGGCCTCCTTGCACAGGTTTTCAGCAGAGGCCTGATTCTTGTAGGCCCAGAAGGCCCCAACAGACCTGGTGGAGTGTGCTGTAATGTGGAAGGTAAAAGGTTTCCCTCTGAGCTCATCAGGCTTGCAGATGGTAGACTTAATCCAGGACGCAATAGTCACCTTGGACGCAGCCAAACCAGCCCTAGGACCCTCAGGGATGAAAAATAATACATCAGCCTTGTGGAAAAAGACTCAGTATGGTATACATAGAACTTGAGGCAGCGTACCACATCTAACAAGTGGAGATCCCTCTCCTTGTCAGATTTAGGGTCAGGACAAAAAGGAAGGCACAGCAATCTCACGATTGATGTGGAACTGAGAGACCACCTTAGGAAGAAATGCCTGGGAGGCACGGAGAACAGCTTATACTTGTGAGACACCAGGAAAGGCGGTTTGCAGGACAATGCCTGCAGTTCAGCAACCCTGCAAACAGAGACCACAGCCAAGAGAAAAGCCATCTTCCATGTCAAAAGAGCAGAGGTATGGTGTCCGCTGCAAGACTCCCAAAACCAGATTAAGGTCCCACTGGGGAGTGGGAGCTTTATAGGCAGGAAAAGCATGAGCAACACCTTGAAAGAAGACTTTGACATGTAGCACTATGTCTCTGGTAGAAGACAGAAAGCCGAGGTCTGCACCTTCAAGGAACTAAGGCAGAGACCATTGTTCAGACCATCCTGCAAGAAGGAAAGGATGGAAGGAAGATCAAATTCCTGTGAAGACAGATCCCTGTCCACACACACCAAGAATGAAAGGTAGACCAAACCCTGTGGTAGGCCTTAGAGGAAACTGGCTTCGTGGCTTGGATCATGGTGCATGTCACCTCAGAAGAAAAGCCCTTCCTCTTTAAGACAGAGGCTTCAATAGCCATGCCGTCAAAGCCAGACTGTCCACATCCTCTCTCCAGATGTAACCCTGGAGGTAGTGATCCGGTCTGCATGGCAGAGGAAATGGATCCTGATCACACAACGCCAACAGTTCCGTACATCAAGTTTGTCTGGTCCAATAAGGTGCGATCAGGATGACCCACGCACTGTTCATCCAAATTTTCCTCAACACCCTGAGGATGAGAGGAAGAGGAGGAAAAATGTAAGCTAGATAAAAGCTCCAACGAATGGACAAGGAGACCACTGCAAATGCCAGAGGATCCCCCTATCAAGAACAAAACATCAGACCCTTCCTGTTGCCCCGTTAGCTATCAGGTCTATCCAGAGACACCCCCATTTCTGCACTAACAGGTCTAAGACCTCCAGATGGAGCTCCAGCTCCCTGGTGTCCACTGTCTGGCGACTGAGGCAGTCCACCAGAACGTTCTGTATGCCTGGAATGTGCACAGCAGATATGGCAGGAACGTGTTCTTCTGCCCAGGCAAAAATAGCCTTGACCTCTGACCAAGCAGAAGTGCTTTTTGATGTAAGCCACGGTCATTGCATTGTCTGTCTGGACGTGGACTGGTCAGACCTTCAGTGGAGAGGACCAATACACCAGTGCATGAAGAATTGCTCTGAGCTCCAGAATGTTGATGGGCAGGAAGGTATCCTCAGCAGTCCATCTCTCCTGAACCCCCTGGTGACCCAAGACAGCTTCCCAGCCATAAAGCCTGGCGCCCGTCATCACCAAATTTCCAGTAATGGATAACAAAGGGCCTCCTTTTCTCCAGGTTGGAACAGTCCACCCACCAGAGGAGGTCCTGTCTCACTTCCTGGGGAAGAGAGACCAGACAATCCAAGAGATCCGGATTCCCTCGGCAAGCCCGGAGAGTGAACTTCTATAGCTCCCTGGTGTGTGCCATGGAGTAAGGAACCGCCTCCAAGGTGAATATCATCTTGCCCACCAGGGATGAGAACTTGCGAAACGGAGCTGAGGTCCACCCCACAGCCCAGAACACCTTGTTCATGATCTGCTGAACAGAGTCCTCTGTCAGAAAGACTATACCCGGACAGGTGTCGAACCAGGCACCAAGGAAAACCAGTTCCTGAAAAGGAAATGTAGCAGACTTGTCCATGTTCAGAATCCATCCATGCTGGAGGAGGATCTGAGCACAAGATCCCTGGAAGGTGCCTTCAGCAGAAGGTCGTTCATATGCGGAGTCCCCTGAATCCCCTCAGAGTGCAGGAAGGCAATCAGTGCCCCTATGACCTGTGCAAACAGTAAGGAGCCATGGTGAGCCCAAAGGGCAGAGCAGTGAACTGGAAGTGCCCCAAGGTGCAAGAGAATCTGAGGTACTTCTGACTGTCCGGATGAACTGGAACATGCAGGTAAGCATCCTGCAGATCCAGAGAAGCCAGAAATCCCCCTGGACTCATCGCTGCAATGACAGACAGCAAAGACTCCATATCGTAGAGTGTATAGACCATGATAGAGTTGAGGTCCTTGAGGTTCAGTATGGGACGACTGCTGCCATCATTCTTGGGAACTACAAAGAGGTGGAACCTGAGAAAGGACTCCCTTGTCCAAGAGAGCCTGGACCTCCCCATTGAAAAGACTGAGCTTTTCTGGACCCAGAGGGGATCGAGAAAGGAAGAATATGAAGGGAGGTAGGGATGTGAAGTGAATCCTGTAACCTCCTGACACCACCCGTGCAGCAGGCGACCACCCACAGGGAGATGCAGACCAGGGTTCAGTGGAGAAGGGCTTGGATCTCCACTGCTGCATGGGCTTGGGGATGGAGCGTGGGGTGCTGGCCTGAGACCCATCCAGACTCTGCCTTTGCACTTCAGTTTGGCAGGGATGAAAAAAACGCTGTTTCCTCGCCAGATTAGGGTGTTTTGGGGACCTGAGGAAACAAAGTGCTCTTGCCCCCCCCAATTGCCTCACTGATGATATTCTTCAGTTCAGGCCCAAAAAGAGACGTGCCCTGAAAGGGGAGAGAAATTAGTGACTTCTTAGAAGATAAGTCAGCAGACCACATCTTGAGCTACAGAGTGCATCTAGCAGCCACGGAGAAGGCAGAAGCCTTAGCCTCAAGCCTGACAGCATAAAAAAGGGCATCAGTTACATAGTTCTGAGCCTTAGACGTGTTGCCTAAAAGGGCCAAAAGGTACTCCTAAGGGACACCTTTATAGACAGCGTCAGTAATCTGTTCAGTCCACACAGAAATGGCTCTGGTAACCCACATTGAAGCCAGGGTAGGCCTCAAAGAAGCACCTATGGTAGCAAAGGCAGATTTCAGGATAGCCTCAAGATCTCTATCAGTTAAATCCTTAAGCATCATGGCATCAACCCAGGGCAAAGGAGTGAATTTAGAGTCTGGAAATGGGGGGGGGGATCAATCTGAGGAGGTGTAGCCCACTGAGCCAAGGCTGCACCAGAAAAGGGATACAGCTTAGAGAACCTCTTGGAGAGAGAAAGACGCTTGTCAGGAGTCTTCCACTCATCCAGGATAACCTGGTCTAGAGTGGGGTGAGGAGGAAAAACAGTACAAGACTTCCTGCACCTTTGAAAGACATCAGAAGTAGACAGTCTCTAGAGGGTTAACGGGAATGTGTAGGGTTGTCAAAACTGCCTTAATGAGACCTTCAGCAGAGGGTTCAGGGTCAGACTCAAAAGGACTTACATAAGTATGGGAAGAAGCCCCTTCTGCACACTCACTCTCCTCTAACTCCTCAAATGAGTGCTCCTCAGAGGAATCAGAAAGATCAGAAATGCCAGGGGCCTTAGGGGATTGGAGAACCCCCTGAAGGGAAAGAGGAAACTGTGCCATAGAGGACTAAGTCCTTGTCCCAATGTGGCTCTTGTTCATGGCTGGAGGGCCCTGACAGAGAGGCAGGGGCCACAGCACATGAGGGGCATAAGTGACCCGAGTACTCTCTGGGAAGCTCCGCTTGGCGTGAGGAACAGTAAGCAAGGGGGGTCAAAGACGCCCCCTGAGTTCTTAGCCTTAGGTCTAGCCCCATGTCCTTTTGGATCCGACATCCTTACAGGAGAAATGTCTAACAGTAATTGGGAACACAAATACTGTCACCCAGATTAATAAATCATCTCAGAAAGCCCAAAAGAGTACTTATCTGGCAGGCGAAGAGTTAATCTGTGTGAGGACAGTAAGGGAATCCAAATCTCAGCGTAGGATACTCCAAAAAGAGAAAGAAAATGGCAACCAAAATAGCAGCCAATCAGAGAAAATACCGCAAAACGGGCACTCTCTTATTTGTAGTCTCCAGCCCCCCCTCCGTGACTGAATTCCCCAGGGACCCCCCAAGACACTGAGGATGTGAACCGGAATGCAGGACAAGGGGAGACAAGAAGAATGAGCCCCCACTCAACTCTCTAAGTGGAACGGTTTCAGAGATATGTCCCAAAGCAGTCTGTCCCATAGAAGTCAATGGAACATTGCAGCCGAGCGTAAAGCATGCTCTTAAAGGGACAGAGTTAAAAAAAAAAAAATACCAAAATTTGAAAATCCCAAAACACAAACAGAATGTGTGATAAACAATAAAAACTCATGAAACCAAAGGGAAAATGAAATAGAAGTCCCTCAAACCCATGAAACTGGCAGGGAAGGGGTCAATTAACACAAAAACAGCCCAAAATGCTCCAAATACCCAGAGAGCAGACAGATAGTAACCCAACATGAGTGCAGGAGTTATAAGGAGCTCCAGAAAGACCACTGTGCAGAGGGGAACACTGAGGGACAAGTGGACCATGGCACTCAAAGGGGTGCTCAACTTTTTAGCAGTTCTTCTTTCTTCAGATTACCACTGGGAAGGAAGGAGCCTCGGAGAGACTCTTTCTGGAGAGAGACATGGGTTGCATGATTCTCTCCCAGGGCTGCAAAGAGTCCACAACAGCACCTGATAACTGGGCAATCTTCCAGGGGAAGCCAGTAATGGTAATCCGCATATTGGGGGAATTTGGACACCCCATATCTAACTAAAGATAATAAATTACTAAAAACTAAGCAGAACTGTTCTCAGCCATTTAACCAGGACCTGGAACAAATCTATCTGGGTAGGGCTAAGTAAGGTAAGCCTGATACGGAGGAGGAGAAGACTAGACCCCTGCACTTCTAGAATTGTTCCAGCCCACTGGGAGAAGCTGTCGCCTCCCCATGGTACCCGTGAGGTATATTGGATGACAGAGAAATAAACAAATCAACCAGATAATGTGCCAATGGTGTGCAGGCTCAAAAATATCAAATCGAGGGCATTCACCCAGATAAGCACAACTATAAAAGGATTTTAGTCTTACCTGTTAAATCCTTTTCTTAGTCCATATAGCTTATAGGTACCATGGGGAGGAGACAGCTCCTCCCAGTAGGCTGGAACAACTCTTCAAAGAAGTGCAGGGGTAGAGCCTCCCTCTCCTCCATAGTAGGCTACCTAGCCACTCCCCTCTCCAGTTAGGTTTGTGACACTAAACCTACTGAGCTAGATAGCGAGAAGAAGAGGAAAAACTTCTGTGAGCACGGACCCAATATGGCTCCCACGTCCGGCCACAGTAACCAAGCATGTTCACTTTCAATGGGTGGGAGACCTGTAAGCTATATGGACTAAGAGAAAAGGATTTAACAGGTAAGACTAAAATCCTATTTTCTCCATTGTCCAATAAAGCTTACTGGTACCATGGGGATGTACCAACATTGAGCTCCCAAGGTGGGAAAAAAGAAGGAAAGGACCAAGTGCCGGTCCCCATGATACGAGAGCTCCCATGGACTATCCAGGACATGGAACAGCCCAAACTAACAAAGTGTCAACAGACATTGAAAAACTGGAACACAGCAAACAAAACAAGAGCCAACAGGGCTCAAAGGGAGAAATGACTAGAAGGCACAGGAAAGTAAAGTCCTACACAGGCAATACTGCCTCCAGGACCTCCCTGCCAAAACTGGTTTCAGCTGAAGCCAGGACATCAACACGGCAGTGTTTGGCAAAGGTGTGTACAGAGGACCAAGTGGCTGCCTTGCACAGCTGATCAGCAGAGGCCTGATTGTTGTAGGCCCAAGAGGCCCCAACAGGCCTAGTGGAATGCGCAGTGATGCGAAATGGAACAGGTTGCTTCCCAAGTGTGTAAGTCTTGTGATAGTGGACTTAATCCAGGATGCATTTGTCACCTTGGATGCTGCCTTATCTGCCCTAGGACCCTCCGGGATGACAAACAGGGCATCAGTCTGATGGACAGACTCAATGCGGTGCACATAGAACTTGATGCAAAGCACTACATCCAACAAGTGGAGATCCCTCTCCCTGTCAGATTCAGGGTCAGGACAAAAGGAAGGCGCACCAATCTCCTGATTGATGTGTAACTCAGAGACCACCTTAGGAAGAAATTCCTGGGAGGTTCAGAGAGCAGCCTTATCCTTGTGAAACACCTGTCACACAGCAACTCTACAGACAGAGGCTACTGCCAAAAGAAAGGCCATTTTCATGTCAAAAGACGTCAAGGAATGGTAGCCCAACTGCAAAACTCCCTAAACAAGATTAAGGTTCCACTGAAGGGTGGGAACCTTATAAGCAGTGAAAGTGTAAGTGATAAGAAAAAACAAAAACTAGACTGCACTATTTGTCATAAAGATGGGGGATTATGCCACAGTAAAACAACTAGTCAAACGGGTGCATGGGTCACAATTAGAACCTGGACACAAAAAAGCGACAAAGCAATTCCTAGAGAAGGAAAAAAGCAAAGGAAACCCTTGAATTGCACTCCTAATGCTTCCCCTAGGTAATTTAAAATAATATACCAGATAAGGACAGACAGGCTTGAGGGCCAAAAACCAAAGTAAGGGACAGAAATTAATAATAAAAAATGCAAACTTTATTAGTGAATTTAAAATACTAAAGGTCAGGAAGGCAAACCCAAAGTGATTAAATATACTGTGCATAAAATATAATGCCACGTGTTTGGAATTGAACTATATGAGCATGTTAGAAGGCTCTTAAGGTGTAGTCACTGATACTAAATGGTCATTGTACTTGCATAAGTATGTGATACAAAGTCCCAGAAATAAAGCAGGCTAATAGTTTGACTGACCAAATGCAACATTCGGCATTAAGTTTGGATACAATCAGGTCCTCAAATCGCTTTGAGACAGTGAAACTCGCTACATTAGAGTAATACAATGTATCAACACAAACCAAATGGTGGATACCTCACCAAAGTTGCATCTATTTAAGTTATAGAAAAAACCCAGATAGGTTTTATTGTATGGTCATGGTCCACCACGGTAATTAATTGTAAAATATGCACTCTGACACGATGCAATGCGGCAGAGAAACGCTGTGCCAGTTATAAAATCCCATCAACAAATGCTAAGGTTACACACCGCACAGTGATGGATGTGCACTCAACCACAGTGCAATGCGACGGAGAATCACTTAACCGGTTATAATATAACATCCAGTAATGCTGGTATTACGCACCGCACAGTGATATTAATATACTGATTAATATTACCGTATGCAATTATAATAATCGTATTGGAGCGTTTATCAGCGCGAGTTTTGGGAAAGAATAAAGTGCTTTGCAATATGATGGAGAACCGCTTAAGGTGCGGGTAAATCACTCCAAAATATAACTCCTATTTCCAAAAGACTGGGAGGGGGGGTTCTTTAGTAATCAGTTAAATTTATGTATAATCATATTGCAACATTTATTAGCACAGGTTTTAAAAAAGAATAAAGCACTTAGCCGAATAACGGAGAACCGCCTGAAAAGCGGATAAAACACTCTAATAGTGGCTGATTAAATATTGCTGCTATTTCCCAAAAAAAGGGGAGTTCTTTAGTAATCAGATTTATGTAATACACATAAATAGGCAAGTAATGTAATCCTCTTAGTAAGCGGTATATTACTGTTAGAACCGACTGGAGATAGACTAATTAGAGCCATGGAGAGCTGCTGGCATCCTGCTGTACCGGATTAGTGAAGGAATTACTTTAAAGTCTGAAGAAGCCTAATGGCGAAACGTGCGTCACTTAGCTCAGCTAAAGTTGCTAAATACTCCACTCTGCAATATGTGCTAATTACTTACTTTGCCTTGCTATATGGGCTAACTTTCAGTTAATACTAGGTAGGAACCAGATTAGTGTCATTCCTCTTAAAATAGGGAGCCGACAGGGAGAGATTACTATTAGACATCCAACCTGATAAATGATGCCAGGGACTGCTAGGTTATCGTAGCGTTCTGAGATTCAGTAGATAAAGAGAACATGTTACTTGGCAGTTCCAGGATTATCAACAGTTTAGCATATTATGATTTGTGATTTATTGATCACTAGGAGAGCAGGGTACCTGTAGGAGATACTGATGTCTGATTAAAGGTTGGGGCCATGTAAACATGTGAACAGCAATTAGCTACACTTTTCCGATACAGCAGGACGCCAGCAGCTCTCCTTGGTGCTAATGAGTCTATCTCCAGTCGGCTCTAACAGTAATATACCACTTACTAAGAGGATTACATTACTTGCTATTTATGTGTATTACATAAATAAAACGGATTACTAAAGAACTCCCTTTTTTTGGGAAATAGGAGCAATATTTAATCAGCCACTATTAGTGTTTTATCTGCATTTCAAGCAGTTCTCCATTATTCGCCTAAGCGCTTTATTCTTTTTTAAAACCTGTGCTAATAAATGTTCCAATATGATTATACATAAATTTAACTGATTGCTAAAGAACCCCCCTCTCTTTTGGAAAAGAGGATTTTAGTCTTACCTGTTAAATCTTTTTCTCTTAGTCCATACAGGTTACTGGTAACTCTGGGAGGCGATCCGCCCCTTTAAGTAGGCAGGAAACGCCGCAGGAACTGTTATACAGCACACTGAACTAGAGCCAACAGGGCTCAACAGCAAAGGAAGCACTAAGAACCTGAGAAGAAGATCCTAGACAGGCAAGACTGCTTCCAGGGCCTTTCTTCCAAAGCTGGCATCAGCCGAAGCCAGCACATCCACACGGCAGTGCTTCGAAAAGGTGTGCACAGGGGACCAAGTGGCCACCCTGCACAGCTGATCAGCAGAAGCCTGATTCTTATAGGCCCAAGAGGCCCCAATAGACCTGGTGGAATGAGCCGTGACCCAAAAGGGAACATGCTTATTCCTCAATTCGTAGGCCCTACGAATAGTGGATTTGATCCAGGACGCAACAGCATTTTTGACGCCAGTCTACCTGCCCTAGGATCCTCAGGAATGACGAACAGAGCGTCTGATTTCCTGACAGATTCAGTGCGATGGACATAAAACTTGAGACAACGCAAGTTTTATGGACAAATTGAGTAACTGGGCAGACAAATGACAAATGAGATTCAATACAGACAAGTGTAAAGTTATGCATTTTGGTTATAATAATAAAAATGCAACATATAGTTTAAATGGTGTTTGGGGAAATCTACAAATGAAAAGGATTTGGGAGTAATGGTAGACAATAGAATTAGCAGTAGCATGCAGTGCCAGCTGGCAGCTGCAAAGGCCAATAACATATTGGCATGCATTAAAAGGGGTATTGACTCAAGGGAGGAATATATAATTATGCCTCTTTACAGGTCCATGGTAAGACCCCACCTAGAACATGCTGATTTGGAGCAGCGGTTGATGTGATCTATTTAGACTTTGCCAAGGCATTTGATACGGTTCCACACAAAAGTTTACTATACAAATTGAATTAAATAGGCTTAGGGGCAAAAGTTTGTGCGTGGATTGGAAATTGGCTGAAAGATAGAATGCAAAGAGTGGTGGTAAATGGGAAGTTTTGGACAAATGTGATAAGGGAGTACCTCAGGGATCTGTCCTGGGACCTCTTCTTTTTAATTTGTTTATTAATGATCTTCCAGTGGGCATCGGGAGACATGTATCAGTGTTTGCCGATGACACAAAATTAAGTAGGGTAATAAAGTCTGAACTGGATGTGTCTTCATTACAAGAGGATATGGACAAATTGGGTAACCGGGCAAGAAAATGGCAAATGAGATTCAATATAGACAAGTGTAAAATTATGCATTTTGAGTATAATAATAAAATGCAACATATAGTTTAAATGGGGTTTCTTTGGGGAAAACTACTAATGAAAAGGATTTGGGAGTAATGGTAGACAACAGACAGCAATAGCTCGCAATGCCAGCTGGTGGCTGCAAAGGCCAATAAGACATTGGCATGTATTAAAAGGGGTATTGACTCAAGGGAGGAAGATATTAATTATGCCTCTTTACAGGTCCATGGTAAGACCCCACCTTGAATATGCTCTTCAATTCTGGACGCCCTTTCTGAAAAAGGACATTAGGGAACTACAGAGAGTGCAGAGGAGGGCTACAAAACTAGTAAGGGGAATGGAAAGTTTTAGTTATGAAGAAAGGCTAGAAAAGTTACACTTGTACACACTAGACACACTTGTACACACTAGAGAAACAGCGTCTTAGAGGGGATATGATAACACTATATAAATATGTTCAGGGCCCATACAAAGGGCTCTCCAAAGACCTGTTCATTAACAGAACAGTACATAGGACAAGGGGCCACCTGCGTAGACTTGAGGAAAGGAGATTTAATCTACAACAGTGGAAGGGTTTCTTTACAGTAAGGACAATAAAGGTATGGAATTCACTGCCTGAGGAGGTGGTGCTATCGAATACATTAGATGCCTTTAAAAAGGGCCTGGATACTTATTTAAAAGAGCATAACATAGAGGGCTATGTACGTTAGTACTGGGATTAATATTTAGTATATTGAGGGGGGGGGTTGCCTTCTTTTGGATCAACGATGGTAAACAGGAATAGGAAAAGGGTCGTACTAGTTGGACACAAGTCTTTTCTCAACCTAAATTACTATGTTACTATGTTACCACATCCAACAAGTGGATACCTCTCTCCTTGTCAGAGGAAGGGTTAGGGCAAAGAGAGGGCACCACAATCTCTTGATTGATGTGAAACTCGGAGACCACCTTAGGTAAAAACTCCTTGGAGCTGCGAAGCACTGCCTTATCCTTGTGAAACACCAGATATGGTGGTTTACAGGAATGAGCTAGCAACTCCGCAACCCGGCGAACAGACAAGATTGCCAGGAGAAAGGCCATTTTCCATGTCAAGAGACATAGAGGAATAGTAGCCAAAGACTCAAAGGGAGGACGTTGAAGAATGCCCAAAACCAAATTAAGATCCCATCTGAGGAGAGGGACTCCGGAAGGCAGGACGAACATAAGAAACGCCCTGGAAGAAAACCTTGACGTCAGGAAGGATAGCAATGTGCTTTTGAAAGAAGACAGAAAGCACAGAAGTCTGAACCTTAAGAGAACTCAAACTGAGTCCCTTGTCCACGCCGTACTGCAGAAAGGCCAGGACAGTAGGTAGATCAAACTCCAGAGACAGATCCCTGTCAGCGCACCAAGACACAAAAGTCGACCAGACATGGTGATAGATCTTGGAAGAAACAGGCTTACAGGCACTAAGCATAGTAGTCATTACAGCAGAAGAAAAACGTTTCGTCCTTAAAATCGAGGATTCAACCTCCAGGCCATCAAATTGAGCCCATGAGCATCTTCCTTCCACAGGTAACCCTGCAGAAGAAGATCCGGACGGGATGGGAGCGGAAAGGGCTCCGCCACAGATAAAGCCAGAAGCTCCGGATACCAAGACTGACAAGGCCAATCCGGAGCAATCAGTATGACCGGGCAACGGTCCATCTTTAGTTTCCGTAACACCCTTATCAACATTGGAAGAGCAAGAAAGATGTAGGCCAGAGGGAATGTCCAAGGAGTGGACATGGCATCGACAGCTAGAGCCAGAGTGTCTCTCCACCGAGAGCAGAACACTGGAACCTTCCTGTTGTGTCGCGTCGCTTTCAGATCTACATGGGGCATCCCCAATCTCTGAACAAGGAGTTGAAACACCTCGAGGTGTAACTCCCACTCTCCGCTGTCCACTGTGTGACGACTGAGGATGTCTGCCATGATGTTGCCTATGCCTGGAATGTGCACTGCGGAAATGACAGGAACATGAACCCCTGCCTAGGACAGAATGGCCTTGACCTCTAACCAAGCGGCAAGACTTCTTGTTCCGCCTTGTCTGTTGATGTAGGCCACTGCCGTGGTGTTGTCGGACTCCACTCTGACTGGACAGTCCTCCAGTTGAGACACCCAGCGACAGAGAGCATGAAAGAGCGCTCAAAGTTCCAGGATGTTGATTGGGAGAAGAGGAGATTCCTCCATGGACCACTTCCTCTGATCGCTGAAGCGACCCAGAACACCCCCCCAGCCCGAGAGGCTGGCATCTGTCGTGACCCTGGTACAGTAGGGAATCAGAAAGGATCTCCCTTTCAGCAGATTGGAAAGGTCCAGCCACCATTCCAAGCTCAATGCCACATGAGGGGGGAAGGGACACCGATAACCTCTCATGATCTGGTCGATCCCTGCACATCTGTATCACAAACCTCTGAAGTTCCCTGGTGTGCGCCATGGTGGATGGAACTGCTTCTATCGTGGAGATGAACTTCCCCACCAGAGAAGACAACCTCTGAACTGGGACCAGATCCTGAGACAGAATTGCTGATACCCTGTGGGCAATTTGATGGGCTACTGCATCCGGCAGAAACACCAGGGAAGACTCAGGAATATCAGTTGCTGGGATGGGACAAGATCTGACTTGTACAAGTTGACAATCCATCCGTGATGGGTGAGGACTTGGATCAGGTCTGAACTTGCTGATGAAGAAGATCCGCCGATGTGGCCTTCAACAGTAAGTCGTCCATGTAAGGAGTCACTCTGATGCCATCTCGATGGAGAACGGATATCAATGCCCCCAGAACTCGTTGGAAGACGAGTAGCCGTTGTCAGACCAAATGGAAGGGCTGAGAACTGAAAATGTCCTCTGTCACATGCAAAGTGCAGGTACCTCCATCAGAGGAAGTGGAGGAAAAGATATAGGCCAGACGAAGTTTCCATGGAATTGACAGAGCGTCCACTACAAAAGCTAGGGGATCCCTCCATCATGAGCATAACATCTGAACTTTCCGGTTGTCCCTTGTGGCCATCAGGTCTATACAAGGAAGACCCCACGTCTGCACCAGGAGGTTGAACACTTCTGGGTGAAGTTCCCACTCCCCTGGATCCACTGTGTGTTGACTGAGGAAGTCTGCGAGGATGTTGTCAATGCCTGGGATGAGCACGGCGAGGACAGCAGGCACGTTGTCTTCTGCCCAGGCCAAAATAGTTTTGACCTCAGACCAAGCCATGGGGCTTCTTGTACCTCCTTGCTTGTTGATGTAAGCCACGGCAGTGGCATTGTCGGACTGGATGGGGACCTGGCACCCCATCAGATGAGAGGACCAATACCTCAGAGCATGGGATATCACCCTGAACTCCAAGAAGTTGATGGGAAGAAGGGTCTCCTCCAGTGACCAATGGCCCTGAACACTCAGGTGACCCAAGATTGTGCCCAGAGTAAGCTGGTGTCTTTCGTCACAATGGTGCAGTATGGGATTACAAATGGCCTCCCTTTCCCCAGGTTGCAGAAGTCCAACCACCAGTGAAGGGTGGGTCGTACTTCCGCAGGGAGGGAGATCAGATGATCCAGAAAATCCGGGTTCCCTTTGTAAACATGGATCATAAACCTCTGAAGCTCTCTGGCATTGGCCATGGCAAATGGCACCACCTCTATGGTGGATATCATCTTCCTCACCAGAGAAGAGAACTTCCTTGCCGGAGCCGACGTCCACAACAGGGCAGAATTCACCTTGGAGGTGAGCTGTTGAATCAAATCCTACGTCAGATAAACCATACGCTGTAAAGTGTCAACCCCGAGGCCGAGGAACACCAAGTTCTGGGAGGAAACCGGGGCAGACTTGTCCATGTTCAGGAACAAACAGTGTTGGAGGAGGATCTGAGCACATTCCTGAACCTGGTGGCCCAGACAATCCCTGGAGGGTGCCTTGAAGAGAAGGTAATCCATGTAAGGAGTTACCTGAATCCCCTTGATGTGCAGGAAGCCAATCAATGCACCCAAAACTCAACTGAACACTTGAGGAGCTGTTGTGAGCCCGAAGTGAAGAGCAGTGAACTGGAAATGCCCCATTTCGCAGGCAAACCGGAGATACTGCGGACTCTCTGTATGTACAGGGATTTGTAGATACGCATCCTGAAGATCCAATGATGCCATAAATTCCCCCGGGCACATCATTGCGATGACTGAATGAAAGAACTCCATCTGGTACCGGGTCTTGACCACAAACTTGTTGAGAGCCTTGTGGTCAAGGCTAGGGTGGCAAGCATCCTTCTTAGGAACGACAAAGAGGTTGAAATAAAAGCCTGAACCTCTCTCCTGCTGTGGGATCGGTGCCAAAGCCCCCTTTTCCAAGAAGGACTGGACCGCCCCATTGAAGAGGTGTAGCTTTTCTTAACCCTGAAGGAAGCGAAAAGAGAAGAACCTGAAGGGGGACAGGGATTTGAAGGGAATCTTGTAACCTTCGGAAACCACCTGTAATGCTCACTGATCCACAATAGAGCCTGTTCAAAAACTCAAAAAGTGATGCAGGCGATCCGCCACTGGCCGTGGACCAGGGCTCGGTGAGTCATGCCAAAGAATGTTTAGTGGGTTTGTGGGAGGTGTGTTTTGACCCTTACTGCTGCTTGGGCTTGGGGGTGGAACGCGGTGCCTGAGGATGCCTGGGTTTACCCTAAATGTTTCGCCTCATTTGGGATGAAAAAGACGTCTCTTCGCCTGAAAGTTACATTTAGGAGTCTGAAGGCAACTATGTGCTCTTGCCCCCAGTGGCTTCACTGATAAGGTTATTCAATTCAGGACCAAAAAGAAAGGGACACTGAAATGGAAAATAAATCAGTGATTTCTTAGAGATCAAATCTTCAGCCACAACATACGCCTAGCAGTCACAGAAAAGGCTGAGGCCTTAATTTCATACCAAATGGTCTCAGTAACATAGTGCTGAGCTTCAGAAATGTTGGCCAAAAGGAATAAAAGGTCAGCCTTAAAGGGATAGTAATACTTTGTTTTAACTTTATTTTATTTTGTAGGCATTAAAAAAAACATGAAGAATGATATAAGTCTTATCTCTCAAACCTTTATGGTTTAAGAGATATTCACAAGCAAAGTTTCCCCTTCCCGCCCCTTTTTCCTAGTGTAAGCCATCTCTTCTCAGATGTGAATCTGGTTGTAAGACCAGACAAATAACAGAAGGGGACAATCTTCTTTGTATAAAAACAATGAAAGCCCTTCCCCCCTTGACAAGTTTTTCAGCTTTTTCCCTTATCTTAATTGAAGATTGTCCCTCTCTGCAGTCTACCTGGGCACCTCCCTTCTGATCTAGCTGAACGGGGGGGGATACTTTGCTTGTGAATATCTCTTAAACCATAAAGGTTTGAGAGATAAGACTTATATCGTTCTTCATTTTTTTTTAATGCCTACAAAATAAAATAAAGATAAAACGAAGTATTACTATCCCTTTAAGCACACCTTTATGGACAGCAGCACTTAGCTGCTCAGTCCAAACAGCAGTGGCCCTATTGACCCATGCAGAAACCAAGGTGGGTCTCATGGCCACACCAATTGCAGTAAAATTAGCTGACAGTCAAGTCCTTAAGAGCTGAAGGTCTGCAACTGCCAAGGCGGTGGACTTAGAAAACATGTAGATGGGAGAACCAACCTGAGGAGGAGTAGCCCATTGAGTCAAGGCAGCTTCAGAAAAGGGATACAGCTTAGAGACCCTTGTCAGGAGTCTTCCACTCATCGAGAATAATCTGATCCGGAAAAACAGGCGGAAAGACAGTCTAGGACTTCTTGCACCTCTGAAAGATGTCAGAAGTAGCCTGAGGCTCTACAGAGGTAGAGGGAATGTTTAAAGTGGTTAAAACCACCTTAATGAGACCCTCAGCAGAGGGTTCAGGGATCACCATGAAATTGAGAAGAATCCCCCTCAGAACACACACCGTTCTCAGAATCCTCATCTTAATCCACCAGAGAGGAATCAGATAAATCAGGAATACCAGGCACCTTAGGGGGCATAAACCTGAAGGAAGTGGGGGGGTCTCCATGGTTGAAAAATCCCCTGAAGAGAAAGAGGAAACTGTGCCATAGAGGACTTTAAGTCCTTGACCCAAGGTGGCTCTTGATCATGGCTGGAAGGCCCAGGTGGAGGAAACAAAATAGAGACTGCATATGGAAGCAATCAGAAAACGGCTCACAAAGCAGAAGCTTATGGAAAATGTAGTTTTCTCAGTACAGAGTAGCAAAAACAGAATGAAAGCCCCCCAGACACTGAGAAGGGGCAAGGGGAGACAAGACGATTGAGCCATCTCTCACCTCAGTACATAGAACGGTTGCAGAGATATGTCCCAAAACGTCTGTCCCATAGAGATCATTTAGGCATTGCGGTTATGCGGTAAAGTACACCATTAAAGGCGCGGAATTCAAAATTAATGTGTAAAATGAAAAGTGTCTAAAGGTGTAGAAACACACGCAGAACACCAAGAAACAAGAAATAATTAAAAGTGAGAATAAAGTCCCCCAACTAACAAAGGCTGGCAGGGAATGGGTTAATTACCACAAAACAGCACAAAATGCTCCAATGTTCCCCAGAACAGTAAGGAATAATGCCCAACAGAAGTGCAAGTGTTACAATGAACTACATGAGAACACTTGTGCAAAAGGGAACTGTGGGGACAAGTGACTCCCTCTGGAGAGAGAGACATGGGTTCTCTCCCAAGGCTGAAAAGGTCCATATCCAATTCCTGTAAACTGGATAATCCTCCAGGGGAAGCCAATAATGGTAATCTGCCTAACAGGGGAATTTTGACACCCCATATCTAAAGAAAAATAATAAAATAAGTAAAAACTAAGCAGAACTGTTCACAGCCTTTCGACCAGAACGAGGAACAAATCTTAACTGGAGAGCGGAGTGGCTAGGTAGCCTGTTATGGAGGAGAGGGAGGCTCCACCCATGCACGTCTTTGAAGAACTGTTCCAGCCTACTGGGAGGAGATGTCACCTCCCCATGGTATCTGTAAGCTATATTGGATGACAGAATAAACCCAATAAAGCTCAGAACCAAGAAAATTAAACTAAACTTTAATAAAGCGATAACACCTATACAAATAGATCTATAATAAACAATATATACTCTGTGTCTGCTAATTAAAATGACCCCTAGCAATACAGCCCCAGTGTAACGTAAGGCTGTACACAAATCTGATATATTATGTAGAATAGGGATACTGTGTAGAATTGGTATATTTATGCACTTGTAAACTTTGTTCGATCCAGTTTGTTGGACGCACCATCTGTCCCCTAAAACAGAGAATCAGGGAACACATTTATCAAATAGAGAATAGGCAAACTGACTCTGCAGTGGCACGACACATTCTAGAGACTTATGATGGAGACCTGTCCTGTTTCAGATTTTTAGGAACTGAAAGGGTCAGACTACCTTGGAGAGGTGGGGATATGTTTAGCTTGATAAATGATCGGGAGGCATACTGGATACTTTATTTAAAGACTAGAATACCCGCTGGTCTGAATGCGGAGTGTGAGAGTTTTTTTCTAATCTCTTTTCTTTATATATTTTTTCATTAAAATTTCTTTTGGATTAGTATTTTTGTATCCTTTAGATTGTATTGTTCTTTATTTTTGGTTATAGTTTCCAGTGTGCCTCACTGCAGATTTTTCCTGTGCATTTAATATTTTGGTCAAATATATGAATACATGGACATCAATTTTATTATACTTTTGTATGTTTGCGTGTATGTTTGGATATTCTTTTTATTTGTGAATTTCATTTGCTGGTGTTTGAGCATTCGACTTTTCACCTCAAGTTTTCTTCTTTTTAGTGAATGGTATTCACGGCCGGTACACAGAGATGAAGATGGTTACATTGTTTCCTTTTTATTTTACTTCTGTCCAATCACAAGTCATTTGAAATGTTTTAAATCGGGTATTTCCTGTTGTTTGTTAGGTCTATGATTAAAAGCTGTAGAGAGCGAAACACGCAAGACGTTTGCCACGTAAGTTTCTTCTATGCCAAGAAGTATTTTATACTATAAAAGCAAGTTTTTATATCAGCTCACGTGGATTTGTTCTGAAATAAATATATCGAACAAACTGTCAGTGCTCCCGCAACCATCGTTTTCTGGATCGGTTATCTCTCTCAGTGTCAGAGGGCTGAGTCAATTAGAGCACCATCAAGCTGCTGATGAGTTTCCTTAATCACATTATACACAAACTGTTTTCCATATGCCTTTGAAAGCTTCTTTCCAGCAATGCTAGCCTTGTTAGTATATTCAACTGG
Source organism: Rhinophrynus dorsalis (assembly GCA_037306005.1). Lineage (NCBI taxonomy): Eukaryota > Metazoa > Chordata > Amphibia > Anura > Rhinophrynidae > Rhinophrynus > Rhinophrynus dorsalis. The sequence goes on along the minus strand of CM074728.1, from coordinate 37,487,838 downwards.
TTTAAAGCTTTACCTACTATTAGGTGATTTTGTATCCAGTTCTTATACTCCGTATTATAGGAGTTGTTCTTCTAACGTGCTATTCTTGTGTGAAGCGTTTCTAATCACAATCAATATACTTCAGCCTATTTATTTTCTCATAACAATAACAATAAAAGTTATTTGTTTTTATGTTCTATCCCTTTCTTTTAGTTTTTATGTCATAGCGGCCTATTGAGTCCACATATGATGTATGTAAGAGTGGCTAATAAGTAGTTTTCTTTTCTTTACTCTCATTTTTCCTTTGAAATACAAGGGAAGATTGGGATTTAAGCAGTATGTCCCCTTTAAGCACTCCAGGGGGGTTATGCACTAATCCGTGATAAAGAGGTGATAAAGCGAAGATAACTTCTCCACTGATATCACTTCTCCAAATCCTATGTTATTTTATAGAGCCTATGCACTAACATCTCCAAAGCTGGAGGGATCTTAGTGCATAGTCTCCATAAAATAACATGCAAAATGAAGAAGTGATATTACTGGAGAAGTCATCTCCACTTTATCAGGGATCAACAGAGGAATTTGCAGAATACAAAAATGCCAACAAAACCTGTAAAAAGGCGATTAAATGAGCTAGATTGGAGAATGAAAAAAAATTGCTAAGGAGAGCAAGAGCGACCCAAAAAAATTCTTTAACTACATTAATGGCAAAAAATTAAAGTCTGATAATGTTGGGTCCTTGTTATCTGAAACGGGTGAGATGGTCAAGGGGACAGAGAGAAGGTAGATGTGTTAATTTCTTTTCTTCTGTTTTTACCAAGGAAGACCCAATGGACAAGAATCTGCAAACTACTTTTACAGAACAGTCACAGCATGCATGGGACTAGCTAACACAAGAAAAGAGGATTTTAGTCTTACCTGTTAAATCCATTTCTCTTAGTCCATACAGGTTACTGGTAACTCTAGGAGGCGATCCACCCCTTTAAGTAGGCAGGAACATTTCTCCAAATGTATGCAGGGGGTGGAGCCTCCCCTCCCTTCTCAGCTGCATCCCAGTCAGCTAACTCCAGAATGATTTGAGACACTACTAACTGACCAGAAATAGGAGAGAAGAAGACTTCTGTGAGCATGCCCCGAAGGACTCCCACGAATTGCCACAGGAGAGCCAAGCATGATTCTTGACAGGGTGGGAGACCAGTAACCTGTATGGACTAAGAGAAAAGGATTTAACAGGTAAGACTAAAATCCTATTTTCTCTGTCGTCCAATACAGGTTACTGGTAACTCTGGGATGTCCAACCATTGAGTTTCCCAGAGGCGGGAAGAAGGCAAGGACCAGGCGCAAGGCCCCCAAAGTCACCAGGACCTCTATGAACCTACCGGTCAGAGATCCCAACAAAACAGGAGTGTCAACGGACACCAACTAGGGTAAAAACAGACCCCAGGAACTGTTACACAGCACAATGAACTAGAGCCAACAGGGCTCAACAGTAAGGAAGCACTGAGAACCTCAGAAGAAGAAGATCCTAGACAGGCAAAACTGCCTCGAGGACCTTCCTCCCGAAGCTGGCATCAGTCGAGGACAGCACATCCACACGGTAGTGCTTCAAAAAGGTGTGCACACAGGACCAAGTGGCCGCCCTGCACAACTGATCAGCAGACGCTTGATTCTTATAGGCCCAAGAGGCCCCAATAGACCTGGTGGAATGAGCCGTGACCCGAAAGGGAACATGCTTATTCCTCAATTCGTAAGCCTTACAAATAGTGGACTTAATCCATGACGCAATAGTCACTTTGGATGCCGGTCTCCCTGCCCTAGGACCCTCAGGAATGATGAACAGAGTGTCAGACTTCCAAATAGATTCAGTGCGATGGACATAGAACTTGATACAAAGCACCACATCCAACAAGTGAAGGTCCCTTTCCTTGTCAGAGGAGGGGTTAGGGCAAAAAGAGGGCACCACAATTTCCTAATTGATATGAAACTCGGTGACTACTCTAGGTAAGAACTCCTTAGAGGTGCGAAGCACAGATTTATCCTTATGAAACACCAAATAAGGTGGTTTACAAGAAAGAGCTTGCAACTCCGCCACTCAGTGAACTGACACAATCGCCAGAAGGAAAGCCATCTTCCACGTCAAGAGACGTAAAGGAATAGTAGCCAAAGACTCAAAGGGAGGACGCTGGAGAACTCCCAAAACCAAATTAAGGTCCCACTGAGGAGCCGGGCTCCGAAAGGCAGAGCGCACATGAGCAACGCCTTGGAAGAAAACCTTGACATCAGGAAGGACAGCAATGCGCTCCTGGAAAAAGACAGAAAGCGCCGAAGTCTGAACCTTAAGAGAGCTCAGACTGAGCCCCTTATCCACACCGTCCAGCAAAAAGGCCAGGACAGTTGGAAGATGAAAGTCATGAGACAGATCTCTGTCAGGACACCAAGACACAAATGTCGACCAGACACAATGATAAATCTTGGAAGAAACAGGCTTACGAGCACTTAACATAGTAGACACCACAGCAGAAGAAAACCCTTTCTTCTTGAAAATCGAGGATTCAACCTCCAGGCCATCAAATGGAGCCGATGAACATCCTCCTTCCACAGATAGCCCTGAAGCAGAAGATCTGTACAAGAGGGGAGCGGAAAGGGCTCGACCACCGACAGGGCCAGAAGGTCTGGATACCAGGACTGACGAGGCCAATTCGGAGCAATCAGGATGACTGGACAACGTTCCACCTTCAACTTCTGAATTACCCTTATCAACATCGGAAGGGGAGGAAAGATGTAGGCCAGGGAAAATGCCCAGGGAATTGACATGGCATCGACGGCCAGGGCTAGCGAGTCTCTGCACCGGGAGCAGAACATCAGAACCTTCCTGTTGTGCCTGGTTGCCATCAGATCCACTGGGGTACCCCCCACTTCTGAGTTATGAGCTGAAACACCTCCGGATGTAGTTCCCACTCTCCGCTGTCGACTGTGTGACGACTGAGGAAGTCTGCCATGATGTTGTCTATGCCTGGAACGTGGACCGCGGAAATGACAGGAACATGAACCTCCGCCCAGGACAGAATGGCCTTGACCTCTAACCAAGCAGCGAGACTTCTTGTCCCGCCCTGTCTGTTAAGGTAACCCACGGCAGTGGCGTTGTAGGATTCCACTCTGACCGGACAGCCCTCCAGCTGAGATTCCCAATGGCGCAGAGCATGAAATATCGCTCGAAGTTCCAGGACGTTGATGGGAAGAAGAGACTCCTCCAAGGATCACTTCCCCTGAGCGCTGATGCGACCCAGGACAGCACCCCAACCCGAGAGGCTGGCATCCGTTGTGACCTTGGTCCAGTAGGGGATCCAGAAGGATCTCCCCTTCAGGAGATTGGAAAGGTCCAATCACCACTCCAAGCTCAACTCGACATGAGGACGAAGAGACAGATGATCCGGCCGGTCCCTGCATGTCTGAATCACAAATCTTTGAAGTTCCCTGGTGTGTGCCATGGCGAATGGAACTGCCTCTATCGTAGATATGAACTTCCCCACCAGAGAAGACAACTTTGGAACCGGGATCCGATCGTGGGCAAGGATCTTGGAGACCCGTTGAGCAATCTGATGAGCTACCTCCTCCGGTAGAAACACCATGCACCTCTGAGTGTCGAACAGAAGACCCAGGAAAATGAGCCGCTGGGACGGAACCAAGTCTGACTTGTCCAAGTTCACAATCCAACCGTGACGTGTGAGGAATTGAACGCATGTCTGGACCTGCTGATGAAGAAGGTCCGCAGACGCAGCCTTCAACAGCAAGTCGTCCATGTACGGAGTCACTCTGATGCCATCCCGATGGAGGACAGAAATCAATGCCCCCAGAACCCGTTGGAAAACCTGGGGAGCCGTTGTCAGACCAAATGGAAGAGCTGAAAACTGAAAATGATCTCTGGCGCATGCAAACCTCAGATACTGCCTGCTCTCTAGATGAATTGGGATGTGAAAATACGCATCCTGAAGATGTCTCCCTCAGAGACATGGCAGGAATGACAGTGCACAGAGACTCCTGGCGATAGTGAGTCTTCACTACAAAGGAGTTGAGATCCTTGAGGTCCAAAACAGGATGACCTCCGCCGTCCTTCTTGGTCACCACAAAAAGGTTGGAATAAAATCCTGAACCTTTGTCCAAAGGAGGCACCGGCTCCAGGACGTCTTTGTCCAAAAGAGCCTGAATAGCGTCGTACAGACGGCTACTCTCAGCATCCTGAGGAGAACGAGTGAGATGAAAGCAAAAGGGAGGAAGAGAAAAGAAAGGGATCTTGTATCCCTCCAACACCACCTGTAAAACACATGGGTCCGTCACTGAATCCTCCCAAACCCCGCGAAAGAGGTGGAGACAACCACCCACAGCGGGATGCGGACCCAGGTTCGCCAAGTCATGACGAAGCAGTCTTGGAGGTCTTAGGCTTGGATGTAGTCTTGAGCTTCCAGGACTGCTTGGGCTTGGAGGAGGAGCGCGGAGTAGATGGAACCGTCTGGTTCATCGAACGTGTCTCAGTTTGAAAGGAGCGAAAGGACCGGTTTCGCTTCGCTGGTAACTTTTTCTTAAAAACCAAGGGCAGAAGAGTACTCTTACCCCCAGTGGCCTCGCTAATTAGTTCCTTGAGCTCAGACCCAAACAAGGAAGTACCCTGAAAAGGCAAAGAAAGCAAAACTTTTTGGAAGCAGTGACAGCAGACCAAATCTTAAGCCAAAGCGCACGCCTGGCCACCACAGAAGAAGTGGAGGCCCTTGCCATCATGCGGACGGAATCAAAGGCAGCATCAGAAATATAGTTCTGAGCCTCAGAGATATTAGCAAGGAGATGTAATTTCTCTGAAATAGGCGCATCCTGACGGACCGCCGTGGTGAGTTGCTCAGTCCAGACTGCAATGGCCCGGTTAACCCACGCCACAGCAAAGGCCGGACTCACAGCAGTGCCAATAGAGGCGAAAATAGACTTGAGGCAAATCTCTAACTTTTTGTCAGTCCAATCCTGTAATGCAGAAGCATCAGACACAGATAAAGCAGTAGATTTAGACAGTCTAGATACAGGTGCATCCAGTTCAGCCTCAGAAAAAAGATAAAGTTTAGCAAACTTTTTTGAGACTCAAGAGGACTTGTCAGGATTTTTCCAAGCATCAGAAACCAAACGGTCAAGGGTAGGGTTAGGAGGAAAACAAGTAACGGCTTTTGCCGGTTTCTAAAAAACATCAGTTGGATCAGAGGGAACCTCTTGACCCAAATGAAGGTTGAGAGTGGTCAGTACGGCTCTAATTAAGCCCTCAGCAGAGGGTTCACAATCACATTCAAAAGGGTCCCCAACAGACCTGGAAGTCTCAATAACTGTACCATCAGAACCCTGCAACAATTCTTCCTCAGAAGAATCAGACACATCAGGTGCTCCCTGTGGTTTAGGCAGGGAGGTCTTGATAGTAGAGGGGGCCTGCCATAACTGCAGTGCCCCCTGTACCTGAGAGGGAAAGAGTTGAAGAGTGGACCTCAGGTCCCTAGTTGCAGTCTTAAACTCTTGTACCCAAGCTGGCTCAATAGCATGGCTGGAAGGCCATGGGTTGCTGTCAGGACCTTCTGAACATGCTGGGCATAAATGACCAGAGAATTCCCTAGGTAGCCCTGAGTGACAGGAAGAGTAATATGCAGTAGGGGATACTGAGACCCCAGCCTCCTTAGTCTTAAGTCTAGCCCCAAGCTCCAGCGGTATAGACATACTCACAGTGTCAAAATAACCCACTGAAAATAAATCACCCAATTTAAGTGTGAGATTAAAGATTCACCCCAGAAACGTTAAAATTAAACTTATCTGGCAAGCAAAAGGTTTATCAACGGAGGAGAGAGGGAGAGTCCTGTCCCTGCGTAGGATACTCGCTGAGAAAAGCACACAAAATGGCTGCCGCAATGGGAGCCAATCAGAAAAGAGGCGCGAAACGAGCGCTCATGGAAAATGTAGTTTTTCCCAAAAAGTACCCCAAAGCAGTGCCTCAAGCCACCCAAGTCCCCCAACACACTTGAACATGAAACCGGATGAAAGAGCAAGGGTGGACAATAAAAATGAGCCCACTCTGAAGTCGCTATGTGAAGCGGTTCCAGAGATACGTCCCAAACAGTGTAAGCCCATAGAGAGTAAAGGAGCAATGGCGCCTATGCGGTAAAAGCGCGCCTTAAAGGCGCAGTACATAAATTTTAAGAAATTTAACCCCAGAAGTGAAAAGGTTAAAAACACATAGGAAACACATGTACATCATAAGAAAACACTAACCCATAAAGTAAGTGTTACAAAACCCCCATTAAATTAGTCAAACCAGCAGACAAAGGGTTAAAGTGCCACATACACTGCTCCAAAACCCACAGACATACACACACACACATATATATATATATATATATATATATATATATATATATATACACACACATATATATATATACATATATATATATACATACACACCCAATGAGTGCCGGAGTGCGCAATGAGAATTCCCAAATACAAGTCCAGTTAACCCCTTAAGGACCGGCAAATCTGAGGTGGATTTCACTTAAGGACCAGAGCAATTTTGACTTTTTTGACTATGTCTTTGTTCAAGCATATTTTTTCTTTAATTCCTTTAACCCCTAGAGTGCCAGCTACTTACGCCGTACGAGTGGACACAGCTGTACCTGCTGTGCCACGCTCGTACGGCGTAAGAGCGAAATGCGGTCACTGCATGAGCCGGTATAACCGGCATGCAGTGGCCGCATTAAAAAAAAAAAAGCCCCTGGCACTCATGGGGAGGCATGAGGATCACTCCTCATGCCTCCCCAGTTATTGATCTCCCAGCCGATCGGGCTGGGAGATCAATACACACAAAGGAGAAACAAAGTTTCTCCTTCCCCCTCTCTCCTACCCGAACTTCCGGGTAGGAGTGGGCGGGACCGGGGGAATCCTCCAAACGTCATCGGTGACATGGTCACCGATGACGTTAGGGAAGTTTCCCCGATCCTGTTCACTCCTACCGGTGGTAGGAGTGAAGGGCAGGAGAGCTCTTGCTCTCCTGCGGTCGCACCATTGATCTCCCAGCCTATCGGCTGGGAGATCAATGACTGGGGAGACACCAGGAGGGGTCCTGATGTCCCCCACGAGGTCTGACAAGTCTAAAAAAAAAAAAAAAAAAAAAATTAAAAAAATTAAAGTAACCCTGTGAGTGCCACAGGGTCCCAGCACATTGCTTTGCAATGTGCTGGAGACCCCTGTTGCACTCACAGGGTCTATTCTTTGGGGGGGATTTTTTTTTTTTTTTAAGACCTCATTGGGGGGATCAGGGGGGATCCTGATGCCCCTCAATGAGGTCTATAATTAGAAAAAAAAAAAAAAAAAAATTTAACCCTGTGTGTGCCACAGGTGGGGGTCCAATGCACCCCCCCCCCTCCTGTGACACACACAGGGCTTTTATCATTATTTTGTTACCAGAGATTGTTGGGGGGCCATCAGGATTGCTCCTGATGGCCCCCCAACAAGCTCTGATTACAAAGTAATGATAAAAAAAAAATTAACCCTCTGAGTGCCACAACGGTCCAATGCATTGCTTTGCAATGCGCTGGAGACCCCGGTGGCACTCACAGGGACACTTTTTTTGATAACTTTTTTTTTTTTTTTGTAAGACCTCATTGGGGGGATCAGGGGGGTTTGTATACCCCTCAATGAGGTCTATAATAAAAAAAAGTAAATAAAAAAAAAATTAACCCTGTGTGTGCCACGGGGGGGGGGGCAATGCAGCCCCCCTTCTGCGGCACACACAGGGCTTTTATCATTACTTTGTTATCAGAGATTGTTGGAGGGGTCATCAGGATTGGTCCTGATGGCCCCCCCAACAAGCTCTGATTACCAAGTAATGATAGAAAAAAAATTAACCCTCTGAGTGCCACAAGGATCCAATGCATTGCTTTGCGCTGAAGACCCTTGTGGCACTCACAGGGTCACTCCGTTTGTGGACATATATATTTTTTTTTACTAAGACCTCATTGGGGAGGGATCAGGGGGTCCTGATGCCCCTCAATGAGGTATATAATAAAAAAAAAAAAATAAAAAAAAATTTAACCCTGTGTGTGCCACTGGGATAGGGGTTCAATGCAGACCCCCTTCCTGTGGCACACACACAGGACTTTTTATCATTACTTTGTGATCAGAGCTTGTTTGGTGGCCATCTGAATACAAAGTAACGATAAAAAAATTAACCCTTTGTGTGCTACAGGGGCCCAATGCATTGCTTTGCAATCCACTGGACACCCCTGTGGCACCCAAAGGATTATTTTGTTTTCCCCTTTTATTTTTTATTTAGACCTCATTGTATGGGTTCTGATGCCCCCAACGAGGTCTACACAAAAATATTGGGGGAAAAGCCCCAAAAAATGCACGTGCCACAGGGGGGGTCCGACGCAGTGCTTTGCAATACGTTGGACCCCCTGTAACACACACACACACACACACTTTTTTTTTTTTTTTATTATTCTGTTTTTAGACCTGGATGGGGGACACCAGGAATGTTCCTGACACCGCCTCCCCAACGAGGTATGAATACAAAATAATAATTAAAAAAAAACAACTCTTTGTGTGCAACAGAGGGTCCAACGCATTGCTTTGCAGTGCATTGGGCACCCTTGTGGCACGCACAAAAAATGCCTCCGATTCCCCCCCACACATACACATGTACCGTATTCCCCTGCCTGGTTCCACAGCCAACTGGCAGTCCCATTCCCCAGCCTGACCCCCAGCCTGTTTCCACTGCCTATTGGTAGACTCAAAGTACCAGTATGCACTAGATTCAGGCTGGGAATCAAACTTTGTATGAGGGGGACATACAGTGCACACTGGTAGTCACAGATCTCCCATACACACTCTCAGACACTGCCCCACCATCTCCACCATCCTTGCTCCTCTGCTCATACCCACACACACTGCCTAATCCCTCACCCTCCCACACTGTTACACTGGTAGTCACAGGTCCGCGCTTACACTGGCTGACGCCCTAGCTTCTTTCATCTGTTAGCCATAAAATCACACATACACTGTTTGCTTTCCCATTCCTATTTCACTGGTAGCTACACTCCTGTCACTCAAATTGGTATGTCAACCCACAGCAGTTGAGTACCATTTTTCTTAGGCTGGCTAGAAGTCCTCCTAGGAAATCCCACGCCATTGAACCATTTTAGTATCTTTGAAGTGACTGAAGTGTAAAAGAAATGTTTGTTTGTTTTCCTGTAGCACCACATTCTGGAAATCGTTGTGCCAACTAACTTAGGGGTAAAAAGGCAAGTGACCCCTCATTAGATGCGGCATGTTGTCTTCTTTCCAAAATGGTATAGTTTATCTACCTTTTCTTCACTTCTGAAGGTGTTATAGCCATTTTCGTAGAGGCAAGTCAGGTTTGAGAAAATGTTAGAAACATCAGTTTGTAGTAGGTGTAGTTTTCTACTTCTAGCACTCCCTAAGGTAGTTCAGCTCATACCAATGGGGTGTCGTTTGACTCCTAAGAGCTTTAGCTAACGAATGCAGTTGAAAATTCCATGGTTTTCACAGAGCTCCATACATTTGAAGGGGCAGAAATGTAAGAAAATGCCTTTTTTTTCATTAGCGCCACCTCCTGGAAGCATTTGTGCATGCCAGCCTTTGGGTATGAAGGCAAGTGACCCCTCATTAGATGCGTCAGGTTGTTTTCTTTCCAAAATGGCATTGTTTTCTACCTTTCCTGCATATCTATTATGGTTATAACCATTTTAGTGCAAGCAGATAATTTAAGAAACAAAAGTGTCAGGTTTACGTACGTGTTCCTAGCACCCACATATTGTATGTTAAGCCACACAAATGGGCTACCATTTTTCTCATGTTGGTAGCAGGTACTGAATACAGCAGGAAATGTTATGGTTTTCAAAGATTTTAGTATCTTTGAAGTGGTGGAAATGTAAAAAAAACATGTATTTATTCCCATAGCGCCACCTTTTGGAAATATTTGTGCACTTCAGCCCAGGGGTAGAAAGGCAAGTGACCCCTCATTTGATGCGGGAGAATGTCTACTTTCCAAAATGGTATACCTTTTATACCTTTCTGTCATTTCTCTAACAGTTATGAATATTTTAGTACAAGCAGCCATTTTCGAAGAAGCAAACAGGTAGGTGTAGTTATGCTTTTCTGGCACCCCTAAGGTATGTCGATTCATTCCAATGGGGTGTCATTTTTCTCCTAAGAGCACTAGCTAATGAATACAGTTGGAAATTCCATGGTTTTCACATATTTCCATACAGATGAAGGGGCAGAAATGTAAGAAAATGCCATTTTTTTCCTATAGTGCCACCTTCTGGAAGCATTTGGGCACAACAGGCTTGGGGTAAGAAGGCAATTCACCCCTCATTAGATGCGCCAGGTTGTCTTCTTTCAAAAATGGTATGGTTTGTGTAGCCTTTCTTCACTTCTCTAGTTGTTATAACCATTTTTGTACAGACAAGTAATGTTTGAGAAAATGTTAGAAAAATAAGTGGTTGCAATAGGTGTAGTTTGGTACTTGTAGCGCCCACTAAGGTAGGGGAACTCATACCAATGAGGTGTCATTTTTCTCCTAAGAGCACTAGCTAATGAATACAGTTGGAAATTCCATGGTTTTCACAGATTTCCATACAGATGAAGGGGCAGAAATGTAAGAAAATGCCATTTTTTTCCTATAGTGCCACCTTCTGGAAGCATTTGGGCACAACAGGCTTGGGGTAAGAAGGCAATTCACCCCTCATTAGATGCGCCAGGTTGTCTTCTTTCAAAAATGGTATGGTTTGTGTAGCCTTTCTTCACTTCTCTAGTTGTTATAACCATTTTTGTACAGACAAGTAATGTTTGAGAAAATGTTAGAAAAATTAGTGGTTGCAATAGGTGTAGTTTGGTACTTGTAGCGCCCACTAAGGTAGGGGAACTCATACCAATGAGGTGTCATTTTTCTCCTAAGAGCACTAGCTAATGAATACAGTTGGAAATTCCATGGTTTTCACAGATTTCCATACAGATGAAGGGGCAGAAATGTAAGAAAATGCCATTTTTTTTCCTATAGTGCCACCTTCTGGAAGCATTTGGGCACAACAGGCTTGGGGTAAGAAGGCAATTCACCCCTCATTAGATGCGGCAGGTTGTCTTCTTTCAAAAATGGTATGGTTTGTGTAGCCTTTCTTCACTTCTCTAGTTGTTATAACCATTTTTGTACAGACAAGTAATGTTTGAGAAAATGTTAGAAAAATTAGTGGTTGCAATAGGTGTAGTTTGGTACTTGTAGCGCCCACTAAGGTAGGGGAACTCATACCAATGAGGTGTCATTTTTCTCCTAAGAGCACTAGCTAATGAATACAGTTGGAAATTCCATGGTTTTCACAGATTTCCATACAGATGAAGGGGCAGAAATGTAAGAAAATGCCATTTTTTTCCTATAGTGCCACCTTCTGGAAGCATTTGGGCACAACAGGCTTTGGGTAAGAAGGCAATTCACCCCTCATTAGATGCGGCAGGTTGTCTTCTTTCCAAAATGGTATGGTTTGTGTAGCCTTTCTTTACTTCTCTAGTTGTTATAACCATTTTTGTATTGACAAGTAATGTTTGAGAAAATGTTAGAAAATTTAGAGGTTGTAGTAGGTGTCTTTTTGCACTTCTAGAATCCCCTGTGGTAGGTGAACCCATACCAATGGGGTGTCATTTTTCTCCCAAGAGCACTAGCTAATCAATATAGTTGTAAATTCCATGGTTTTCCCAGATTTCAGTACTGTTGAAGTGGCAGAAATGTAAGAAAATGCCATTTTTTTCCTATAGTGCCACCTTCTGGAAGCATTTGGGCACAACAGGCTTGGGGTAAGAAGGCAATTCACCCCGCATTAGATGCGGCAGGTTGTCTTCTTTCCAAAATGGTATGGTTTGTGTAGCCTTTCTTTAATTCTCTAGTTGTTATAACCATTTTTGTATAGACAAGTAATGTTTGAGAAAATGTTAGAAAATTTAGAGGTTGTAGTAGGTGTCTTTTTGCACTTCTAGCATCCCCTGTGGTAGGTGAACCCAAACCAATGGGGTGTAATTTTTCTCCCAAGAGCACTAGCTAATGAATACAGTTGTAAATTCCATGGTTTTCACAGATTTCAGTACAGTTGAAGGGGCAGAAATGTAAGAAAATGCCATTTTTTTCCTATAGTGCCACCTTCTGGAAGCATTTGGGTACCACAGGCTTGGGGCAAGAAGGCAAGTTACCCCTCATTAGATGCGGCAGGTTGTCTACTTTTCAGAAATATATAGTTTTATATAGTTATTCCACTGTTTTAGGGTAGTTTTACCACAAAAACCCTAGAATGTGCATTTTAGTTTATAAAGTTGAAAATGTCATTTTGCGCTGCTGGTGATTAGGGCTCTGCGCTAGCCTTGGACTTAGGTAAAACTATACAAATTTGGTATTTTTTTACTCGGGGGACTCTGGGCTTTTTCAAATAATTGAAACTTTTTCAATCAAGGTAAATGTTTTTGATACATAGTATGTGATTTTAGCAAAATGAGTAAATTTTCACTTTTTTTTGTCATTATGACATCATAGCTTTTTGCACAATGTAAAATTCTCTTCATGTAAGGTATCACGAGAAAGCTCAATTCGTTCTGAAAAAAACAATATATAGTTTTCCATATTTAACTAAAAATCCCCAGAGGAAATCAAGCCTAAACGGAAGGATAGCAAAAATGTTGAAAAAGTGTCTGGCCTGCAGGGTTCAGAAAATGGCCCGAGCCTCTGGCACTGAAGGGGTTAATACACCCACACAAATTATATACTGTTTTTTAAGCACAAGTAGGGCTTTCTTTTGATACCACAATTATATAACTATCTCTTCGTTTAATTTGATTAAAAAAGAAAAAAAAGAGGAAAAAAATAAAATAAAAAAAACAACATTTTGCTTACATTTTCCTAACAGGATTTGTATACTATTAGTTCATTACAAAAAAATACCCCTAAATATATTCATTTGCTTCTCCTGAATATGAGAATACCCCACATGCCTGGTATTTCAATCCCTTTCTCACATTTACAAGGTAAATATTACAAGATTGACACCATTATTTCCAACCTGTAATTTTTCAACAATTGGCATGTGAGTATCATAGTTGACGGTGCCAGAATCCAAAAATATCCCACAAAGGTACATGTTTCTGAAAAGTAGACAACATAAGGTAAATAATCAGTAGAATTTTGGAGTTTTTTATGTAGCTATGTTTCCAGAAATATGTTCCAAAATTGTGTTAATTTTTTTGGGGGGCAGTATTCACACTTACATTTCAATATTACTGTTGATATCAAGCACTGGATAGGTGAAGATTTTTAAAAATGCATTGTTTAGTGTTCAGCTCCTTCTTCTGAGTACGGCAATACCCCATATGCCTTGGTTTCTCAAGGTTTGGGGGAGCTAAGGGGCCCAAATTGGAACATGCACGTTTCCAGTTTCGCATTTGAATTTTCACAGCTTGCATCACTGGTGCCATGTCTCATTTGGGGCTGTGTAACAGTGCTCCACTCTAACATTTCCCCCCCAAAGTGTATATTTTTGGAAAGTAGACACCCCCGGCTTTCATTTTATGTATGTTTTCAAATTTTATACGCAGCCATTTTACCACGAATCCTTCGTAAATTGTGATGTAAGTAAAAAAAATTCAGCGTTCTTCACACTTAGGTTTCAATTTTGATGTGAATTTCAAGCACAGGATAGGTGAAGATTTTTTTAAAATACATTGATTAGTGTTCAGTTGCTTCTTCTGAGTACAGCAATACCCCATATGCATAGGTTTCTCATGGTTTGGGGGAGCTACAGGCCAACTTTTGAACAAACATTGAATTTTCACAGTTTGCATAACTGGTGCCATGTCTCATTTTGGGGCTGTGTAACAGTGCTCCATTGTAAAATTTCCACCAAAATATATATTTTTGTCAAGTAGACAACCCAGGCTTTCATTTTAGGCATGTTTTCCAATTTTTTACGCAGCCATTTTACCACCAATCCCTTGTAAAACTTTACTTAAATTAAAAATTCAGCGTTTTTCGCACTTAAAGTTCAATGTTGATGTGAATTTCAAGCACATGATAGGAGAAGATTTTTTAAAATGCATTGTTTAGTATTCAGCTCCTTCTTCTGAGTACGGCAATAACCCATGTTCATAGGTTTCTCAAGGTTTGGGGGAGCCACGGGGCCCAAATTGTACATGCGCGTTTCCAGTTTCACACTTTGAATTTTCACAGCTTGCGTCACTGGTGCCATGTCTCATTTGAGGCTGTGTAACAGTGCTCCACTCTAAGATTTCCCCCCAAAAGTGTATATTTTTGTAAAGTAGACAACCCAGGCTTTCATTTTAGGCATGTTGTCAAATGTTTTACGCAGACATTTTACCACCAATCCCTTGTAAATCTTTACTTAAATTAAAAATTCTGCGTTTTTCACACTTGGGTTCAATGTTGATGTGGATTTCAAGCAGAGGATAGGTCAACATTTAAAAACCTGCATTGATTAATGTTCACTTGCTTTTTCTGAGTACAGCAATACCCCACATGCATAGGTTTGTCAGGGGTTGAGGAATCTACTGGGCCCAATTGGTAACAAGCGCATTCCATTGTCAGACGTGGCATTTTTACAGCTCGCTTAACTGGTGCCTTTTGTATTATTTGGGGTGTTAAGCAATGTTGCAATTAATATTTTACCCCCAAAATATATTTTTTAGTAAGGAATACAACCTTGGGTTTTAGTCTAGGTGCATTTTGGCATTTTTTTCTCAGTCATTTTACCACCAATCCCTCCCAAAACCTGCAGTAAGAAAAAGAAAACCCTGTATTTTCACACTTATATTTCGGTGTTGCTGTGGATTTCAAGCACAGGATATTTGGAGATTTGTAAAAATGCATTGTCCACAATTCAACTACATTTTCTGAGTATGGCATTGCCCCATATGCATAGGTTTGTCAGGGTTTGGGGGATTTACTGAGTTCAGTTGAGAACATGCACTTTTCCATTTTCACACATGGAAAAAACAGAGTTGTTCCCATTGTGTTTTCATAGTGTTAGATCTAAGGAGGGATGTGTTTTGATGAAAAAATAATAGGGTATGTGACCTAATAATTAAATTACAGAATTACTGCATTGCACGTAAGTGATACTGTTTGAAACAGTCACCAACGCAGAGCACAGGTTTTGTAGGGCAATCAGGACAGTAGAAGGTGGTTTCTGTCCGTTTGCCATTGGCGTAGCACACCCTGCAGCGTTTCTGTGGGTAACTCTTTTGGGGGGTTGAGGGGATTTTAAATGCAAAGTGTCCTAAACGGGGTCTCTGATGTAAAACTGTTGTATCCCCTTCAAACAAAAAAATGGAAATGACATGCATTTGGAATTGTAAAAAAGTGATTTTTTTGAGTGGGGTTTGCCAGTTTAAAAAGTATATAGGAATTATAAACTGCAGTCTGCATCAGTAAAATAGCAACCTTCTTATACTAGACCCTCGATTTTCTCATGGTGAGGTAAAGTTGCATGAGTTGATCACAAAGATCAACACCCCCCATGTGTTTATTGTAGTCCCTGATGCAGACTGGTTTCCTGAGGACCGTGCCACAGACAGAGACTGGCACAGTTCCCTCGTCATGCATAGTTGTCAGCATGTATACGTCATTTTTGTCTCTAAACTTCACTGCCAGCAGCTCCTCTTGGCACAAAGCTAAGGACGTTACCCTTCGTAGCTTGCAGTTGATCATTTGTTTGGGTATCTCCTTACAGTTTCTCCTAACAGTGCCACAGGCCACAGTGTCAAAATAAAAAAGGGGATTTGAATAAAAGGGGGCTTGTATAATAGTTATCTACAAATAATTGGTATCCTTTATTTAATAGGGGGATATGAGATCCCAAACAATTTTGCCATTGGTTCCCAGATATTCAGAGCAACCAGGTGGATCAAGCTGGCTGTCCTTGCACTCATAAATACGAAAAGCATAAGTGTATACTGTGGCGCTTTCGCACAACTTATAAAATTTCATGCCAAACTTGGAGCGCTTGGAGGGGATATATTGTTTAAAGCCCAACCTTCCCTTATATTTCATTAAGGACTCATCAACAGATATTTGTTTTTGGGGGTATAGTTTTCAGAAATTTTTTTTTGCAAATGAGTTATAAGGGGGCGAATTTTATACAGCCTGTAATACTAGGGGTGATCTTTGGGGATGCACAGGGTATTATCATTGAAATGCATGAAGAGCAGAAGCATTTCATAGCGTCTCCAGCTCATTTTTTGGCCAAAAATGGGGGTAACGCATACAGGATTTTTGCTCCAGTATGATTTGATGCTTGGCTTTTTAATTATCCCCATAGCCATAGTTAGGGCCCAGAATATCTTGAATTCAGCAACATCTGTGGGGTACCAGGATTGCTGCTTGGAAACATAGAGTGTGGGATTGGCTGCAATGTATTGGGCTGCATAAATATCTGTTTGTGCTACAACCTCCCCCAAAATGTCTTCCCCCAAAAATAAATTAAAAAACTGCCCCTGGTTATACCCAGCCACACCTACATTTATTCCTGGGCTGCCTGTGAAATCGGGTATTGCTGGACTAAATCCCACTGGTGATACCCATTCTGTAGACTGTGGATGAGGGGCAGGCCTTGTGGCAGGTCTCTGAGATCAGAAGCCAAAAAGGCGTACGCCTCTTCAGCAGAGTAAAGATGCTGCAACTTAAACTACCTATCCTAATTTTTTCTAAATAGCTTCTAACTAAACCTACCTACCCTAATTTTTTCTAAATAGATGCCCACCCACCCAAGTCCCTATTTCTATGTAAATACTATATATATTTTTTGTTTTTGTTTTTTTTTAGGGGGGTTTCAGTGCCTAACTCTAACCCTAAACCTTTCACTAAGCCTTACACTAACCCACGTCAACCTTAATCCTACTTAACTTAACCCTAACAGTCACTATTCCTACAATAAAACTATATATTTTTTTTCTTCTGTGCCTAACTCTAACCCTAAATCTTACCCTAAACCACGTCAACCCTAATCCTACCTAACTTAATCCAGTCACTATCCCTATAATATAACTTAATTTAATTTTTTTTCTTCTGTGCCTAACTAACCCTAACCCACGTACACTCTAAACCTACCTAGCCGCACGAAACGTACCTATCTAAACTACCTAAAAACCCTAAATAAATACAATTTTTATTAAAAAAAAAAAAAATAAACTTAAATCTGACCTAAATTCAAAACTAAATTAACCTTAACCTACGTACCCTCTAAACCTACCTAGCCCCACTAAAATTACCTAACTAACCTATTAAATTACCTAAAAATAAAAAAAATATATATTTTTTTTTTTAATAAAAAAGGGGATTTCAATGGGGGGGGGGCAAAAAAAACCACAGATCAGCAGCACTTGATCACTAATCTGAGTGATCAAGGTGGGGGGAACAATTGATCACTGTATTATAGTGATCAATTGAGAAGGAAAAAAAAAAAAAAGCTTTTTTTTTTTTTTTTTTTTTTTTAACTTTGTTGCAAGCCTGCAACACGAACTGGAAAACTAAGCTAGCCACTTTGGAGAGGGCATTTGTCAGTCATGGTAACCCACCTAATGGTGGTATTCCATATCTGACAGAAAAATAAAAAAGAAACTAAACCTAACAAGAGATGTTCTCCACCTGGTGTGTTCACACCAAGGAACAAATCATTCTTGAGTTAGCTGACTGGGATGCAGCTGAGGAGGGAGGGGAGGCTCCACCCCCTGCATACATTTGGAGAAATGTTCCTGCCTACTTAAAAGGGCGGATCACCTCCCAGAGCTACCAGTAACCTGTATTGGACAACAGAGAAAAAGTGTTAAAACAATTGAATGGTGTTAAGGTAGACAAAGCCCCGGGGCCTGATGGTATACACCCACGGGTACTTAAAGAGCTAAGCCAGGCCCTGGCCAGACTATTATATTTTGATTTTCAGGGATTCTTTTATTTCAGGTATGGTGCCCATGGATTGGCGTAAAGCAGATGTGGTGCCCATATTTAAAAAGGAATCAAAGTCACAGCCAGGAAATGACAGACCTGTAAGCTTAACATCTGCGGTAGGGAAGCTGTTTGAAGGGTTGCTAAAGGAATATATTCAAGAATTCAGCTGGAACAGGAATATCATTAGCAGGAGCCAAGATGGGTTTGTGAAAGACAGGTCTTGTCAAACTAACTTGATCGCGTTTTCTGAAAAAGTGAGTAAAAACATAGATGCGGGAGCGGCGGTTGATGTGATCTATTTAGACTTTGCAAGACATTTGATACGGTTCCCCACAAGAGGTTATTGTACAAATTTAATGAAATAGGCCTAGGAGAAAACGTTTTTAGTGTGGATTGGAAATTGGCTGAAAGATAGAATGCAAAGAGTGGTAGTAAATGGCAAGTTCTCCAGTTGGATAAACGTGATAAGTGGAGTACCTCAGGGATCTGTCCTGGGTCCTCTTCTTTTTAATTTGTTTATTAATGACCTCCCAGAGGGCATAGGGAGCCATGTATCAGTGTTTGCCAATGACACAAAATTAAGTAAGGTAATAAAGTCTGAACTGGATGTCTTCATTACAAGAGGATTTGGACAAATTGAGTAACTGGGCAGGCAAATGGCAAATGAGATTCAATATAGACAAGTGTATAGTTATGCATTTTGGGTATAATAATAAAAATGCAACATATAGTTTAAATGGTGTTTCTCTGGGGAACTCTACTAATGAAAAGGATTTGGGAGTAATGGTAGACAATAGACTGAGCAGTAGCATGCAGTGCCAGCTGGCAGCTGCAAAGGCCAATAAGATATTGGCATGTATTAAAAGGGGTATTGACTCAAGGGAGGAAGATATTATTATACCTCTTTACCGGTCCATGGTAAGAACCCACCTAGAATATGCTGTTCAATTCTGGGCGCCCTTTCTGAAAAAGGACATTATGGAACTAGAGAAAGTGCAGAGGAGGGCTACAAAACTAGTAAGGGTAATGGAAAGTTTTAGTTATGAAAAGTTAAACTTGTACACACTAGAAAAACGGTGTCTTAGAGGGGATAAGATAACACTATATAAATATGTTCAGGGCCCATACAAAAGGCTCTCCAAAGACCTGTTCATTAACAGAACAGTATAAAGGACAAGAGGCCACCCGCTTAGACTTGAGGCAAAGAGATTTAATCTACATCAGCGGAAGGGTTTTTTTTACAGTAAGGACAATAAAGGTATGGAATTCACTTCCTGAGGAGGTGGTGCTATGGAATACATTAGATGCCTTCAAAAAGGGCCTGGATACTTATTTAAAAGAGCATAACATAGAGGGCTATGTACGTTAGTATTGGGATTAATATTTAGTTAGGCCTTGTTGATCCGAGGAGAAATCTGATTGCCATTTGGAATCAATAAGGAATTTTTTCACCCCATTCAAGGCAGAATTTGAAATTGCTATATTGAGGTGGGGAGGGTTTGCCTTCTTTTGGATCAACAATGGTAAACAGGAATATGAAAAGGGTTGAACTAGATGGACGCAAGTCTTTTTACAACCTAAATTACTATGTTATGTTACTATGTTACCTCTTTATCACGCCTTAGTGCATCTTCCCCCAAGGTTTGGAGTAAAATTTGTGAAACTGCCATGGAATACACTCAGGCTTTCCAGGTATATGAGGGCAAGGACTGCCACCTTGATCAGCCTGGTTGCCCAGGCTTTCTGGAAACCAATGGAAAAATTGTTTAGGACCTCATTAAACCCTTAATAAACAAAGGGTACAATTTTTAGGCAGACACCTAAGAAGGTACTCCTCCTGTTGAACCAGTTGTAGGACATAAAGCAAATGCAAAATCAATTCTAGACAGAGATCTGTGTGTGCTAGAGTACCGGGAGAACTGTCCGGCATCTGGGTGCTTCCATCATCTGACCAAACTGAAACCTATCCAACATAAGATCAAGAACTGAATTAAAATCTCAAACAAAAAGGAAGGGACTAAACCCATGCTTACCCACTGGCAGTATGAGTCTATCACAGTTTGATCAAAAAGGGGAGGAGCAAACTATTCATTAATGGATTACAGAACAATGCTTAAACTATAATTACAAATTACCCATAAAAGTCTGTTTGGACTTGAGTAATTTCGAAAGCCATGGACCTATGATTAAAATGAACACTCCCCTTGAATAATTAGAGAAAACAGAGTGTTAATTCTTAGCCACCCATGGTGATTTAAGAGCCATAATCTTTTGCCCCATCATCAGGTGTGTTTCCTCTAATAGCAGAGCAGCAAGAAGGGAGTACTTTCTAAGAAATTTCAAGGACCACTTACATTTGGAGTTCAGGCCCCTGATATTCCAGGAAATAATTTAAATACCGTCATCTCTCTTTGCAAGCATGAACCAAGACCAAGATTTAGAATATTATTTCCAGTATGCCATAGTGGAGTAGCTGTGATCAACTATATTCAAATATACGACCTATGGGGTGATTTTGACAGCCCCATATCCATCATAAAATTATAAAAGATCTAAAAACTAAGAAGTGGTGATGCCCATGTTTTCACCTCAGAGGAAACATCTTAACTGGAAATGCAGGACGGGGAAGGGTTGAGAGTCTCCACCCACAAGACTGTCTTTTTGAGATGTGTCCTGCCCTCCAAAGAGAGACTCAGCCCCTCAACCCCTATGGTACCTGTATTCCATATTGGACATAAAAGAAAACTCTTTAACAGGGGTATTTCTAGACCTTGAATTAGAATATACTATTTCTTAAGACAATGTAGAAATTCAGTATACAATGATTAAGGTTTGGATAATACAATAGTAACTGTAAATACCCTTAATGGCATGCTAAAATATGAAACTTAACTTAAAACACAACAAAAACGTTCAGTAAACATGACCTGATCATCCGAGTACGAGTCCAACCTATAAGTTCCATTACCAGCCCAAACGTGCAAGTGATACAAAATAAAAAGCAAGTGAATATGATTAAACGACAGATGATATGAATCAAGATAGGATGAAAAGGATATTGAGACTGTCACTGTAAATATTAAGCAGTACAATAACTTTTTCAGATCATAAAAGTCAACAAAATTAAGTTCACTGTTTTTGCCAGTCCAGAGCTTGGTGATGGTTAATGTTGATTTATGGAAATGATTGCAGATGAATGATTAATATAAAATGAAGATGATAATGGCCCAGTCCTACCTCTTGTGTTGTTCTCTCTTCGAGACACTACTGTTGATACACCAGGAGCCCTAGGTGTTGTCAAAAACACGTGGACAAAGGGTGAACTCAAGCGCTCCAAAAAAAAGATAAATAATATTTAAGTGTAGTAGCAAATATGTTAAAATGGAGTTCTCTTCTGTATCATATGACATAATATATAGGTCGCTAAAAAAATAAGAAAATTTGAATGCTTCATAAAAAGCTGTGCAAAAGTCTTAGGCAGGTGTGAAAAAATGCTGGACACTGGATAAAACACTTCCATATGGTGTTTCCAATTTCCTGGATCTACATCTTACCAACATAGTAAATCAGGATGAAAAAACACGCAAGTCCATCAAGTTCAACCTTTGCCTCATAAGACAGACATGAGGATTATATCGCTTTCCTGCTGCCAAATAAGTTAATCTTTATCAGAACTTCCTGTTCTGCCTACTAATACACAGTATAACCCTGTAGGTTCCCTTTTGAAATTTGTATCTAATCTTCACTTAAATGTATCCATTGTATCTGCCATAAACACATCTTGGGCAAGGAATTCCATAATTTAGCAGACCTTACTTAAAAAAAACATTTCCTCTGCTGAAGTTGAAACCTCCTTTCCTCTAATCTCAAGGGGTGTCCCCTGGTTATTTGATCAGGCCTTGGAATGAATAGCTCACCAGTGAGATCCTTGTATCTTATACATTGTGATAAGATAATTTAGTCGTTTCTCTAGAGTAAATAAACCAAGTTTGTCTAGTCATTCCTCACGTGTCAAGTTCTCTATTCCCTTAATTAGTTTTGTTGCTCTTCACTGTACTCTCTGCAGATCTAGAATATCCTTTTTCAGAACTGGTGCCCAAAACTGCACTGCATATTTGAGATGAAGTCTTACCAACAATTTGTACAATGGCAAAATTACATTATCCACTCTTACTTCAATACCCCTTTGTATGCAAGACAGGACTTTGTTTTCTTTTGCTACTGCTATCTGACACTGGTCACTGTTTCCAAGTTTGTAGTTTTCAAGGATTACCAGGTCTTTCGCTAGAAAAGTGTCCCCTAAATGATTCTATTAAGTTCATAAGTATCATTGGGATTTTTTTCTTTCCAAATGCATGACCTTATACTTTCTCACATTAAACGCCATATTCCATTTGGTTGCCCAAGCTGTAGAGAACAAATATCCTGTTCTGAATCATGTATTAACCTGCATAATTTAGTGCCATCTGCAAAATATTAATATTTTGCTTTCTATATCTATTTCCAGGTCATTTATAAACATCTTACAAAGCAGTGGACCTGGAGATACTCCACTCCACTCTCAAATTTTAATGTATTAGAGAATTTTCCATTTGCAACCATACACTGTTCCCTATCCTTTAATCAGTTTTGTATCCAATTGCAAAGGTTACCCCCTAGCCCCATTTCCCTTATTTTATACCCCAGCCAGGGTGACACAGTAAGGGGCTCCCCATCTCAAGTGACCCATCTTAAGTGAAGGAAGACTTAAGCAGGAATATATGATGAACATGCTATTGCTCTCATCTCTAATTATCTCCATTTCTCTTCCCCAGGTATGATATTAACCCTTTCCATCACAATATCATCTGTCTCTCTGCACCCCTGCTAACATCTAAACTCCTGCTTGCTGGGTATGATATTAACTGTCCACATCCCACATCTGTTTGTCTGCAACTATTGTTATTAATCTCATTTCTGTTTGATCAACCCCCTTCCCCCTTCATCCTGTGTTCTTACTGAGGTCTGATTTGGTTATTTCTTTCACATGGGTGTGAATTAACTTGCTTATCAGCTCTGATAGTCATTTGGTCAGCCTTTGATTGTTAATTAAGTAGAATAAGCCTCGTGTGTATAAGACTGCTATATAATACCAGCAGTATAGGATGACAGCCCTACAGGGTGACACAGTAAGGGGCTCCCCATCTCAAGAGACCCATCTTAAGTAAAGGAAGACTTAAGCAGGACTTGAGTAAGAGTGGGGCTAGAGACAAAACAGATTCCACTGGAAAAAGAACACCTCCGAAACCAAGGCTACAAAGGACTTGAAGCAAACACCTAAATGGAAGTTCTGCAATTCTACTAAACTTCAAGATTCTCTGTACAAACACCAGCTTCTGGACTCTGTTTACAAAACAAACTCTTCCATCATGAGAAGGTGCACTCGGCCCATTCGGACTGTTTCAACATTATGCCCTCTTCAAGCAGTATCTAAATACCTAATATTCTCTCTCTCTATGGCTGCAGTTCTCACTAAAATATCTGGTTCCTTCTACCCTCCACCATCTCCTCCACCCTATGTTTATATCTCTCCTTCACTTCTATCATCTACATTTACCTCTACACACCACCTCCTCACTCTTCTCCCCTCCTGCACTCCCCCACCCCACACAAACCAAATACACACAAATCACTCTCTCATCTCCCGTCTCTCTCTTTTCTTCTGTTAATTGCAGCTGGAGATATCTCTCCAAACCCTGGCCCCATTTCCATTCACAAACACTCTACCTCCAGTCAGCATAGGAACAATTCAAATCTAATCACCATTCCCTGCCTTCAACCTCAATTTCTTCCCTTTTCCTGTGCTCTGTGGAACGCTCGCTCCATTACAAATATAAAACTGTGCATGATCTCTTTTTCTCCAGCTCCCTCAATTTACTTGCTATTACTGAAACTCTCTCAATTTGACACTGCTTTAGAGGCAGCAATACGGTGGTCTCTTCTTCTCTCACACTCCACGCTCAACTGGACGTGGGGGAGGTGTGGGTTTGCTGCTCTCTGAACATTGTCATTACAAACCAATTTCTCCCCCCTCCTCTCTCCGTTTCTCCTCTTTTGAACTGCATGCTGTCCGTATCTTTGCTCCAGTCTCTCTACAAGTTACAGTCATCTATCGCCCACCAACCACCACATTTACACCTTCAGACTTCCTATCTGACTTTGAATCATGGCTTTCCTTCTTCCTCTCATCAGACACACCTTCACTTCTTCTGGGGGACTTCAACTGTCATGTGGATGATCCCTCCATCTCCTGGGCATCCCGTTTTCTCTCTTTAACATCTGCATTTGGACTAACCCAGTGGACGAATGCTAGTACTCACAAGGATGGTCACTTCCTAGACCTTTTGTTTACTAGAGGCTGTGCACTCTCGGATTTTAATATCTCTCCTCTTCCACTATCAGATCACCATCTTCCAACTTTCAGCACTACTTATACACCTTCCGCAATCCCTTCTTCCTCTCCCTGCTTCACGTGTAACCTCAAATCCCTTAATCTCATGGCCCTACAGTCCTCCCTGGCAACTGGACTTTCATTTATTTCCATTAATCCTGACACTAACAGCCTTGTCAAAACATACAACTCAGTCCTACCCTCCTCTTTGAACCTGCATGCACCTCTGTCTCTCTGATCGGCTCGCAGAACTAACCCACAGCCATGGCTTAATAAAGACACCAGCTTCCTCCGCTCCTGTACTCGTTCAGCTGAACGACAGTGGAGAAAGTCTGGCTCTCTGGCAGACTTTCTCCACTACAGGTTCCTCCTTTCCTGCTTTAACACAAGACTTTGCTGACTACTTCAAAGCCAAGGTGGACTCCATCCGGGATAATATACCACCTTGTATATCTCCTTCTAGCCTCCC